>NC_069401.1:10346480-10528449 GCF_026875155.1 Cherax quadricarinatus
AGGCATCTGTTAAAAAAAAAAAACCTATGGAGTCAAAAAAATAAGTACCAGAGAATGGTAGTACTGTTACTTTTATATAGGTGTGAGACATGGGCTTGTAACACTGCAGAGAAGAAAAGGTTAGAAGCAGTGGAGACAACAAACATTGTCCCATAAAAACTAAACAGATCACTAATAAAAGACTAAGTTGCCCATGGCTTACTAACAGCATCCTAAGGCCCATCAATACGAAACATCAATACGAGAAACAACATAGAAGGGGCTTAATAACTAGACAATTTATCAAACACTATACGTCAGTTCTCACCAAATTAATCAGAAAGTCTAAGCAACTATACCATTCTAATAGATTCACTGAAATGAGAGGAGACATAAAAAAAGACCTGGAAAACACCCTCTCTGATCCTGGGCACCCACAAACTGAACAGAGCTAGTAATATTGTACTAAACCAAATGAACCAAAACTCCAGCCTACTGATACAGCTAACAAGTTAAATGACTTTTTAACCATAGGATCAAATCTCACCAGTAAAATTCCAGTCACCAACACCCAAGCTAATGATTATCTAGAAGGAAACTTCTCAACATCCCTCTATCTTACACCAACAGAGCCCACTGAGGTTACTATGATTATTAACTCTCTAAAAAACAAATAAGGAAATGTAACCCAAGTACCACCACTACTGTATAAATGAGCTGCTCAAATCCTTTCACCCACCACTGCATTACTCTTCAACAAATCACTAGAAACCAATACTTTCCCAGCATCACTCAAACTAGCAAGGATTACACCAGTACACAATGGTAGTGACCCAACAGATGTAAACAATTATAGGCCAATATCAAACCTGCCTTTACTTTCCAAAATCTTTGAGAAACTCATACACAAAGGTTATACAGTGGAACCTCGGCACTCGAACAGCTCTGTATTCAAACAATTCAGTACTCAAATGCTTAGTTTGGTAAAAAAAAAAAAAATCTCTTGGTAGTCAACCGTCTGCTCAGCACTCAACCAAACAAACACGACCTGCCAGAACATGTGCATCAGTCTCCCCACACCTGTCAATCAGTTCAAAACTCTGCTGAATTTCACTGTAAACTATTTTGTGTTTCTTCGCATTTTTGGGCTTTTTTTAATTATTATTTGTATAAATAAGGCACCATGGGGCCTAAGAAGATTAGTGATAACAGCCAACCAAAAAGAAAATGGGTTAGTGTGTTTGCCTTGATGTAAACACCGCCTCTGCCTCTCCACATGCCTTTTATTATTAATTTTGGCATTTTTATTGTGCTTCTGGGTTATCTGTCATGTTTCTGTTATCAAGCTGGAACAAATGTGATAGATAGATAACCTTTATTACTAATATTTGAGTAATTACACACCATATTATTCGCTCCACCGCTAGTATCTGGCTATCATGATGACTCATCAGGTATTGGCTGCTCCTTCTGCTGGCCTCTCCCTATCTCTCCTATAGCTCCTCCCACTTCGGGCCTCTCTTATATTACACTTGCTTTCCATTTTGAATTTTCATTTGCCCAAAAAAATAGATTTACTGTTATGCAGACTACTGCATTATTGAAAAAATGGTATAAATAATATCAGCACATTTGTGAAAGCATATTAGACCCATCAGTTGACGTGTATTGGACGCATGATGTGATTTGTTTACTGTTGAACATCAGCAAAAATTTAACATTTCCGGTATTCTGAGCTCAATTTCAAGATGCTTTTAGTCTGTAAACTATTAAAAATCATCTCTATGTCTGTAATATATCTCTCATTCTATCAAATGAGACCAAGAAAATGAGAATACAATCATAAATACCACGAAAATAAACCGCAAAGTTGTTATAAGTGTATTTTTGGGGGTCTGAAATGGATTAATCTAATTTACATTATGTATTCATTATGGGAAAAACTCATTCGGTACTCAAACAGACTGGCACTCAAACGACCTTCTGGAATGAATTAAGTTTGAGTACCAAGGTTCCACTGTACTCCTTCATAACATCACAAAGCATCCCTAACCAATGCCAGTTTGGACTCAGGAGAAACAAAAGCACAAATGACGTAATAATAAAAATGCTAGACCTACTTTACACGGCACTGGAAAAAAATGAATACCCGCTTGGACTCTTTATCGTCCTTAAGAAAGCTTTTGATACAGTAGATCACAGCATCCTACTCCTCAAGCTTGATCCTTACAGTATAACAGGCCATGTATTTGCATTTATCAAGTCCTACCTTACTAACAGAAAGAAATACATCTCAGTCAAGGATGCAACCTCCTCAACTGGACACTGGTGTACCACAGGGTAGTGTTCTCAGCCCCCTCCTTTTCCTTTTATACCACAACGATCCTCCAAGCGTATCATAACAACTTATGCCTATTCTCTTTGCTGACATGACTTCTGTCATCTTCCACCCAAATCTAGCCTTGCTCAACACTACTGTTAACAAAGAACTCACAAAAATAGCAACCTAGTTGACCATCAATAAACTTACACTTAATATAGACAAAACCTTTTACGTTTTGTTTGGGAGTAGAGCAAGTGAGGTCCAACTAAACATTATGCTTAACAACACTCTTATTGCTAAACATATTGAGGGAAAATTCTTGTGTCTGCACTTTGATAACAACCTGAAATTCAACACCCATATCCAACACAACAAAAATGCCTCTAAAACAGTTGGCGTTCTCTCAAAAATACATACTATGTACCACAAACAGCACTTTCTTTCTTTCTTTCAACACACCAGCCGTATCCCACCGAGGTGGGGTGGCCCAAAAGGAAAAACAAAAGTTTCTCCTTTCACATTTAGTAATATATACAGGAGAAGGGGTTACTAGCCCCTTGCTCCTGGCATTTTAGTCGCCTCTTACAACACGCATAGCTTACGGAGGAAGAATTCTGTTCCACTTCCCCATGGAGATAAGAGGAAATAAACAAGAACAAGAGCTAGTATGAAAATAGAAGAAAACCCAGAGGGGTGTGTATACATATGCTTGTACATGTATGTGTAGTGTGACCTAAGTGTAAGCAGAAGTAGCAAGACGTACCTGAAACCTTGCATGTTTATGAGACAGAAAAAACACCAGCAATCCTACCATCGTGTGAAACAATTACAGGCTTACGTTTTACACTCACTTGGCAGGACGGTAGTACCTCCCTGGGCGGTTGCTGTCTACCAACCTACTACCTAGTCAAACAGCACTACTTACACTATACTATTCAGTGATCTACCTATATGTCACCTATGCTATTTGTGCATAACACAACAAAAAGCCGCAGTGCGAATGATCACACAATCCACTGCTAGACAACAGACCCCCCACTCTTCAGAGACCTAGACCTACTCACTATACAAAACATTCACTCGTACTATTGTGCAACCTACATTTACAAAACAATCAATTCTAATATAAATCCTGACCTGAAATGCTTTCTTGATAGTTGCAGTAGGACTCATAGACACAACACTAGGCACAAAAACCTCTATGATATTCCCTGTGTTAGGCTAAATCTTTTCAAAAACTCATTGTACATAAAAAGGCCCAAAATCTTGAACTTCCTGCCAGAAATATCCAGAACCACTGGTTCAGCTAGCATTTTTAAAACTACAGTTAAAAACCACTTTCTCTCCTTAACCTATCCCAGCCCATCATAAATACATGTGTAAAAACTATGCATGCATTTGCTCAATATCATGAACATAGGTAAAAACTTTCTCATCAATATAATCGATATACAGTGGACCCCCGGTTTTCGGCCGGTGCGGAAATCGTACAATTCGGAAATCAAGCACTTTTTTTGGCAAAATTTTCCCCTGGATTTTGTGTATCCAATTGGAAATCATTGGTATGATACACATCCACCTGCCAGTGATGCCACTTCCTCACACGTATCACAGTCTGCATCTCTCTCTCTTTGAGCTAGGAATACTCTGCACGTTCACCCATTGTTTTTGGTGCTTGTTTATTGACTACGACTGTGAAATAAGCCACCATGGGGCCAAAGAAAGTTCAGAGTGCCAGTCCTTTGGTAAAGAAGGTGAGAAACATGATAGAATTCAAGAAAGAAGTTATAGCAAAATGTGAAAGTGGCGTACGTGTGGCCAAGCTTGCCAGGATGTATGGCAAGTCGACATCAACAATCAGTTCCATCCAGGTGAAGAAAGCAGAAATCAAGGGAGCATAAGTTGCGAAAGGGGTAAATATGCTAATGAAACAGAAATCGCAAACAATTGAGGATGTGGAGAAGTTGTTGTTGGTTTGGATAAATGAGAAACAGTTAGCGGGAGATAGTGTTTTGGAGGGGATAATTTGTGAGAAGGCAAGGCAGTTGCATGCAGATCTCATAAAGAAAATGCTGGGAACGAGTGCTGCGGTTAGTGAATTAAAGGCCAGCAAAGGGTGGTTCAGCAGATACAAGAAGCGAAGTGGCATACACAGTGTGGTAAAACATAGCGAGGCTGCAAGTTCCGAGAAACATACGGCCGAAGCATTTGTTGATGAATTCAAGGGGTACGTAAGGGCTGAAGGATTCTTCCCCCAACAAGTGTTCAATTGTGATGAAACAGGCCTCTTTTGGAAGAAAATGCCAAAAAGAACCTACATCACACAGGAGGAAAAGGCACTGCCAGGACACAAGCCTATAAAGAATAGGCTAACTCTTTTGTTCTGTGGTAACGCTAGTGGGGATTTCAAAGTGGAGCCTTTACCTGTGTATCACTCTGAAAAACCCCTGAGTGTTCAAGAAAAACAATGTCATGAAGAGTAAATTGTGTGTGAAATGGAAGGCTAACAATAAGGCATGGGTCACGAGGCTAATTTTCATTGAGTAGGTCAATGAAATGTTTGGCCTGAGTGTGAAGAAATACCTCCTGGAAAATAATTTGCCACTTAAGTGCCTCTTGGTAATGGACAATGCTCCAGACTTGGAAGACCTATTGTTTGAGTAGTGTAATTTCATCACAGTGAAGTTCTTGCCCACTAATACCACTCCTCTCATCCAGCCCATGGTCATTTCAAACTTCAAAAAACTGTACACAAAAGCAATGTTTCAGAGGTGCTTTTAAGTGACCTGAGACACTGAATTGGCCCTAAGAGAGTTCTGGAGGAATCACTTCAATATTCTCAGTTGCATAAGCCTTATAAATAAGGCTTGGCAGGGAGTGACTTCCAGGACTTTGAATTCTGCTTGGAGAAAATTGCAGCCAGAATGTGTCCTCCGACAAGGATTTTGAAGGGTTTGAGGCTGACCCTGACGACCCTGTGCCTATTGTGGAATCTACTGTGTCTCTGGGGAAGTCCACAGGGTTGGATGTGAGTGGCGAGGATGTGGAAGAGTTGGTGGAGGACCACAGGGAAGAGCTAACCACTGAAGACCTGCAACACCTTCAACTGGAACAGCAACAGACCACAGCTGAAGATATTGCTTCAGAGGAGGAAGAGAGGGGGGAGAATGTGCCTTCTTCAGCAATTAAGCACATTTGTGCAAAGTGGAGTGAGATGTAAAGTTTTGTGGAGAATTATCATCCTAACAAAACTGTTGCAAGCCATGTCTGCAACATGTTCAATGACAATGTCTTGTCCCATTTTAGACAAATATTACAGAGATGCCAGAAACAGGCCTCTCTGGACAGATTTTTTTGTGTGACAGGGGTGTAGTGCCTCTCAAGCTGGTCCTAGTGGCAGTAAGAGACAAAGAAGGGAAGTAACCCCAGAGAGTGTTTTGATACCTGAAGTCCCTATGGTGGGGGATTCCCTTTCCAAACAATAAACTCTCCTCCCTCTCCCCTCCCCGCTTTCTTCCATACGCCAACAAGAGTCTTCAATAAAGGTATGTAATGTTCATTTATCATTAAAATTAGTGCTTTATATTTCTTTCTCACTGTTTTTTTAATGTAAAACTATAGTTATTCTTTAAAAAATGTATTTTTATTTTTAATATTTTTGAGTGTCTGGAACGGATTAATTGGATTTATATTATTTCTTATGGGAAATATTATTTCGGTTTTTGGCCATTTCGAATTTCGACCAACCTTCTGGAACAGATTAATTATGAAAACCGGGGGTCTACTGTATACTCTCAATAGCTGTTTTCATCTCAAATGTTAATCACTCCAGTGTGGCTGCCTAAGGTTAATAATCTAAACTGTACATCTTCTCTACAAGACTTATTAACCCTTTCAGGGTCTGTGCCATAGATCTACGGCTTTACGTTGAGGGTCCAAACCGTAGATCTACGCCATGAGCTCAGCTCCCTCTGATAAGCTGTGAGCAGTAAATTTGGGCCTAGATATGAGAGAATACATCTATGTGGTATGTGTGCACCACATAAAACAAATGCTGCAGCACACAGTGGATAATGAGAGAAAAAACTGAGACCGTAATTTTCGATTAAAACAGCAACTTTGCAGTGTTTTCTAGTATGATTTTAAAGTTGTATTTGTGATTTCTTGGTCTCATCATAGAATGGAAGATATATTACAGAAATAGAGATGATTTTGATTGGTTTTAATACTGAAAAGGACTTGAAACTGAGCTCAAAGTAGCGGAAATGTTAAATTTTTACCGATGTTCAAGAGTAAACAAATGACCTCACACGTCTAATACACGTCAGCTGGTGGGTCTACTATACGTTCACAAATGTGCTGATATTATTTATACAATTATTACAATATTGCATAACAGCAAATCTTCTATTTTTTGGTTTGAATAAATATTCATTATGTTAATTAAAAATCAAAATGGAATTCATTTGTAAAGCCTGAAAACATAACTAATGAACAGAGGAAATGTTAGTTTAGTGCCAGGAATACCTGCATTGTTTATTATGGACCCTATTTTGAAATTTAAATATTTTGAACTTTGCACTAAATTCGCCAAATTACCAATTTCCAATCACTTTATTTTGTAGTTGAGACAGTTGAGTTGGCGATTTCTTGTGCTCAATCGATAGAATAGAAGTAATACTAGTGAAATAGCTAAGAATTTGATCAACTGGAATAAGGCAATCGGCCTAAAATGGGAGTCAAAGTTGGCAAAATTTCCAATGCGTAAATATTGCTGAAACATCAAAATTCGCGAGAGCATAATTTCGTCAGTTTCCCATCAAATTTCGTACTTTTTGTTTTATTACCTTCAGAAAAAGATTCTCTACCATTTCATAAGAAAAAATAACAAAATTATTTTTTGAAGATTCTTGGACACTGGTGCACACTTTGAAATTTGGCCTATGGACCCTGAAAGGGTTAAAGCCATATAGCATGACCTAATAGAATATAATCAATTCTCTTGTATTCATTGTAACTCATCTAATGACCATTTGTGCTGTTATTGCCTTATTAATCTTAAGTTAACCCTTTCAGGGTCCAAGGCCCAAATCTGGAGTCACGCACCAGTGTCCAAGAATTTTCAAAAAAAAAAATTTTTATTTTTTCTTATGAAATCGTAGAGAATCTTTTTGTGAAGGTAATAGAACAAAAAGTACGAAATTTGGTGGAAAATTGACGAAATTATGCTCTCGCGAATTTTGATGTGTCAGCGATATTTACGAATCGGCGATTTTGCCGACTTTGACTCCCATTTTAGGCCAATTACATTATTCCAATCAACCAAATTGTTAGCTATTTCACTAGTATTACTTCTATTCTATCGATTGAGCACAAGAAATCGCAAAGTCAACTGTTTCAACTACAAAATAAAGTGATTGGAAATTGTTAATTTGGCCAATTTAACACAAAGTTCAAAATATTCCAATTTCTAAATAGGGTCCAGAATAAACAATGTAGGCATTCCTGGCACTAAACTAACATTTCCTCTGTTCATTAGTTATGTTTTGAGGCTTTACAAATAAATTCCATTTTGATTTTTTATTCACATAATGAATTTTTATTCACACCAAAAAATAGAAGATTTACTGTTATGCAATACTGTAATAATTGTATAAATATCATCACCATATTTGTGAATGTATATTAGACCCACCATCTGACGTGTATTAGATGTGTGAGGTCGTTTGTTTACTCTTGAATATCGGCAAAAATTTAACATTTCCGCTACTTTGAGCTCAGTTTCAAGCCATTTCCAGTGCTAAAACCAATCAAAATCATCTCTATTTCTGTAATATGTCTTCCATTCTATCAAATGACACCAAGAAATCACAAATACAACTATAAAAAACATACGAAAAAACACTGCAAAGTTGCTGTTTTAATCGAAAAATCATGATTTCAGTTTTTTTCTCTCATTATACACAGTGTGCTGCAGGATCTGTTTTATGTGGTGCACACATACCACATAGATGTATTCTCTCATATCTAGGCCCAAATGTACCACTCACAGTTTATCAGAGTGAGCTGAGCTCATGGTGTAGATCTACGGTTTGGACACTCACAGTAAAGCCGTAGATCTACGGGACGGACCCTGAAAGGGTTAATTTTAAGTTTGCCTGAAATGCTCTGCATATAAAGGGACTTTTGGCATATACACCCAACTATTATATTCCTTTGTATAAACAAGTATCACATCAAAATAAAATATTATTATTATTATTATTCTTTCTTTCAACACACCGGCCGTATCCCACCGAGGCGGGGGTGGCCCAAAAGGAAAAACGAAAGTTTCTCCTTTTACATTTAGTAATATATACAGGAGAAGGGGCTACTAGCTCCTTGCTCCTGGCATTTTAGTCGCCTCTTACAACACGCATGGCTTACGGAGGAAGAATTCTGTTCCACTTCCCCATGAGGATAAGAGGAAATAAACAAGAACAAGAACTAGAAAGAAAATAGAAGAAAACCCAGAGGGGTGTGTGTATATATGCTTGTACATGTATGTGTAGTGTGACCTAAGTGTAAGAAGAAGTAGCAAGACGTACCTGAAATCTTGCATGTTTATGAGACAGAAAAAAAGACACCAGCAATCCTACCATCATGTAAAACAATTACAGGCTTTCATTTTACACTCACTTGGCAGGACGGTAGTACCTCCCTGGGCGGTTGCTGTCTACCAACCTACTACTTGCAATTATTATTATTATTATTATTATTATTATTATTATTATTATTATTATTATTATTATCATCATCATAACTGAGAGCCATTTCTGGTGTCAACATTATGCTGAGAATTCAGGTGTAAAAATCAGATGGTGTGGAGTTACCAGAGAGATCAGAGGAGGGGTTGTTGAGTTAGTTTGGGGATTCAGAGAGGATGGAGCAGAATAGAATGACCAAGAGGGTGTATATATCTGTGGTTAAAGAAGGAGGAGTAGGGCTCATTCCCAGAAAAGTTTGAGACAAGGGGTTAAGGAGGATTTGAGTGCTAAGGGTTTGAGCATCCGGCAGGCATGAGTTAGTAGAGACAGGTGATTTTTGTGATTTTGTGCTGTTTGAGTGTGAGCAAGGTAACATTTATGAAGGGCTTCAGGAGAAACAGCTAGCTTGTGGGAAGTACAGCACTCTGAAGAAAGGGTGAAGTAGTTACAACTTTGAAGCTCATTTGAATTGTGATGTTTGCATACTTCTAGCAAGACAGCTATTGAGTGAATGATACTAAATATGTTTCTCTACCTTAGTGAGTGACTGATGATGTAAAAAAAATAATAGTCAACTGTCTATACCTTTCTTTCAAAATTTTCCTATAGACAAAACTGCCAATGGGAACCCTCTTGTCCATGGTACACTGCTCTTTGTACATTCGGTACATCTTCTCCACGTTGAGGTCATGAGGCAGAGAGAGTCTACCGCAATCATAAGTTTCACTGCTGTGGTAGCCAATGGGAAATGAATTGATATGACAGCAGGCATAGTTTATGTCCTCTTCTCTTGTCTTGTTCTTAGGTGAGTGGTGCCCTCGTCTGTCCTATGTAAATAAATTGACAAGAACATCACATCTATGAAAAAATAATTATATTCATGGAATAACCTGCAAGGGTTATTCAGTGCTACATGGCAGAGGTGAAGGTGTTGAGGAAAAGATATTAGCAAAAATTATAGAGGGAAAGGGAAGGGGTTAGTGAATGGGTCATAGTTAATGTACATAGTAAATATGAGTCATGTAAGACATTACAACCTGTGCCATAAGTCATTATGCCATGAGTCATTACAATCTACCGCTGGAGATGAATAAACAAAAATGTGTATTACCCAAAACTGGAAAAGCTTTTAAGAATAAAACTGTACCATACCATGGTTGGAGCAATACACAAATAATCCGCAAGATGGAGAATGAAACTTTCAATAATGTTTAATGTCCAAGTCGGATCGAAACATCATCATAAGTTTCAGTCTCCTATGACTAAATTATCTTTTTTTTTTTTAAAAAAGTCATCAGAGTATAAAACAAATTCCAACCACACAATAGAGCGAAAAACTAATGTCAAAGACCTGGGAGTGATCATGTCGGAGGATCTCACCTTCAAGGACCATAACATTGTATCAATTGCATCTGCTAGAAAAATGACAGGATGGATAATGAGAACCTTCAAAACTAGGGATGCCAAGCCCATGATGACACTCTTCAGGTCACTTGTTCTATCTAGGCTGGAATATTGCTGCACACTAACAGCACCTTTCAAGGCAGGTGAAATTGCTGACCTAGAAAATGTACAGAGAACCTTCACGGCAGGGAGTAACTAGGAGAAAGCTTCACTTCCCAGGGAAAAACTTCCAGGAGGTGGGAATTAAGGGAAACCTTCACAGCTCGCATAATGGAGATAAAACACCTCAATTACTGGGAGCGCTTGAAGTTCCTGAACCTGTATTCCCTGGAACACAGGTGGGAGAGATACATGATTATATACACCTGGAAAATCCTAGAGGGACTAGCACCAAACTTGCACATGAAAATCACTCTCTACAAAAGCAAAAGACTCGGCAGACGTTGCAACATCCTCCCAGTGAAAAGCATGTTAAGAGACAACACAATAAGTGTCAGGGGCCCAAGACTGTTTAACTGCCTCCCAGCATACATAAGGGGGATTACCAATAGACCCCTGGCTGTCTTCAAGCAGGCACTGGACAAGCACCTAAAGTCGGTACCTGACCAGCCGGGCTGTGGCTCGTACGTTGGATTGTGTGCAGCCAGCAGTAACAGCTTGGTTGATCAGGCCCTGATCCACCATGAGGCCTGGTCACAGACTGGGCCACGGGGGCGGTGACCCCCGGAACTCTCTCCAGGTAAAACTCCAGTCAGCTGTCCCCCACTGAAGCAGGGTGACCCAAAAAGAAAGAAAATCCCCAAAAAGAAAATACAGTGGACCCCCGCATAGCGAACACCTTGCATAGCGAACAATCCGCATAGCAGACGCTTTGTTCGCTAAAATTTTGCCCCGCATAGTGGACAAAAACCCGCTCAGCGGCCTTCGTCCGAGACGCGTCCAATGTGCGGCCTGAGCCACGCTCACATGTGCCGCCGGTGGCATTGTTTACCAGCCAGCCTCCGCGGTAACATCCAAGCATACAATCGGAGCATTTCGTATTATTACAGTGTTTTTGGTGATTTTTTTCTGGAAAATAAGTGACCATGGGCCCCAAGATAGCTTCTAGTGCCAACCCTACAGCAATAAGGGTGAGAATTACTTTGGAGATGAAGAAAAAGATCATTGATAAGTATGAAAGTGGAGTGCTTGTCTCCGAGCTGGCCAGGTTGTATAATAAACCCCAATCAACCATCGCTACTATTGGTGGTACAGCTGCTGCTGCTGCTGTACCACCGTCAGCTGCTGCTGCTGCTGTAGTACCGTCTGCTGCTGCTGTAGCATCGTCTGCTGCTGCTGCTGTAGCATCGTCTGCTGGTGCTGTAACATCGTCAGTTGCTGCTGTAGCATCGTCTGCTGCTGCTGCTGTAGCATCGTCTGCTGCTGCTGCTGCTGCTGTAGCATCGTCTGCTGCTGCTGCTGCTGCTGTAGCATCGTCTGCTGGTGCTCATATTGGTGAATTTAGAGCCAGCAAAGGTTGGTTTGAGAGATTTAAGAATCATAGTGACATACACAGTGTGATAAGGCCTGTTCTGGAAGAAAATACCAAACAGGACCTACAGTACTCAGGAGGAAAAGGCACTCCCAGGACACAGTGTCTCATCAGTCATTGCTGCATCTTCAATAAAGGTAAGTGTCATTTATTCTTCATTTAGTAGAGTAGTACATGCACAATATATATTGTGCATGTACTACTCTACTTTTGTGCATGTATCCTTCTCTTTGTGTGTAGGAAAATGTCTATTTCATGTGGTAAAATTTTTTTTTTCATACTTTTGGGTGTCTTGCACGGATTAATTTTATTTCCATTATTTCTTATGGGGAAAATTAATTCGCATAGCGAACATTTCGCATAACGGCCAGCCCTCTTGCACGGATTAAGTTCGCTATGCGGGGGTCCACTGTACTTTCATCATCATTCAACACTTTCACCCTACTCACACATAATCACTGTTTGTACAGAGGTGCTCAGAATACAACAGTTTAGAAGCATATACATATACAGATACACAACACATCCCTCCAAACTGTTAATATCCCAAACCCCTCCTTTAAAGTGCAGGCATTGTACTGTCCATTTCCAGGACTCAAGTCCGGCTATATAAAAATAACCGGTTTCCCTGAATTCCTTCACTAAATATTACCCTGCTCACACTCCAACAGCTCGTCAGGTCCCAAATACAATTCGTCTCCATTCACTCCTATCTAACACGCCCACGCACGCTTGCTGGAAGTTCAAGCCCCTCGCCCACAAAACCACCTTTACCCCTTCCCTCCAACCTTTCCGAGGACGACCCCCTACCCTGCCTGCCTTTCCCTACAGATTTATACACTCTCCATGTCATTCTACTTTGATCCATTCTCTCTAAATGACCAGACCACCTCAACAACTCCTCTTCAGCCCTCTGACTAATACTTTTATTAACTCCACACCTCTTAATTTCCATACTCCGAATTCTCTGCATAATATTTACACCACACATTGCCCTTAGACAGGACATCTCCACTGGCTCAAACCGCCCCCTCGCTGCAGCATTTACAGCCCAAGCTTCACACCCATAAAAGAGTGTTGGTACCACTATACTTTCACACATTCCTTTGCCTCCATTGATAATGTTTTTTGTCTCCACATATACCTCAATGCACCACTCACCTTTTTTCCTTCATCAATTCTATGGTTAACCTCATCCTTCATACATCCATCTGCTGACACGTCAACTCCCAAATATCTGAAAACATTCACTTCTTCCATACTCCTCCTCTCCAATTTGATATCCAATTTTTCTTTATCTAAATCATTTGATACCCTCATCACCTTACTCTTTTCTAGGTTCACTTTTAACTTTCTACCTTTACACCCTCTCCCAAACTCGTCCACTAACCTTTGCAATTTTTCTTTAGAATCTCCCATAAGCATAATATCATCAGCAAAAAGTAACTGTCAATTCCCATTTTGTATTTGATTCCCCATAATTTAATCCCACCCTCTCCTGTTATTTGTGTAGTTTAAAAACTTTGGATGTAATAAGCTGGAGAAAAGCCTTTAGCATTCTCTCCCAAATAAAAAAGCATACTGTACTGGATTGGATTTAATTTCCTTAGCTAATGAGGGTAGATGGAGGGAATATTTTAAGGAATTTTTAAATGTCGATGAAGAAAGGTCAGCAGTAATTTCATGCACTTGCCAGGGAGGTATAACATCTTTTAGGAGTGAAAAAGAGCAGGAGGTGAGTGTGAGGGAGGTGCGTGAGGCATTACATAGAATGAAAGGGGGTAAAGCAGCTGGAAGTGACCGGGTCATGACAGAAATGTTAAAAGCAGGGGGGATATAGTGTTGGAGAGGTTGGTATATTTGTTTAATAAATGTATGAAAGAGGGGAAGGTACCTAGGGACTGGAAGAGAGCATGTATAGTTCCTTTATAAAAGGGAAGGGGACAAAAGAGACTGTAAAAATTAGTATAGGAGAATAAGTTTACTGAGTATACCAGGTAAAGTGTATGGTAGGGTTATTATTAAAAGAATTAGAGGTAAGACAGAGAACAGGACTGCAGATGAACAAAGAGACTTTAGAATGGGTAGAGGATGTGTAGATTGAAGCATATATGTGAACCGTATTTAGATAAAAGTAGGGAAGTGTTCACTGTACTTATGGATCTAGACAAGGCATATGATAGAGTAGATAGGGGAGCAATGTGGCGGATGTTGCAAGTGTATGAAATAGGTAGTCAGTTATTAATGCTGTAAAGAGTTTTTATGAGGATAGTGAGGCTCAGGTTAGGGCGTGTAGGAGAGAGTGAGATTACTTCCTGGTAAAAGTAGGTCTTAGACAGGGATGTGTAATGTCACCATGGATGTTTAACATATTTATAGATGGGGTTGTAAAAGAAGTAAATGCTAGGGTGTTTGGGAGAGGGGTGGGAATAAATTACAGGAAATCAAATACAAAATGGGAGTTGACACAGTTACTTTTTTGCTGATGATACTGTGCTTTTGGGAGATTCTAAAGAAAAGTTGCAAAGGTTAGTGGATGAGTTTGGGAGGGTGTTTAAAGGTAGAAAGTTGAAAGTGAATACAGATAAGAGTAAGGTGATGAGGGCATCAAATGATTTAGATAAAGAAAAATTGGATATCACATTGGAGGGAGGGAGTATGGAAGAAGTGAATGTTTTCAGATATTTGGGAGTTGACTTGTCAGCAGATGGGCTTATGAGAGATGAGGTTAGCCATAGAACTGATGAAGAAAAAAAGGTGAGTGGTGCGTTGAGGTACCTGTGGAGACAAAAAAAACGTTATCCAGGGAGGCAAAGAAGGGAATGTACAAGAAAATAGTGGGTGTGAAGCATGGGGTGCTGCAGATGAGGAGGAGGCTGGAGGCAGTGGACATGTCATGTCTAAGGGCAATGTGTGGTGTAAATACTATGCAGAGAATTCGGAGTGTGGAAATTAGAAGAAGGTGTGGAGTTAATAAAAGTATTAATCAGAGGGCTGATGAGGGGCTGTTGAGGTGGTTTGGTCATTTAGAGAGAATGGAACAAAGTAGAATGACTTAGAGAGCATATAAATCTGTAGGGGAAGGAAGGCAAGGTGGAGGTCATCCTCGAAAAGGTTTGAGGGACGGGGTAAAGGAGGTTTGTGGGCAAGGGACTTGAACTTCCAACAAGTGTGCGTGAGCATATTAGATAGGAGTGAATGGAGATGAATGGTTTTTGGGACCTGGCAAGCTGTTGGAGTGTAAGCAGGGTAATATTTTGTGAAGGGATTCAGGAAAACCAGTTAGCCAGACTTGAGTCCTGGAAATGGGAAGTGCAATGCCTGCACTTTAAAGGAGGGGTTTGGGTTATTGTTGTATCAGAGTGCCTCTGCAAAGACTGTGATTATGTATGAGTGATGGTGAAAGTGTTGAATGATGATGAAAGTTTTTTTTTTTGTTTTTGGGTCATCCTGCCTCAGTAGGAAATGGTACACGTGTTTAAAAAAAAAAAAAACTAATGAGGTGAAATGTAATAAAAACTAAACATCCTAAAACATCCAGAATTTTAGGTAAAATGAGGGCTAATAAAACAGGTATTTTATTTGAAGCTGCAACAGTAGTGTATCCACCAGCTGCTGCTCTGACACCTTGTGCTTCTACAAAACACTGCCATTTGCCACCAAGGCTGAATGACTCAGTAAAGAAAACATGTTCACCATCATATTTTAAAATTAAGAATTAAACTAAGTCTGCCCGAAATGCCTAACCATGCTAGGTGTTCTAGTGGTACACTCTGTAATTATTATTTTACTACATGTAAACCACACAATAACCAAATTCTGTAAACTCAGCATTGTAATCCTTATAGAGAATAAACTTTGAATTGAATTTGAACTGAATTGAATTGAATCACTCATCCTTTCATCAATTCATATCCCAGCCAGTAATTCCTCTTCTGATTCATACATTTTGTAGATGTCATAAAAAATTCTAAATGAATATTACTTTTCAGTAAAGTACTGAATGAGGTTAAAAATTATTGCTAAGCATATAATCTATATTTTAAAAGGAGAATTAAAACTGAAGAAAATATTATATACTAATTTGTACAAGAAACCCTGTTATAATCTGTCAGAATTAAAACATTGTGTTATGGGTATTGATTTGAAACATGGGTTTTGTTACAATGAGGAACAGGCTGGAGGCAGCAAATATATTGTGAGGACAATGTACAATGACAATGCCGGGAGCAATGGGCTAGTAACCACTTCTCCTGTAGACACTTACTAAAAAAGAGAAGAAGAAAAACTTTATAAAACTGGGATGCTTAAATGTGCATGGATGTAGTGCGGATGACAAGAAACAGATGATTGCTGATGTTATGAATGAAAATAAGTTGAATGTCCTGGCCCTAAGCGAAACAAAGCTGAAGGGGGTAGGAGAGTTTCAGTGGGGGGAAATAAATGGGATTAAATCTGGAGTATCTGAGAGAGTTAGAGCAAAGGAAGGGGTAGCAATAATGTTAAATGATCAGTTATGGAAGGAGAAAAGAGAATATGAATGTGTAAATTCAAGAATTATGTGGATTAAAGTAAAGGTTGGATGCGAGAAGTGGGTCATAATAAGCGTGTATGCACCTGGAGAAGAGAGGAATGCAGAGGAGAGAGAGAGATTTTGGGAGATGTTAAGTGAATGTATAGGAGCCTTTGAACCAAGTGAGAGAGTAATTGTGGTAGGGGACCTGAATGCTAAAGTAGGAGAAACTTTTAGAGAGGGTGTGGTAGGTAAGTTTGGGTGCCAGGTGTAAATGATAATGGGAGCCCTTTGATTGAACTTTGTATAGAAAGGGGTTTAGTTATAGGTAATACATATTTTAAGAAAAAGAGGATAAATAAGTATACAAGATATGATGTAGGGCGAAATGACAGTAGTTTGTTGGATTATGTATTGGTAGATAAAAGACTGTTGAGTACACTTCAGGATGTACATGTTTATAGAGGGGCCACAGATATATCAGATCACTTTCTAGTTGTAGCTACACTGAGAGTAAAAGGTAGATGGGATACAAGGAGAATAGAAGCATCAGGGAAGAGAGAGTTGAAGGTTTATAAACTAAAAGAGGAGGCAGTTAGGGTAAGATATAAACAGCTATTGGAGGATAGATGGGCTAATGAGAGCATAGGCAATGGGGTCGAAGAGGTATGGGGTAGGTTTAAAAATGTAGTGTTAGAGTGTTCAGCAGAAGTTTGTGGTTACAGGAAAGTGGGTGCGGGAGGGAAGAGGAGCGATTGGTGGAATGATGATGTAAAGAGAGTAGTAAGGGAGAAAAAGTTAGCATATGAGAAGTTTTTACAAAGTAGAAGTGATGCAAGGAGGGAAGAGTATATGGAGAAAAAGAGAGAGGTTAAGAGAGTGGTGAAGCAATGTAAAAAGAGAGCAAATGAGAGAGTGGGTGAGATGTTATCAACAAATTTTGTTGAAAATAAGAAAAAGTTTTGGGAGTGAGATTAACAAGTTAAGAAAGCCTAGAGAACAAATGGATTTGTCAGTTAAAAATAGGAGAGGAGAGTTATTAAATGGAGAGTTAGAGGTATTGGGAAGATGGAGGGAATATTTTGAGGAATTGTTAAATGTTGATGAAGATAGGGAAGCTGTGATTTCGTGTATAGGACAAGGAGGAATAACATCTTGCAGGAGTGAGGAAGAGCCAGTTGTGAGTGTGGGGGAAGTTCGTGAGGCAGTAGGTAAAATGA
This sequence comes from Cherax quadricarinatus, assembly GCF_026875155.1. Taxonomy (NCBI): domain Eukaryota; kingdom Metazoa; phylum Arthropoda; class Malacostraca; order Decapoda; family Parastacidae; genus Cherax; species Cherax quadricarinatus. The sequence goes on from NC_069401.1 coordinate 10,364,197, forward strand.
AAGGGGGGTAAGGCAGCCGGGATTGATGGGATAAAGATAGAAATGTTAAAAGCAGGTGGGGATATAGTTTTGGAGTGGTTGGTGCAATTATTTAATAAATGTATGGAAGAGGGTAAGGTACCTAGGGATTGGCAGAGAGCATGCATAGTTCCTTTGTATAAAGGCAAAGGGAATAAAAGAGACTGCAAAAATTATAGGGGGATAAGTCTGCTGAGTATACCTGGTAAAGTGTATGGTAGAGTTATTATTGAAAGAATTAAGAGTAAGACGGAGAATAGGATAGCAGATGAACAAGGAGGCTTTAGGAAAGGTAGGGGGTGTGTGGACCAGGTGTTTACAGTGAAACATATAAGTGAACAGTATTTAGATAAGGCTAAAGAGGTCTTTGTGGCATTTATGGATTTGGAAAAAGGCGTATGACAGGGTGGATAGGGGGGCAATGTGGCAGATGTTGCAAGTGTATGGTGTAGGAGGTAGGTTACTGAAAGCAGTGAAGAGTTTTACGAGGATAGTGAGGCTCAAGTTAGAGTATGTAGGAAAGAGGGAAATTATTTCCCAGTAAAAGTAGGCCTTAGACAAGGATGTGTGATGTCACCGTGGTTGTTTAATATATTTATAGATGGGGTTGTAAGAGAAGTAAATGCGAGGGTTTTGGGACAAGAGGCGTGGAGTTAAAAGATAAAGAATCACACACAAAGTGGGAGTTGTCACAGTGCTCTTTGCTGATGACACTGTGCTCTTGGGAGATTCTGAAGAGAAGTTGCAGAGATTGGTGGATGAATTTGGTAGGGTGTGCAAAAGAAGAAAATTAAAGGTGAATACAGGAAAGAGTAAGGTTATGAGGATAACAAAAAGATTAGGTGATGAAAGATTGAATATCAGATTGGAGGGAGAGAGTATGGAGGAGGTGAATGTATTCAGATATTTGGGAGTGGACGTGTCAGCGGATGGGTCTATGAAAGATGAGGGAATCATAGAATTGATGAGGGAAAAAGAGTGAGTGGTGCACTTAGGAGTCTGTGGAGACAAAGAACTTTGTCCTTGGAGGCAAAGAGGGGAATGTATGAGAGTATAGTTTTACCAACGCTCTTATATGGGTGTGAAGCATGGGTGATGAATGTTGCAGCGAGGAGAAGGCTGGAGGCAGTGGAGATGTCATGTTGAGGGCAATGTGTGGTGTGAATATAATGCAGAGAATTCGTAGTTTGGAAGTTAGGGGGAGGTGCGGGATTACCAAAACTGTTCTCCAGAGGGCTGAGGAAGGGTTGTTGAGGTGGTTCGGACATGTAGAGAGAATGGAGCGAAACAGAATGACTTCAAGAGTGTATCAGTCTGTAGTGGAAGGAAGGCGGGGTAGGGGTCGGCCTAGGAAAGGTTGGAGAGAGGGGTAAAGGAGGTTTTGTGTGCGAGGGGCTTGGACTTCCAGCAGGTATGCGTGAGCGTGTTTGATAGGAGTGAATGGAGACAAATGGTTTTTAATACTTGACGTGCTGTTGGAGTGTGAGCAAAGTAACATTTATGAAGGGGTTCAGGGAAACCGGCAGGCCGGACTTGAGTCCTGGAGATGGGAAGTACAGTGCCTGCACTCTGAAGGAGGGGTGCTAATGTTGCAGTTTAAAAACTGTAGTGTAAAGCACCCTTCTGGCAAGACAGTGATGGAGTGAATGATTGGTGAAAGTTTTTCTTTTTCGGGCCACCCTGCCTTGGTGGGAATCGGCCAGTGTGATAATAAATAAAAATAATGTACAGTGTGAATATTATGCAGACAATTTGGAGTTTTTGGGGATTAGGTCTGGGAGTTGCCAAAGTATTATTCTGAGTGTTCAGGAGGGATTGCTGAGATGGTTGGGACATTCAGAGAAAAATAGGATGGCTAGAAGAGCATATAAATTTGGGGCAGAGGAGGAGGAGGAGGGGTAGTGGTCATCTAGGAAGGGTTGGAGGGAGAGGGGGCAAAGGAAGTTTCTAGCACTAGGGTCTTCTCCATCCAACGGGCTTGTGCCTGTTGGATGGTGTGAAAGCAAATGTTTTTTATGACTTGACATGTTGGAGAGTGAGCAAGGTAACATTTAAGAAGGGATTCAGGAAACCAGTTTGCCAGACTTGAGTCTTGGAGTGAGAATGTTGCATTTTGGAGGATCATCTGAACTGTGAAGTCAGCGCCCTTCTGGCAAAGCAGTGACTGAATAAGTGACAGTAAAAGTGTTTTCTTCTTTGTTGGATCACCCTACCTCAGTGGGAGACAGCCAGAGTTTTAAAGAAGGGTAAGAGTTTCCTGAAATTCAAGACTTGCTGACAAGTATGAGAAATGTATGTTCTCTGAAAAAATGAAGGAATCTGACAATCTTCAAGGACCATCTAACCAACATTTAAAATGTTGAATACATGTCACGGGTGAAATCTTTGTTATAATAAAATAATTAGCACTCTTAGACTGCTTCAATATTTCTACAATGTTATGTATCTAGTAAATGTACTGTTATACAGTAGTCACTGTATCAATGTATACCAGTTTTAACAAATAACACAAAAGTTAACTCATTAAAAATATGAAAAGTATTTCAATGTTTTTTACTATTAACCAAAACTGCTCTAGAACTTCTAGCAATATAAACATTAAAACACTGAGTACTGAAAAATATGTAACTCAGTACTAACCTGAAGAGCAAATGGAGACTGACAAGCCACAGCTTGTAATACACGGTCCACTCGGCCATTTGATAAGCCATGAAGCTGAAGGAAAGCCATCTTGCATACTCGAACTGTTTCCTCACTTGGCTATCAATTAAATAATAAAATGCTAGACAAGTTTCAACTTTGAAAATAATTACTAAAACAGTAATCCAAGCAATGTTTTTTTTTTTTTTTAATTTATCATATACCTTCCTGACCTCACTTCCTATACTCTCTGGCCCACCTTTCTCCACATAATTCTTGAATTCATACACTTATACCCCTCTTTTCTTTCCATAATTAATTATTTAATGCTGCAGATACTCCTCCTTTACCTGACTCTCTGATATGTCCAATCTAATATCATTTACTTTCCCCCAATAAAATTTTTCCCACCCTTTTTAGTTTTGTTCCACAATGCTAAAGCATCCAGCTTCTCTTTTATTCACAATAACAATCTATTTTTTTTCATCATGTGTGTGTGTGTGTGTGTGTGTGTGTGTGTGTGTGTGTGTGTGTGTGTGTGTATATATATATATAATATATATATATATAATATATATTATATATATATATATATATATATATATATATATATATATATATATATATATACATGAATATATATATATATATATATATATATATATATATATATATATATATATATATATATATATATATATATATATATACACTGTATATATATATATATATATATATATTATATATATATATATATATATATATATATATATATATATATATATATACACTGTATATATATATATATATATATATATAATATATATGCAATAAGATCACAGTAAACAGGTGATTTCAAAATATGCAAAACAACCACTCTGAAAGAATAGAGAAATTCCAAGCGCTTTCGTGACTACTCACATTATCAAGGAACTATGAAATAAAGCATCCAAGGAAGCTATATAAGGGGTCTGGCCAGCACCTCACTATCAGATCCCACAACGGTTAAACACGTGACGCGCGGCGACCCAACTTGGATAGGTCCTTTGCACAACTCACCCACAAACTATTCTACCCAAGAAAATTTAAAAATTATTATTTGTCCAGTGTGTTATTAAATTCTTCCCAAATTCTATTAATTATAAATGGATCTAATTTATATAAACCAAAGGAAATATTCATATTATTGTCAAAACTGCTTTTTATGAAACAAGATTCAATTATATTCCTGTCGACCATGGACTTGCTTGATACTACTTTCTCAACTTTTTGAAAATCAATTGGATGGTTAAAATCTCTTACATGAATAAATAGAGCATTGGAATCTTGTCCAGTTCTAATGCTATTAATTAAAACATCTAGAAAAGGCAATGAGTTTGAAGAAAATAACTCATTGCCTTTTCTAGATGTTTTAAATATTAAGGGTAATAATGAATTCAAATTTAAAATTTACAGAAAACCTACAAATAACTGTTCCTATGTCCACTATTATTCCTCGCATCAAGATAAAGTCAAACTGTCTGTTTTCTCATCAATGTTTTTGAGAGCTTTACGAATTTGTAGTCCTGAGTTCATAGATGAGGAAATATCCAAAATTTATGAAATAGGTAATGATTTAAAATACCCAAGAAATGTAATTGATAAATCTTTTAAAGTTGCTAGAAACACTTTTTATAATCCAAAAAGGGGCAACCAGCCTTATTCAACTAAAAATATGTTGGTTCTCCCTTACCATGAAAACTTGGTTGATATGCCTTCTCTTCTTAAGACTTTTAATATTAAAGTTGTATTCAAAAATCTTGATACAGTAAAAAACTTTTGATAAAGAATTCCCCCAAAATGCTGATGGATGTGTCTATAAGATTCCTTGTAAAATTTGCGATAAAGTTTATTACGGTCAAACTGGTAAAAATCTCGAACTAAGATTAAAACAACATAAATATAGCATTAGAACTGGACAAGATTCCAATGCTCTATTTATTCATGTAAGAGATTTTAACCATCCAATTGATTTTCAAAAAGTTAAGAAAGTAGTATCAAGCAAGTCCATGGTCGACAGGAATATACAGTGGACCCCCGGTTAACGATTTTAATCCGTGCAAGAGGGCTCATCGTTATGCGAAATAATCGTTATGCGAATTAATTTTCCCCATAAGAAATAATGGAAATAAAATTAATCCGTGCAAGACGCCCAAAAGTATGAAAAAAATTTTTTTTTACCACATGAAATGTTAATTTTAATACACACAAACTGAAAAAGGCATGCACAATTACATGACACTTACTTTTATTGAAGATCTGGTGATGATTGATGGGATGGGAGGAGGGGAGAGCATTATCTTCTTACTGTTTAGAAGGGGAATCCCCTTCCATTAGGACTTGAGGTAGCAAGTCCTTTTCTGGGGTTACTTCCCTTCTTCTTTTAATGCCACTAGGACCAGCTTCAGAGTCACTGGACCTCTGTCGCACAACAAATCTGTCCATAGAGCTCTGTACCTCCCGTTTCTTCAAGACTTTCCTAAAATGGGCCATAACATTGTCATTGAAATAGTCACAAGCACGGCTTGCAACAGCTGTGTCAGGGTGATTTTCATCTATAAAGGTTTGCAGTTCAAACCACTCTGCACACATTTCCTTAATCTTTGAAGTAGGCACAATGGATTCCACAACTGGCATAGGCTTCTCAGGGTTAGCCCCAAACCCTTCAAAATCTTTCTTAATTTCCATACTAATTCTCACCCTTTTTACCACAGGGTTGGCACTAGAAGCTTTCTTGGGGCCCATGGTCACTTATTTTCCAGAAACACCACCGAAAACACTGTAATAATACGAAATATTCCGAGTGTATGCTTGGATGTTACCGCGGAGGCTGGCTGGTAAACAATGGGACGGCCGGCACATGTGAGGGCACATTGGACGCGTCTCGGACGAAAATCGGTATGCGGGTTTTTAATCGGTATGCGGGGCAAAAATTTTGCGATAAAAGTAATCGTTATGCGGAAAAATCGCTATGCGATGCCATCGTTATGCGGGGGTCCACTGTAATTGAATCTTGTTTCATAAAAAGCAGTTTTGACAATAATATGAATATTTCCTTTGGTTTATATAAATTAGATCCATTTATAATTAATAGAATTTGGGAAGAATTTAATAATACACTGGACAAAAAATTTTTAAATTTTCTTGGGTAGAATAGCTTGGGGGTGAGTTGTGCAAAGGACCTATCCAAGTTGGCTCGCCGCGCGTCACGTGTTTAACCGTTGTGGGATCTGATAGTGAGGTGCTGGCCGGACCCCTTATATAGCTTCCTTGGATGCTTCACTTTCATAGTTCCTTGATAATGTGAGTAGTCACGAAAGCGCTTGGAATTTCTCTATTCTTTCAGAGTGGTTGTTTTGCATATTTTGAAATCACCTGTTCACTGTGATCTTATTGCATATATATATATATACATATATATACATATATATTATATATATATATATATATATATATAGATATGTATATATATATATATATATATATATATATATATATATATATATATATATACGTTAGTACACCTAGCATCCGACTTATGACCTGCTCGACTTACGACCACTCGACTTACGACCGTGTTTTTTATGCCAAATTTCTGGGAAATAAACAACTATTTGTGTTGTACACAGTGTTTATCCTAAACCTTACAGTATAAAATACAGTACTAACAACATAAAAAGTAAAGTAAAACATGAAATACCAAAATAAAACAATAAAATAAAGTCATTACAAAAATGTTTTGTTGATATTCAGTAGTAAAGTTCGACTTACGACCATTTCAACTTACGACTGGTTTCTCGGAACCGAACTCGGTCGTAAGTCGGATGGTAGGTGTATATATATACAGTGGACCCCCAGTTAACGAACTTTTTTCATTCCAGTAGTATGTTCAGGTGCCAGTACTGACCGAATTTTTTCCCATAAGGAATATTGTGAAGTAGATTAGTCAATTTCAGACCCCCAAACATACACGTACAAACGCACTTACATAAATACACTTACATAATTGGTCGCATTTGGAGGTGATCATTATGCGGGGGTCCACTGTATAGATATATATATATATATATATATATATATATATATATATATATATATATATATATATATATATATTATATATATATATATATTTATTTTTTTTTCAACAAGTCGGCCGTCTCCCACCGAGGCAGGGTGACCCAAAAAAGAAAGAAAATCCCCAAAAAGAAAATACTTTCATCATCATTCAACACTTTCACCACACTCACACATTATCACTGTTTTTGCAGAGGTGCTCAGAATACAACAGTTTAGAAGCATATACGTTTTAAAATACACAACATATCCCTCCAAACTGCCAATATCCCAAACCCCTCCTTTAAAGTGCAGGCATTGTACTTCCCATTTCCAGGACTCAAGTCCAACTATATGAAAATAACTGGTTTCCCTGAATCCCTTCACTAAATATTACCCTGCTCACACTCCAACAGATCGTCAGGTCCAAGTATCATTCGTCTCCATTCACTCCTATCTAACACGCTCATGCACACTTGCTGGAAGTCCAAGCCCCTCGCCCACAAAACCTCCTTTACCCCCTCTTTCCAACCCCTTCGAGGACGACCCCTACCCCTCCTTCCTTCCCCTATAGATTTATATGCTTTCCATGTCATTCTACTTTGATCCATTCTCTCTAAATGACCAAACCACCTCAACAACCCCTCTTCTGCCCTCTGACTAATGCTTTTATTAACTCCACACCTTCTCCTAATTTCCACACTCCGAATTTTCTGCATAATATTTACACCACACATTGCCCTTAGACAGGACATCTCCACTGCCTCCAACCATCTCCTTGCTGCTGCATTTACCACCCAAGCTTCACATCCATATAAGAGTGTTGGTACTACTATACTTTCATACATTCCCTTCTTTGCCTCCATAGATAACGTTTTTTGACTCCACATATACCTCAACGCACCACTCACCTTTTTTCCCTCATCAATTCTATGATTAACCTCATCCTTATATATATATATATATATATATATATATATATATATATATATATATATATATATATATATATATATATTATATATATATATATATATATATATACACACACACACATGTATATGCAAAACAACCACTCTGAAAGAATAGAGAAATTCCAAGCGCTTTCGTGGCTACTCACATTATCAAGGAACTATGAAAGTAAAGCATCCAAGGAAGCTATATAAGGGGTCTGGCCAGCACCTCACTATCAGATCCCACAACGGTTAAACACGTGACGCGCGCCGACCCAACTTGGATAGTTGGGTCGGCGCGCGTCACGTGTTTAACCATTGTGGGATCTGATAGTGAGGTGCTGGCCAGACCCCTTATAGCTTCCTTGGATGCTTTACTTTCATAGTTCCTTGATAATGTGAGTAGCCACGAAAGCGCTTGGAATTTCTCTATTCTTTCAGAGTGGTTGTTTTGCATATTTTGAAATCACCTGTTTACTGTGATCTTATTGCATATATATATATATATATATATATATATATATATATATATATATACACACACATATATATATATACATATATATATCTGTCTATATAGTATCTACATCTCTATCTATATATATATCTCTCTATATACAGTGGACCCTCAGTTATCAGCCGTAATCCGTTCCAGAAGGTCGGCCAAAAACCGAAATGGTCGAAAACCAAAATAATATTTCCCATAAGAATTAAATACAATTAATCCGTTCCAGACAAAAATATTCACAAAAAAAATAATTTTTTAACAATTACATAAATATTACATACCTTTATTGAAGGCTAATGCTGGCTTCTGGAAGATAGGGAGGAGGAATGAGGGAGGAAGTAGTGTTTGGAAGGGGAATCCTCCTCCATAAAGACTTTAGGTAGCAAAGCCTTCTCTGGGGTTACTTCCCTTCTTTGTCTTTTAATTCCACTAGGACCAGCTTGAGAGTCACTGGACCTGTCTCACAAAATAACTGTCCAGAGTGCTCTGTTTCTGGCGTCTCTAAGATTTCCCTGAAGTGGGACAGGGTTTTGCCACTAAACATGCTGCAGATATGGCTTGTTTCAGCTTTGCCAGGGTGGTACTTCTCGACAAAACTTTGCACATCATTCCACTTTGCACAAATGTTCTTAATCAATGAAGAAGGCACCTTCACTCCCTCTTCCTCCTACTCTGAAACAAGTTCCTCAGTTGCAGTCTGTTGCTGTTCAAGTTGAAGCTCTTGCAGCTCTTCAGTGGTTAGCTCTTCAGTGGTTAGCTCTTCCCTGTGGTCCTCCACCAACTCTTCCACATCTTCGCCACTCACCTCCAACCCCAGGGACTTCCCCAGTGCCACAATAGAGTCCACAGGGTCAGCAGGGTCAGCCTCAAACCCTTCAAAATCCCTCTCTTGGACACAATCTGGCCACAGTTTTCTCCAAGCAGAGTTCAAAGTCCTGGAAGTCACTCCCTCCCAAACCTAACCTATAAGGTTTATGCAATGGAGGATAGTGAAGTGTTTCTTCCAGAACTTTCGTAAGGTCAACTGAGTGTCTGAGGTCACTTCAAAGCACTTTTGAAACACTGCTTTGGTGTAGAGTTTTTTGAAGTTAGAAATGACCTGCTGGTCCATGGGCTGGAGAAGAGGAGTGGTGTTAGGAAGCAAGAACTTCACTTTTATAAAATTGAAGTCCCTAAACACTTGGTCTTGCAAGTCTGGAGGATGTGCAGGAGCATTGTCTAGTACCAGGAGGCACATGAGTAGCAATTTCTTTTCCTGGAGGTATTTTTTCACACTTCGGCCAAACACATCATTAACCCACTCTTTGAAAATTTGCCTTGTGACCCATGCCTTATGATTAGCTTTCCACATCACACACAATCGATTCTTCATGACATTGTTTTCCTTGAACACTCTGGGATTTTCTGAGTGATACACGAGTAAAGGCATCACTTTGAAATCCCCACTAGCATTACCACACAACAAAGAGTAAGCCTGTCTTTCATAGGCTTGTGTCCTGGCAGTGCCTTTTCCACCTGAGTAATGTAGGTCCTGTTTGGCATTTTCTTCCAAAACACGCCTGTTTCGTCACAACTGAACACTTGTTTGGGTTCGAATCCTTCAGCCCTTACATAGTCCTGGAATTCGTGAACATACTTTTCAGCCACACATTTGTCAGAACTTGCAGCCTCACCATGCCTTACAACACCGTATATGCCACTACGCTTCTTAAATCTATCAAACCATCCTTTGCTGACTCCAAATTCACAAACTGCAGCACTTGTTCCAAGCATTTTTTTTGCAGGATCCTCATGCAACTGCTTTGCCTTCTCACAAATAATCGACTCCACAACACTGTCTCCCAGTAATTCTTTTTCCTTAATCCACAATAATAACTTTTCCATCTCTTCCATTACTGGTGGCCTTTGATTAGTTAGAAAGGTTACTCCTTTTGCAATATTAGCATCCTTGATTTGTTCTTTCTTTGTCAGGATGGATGTAATTGTTGATTTATTCTTGCTGTACATCCTGGCAAGTTTCACCACCCTCATACCACTCTCAAACTTTTCTATCACTTCATGCCTAAATTCCATGGTGTTTCTCACTTTCCTTACCACAGGAACTTTCTTTGGAGCCATGGTTACTTATTTCACAGCTGCACTGCAAAAATAACACAAACTACAATGGGAAATAAGCAAAATGTTTAGATGTATGAGCAGAAGCTACCTCAGCCACTGAGAGGCACAGCCAAACTGATGCGCAAGTGGCCCCAGCCAGAGGACGGACGCGTCCCAAATGGCTGATCACCGAAGTAACGGCCAATAACCGGGAGCCGAAAAACTGGCCGATCAACGAGTTGGCCGATAACAGAAGCGGCCGATAACCAGAGGTCCACTGTATCTATCTATCTATCTATATAGATAGATAGATAGATAGATAAATATATATATATTTATATATATATATATATATATATATATATATATATATATATATATATATATATATATATATTATATATATATATATATTAAATATTATATATATATATTTATATTTATATATTATATATATATATATATATAAAAGTAGGTTGGTAGACAGCAACCACCCAGTGAGGTACTACCGTCCTGCAAGTGAGTGTAAAATGAAAGCCTGTAATTGTTTTACATGATGGTAGGATTGCTGGTGTCTTTTGTCTGTCTCATAAATATGCAAGATTACAGGTACGTCTTGCTACTTCTACTTACACTTAGGTCACACTACACATACATGTACAACGTTTATTTATACACACTCATCTGAGTTTTCTTTGATTTTATCTTAATAGTTCTTGGTCTTATTACTTTTCCTTTTATATCCATGGGAAGTGGAATAAGAATCTTTCCTCCGTAAGCCATGCGTGTTGTAAAGTCAGCTAAAATGCCGGGAACAATGGGCTAGTAACCCCTTTTCCTGTAAAGATTACTAAAAAGAATAAGAAGAAGAAAATTGTCAAAGTGGGAAGTCTGAATGTGCGTGGATGTTGTGCAAATGATAAGAAAGAGATGATTGTGGATGTTATGAATGAGAAGAAACTGGATGTCCTGGCTTTAAGTGAAACAAAGCTGAAGGGGGTGGGAGAGTTTCAATGGAGAGGAATAAATGGGGTTAGGTCAGGGGTTTCAAATAGAGTTAGAGCTAAAGAAGGAGTAGCAATAATGTTGAAGGATAAGCTATGGCAGGAAAGAGGGACTACAAATGCATAAATTCAAGGATTATGTGGAGTAAAATAAAGACTGGATGTGAAAAGTGGGTTATAGAAAGCGTGTATGCACCTGGAGAAGAGAGAAGTGTAGAGGAGAGAGAGAGATTCTGGGAAATGTTGAGTGAATGCATGGGGAGTTTTGAATCAAGTGTGAGAGTAATGGTGGTTGGGGATTTCAATGCTAAAGTGGGTAAAAATGTTATGGAGGGAGTAGTAGGTAAATTTGGGGTGCCAGGGGTAAATGTAAATGGGGAGCCTTTACTTGAGCTATGTGTAGAAAGAAATTTGGTAATAAGTAATACATATTTTATGAAAAAGAGGATAAATAAATATACAAGGTATGATGTAGCACGTAATGAAAGTAGTTTGTTAGATTATGTATTGGTGGATAAAAGGTTGATGGGTAGGCTCCAGGATGTACATGTTTATAGAGGGGCAAATGATATATCAGATCATTATTTAGTTGTAGCTACAGTTAGAGTAAGAGGTAGATGGGAAAAGAGGAAGGTGGCAACAACAAGAAAGAGGGAGGTGAAAGTGTATAAACTAAGGGAGGAGGAAGTTCAGGCGAGATATAAGCGACTATTGGCAGAAAGGTGGGCTAGTGCAAAGATGAGTAGTGGGGGGGTGAAGAGGGTTGGAATAGTTTTAAAAATGCAGTATTAGAATGTGGGGCAGAGTTTGTGGTTATAGGAGGGTGGGGACAGGAGGAAAGAGGAGTGATTGGTGGAATGATGAAGTAAAGGGTGTGATAAAAGAGAAAAAAGGTAGCTTACGAGAGGTTTTTAAAAGCAGAAGTGTTATAAGAAGAGCAGAGTATATGGAGAGTAAAAGAAAGGTGAAGAGAGTGGTGAGAGAGTGCAAAAGGAGAGCAGATGAAAGAGTGGGAGAGGCACTGTCAAGAAATTTTAATGAAAATAAGAAAAAATTTTGGAGTGAGTTAAATAAGTTAAGAAAGCCTACGGAAAGTATGGATTTGTCCTTTAAAAAAACAGAGTAGGGGAGTTAGTAGATGGGGAGAGGGAGGTATTAGGTAGATGGCAAGAATATTTTGAGGAACTTTTAAATGTTGAGGAAGAAAGGGAGGGGGGTAATTTCATGCACTGGCCAGGGAGGTATACCATCTTTTAGGAGTGAAGAAGAGCAGAATGTAAGTGTGGTGGAGGTACGTGAGGCATTACGTAGAATGAAAGGGGGTAAAGCAGCTGGAACTGATGGGATCATGACAGAAATGTTAAAAGCAGGGGGGATATAGTGTTGGAGTGGTTGGTACTTTTGTTTAATAAATGTATGAAAGAGGGGAAGGTACTTTGGATTGGCGGAGGAGCATGTATAGTCCCTTCATATAAAGGGAAAGGGGGACAAAAGAGATTGTAAAAATTATAGAGGAATAAGTTTACTGAGTATACCAGGAAAAGTATAAAGGTAGGGTTATAATTGAAAGAATTAGAGGTAAGACAGAATGTAGAATTGCGGATGAGCAAGGAGGCTTCAGAGTGCGTAGGGGATGTGTAGATCAAGTGTTTACATTGAAGCATATATGTGAAAAGTATTTAGATAAAGGTAGGGAAATTTTTATTGCATTTATGGATTTAGAAAAGGCATATGATAGAGTGGATAGAGGAGCAATGTGGCAGATGTTGCAAGTTTATGGAATAGGTGGTAAGTTACTAAATGCTGTAAAGAGCTTTTATGAGGATAGTGAGGCTCAGGTTAGGGTGTGTAGAAGAGAGGGAGAATACTTCCCGGTAAAAGTAGGTCTTAGGCAGGGATGTGTAATGTCACCATGGTTGTTTAATATATTTATAGATGGGGTTGTAAAAGAAGTAAATGCTAGGGTGTTCGGGAGAGGGGGGGATTAAATTATGGGGAATCAAATTCAAAATGGGAATTGACACAGTTACTTTTTGCTGATGATACTGTGCTTATGGGAGATTCTAAAGAAAAATTGCAAAGGTTAGTGGATGAGTTTGAGAATGTGTGTAAAGGTAGAAAGTTGAAATTTGAACATAGAAAAGAGTAAGGTGATGAGGGTATCAAATGATTTAGATAAAGAAAAATTGGATATCAAATTGGGGAGGAGGAGTATGGAAGAAGTGAATGTTTTCAGATACTTGGGAGTTGACGTGTCGGCGGATGGATTTATGAAGGATGAGGTTAATCATAGAATTGATGAGGGAAAAAAGGTGAGTGGTGCGTTGAGGTATATGTGGAGTCAAAAAACGTTATCTATGGAGGCAAAGAAGGGAATGTATGAAAGTATAGTAATACCAACACTCTTATATGGATGTGAAGCTTGGGTGGTAAATGCAGCAGCGAGGAGATGGTTGGAGGCAGTGGAGAAAGTCCTGTCTAAGGGCAAATGTGTGGTGTAAATAATTATGCAGAAAATTTGGAGTGTGGAAATTAGGAGAAGGTGTGGAGTTAATAAAAGCATTAGTCAGAGGGCAGAAGAGGGGTTGTTGAGGTGGTTTGGTCATTTAGAAAGAATGGATCAAAGTAGATGACATGGAAAGCATATAAATCTATAGGGGAAGGAAAGAGGGGTAGGGGTCGTCCTCGAAATAGTTGGAAAGAGGGGGTAAAGGAGGTTTTGTGGGCGAGGGGCTTGGACTTCCAGCAAGCATGCATGAGCGTGTTAGATAGGAGTGAATGGAGACGAATGATACTTGGGACCTGACGATCTGTTGGAGTGTAGCAGGGTAATATTTAGTGAAGGGATTAGGGAAACCGGTTATTTCTATATAGTCGGACTTGAGTCCTGGAAATGGGAAGTACAATGCCTGCACTTTTAAAGGAGTGGTTTGGGATATTGGCAGTTTGGAGGGATATGTTGTGTATCTTTTATACGTATATGCTTCTAAACTGTTGTATTCTGGGCACCCCCTGCAAACAGTGATAATGTTGTGAGTGTGTGAAAGTGTTGAATGATGATGAAAGTATTTTCTTTTGGGGATTTTCTTTCTTTTTTTTTTTTGGGTCACCCTGCCTCGGTGGGAAACGGCCCCCCGACTTGTTGAAAAAAAAAAAAAATATATATATATAATATTATAATATATATATATATATATATATATATATATATATATTATATATATATATAATATATATAATATATATAAATTATATATATATATTTATATATATATATATAATATATATATATATTATATATATCACACATGTATATATTTTTTTTTTTTACACAGGGTTTGACAAGGTTAGGTTAAGGATCCTTAGCTTTATTGACAAGCTATTTACAGGTTAAGGATTCCTAACTTTATTGACAAGCTAACAGCTGTTACCTACATCAGCTTATTTGAAAGCATTTTTATTGTCATGAGACATACAAGTAGTGAACAGGATGAAGTTGGAGCCATCTGTGGGCCAGCATTTTCATCTGATCAACTGACTTTATCTCGTTGACATCATAATCCTGTACGAATGTGTTCCAGACTCGAGTCATCCTGGGGATAAATGATCTCAGATAAAGTGATGTTGTGGAGAAGGGTACAGCCAGAGTGAAGTTGCTGCTTTCAGCCCGTCTTGTGATACAGAAGCTTGGTTCTCACTGTCCTCTCTCTTTCTCTCTTTCTATCTCTCTCTTTATTTCTCTATTTCTCTATCTCTCTCTCTCTCTCTCATGCACACACACACACACCGAGCACGTCTCCGGAAGCACACGTCATTCAGGTAACTGCTGCAGCATATAGGCACCTGGCAAACCTGAGAACAGCATTCCGATACCTTAGTAAGGAATTGTTCAAGACACTGTACACCATGTACGTTAGGCCCATACTGGAGTATGCAGCACCTGTTTGGAACCCACACTTGATCAAGCACGTCAAGAAATTAGAGGAAGTGCAAAGGTCTGTGACAACGTTAGTTCCAGAGCTAAGGGAAATGTGCTATGAAGAGAGGTTAAGGGAAATTGGTCTGATGACACTGGAGGACAGGAGGGTAGGGGAGACATGATAATGACATACAAAATACTGCATGGAATAGACAAGGTGGACAGAGACATGATGTTCCAGAGAGGGGACACAGAAACAAAGGGTCACAATTGGAACTTTAAGACCAAGATGAGTCAAAGGGATGTTAGGAAGTATTTCTTCAGTCATAGAGTAGTCAGGAAGTGGAATAGCCTAGAAAGTGAGGTAGTAGAGGCAGGAACCATACATAGCTTTAAGATGAGGTATGATAAAGCTCATGGAGCAGGGAGAGAGAGGACCTAGTAGCACTCAGTGAAGAGACAGCCACAGAGACTGAGTCTCGACCGCGCAACCACAATCAGTAGAGTACACACACACACACACACACACACACACACACACACACACACACACACACACACACACACACACACACACACACACACACACACAAAATGCAAAATTTCCTCAAATGTTATTTTAGCAACAATAAAGGGGTTACTAGCCCCTTGCTTCTAGCATTTTAGTCACCTTTTTATGACACACAGGGCTTATGGGAAAAAATTCTAACCTCCTTATCCCTTGTTGATTATATACAGTAATGTAAATCAGAATATAAATATATTTGGGAGCAAGGGGCTAATGACCCCCTTCTCCTGTATAAATTACTAGATTTAAAAACAAAAAACTATTGTTTTTCTTTTTAGGTCACTCTGCCTTGGTGAGATACAGCTGGTTCATTGAAAAACGATATGTTTTGCATATCATTTGTACTAAACAGTTTTTGAGAAATACACCTCTGTTATCAGGCCAGGATGACTGAGCTGACAAAATACAGTAAGTAGTTACATTATCATTATCCATTAATTATTTGGAATGAATGATTGAAAATGCATTAAAAATGGCTTTAATGCAGTCTTATCAACAGTCAAAATTATGCTTACAGTAATTGCTAAAAATTACTTATGGTATTGACTATGTATTCTAATTGTACATACATATACAGTACTGCAGTAGTCTCTTAATGTACTGTTTGCAGACATAAAATAAATAAATAAATAAATACTATTCAATGTCTATTTAGCTAAAGTAATGTAAATTACCTTAAACTGCACATTGTATATCCTTGTGTACGTTCTTGTAAATCTTTCTATTACTTTCTCCTCATCTTTTTGAACGACAGGAACTAGAACTACTGTTTGTGCAATATATGCATTCTGCTTTGTAAAGTCTGCCAGCTTCCAAAAATGATCAAATACCTTCTTCCTGCTCTCTGGTGTGCCTAATTCAGGAATGCATCGGTATTTACACCCACACTCCTTGTCAGTGTAAAATTTTTCTTTCTTGAGCTTTCCTGTTGCAGTAAAATATGCTTCCCCACTGTTTCTTTTTGCTTTCTCTCTTTTCGTGACATCTGTGTTCTGCAACCTCCACTTCTCTTGTTTCTGCTGATATTGGACATTATTACATTTCCAGTATCAGTTACATGTTCTTGGATTTCTGACACACCATTACATGTGTTTGGATTATCATTCGTCACAGATTTATGGTCAGTGATACTTGATACCGTTTGGTTTTTGGAATGCATAAAATCCCCATTCTCCAAGTTCTCACCATTCTTAGAATTATTCTGATTTATTTTAGATTTTTCTATGTGGCGGTATACCCAGAGGCTAACAGGTGTCCTACCCTCCTCTTGACACACTCTCTTATATACTTCATACATCTTCTTTGTCGATAATTCTTTTCCTACAGTTCCTGTGACCTCTGAAGAAATGCGTTCATGTGGAGTCCCTTGATGTTGGTTACCAGATAAAGTATAGACTGTCTCATCTCTCATCTGTTTTACAGAAGCAATATGTTGAATTACAAAAGCAATGTCTTCCTCAGACGTCTTGTTACTTGGTGTGTGATGCCCACGTCGATCCTGTGCATGAGACAAGGAATTTAAAAAAGACAGTTCATGATGTAATTAAAATAAACCTCTTTTCAAATTTCAACAGAAATAATTCACCACACTGATCGTTCTGTACAAAAGCCGGGGAAAATCCAAAGAAGAAAACACACTCAATGTCACTGTCTCCCAGACTGACTCTCCCGAAGGATACAGATGTTATGATCCAATAACAATCAACAGAACCTCAACATCTCATTGGACTTTTTCAAAGTGCTGGTACTGCACTTCCACCACCAAACCCTTCAGTCTGCACAAAAAGTATGATGCCGGCTGCAGTAAAAAACATTGGATTGATGAAGCACATGGCAACAATTGGTTGAGGTCTGGACTTTTGTACAACAATTGCAAGTTAAGAACATGCAGCTTCAAGAGTGAGCTCATCAGCCTTTGGATTGAACTCTGCATTATGTTCACTGAAGCTCAGATGCTGTCATATGTGATGGATAATAATGTTAGAAGTTAACAAAACACTGTCTTCTTCTAACATTAGCATCCCTCTAATACACCATCATCTGAGCTTCACTTAACATAGTACAGTCTGACTCATAGGTTGATGAGGCCACTCTTGAAACTGCATGACCCTACTTGCAATTGGTATTTAAGTTTTTCCCAAGATTTCTAGAAAGAGCGGACCTCAACCGCCTGTTACCATATATTGCAATGATCAAGTTTGTCATGCAGCTGGCTTCATAACTTTCTGCGCAGGCTGTACTTGTACCATCAACTTTCAATTTCCATCTGTTACTCACCCTTCCAGACATATTTTCCAATTTCTCTTCTACTTCTATGAATTAAGTACCATCTGCAAAACAGAAACCTCTTCCATAAGCAAAATGAATAAGCACAGTCACATCACACAACCTTTTCTATGGCCCAGTTTTACAGATAGTGAACCAGTGATTTAACCCTTTGAGGGTCGACAGGCCCTCTCCGAAACTCGTTCTCAGGGTCGGCCAAATTTAAAAAAAAAAAAAAATTATTTTCTCTTATGAAAAGATAGAGAATCTTTTCCCGATCATAAAGACACCAAAAGTTTGAAATTTGATAGAAAACTTACGGAATTATGCTCTCGCAAAGTTAGCGGTCTCGGCGATGTTTACGCATCGGCGATTTTGCCCACTTTGAGCCCCATTTTCGGCCAATTTCACTGTACTAGTCGACAAAAAACATGAATATTCCGCTAGAACTCTATTTTTTCTATCGAATGGGTGCAAGAAACCACTCATTTATGAAATACAACTATCCAGTACAGTGGTCAGAATTTAGCAATTTTGCCAATTTCACACAAATTTCAAAGATGCCAATTTCCGAATAGGGTCAGAATAAACAAGAAAGACATTCCTGGCACAAAATGAATTTTTTAGTCATTGTCACGTTCAAGCCCTCTTATTTTTTTTGCTTTCCACTTTTAATTTTTATTCTAACAAAAAATATAAGATTTACTGTTATGCAACACTGCATTAGTGTAAAAAAGGTTTAAAAAATTTTGGTGCACTTTGAAAAAAATATTAGACTCACCAGTTGCGTGAAATTTCACGCTTGGCACGATTTGTTTACTTTTGAAGTTTGGTAAAAATCGAACATTTCTCCCCTTTGAGCTCAATTTGCACCTTTCATTGTAAAACCATCAAAAATCATCTCATTTTTGTAAAATGCTTCCATTCTTAAAATGAACCCCAAAAAACTAGAAAAAACAACAATAAAAACTAACGAAATACAGCAAAGCGCTGATTTAAATTAAAAAAAATGGGAAAAATTTTTTTTTTTTTCATTATGCACCGTGTGCTGCCCGGATTTTTTTTTGATGTGCACACGCCACCTAGCCCATTCTTTATATGAAGGCCTACCCGCTTTCTCCCACTAGATTTGAGGTCGCTAGAATTTAGAGTATAGTACGTCAAAAAACCCCTACCGAAGACGTACTATACGACAAAACCCTCAAAGGGGTTTAAGGGGGTTCCATCCTCTCTAAAAGTCTGAACTACCTCAACAAACCCCCCCTTCACCCCCCAAAAAACTTTTAATAACACACCCCTCCTCCCCAATTTCCAGACTATGGATTCCTGCATAAAATTACACCACCACTGCTTCAACAGACATCTCCCCTGCCCCAGCCTTCTCCTTGTTGCAACATTTACCATCCATACTTCACACCCATATAAGAACATTGTAAACTATACTTCATCATTGCTCCTTTTCTTTCCTGAATGCATTTTTTTCTTCACAGATTTATCCGAGCATACTCACCCCTTTTCCCCCCATCACTTCTATGATTCTATGATTCAGGTTTTTTGCCTTGACAAAAAACTGAAAAAAACTGCAATCAGCCAGAACAAAATGGGATATATCCCGGGGCTGGGGTTTTGGAGTGGGTCCTGGAGATGGGTCCTGGGCTGGTCCAAAAGGCATGTAAGCCCGGGTGATTACAACAGTTGGTAGCTGAATGTTGAAGACAAGTTAAACAACTGAAGTTAAATCAAGTTTATAAAAATTTCTTACAACAGTGTCCAGAAAATCTTGGGGCAATTTTTTTCAAGGTTTGGGGAACCAAAGTATCATAGAAGAGGAGAGAACATAACTTTTTTAGTACCACAGTTAGTGGGCCAGGCTTCAAACACCTTTTATTAACAGCAATAAAAAATGGAAAAGACTCCCCACATGTCAAAGAGTCATAGCAGAAAACCAGTTTTAAAAAAGCAGCCTAAAGTGCCTAATGAATGTAGTGACGATAGGGGGAGAATTATTATTTATTTTTTTAGTTAACCACACATGTAAATATAAAAAACTCTTTTTACTTTTTTCCTAGTTATATCCTTTATAGTATAATAATAAATATTATATCTTTTATAGTATAATAATAATAAAAATTAAAAAATAAAATAATAATAAAAAAAAATAATAGTCACTTTGTCTGACTTTTTTTGGGGTTATCCTGATTTCTAACATATGCTGCTATGTTTTAAAAATCTAGTAACGTATTTGTATTCCTGAAAAAACTTACTTCTTATTTCTTTTTACAGATCACTTTGACACATCCACCCCAAAAATCTTAACACTTCATCCCTCCATCTTCCTCCCCTCCCCTCAAATCCAAACTTTCATTTCCAAACCCCTTTTTTTTCGACTTTTTCTGTCCTATATTTACTTTAAATTTTCCTTTTTTTAACATATCCTTATTATTATGTAGCGTTTATAACGTTTCTTTACTTGGCTTCTGGTTGATCTTATGGTTTTGTCCTGTGTGTGGCCCCTCACCCTTTCTACAGACCTCTGTAAAATATCACTGACTCCCGATCATATTAATAATAAAAACTCGATAAAAATTACCCCTAATTGATTTTTTCCAAAAAAAAATCAAAAACGGGGACGAAACCCGGTTTCTTCCCTTGTTTTTGTTGGGGTTTATGAGCCCTGCCGAAGGGCCCCTTCAACCCTGCCTTCCGTGTCCGGAAAAAAATCCGACCAAAAAAGAATAGTAAAGGGAAAAAGTTTTTAGATTAATTTGATAATTAATATTTTTTTTGACAAATTACGTGGTTTTATAAAGAAAATAATAGTTTTTGGGGGGTACATACCCAAAAACTCCCTGTATGCTCCCTTTTGGGAAATTAAAAAATTGTTGGTGAAGGCTTCTTATTTAGGTATTGATGGTTGGGTAGTCAAAATTGTAAAAAATTTAATCAGGGTGTTAATTTTTGGGTTTAGGCTTTCCTTGAATTGTTTAAAAAATTTTAATAATATCATTTTTTAAAGTGGAGATTTCGGGGGAAATGAAAGTAAAAAGGAAAAAGGGAATATTACAATTTTTTTGGGCAATTTTTTTTTAGAGTTTTTAAGGAGGTTGAAAAATTATTTTTGGGGGGGTGTTTAACAGGTTTGGGAATGGAGGCAAATTTTTCATTTTTATTGGGGTTTGTAAATTTTTTTGTATGGGGAGCATTTTGTTAAAAAATGTTTTGTTAGAAATTTTACGACATTTTTGTAAAGGTTTTTTTAAAGGAAACAAGTTGGGGGGGAAAACTAACGTGACAAAAAATTTTTTTTGGTGTTTGGAAAATTAGGAGCCTTTGTAAAAAGGAAAGGGGGGCCCCCGGCCTTATGTGGATAGTGTGGTTTTCAAAGGGTTTTGTCCAAAGGGCGATAGGATTTAAAACATAAGAAATAAAAACAAAAAAGGGGGGAAACCTATGGCCCCGCGGGCGCCAACCCTCCCCCTTCCCAAACCCAAATGTAGGGGGTTTTGCTTTAAAAAAGGGTGGTAAAAACTTGGAATCACCCCCCCCATCCCCTAGTATTTTTACTATTTTTGTAAAAAGTTTGGTCAAATAGGGAGGATACAAATTTTACCCAAAATAATTTTTAAGGTTTTTTTTTTAAAAACCCTTGCTGCGAGTCCTGTCTAGGCTAGATATTTTTAGCACACTATTTACATCCCCTTTATTTATTCCGTCTTCCATTTATACACCTCAATCATATCCCCCCTAATTCTACGTCTTTCTAGAGAGTGCAGATTCAGGGCCCTTAGTCTATCCTCATAGGGAAGGTTTCTGATACATGGGATCAACTTGTCATCCTCCTTTGTACATTTTCCAAGAATTTATATCCATTCTGTAATAAGGTGACCAAAACTGTGCAGCATAATCTAAATGAGGCCTAACCAAGGATGTATAGAGTTGAAGAACAACCTGAGGACTCCTATTATTTATGCTACTTGATATGAAGCCAAGGATTCTATTAGCTTTATTGCGAACACTTATGCACTGTTGTCTTGGTTCAGATTACTGCTAACCAGAACTCCTAAATTTTTTTCGCAATCCGTAATATTAAGATCTACATTATTTAGTTTTATATGTGGCATGGTTATTGTCCTGTCCAACATTTAGAACTTTGCATTTGTCTATATTAAACTGCATCTGCCACTTCTCCGACCACTGCATCAGTCTATTCAAATCTTCCTGGAGTGCTCGAATGTCCTCGTCAGAATGAATTCGACGGCCTATTTTGGTGTCATCGGCAAACTTGCCGATGTCGCTCTTTATGCCCTCATCTATGTCGTTTTTGTAGATTGTGAACAGCAGGGGCCCAACACTGACCCCTGTGGAACACCGCTCGTGACGCTTCCCCACTCTGATTTCTCCCCATTTATGCAAACTCTCTGCTGCCTATTTGTCAACCATGCCTCTATCCAGGAAAAAATTTCTCCTCCTATTCCATGTGCTTTAATTTTCCTCAATTTGAAATATGTAAGTGCATGGCTTCTTATGCCATAATGCTCAAGTATGTGGAGTAGGATGCTGTGGTCCACTGTATCGATAAAGAGTCCTAATGGAAATTCATTTTTTTTTAAGTACAGTGTAAAGCAGGTCTTGCATTTTTACAATTACGCCGTTTGTGCTTTTGTTTTTACTGAAGCCAAACTGACAAGGGTTGAGGATGCTTTGTGCTGTTATAAAGGAATATAATCCCTTGTGTACGAGTTTCTCGAAGATTTTGGATAGCAATGGTAAGTTTGAAATTGGCTTGTAGTTGTTTACATCTGTGGGGTCACCACTTTTGTGTATTGGTGTGAACCTCGCTAATGCAGGGGAAGTGCTGGTTTCTAGTGATTTGTTAAAGAGTAATGAAATAGCAGGTGAGAGAACATGAGCTGCTTGTTTGTACAATAATGGAGGAACTTGAGCCAGATTTCCTGATTTATTTTTAACTGGCTTAATAATCGTAGTGATTTCTGTGGGCTCGGTTGGTGCAGGATAGAAGGAGGTTGCGGAATTCCTTAGTAATCACTTGCTCGGGCGTTGGTGCCTGGGATTTTACTGGTGAGATTTGATCCTGTGGTTGAAAAAAAGTCATTTTGTTAACGGTATCAATAGGCTGTTGTTGAGCTTCATTCGGTTTAGTGAGGACAATATCCCTAGTTTCTTTTTTTTTAGTTTGTGGTGCCTAGAATATGAGAGTGTCTTCCAGGTCTTTTTTTATATCTCCTCTTGTTTCAGTGAATCTACTGGAGTAGTACAATTGCTTAGCCTTTCTTAAACCATACCCCCGGCCGGGATTGAACCCGCGGTCATAGAGTCTCAAAACTCCAGCGGGTTCAATCCCGGCCGGGGGTATGGTTTATTTGCAACCGTGTCATTACGATTTCTTAAGTCAGTTAGCCTTTCTTATTAGGTTGGTGAGAGCTGATGCATATTGTTTAACAATAACTTTGTTAATTAAGCCCTATCTGTACTGTTTTTTATACCGATGTTTCTTATCAATGAATCTTAGTATGCTGTTGGGTAGCCATGGGCAACCTAGCCGTTTACTTTTAATGTTTCAATTTTATGAAACTGTTTATTATGTAGTCTAAGTAGTTTGTTTAGAAATATGTCTAGTCAATCATTGATACCATTAGCCTCGGAGAATTCTGTAGGCCAGTCAATCTTACCTAGCTCTTTTGTGAAGTTACTTATTGAGGCGGCTGATCAGGAACTGACTTTAGGTGCTTGTCCAGTTGCCTTGTGTGTGTGTGTGGTGTGTGTGTGTTGTGTGTGTTGTGTGTGTGTGTGTGTTTGTGTGTGTGTGGTGTGTGTTGTTTGTGTGTGTTTGTGTGTGCTTTGTGTATGTGTATGAGTGTGTGTGTGTGTGTATGAGTGGGTGTGTGTGTGTGTACTCACCTATTTGTACTCACCTATTTTGGTTGCAGAGGTCGAGTCTTAGCTCCGGGCCCCCGCCTCTTCACCGGTTGCTCTTCACCGGTATGAGTGTGTGCGTGTGTGTTATGAGTTTGTTAGTGTTTTTTGTGTGTGTGGGTGTGTGTTGTGTGTGTTTTTTTTTTGTGTGTGTGTTTATGTGTGTGTGTTGTGTGTATGTGTGTGTGTGTTGTGTGTGTTTTGTGGTGTTGTTTATGTGTGTGTGGTGTTGTGTGTGTGTGTGGTGTGTGTGTGTGGTGTGTGACTCAACAATCAACATTTGCCCCAAATAACTCACTACAGTTGTGACCGGTGTGTGGAAGTGTGAATTGCTCATTACACTATAATTTGTTCATGATTGTAGCCATGTATAAACGTAAGTAACCATTCTTACAGGATTCATTACCTTTGTAACTTGTGAGTTCATTACCTTGTACCTAGTTCAGCTATCAAAACTTTGGAGCCCAGTCACTGGACCCATTGTGTACCTCTGTAATCTGTAAATACCTTTGTAACTTGTCATGATTGTGACTAGACCTACCTGGAGTTCATAACCTTTGTAATTTGTGAGTTCATTACCTTTGTAAATTGGGTGAATTCATTACCTCTGTAACTTGCTAAAATTTCATGAACAAATTATAGTGTAATGAGCAATTCACACTTCCACACCCGGTCACAACTGTAGTGAGTTATTGGTGCAAATGTTGATTGTTGAGTCACTGCAAAGCTCCAGGCAGACATCAACCAAATCTTTCAGTGGGCTGCAGAAAACAATATGAAGTTCAAGGATGAGAAATTTCAATTACTCAGATATGGTAAACATGAGGAAATTAAATCTTCATCAGAGTACAAAACAAATTCTGGCCACAAAATAGAGCGAAACACCAACGTCAAAGACCTGGGAGTGATCATGTCGGAGGATCTCACCTTCAAGGACCATAACATTGTATCAATCGCATCTGCTAGAAAAATGACAGGATGGATAATGAGAACCTTCAAAACTAGGGAGGCCAAGCCCATGATGACACTTTTCAGGTCACTTTTTTCTATCTAGGCTGGAATATTGCTGCAACACTAACAGCACCTTTCAAGGCAGGTGAAATTGCGACCTAGAAAATGTACAGAGAACTTTCAGGGCGCGCATAACGGAGATAAAACCCCTCAATTATTGGGAGCGCTTGAGGTTCCTAAAACCTGTATTCCCTGGAACGCGGGAGGGAGAGATACATGATTATATACACCTGGAAAACCCTTTAGAGGGACTATACCGAACTTGCACACGAAAATCACTCACTACGAAACCAAAAAAACTTGGCCCAGACGATGCACCATCCCCCCATGAAAAGCAGGGTGTCACTAGCACGTTAAGAAAACCATACAATAAGTGTCAGGGGCTCGAGACTGTTTCAACTGCCTCCCAGCACAATAAGGGGGATTACCAACAGACCCCTGGCAGTCTTCAAGCTGGCACTGGACAAGCCTTAAAGTCAGTCCTGATCAGCCGGGCTGTGGCTCGTACCGTTGGTTTTGCGTGCAGCCAGCAGCAACGCCTGGTGATCGGGCTGATCCACCAGGAGGCCTGGTCACAGACCGGGCCGCGGGGGCGTTGACCCCCGGAACTCTCTCCAGGTAAACTCCAGGTAATCAAAACTTTGGAGTCCAGTCCCTGGACCAATTATGTACCTCTGTAATCTTTTGACTACCGCCCACAGGATGGGTATGGGGTGCATAATAAACATATTAAACTAACTAGGCCTCGTCCGGATAAGATAAGATTTTGTTCGGATTTTTTACCCCGGAGGGTTAGCCACCCAGGATAACCCAAGAAAGTCTGTGCGTCATCGAGAACTGTCTAACTTATTTTATATTTGTTAAATAATTCAAGTGCTATTTTTTTTTTAGCTTTAGAATTTTTTTTTTTTACTTAATTCTAACTATAGATTCACTACAAATCTTATGATTACAAGCATTGATCCTGTCCCAACCTCTTATTTAATGACTTAAATGATTCAAACAGTTACTGTAATTACTACACAGCAGAACAATCAAAGGAAACTTCTCAGTGCCAACAACAACATAACTATCTTTAACTACAATATAATCTTTAAGCAAGCATTACGATGACCTCATAGCATTACTAAATTCCTTGCATGCCAATATGCCCCATCATTACACTAACTGAAACCTGGCTAAACCCCTGATACTACAGATGTCTATGCCATTCCGGGTTTTACACAGCCTACACAACTGTAGGCCAGACCAAAAAGGGGAGTGGCACTGTTTATAAAACTACTCAGACCAACTAGAATGTATCACTAATACTTGCACAAGGGATGAACATGGGGAATATATAATAGCTAAATTCAAATCCAAATACCTAAAAAAACCTCTCACAGTGTAAACATCTACAGAGTTCCACAATAAAACATTACCCAAATTTTAAAGTCAAAACCTAGGAAGTATGATAACTGAATGCACGCATGAACAAAGATCACTTACTACTCTCAGGCGACTTCAATAAAATCTCCTGCAAGACCAGGACCCACCGTTACTGAATTCACAAAAAACAATGAGTAACTGCATGTTGCTACCAACAGTAAAAAAACCTACAAGAGTTACAGAGACTAGTGTTTTCCCTACTTGACCACATCTGGACCAACACCATATCCCCTTTAAAAATCAGGCATAATTACAGATAATACCACAGACCACTACCTACTTTCCTCATAACAACTCTTGGTAAAATACCCCCAAGACACTACTAAAGTCACCTTCAGACTTCACAATGAGGCAGCCATTAAACTTCAAACAGCATAACAAACATTGACTGGCACACAAACTAAAATCTATACAGATATTGACGAATGTTTTAATAATTTTCTAAAAAAAACCCAATACCTTTATAACAAACACTGCCCTAAAAAAGCTAAACAGATGACAGCAAAAAGACTGAACAGTCCCTGGCTAACACCCAGCATTCTCAAACCCATAAATACAAAACCATATGAAAAACAGTACAGAATGGGTCACATAACCAGAGACCAAACAAAACG
Source organism: Cherax quadricarinatus (assembly GCF_026875155.1). Classification (NCBI taxonomy): domain Eukaryota; kingdom Metazoa; phylum Arthropoda; class Malacostraca; order Decapoda; family Parastacidae; genus Cherax; species Cherax quadricarinatus. The sequence goes on from NC_069401.1 coordinate 10,391,251, forward strand.
TTACTCGTCATCCTAACCGCCTGTAAGAAGGGCAAAAAAGTTGTATTAATGAGAACAGATTATCCAACTTACGAGGTGAAATAAAAAGACCTGGAAGACCCTATCAGAAATTCTGGGAACAAAAAGATATCACGACATAGCGAAATAAAATTAGCAAAAAACAGATGAAAACCCCCAAACCCCCCCAACAGAAACAGCAAACAGATTTAATTTATTTTCTCCACTATAGGGCAAACCTTGCCAATAAAATCCCAAGCTCAGATACCCCCCCAAATGACTACCTCACTGGCAACTACCCAACACACTGTTCCTAGCTCCGACTAAACCCCTACGAAGTCTCCCTTATTATCAACGCACTGGGAAAAAAAAGGCAGGAGATTTAAATACCTTACCACCCTTTATATACAAAAAAGCGTCACAAGTACTATCACCAATCATTGCAACACTCTTTAACAAATCCATTGAATCCTCCACCTTCCCTACAGTTCTCAAAATAGCAAGGGTCACCCCGATCCATAAAGGAGGAGACCAAACAGAGTTGAATAACTAAGCCAAATCCAATTTACACCCTCTCTAAAAATCTTCGAAAAATTAAAATTTATAAACGAATCTACTCCTAAACCCCATCTCCCAAAACATTCTCAACCCCTGCCAATTTGGATTCAGCCCTAATAAAAATACTAATGATGCATATACACAAAGCTAGAACTATATACACTGCAATAGAGAAAAAAGAATCCCACTGGGGATCTTTTATTGACTTTCGTAAAGCTTTTGATACAGTTGACCATGACCCTTTCTCCACGTAAAATTGTCACACTATGGTATTAGAGGGCACTCCCCCAACACCTCAAGTCATACCTCAGCAACAGAAGCCAAAATGTGTACGCAAATGGGGCAAGCTCTTCCGCACAACCAATTACAGTTGGTGTCCCACAGGGGAAATGTCCTTGGCCCTCTTCTCTTTCTCCTATACATAAATTTACCTACAAAATGCTTCGCAATTACTCAAACCCCCACTTTTTGCAGATGACACTACATACGTCTTCTCTCACCCGAGCCCAGTCACGCTAGCCAATACTGTAAATACCGAATTACAGAAAATATCTACCTGGGTGGGACTAACAAACTTACACTAACATTGACAAAACCTACTTCATTCAGTTTGGTAAAAAGAGCTACAGATGTACCTCTTAACATAACGAAAACGGATCACCTATCACAAAACTAACAGAGGGAAAATTCTTAGGAATCCACCTCGATAAAGACTCAAATTTTCATACACATATACAACAAATTTTTTAAAAAATTTCCCCAAGACTGTAGGGATACTATCGAAGATACGGTACTATGCTCCACAGTCAGCCCTCCTGGCCCTTTATCACTCTCTTATTTACCCTATCTTACCTATGGAATTTGTGCATGGGGCTCAACAACAATTAACCATCTCAGACCACTAATTACCCAACAAAAGGCTGCAGTTAGAATGATAACAAAATTCTCACTTTCAGGCAACACATCCACCAATATTCAAAACACTCAACCTACTCACCATACAAAACATCCATACTTATTATTGCACCTATTACATACATAGAACACTTAACTCTGATATTTAACCTCCCCTCAAACATCTCCTTGCCAACCCCAACAGAACAAAATTTCCATAACACAAGGCACAGATCACTCTTTGATGTTCCTCGTGTCCATCTCACGCTATGCAAAAACTCAGTGCACATAAAAGGCCCTAAAATCTGGAATTCATTACCTGTAAATATTAAAGAAACACTACCTGTTTATAAATTCAAGTCTTTTCTCAAAATTCACTTACTCAAAACCAAATAAATACTGAATAACTGAACCTTATAAAGTGTATATCCAAAATGTTACTCACAATTATATCACATAAATGTTAAACCTAGGACCTAATCTAACTTTGTTATTTTTTTTAAATACACTACCTAACAGAATACTCCATTCTACTGAATGAACAGCAATGCATGCAACCATATGACCTGTCTTTGTAATACTCACTTGTGCTTTATAGTTATCTGTTTACAATAATGTCTTATCACTGATTTCATCATTGCTTAGTTAATCTTAAGTTAATTTTAAGCCAGCCCGTAATGCTATGCATATAAGTGGCTTTGGCATGCTGCTCTTACCTGTATTTTTTTTGTACCTCTGTATGTATGCTAAAATTTCTAAATAAATTGGGGTTTTTAATCTTTTCCCCCAGGATGCGACCCACACCAGTCGACTAACACCCAGGTACCTATTTGCTGCTAGGTGAACAGGAGTAAGGAAACGTGTCGAAATGGTTCCACCCGCCGGGATTCGAACCCGGACCCTTCGTGTGTGAAGCGGGAGCTTTGGCACCGGGCCACCTCCCTGGTTGTATTCCAGTGGTTGTTTACCAGTATTTGTTAAGAGGAAGGTGGGGTAGTGGTCAGTAGTGCTGTCTGTGATCATCCCTAATTTAAGTGGGGCTGGTATATTAATCCATATATAATCATTTATGGCTGCACTTGTCTCAGTTAGCCTGGTTGGTTTTGATATAGTTGGTATGAGTAGTGTGTTGTTCATATTGTTGATGAAATGAGTTACTGGCTGGTTGATGTTGGAGTCTCCGGCTAGGAGGAGGTAGTGCTTGTTCATTTGGTGTTTGTGATTAGTGTCTTAAATTTATCGCTAAAATCTGGGATTTTGTATGAGGCGTCCGGTAAATCTTGGTGTATACAGCACCAGTATAGAACCTTCATAATAAAAGCGATACTTTAGCCAGGAAAAGTACCTGAAGTAAAGTGTATAATATAACTTCAGTGTATCTGTGTTTAGCATTAGGAATAATATAGAAGAAAAGTAAATAATGAAAATGAATGTTATAGGAATCCAGTTAGAAGCCTGACTAGATCTATAACCCACTATAATAACATGCACGTAGATAATTAAGTTTATGGAATAATTTGCAATATGAACAGGCTAACTGATGAAAGTTAAGACACATGTGCAACATCTGGATATCTTTATTGTAGACGTTTCGCCATCCAGTGGCTTTATCAATACAGATTCTAGGACATAATTGGAAGATAGTAGAACTATATACAAAAGATGAGGTAATCAGTCCCTCAGCCTTGGAGTTAGTGTTCACAGCATCGTGGTGGAGGAGAATCTGGAGCAAAGGCAAGAAGACTGGCGGTTATATAGGCGTCTTATATAGGAATCTTGGTTCAGAGGACATCCACAAGACCTTCACTGCTACTACTACTAACCCATCCCTTTGGGTAGGACCTACTTCCACTGAGGAATCCCGCCTACCAGTGACTATATCCTCGTCTGCTACACGTCCTTATCCACTGACACCTATATAACCGCCAGTCTTCTTGCCTTTGCTCCAGATTCTCCTCCACCACGATGCTGTGAACACTAACTCCAAGGCTGAGGGACTGATTACCTCATCTTTTGTATATAGTTCTACTGTCTTCCAATTATGTCCTAGAATCTGTATTGATAAAGCCACTGGATGGCGAAACGTCTACAATAAAGATATCCAGATGTTGCACATGTGCCTTAACTTTCATATTGTCGGTATTTTATACCTGTCTTGCACAGACTAACAACTGATGTTGTTGTAACCAGGTTTAAGCTTAGTTACAAACACACAGATGATAATCAAACTAAATGCAAATTATGTGATCGGTCTTATGATCACTATCTTGAACACTATGTACTTTATTGTCCACTTACTGAAAAATGTAGAGACAGACAGTTTAATAATTATTAATAAAACTGAGATACCAGATATACTAAGCAAATTTCCTAAATTTGCTTGTAACAGATAGTGCACTGAATAAATAAATCCGAGTGTATTCTTGTAAACCCTTTTGGAGACAAGTTCCTAGTAGGTATTTTGTGTATCCATATGCTCTCGCACTACCATTCAGAGGATGGTTACGAGGTACACAATAAACTAGTAACTTCTGCGGTAAAATCCAAATCTTCCCCATGAATCCTGGTTCCTGAAGCCTTGCCCAGGCAGGAAGTGAGGATTATATACCAAGTCTGTCCCCCTAAACCCTTACCTGGAGTTTGCCTGGAGAGAGTCCCGGGGGTCAACGCCCCCGCGGCCCGGTCTGTGACCAGGCCTCCTGGTGGATCAGAGCCTGATCAACCAGGCTGTTACTGCTGGCTACACGCAATCCAACGTACGAGCCACAGCCCGGGTGGTCAGGTGCTTGTCCAGTGCCAGCTTGAAGACTGCCAGGGGTCTATTGGTAATCCCCCTTATGTATGCTGGGAGGCAGTTGAACAGTCTCGGGCCCCTGACACTTATTGTATGGTCTCTTAACGTGCTAGTGACACCCCTGCTTTTCATTGGGGGGGGGGGCTGTTGCATCGTCTGCCAAGTCTTTTGTTTTCGTAGTGAGTGATTTTCGTGTGCAAGTTCGGTACTAGTCCCTCTAGGATTTTCCAGGTGTATATAATCATGTATCTCTCCCGCCTGCGTTCCAGGGAATACAGTTTTAGGAACCTCAAGCGTTCCCAGTAATTGAGGTGTTTTATCTCCGTTATGCGCGCCGTGAAGGTTTCCCTTAATTCCCACCCCCCGGAAGTTTTTCCCCGGAAAGTGAAGTTTCCCCCTAGTTATTCCCTGCTTCTCCCCCGGAAAGTGAAGTTTTCCCCTAGTTATTCCCTGCTTCTCCCCCGGAAAGTGAAGTTTTCCCCTAGTTATTCCCTGCTTCTCCCCCGGAAAGTGAAGTTTTCCCCTAGTTACTCACTGCTGTTTCGTCCCCCCAGTAATTAGGTAACTTGGCCGTAGAGTAACAGGACTCCCTGCTGGTGCTGGTGATGCCTCCCCGCTGCCAGCACCAGCAGTGCCTGCTCAGCGGTCGAGCAGTGAGGATGTGTGGTATTTTTGCTGCTGTTCTTCCATGCTGATTCGTGTTCTAAAATAAGCTTGGTAAGTCTTTACTTATAAAAATGTGAGTGTTGCTTATATATAGGGTGCCGAATAGGTAAAACTTGTGATTTTAACTTAAATAGCAATGCTCTTCTTGCCGAATAAGGTGAGCGAAAATTTGTGTATGCAATAATTTCGCAAAAATCATTCTGAACCTAACGAAAAAAATATATTTCATTGTGTTTGTTTATTATTAAATTACTGTAAACTTATCTAAAATCTGTTTAGCTGGATTAGGCTAAATTAAATTGTGCTTGTTATGATAAGGTTAGGTAAGTTTTCTAATTTTTTTTTTTTGGTACAAAATTATTATTTTTTGCATTAACATAAATTAAAAAAATATAAATCTTTAAACGTATAAACCCCTCAAGGAAGGTTCCTTGATGTTGGTGAGGGGCTCTTGATTTAGGGAATTGAATCTGTGCTCCAGTTCCCCGAATTAAGCCTGAATGCCTTCCACATCCCCCCCCCAGGCGCTGTATAATCCACCGGGTTTAGCGCTTCTCCCTTGATTATAATAATAATAATAATTTAAACGTATAAAAAAAAATTATAGAAATGACTTAATTTTAAATGAGTTCTTACTAATTGACCAGTTTAACATATTCGGCACGACATATATATATATATATATATATATATATATATATATATATATATATATATATATATATATATATATATATATATATATATAATATATATATATATATGTGTGTGTGTGTGTGTGTGTGTGTGTGTGTGTGTGTGTGTGTGTGTGTGTGTGTGTGTGTGTGTGTGTGCGTGTTACTTATGACATTAATCACAAGACTTCTGTGTGGTGCATCAACAGGTGTAATGGTGGTGCATCAACAGGTGTAGTAGTGGCGGTGGTGCATCAACAGGTGCAGTAGTGGTGGTGCGTTAACATATGCAGTGGTGGTGGTAGTGGACCAACAAGTGTAGCGATGGTGATGGCGCATCAGCAGGTGTAGTGGTGGTGCAACAGGTGCGATAGTGATGGTGGTACATGAAAAAGTATGGTGGTGGTGGTGCATCAACAGGTGTGGTAGTGGTGATGCCTTAACAGGCTTGGTGGTGATGGTGCATCAACAGGTTTGGCGGTGGTGGTGCATCAACAGGTGTGGTGGTGGTGGTGATGCATCAGCAGGTGTGGTGGCAATACATCGGCAGGTGTGGTGGTGGTGCATCAACAGGTGTCGCTGTGATGCATCAATAGGTGTGGTGGTGATACATCTGCAGGTGTGGGGGCGGTGGTGATACATCAACAGGTGTGGTGGTGGTGGTGATGCATCAGCAGGTGTGGTGGTGGTGGTGGTGGTGATGCATCAGCAGGTGTGGTAGTGGTGGTGGTGATACATCAGCAGGTGTGGTGGTGGTGGTGGTGATACATCAACTGGGACCAGGTAAACCATGTCTTAAATGAAACATGTTGGGAAGATGTCTTAAATGACATGGATCCAGACCAGTGCCTTGAAAGGATCAACTTCCTGGCAGCTGAAGCATGTTCTAGGCATATTCCCCTAAGAAAGAAAATGAGCAGGAGTAAACTGGAGAGAGAAAGATGCTTCCTTTACAGAAGACGACGAAGAATCACTGAGCTCCTCAGGAGTGCTAGAATATCTGATACACGGAAGGAGGCGCTGACCAGGGAAGTGGAAACTATCGAACTTAAGTTAAATGACTCTTACAGGAACCAGGAGAGACAAGAGGAGCTTAAAGCTATTAGTGAAATTGAAAGAAATTCGAAATATTTCTTTTCACATGCCAAAAACAAGGCAAATACCACATCTAGTATTGGGCCCTTACTCAGACAGGATGGGACTTACACAGATGACAACAAGGAAATGAGTGAAATACTGAAATCCCAGTACGACTCTGTGTTTAGTGAGCCACTAATCAGTCTGAGGATCGACGACCCAAATGATTTCTTCATGAATGAGCCTCATAACTCCATAAATGTATGCCAGATTTCCGACATTACCCTAACTCCGATAGACTTTGAAAAAGCCATTGACATGCCCATGCACTCAGCCCCGGGCCCAGACTCGTGGAACTCTGTATTCATTAAGAACTGCAAGAAACCCCTCTCGCGTGCCCTAAGTACACTATGGAGGAGGAGCTTGGACATGGGTGAAATTCCACAGTCACTTAAAACAACGGATATAGCCCCACTCCATAAAGGTGGCAGCAAAGCATTAGCTAAGAACTATAGACCAATAGCTCTAACGTCTCACATCATAAAAATCTTTGAAAGAGTGCTAAGAAGCAGGATTGCAAACCACCTGGATTCCCAAAAACTGCACAATCCAGGGCAACATGGGTTCAGGGCAAGTCGCTCCTGCCTCTCACAACTACTGGATCACTATGATAAGGCCTTGGATGCACTGGAAGAAAATCAGAATGCAGCTGTAATATACACAGACTTTGCAAAAGCGTTTGACAAGTGAGATCATGGCATAATAGCGCACAAAATACGTGCTAAAGGAATAACTGGCAAACTGGGGAGATGGATCTTCAACTTCATAACCAATCGAACACAAAGAGTAGTGGTAAACAGAGTTAAATCGGATGCTGCCAAAGTGCAGAGCTCTGTTCTACAAGGCACAGTACTCGCCCCCATCCTGTTCCTCAAACTCATATCAGACATAGACAGAGATATAACCCACAGCACCGTATCATCCTTTGCAGATGATACTAGGATCTGCATGAGGCTGTCATTTATTGAGGACACGGTTCACCTCCAAGAAGATATAAACAAAGTTTTCCAGTGGGCAACGGAAAACAATATGATGTTCAATGAGGACAAATTCCAACTGCTCCGTTATGGAAAACTGGAGGGGATAATAACTAGAACAGAGTATACTACAAACTCTGGTCATACAATAGAGCGGAAAAATAATGTAAGGGACCTGGGAGAAGTAATGTCTGAGGATCTCACTTTCAAGGATCACAACAGTGCCACGATCACAGGTGCAAAGAAAATGATAAGATGGATAATGAGAACGTTCAAGACGAGAGATGCCAAGTCAATGATGATCCTTTTCAAATCACTTGTTGTCTCCAGACTGGAATATTGCTGTACATTAACATCTCATTCATTCATTCAAGTTTATTCTCTATAAGGGTTACAATGTGGGGTTTACAGGTTTTGGATATTGTGTGGTTTACATGTTATAAAATACTAATTACAGAGGGGGCCACTAGGACACCTAGCATGGCTAGGCATTTCGAGCAGACTTAGATTAATTCTTACCATTAAATCCTTACAGATTATGGTATTAAGGCTATGTGACTACATTATAATTTGTGAGTTTAGCAATGTGAATGCTTTTGTTTTGGCACAATACAAAGTGTCTATATTGGAGTATCATAGGCAAACTTATGACTAGTTAGGATTCATTATTTTAAGATTAAGATTAGTATTTCTGTGTTTATAGTCAATGGGTGAGTGAGTGTAATTGTGAACCACCAGGTGGTTATCATGTAGTTAGTTGTCGGGGTGGATCAGGGAGATAAGATGTTTTCTAACTGTAGTTTTGAAAGTGATGAATGTGTCTGCAGTTCTAGAGTTTTCAGGTAGGGTGTTCCGTTCAAAGCAGGTGAAATTGCAGATCTAGAGAGTGTACAGAGAACCTTTACTGCACGTATAAGTTCTGTCAAGCACCTTAACTACTGGGAACGCTTGGAAGCACTTGACTTGTACTCGTTGGAACGCAGGAGGGAGAGATATATCATAATCTACACTTGGAAAATCCTGGAAGGAATGGTCCCAAATCTGCACACAGAAATCACTCCCTACGAAAGTAAAAGACTGGGCAGGCGATGCAAAATACCCCCAATTAAAAGTAGGGGCGCCGTTGGTACACTAAGTGTACCATAAGTGTCCGGGGCCCAAGACTGTTCAACAGCCTCCCACCAAGCATAAGGGGAATTACCAATAAACCCCTGGCTGCCTTCAAGAGAGAGCTGGACAAATACCTAAAGTCAGTGCCGGGCTGTGGTTCGTACGTTGGACTGTGTGCGGCCAGCAGTAACAGCCTGGTTGATCAGGCCCTGATCCACCGGGAGGCCTGGTTGTGGACCGGGCCGCGGGGGCATTGATTCCCGGAATAACCTCCAGGTAGGTGTAGTGGTGGTGGTGATACATTAACAGGTGTGGTGGTGGTGCATCAACAGGTGTGGTGGTGATACATCAACAGGTGTGGTGGTGGTGATGATACATTAACAGGTTTGGTAGCGGTGAATAAACAGGTGTGGTGATGGTGGTGCAGCAACAGATGTGGTGAAGGTGATGCATCAACAGGTCTGGTGGTGATATATCGGTAGGTGTGTTGATGGTACATCAACAGGTATGCTGGTGGTGATAATACAGCAGCAGGTGTGGTGGTGGTGTATCAGCAGGCGTGGTGGTGGTGATTCATGGACAGGTGTGGTATTGATGGTGATACATCAACAGGTTTAGTGGTGGTGGTGTAACATCAATAAATACTGTAGTGGTGATACATCAACAGGTGGTGGTGGTGCATCAAGAGGAGTAGTGGTGGTGGTAGGAGTGATACATCAACAGGTGTAGTGGTGGTGGTGGTGGTGCATCACCAGGAGTAGTGGTGGTGGTAGTGGTGATACATCAACAGGTGTAGTGGTGGTGGTGCATCAACAAGAGTAGTGGTGATGGTAGGGGTGATACATCAACAGGTGTAGTGGTGGTGGTGGTGGTGGTGCATCAACAGGAGTAGTGGTGGTGGTAGGGGTGATACAGCAACAGGTGTAGTGGTGGTGGTGGTGGTGGTGCATCAACAGTAGTGGTGGTGGTAGGGGTGATACATCAACAGGTGTAGTGGTGGTGGTGGTGGTGGTGGTGCATCAACAGTAGTGGTGGTGGTAGGGGTGATACAGCAACAGGTGTAGTGGTGGTGGTGCATCAACAGTAGTGGTGGTGGTAGGAGTGATACATAAACAGGTGTAGTGGTGGTGGTGGTGCATCAACAGTAGTGGTGGTGGTAGGGGTGATACAGCAACAGGTGTAGTGGTGGTGGTGGTGGTGCATCAACAGTAGTGGTGGTGGTAGGGGTGATACAGCAACAGGTGTAGTGGTGGTGGTGCATCAACAGTAGTGGTGGTGGTAGGGGTGATACAGCAACAGGTGTAGTGGTGGTGGTGGTGGTGCATCAACAGTAGTGGTGGTGGTAGGGGTGATACATCAACAGGTGTAGTGGTGGTGGTGGTGGTGCATCAACAGTAGTGGTGGTGATAGGGGTGATACAGCAACAGGTGTAGTGGTGGTGGTGGTGGTGGTGGTGGTGGTGGTGGTGGTGCATCAACAGGAGTAGTAGTGGTGGTGCGCCATCACCGGTGATAGCGGTGCATCATAGTCATTAATATGTTCATTATGGTGCCATAGATCCATGATGGGTCCTACTTTAACCAATCACCACTACCTAAATGAACCAGCCCACAGTCTCTCTCTCTCTCTCTCTCTCTCTCTCTCTCTCTCTCTCTCAATATTAGTTGCTTCATTGCAAAATTAACAAGTATTTGTTTTTAAAGATGAGATTACCACTGCCAAGTGTGTCGATAACAACAACAACAACAACAACAACAACAACAACAACAACAACAACAACAATAATAATAATAATAATAATAATAATAATAATAATAATAGGAGGGTGAAGAGGTGTGGTTTAGGTTTATGAGTACAGTGTGTGAGTGTGTAGCAGAAGTTTGTGGATATAGAAGGGTGGTTGTGGGAGGGAAGAGGAGTGAGTGGTGGAATGATGAGGTAAAGAGATTGGTAAGAGAGAAAAAGTATGTGAGAGGTTATTACAAAGCTCAGATGATATTAGGAGGGAGGAATATATGAAGAGAATAAGGGAGGTTAAGAGAGTAGTAAAGGAATGTATAAGAAAGGAAATGAGAGAGTGGGTTAGGTGCTATCAATATATTTTACTGAGAATAAGAAAAAGTTTTGAAGTAATATTTATAAACTGAGAAGGCCTAGGGAACGAACAGAGGGAGAGTTGGAGGTATTAGGAAGATGGGAATATTTGGAGGAACTATTAAATTTTTATGAAGAGAGGAAGGTAGTGATTTTATGCATTGGTCAGGGAGGTATAAGGACCTAGTAGCGATCAATGAAGAAGCTGGGCCAGGAGCTATGACACGACCCCTGCAACCACAAATAGGTGAGTACACACAAGCACGTGTGCACGCACATGCTGACACTTATCCACTCACAACGAAGCACCTGTGCACGCACATGCTGACACGTATCCACTCACAAACAAGCACTTACACACACACACACACACAACACACACACACACACACACACACACACACACACACACACACACACACACACACACACACACACACACACACACACACACACACACACAGAGTGTGTGTGATGGAATACGTAACAACAAAATGCAAGGAGGCCGAGGAAAGTTTTGTTCCCAAGGGTAACAGAAATAATAGAAGACCAAAGCGAGTCCTTGGTTTACTCGAAGGTGTAGGGAGGCAAAAACTAAGTGCACTAGAGAATTAAAAAGTACAGAAGGCAAAGAATCCAGGAAAATAAGGAGATTAGTCGAAGAGCCAGAAACGAGTATGCACAGATGAGGAGGGAGGCCCAGCGACAACACGAAAATGACATAGCATCGAAAGTCAAGTCTGACCCGAAACTGCTGTATAGCCACATTAGGAGGAAGACAACAGTCTAAGACCAGGTGATCAGACTGAGGAAAGAAGGTGGGGAACTCACAAGAAACGATCAAGAGGTATGTAAGGAGCTCAACACGAGATTTAAGGAAGTATTCACAGTGGAGACAGGAAGGACTCTGGGAAGGCAGAACATGTATAGCATGCAGAGTCATAGAGAAGATTATCAGGAGAGTGGTGGAGCACCTGGAACGGAACAAGAGTATAAACGACAACCAGCATGGATTCATGGAAGGCAAATCCTGTATCACAAACCTTCTGGAGTTTTATGATAAAGTAACAGAAGACACGAGAGAAGGGTGGGTTGATTGCATCTTCTTGGACTGCAAGAAGGCCTTCGACACAGTTCCTCACAAGAGATTAGTGCAGAAGCTAGAGGATCAGGCGCATATAACAGGAAGGGCACTGCAATGGATCAGAGAATACCGGACAGGGAGGCAACAACGAGTCATGGTACGTGATGAGGTATCACAGTTGGCACCTGTGACGAGCGGGGTCTCACAGGGGTCGGTCCTAGGACCAGTGCTATTTTTGGTATATGTGAACGACATGATGGAAGGGTTAGACTCAGAGGTGTCCCTGTTTGCAGATGATGTGAAGTTAATGAGGAGAATTAAATCAGATGAGGATCAGGCAGGACTTCAAAGAGACCTGGACAGACTGGACACCTGGTCCAGCAACTGGCTTCTCGAATTTAGCCCACCAAATGCAAAGTCATGAAGATCGGGGAAGGGCACAGAAGACCGCAGACGGAGTATAGTCTAGGTGGCCAAAGACTGCAAACCTCACTCAAGGAGAAAGAATTTGGGGTGACTATACACCGAGACGTCTTCGGAAGCACACATCAAGCAGATAACTGCTGCAGCATATGGGCGCCTGGCAAACCTGAGAACAGCATTCCGATACCTTAGTAAGGAATCGTTCAAGACGCTGTACACCGTGTACGTCAGGCTCATACTGGAGTATGCAGCACCTGTTTGGAACCCGCACTTGATCAAACACGTCAAGAAATTAGAGAAAGTGCAAAGGTTTGCGACAAGGTTAGTTCCAGAGCTCAGGGAATGTCCTACGAAGAAAGGTTAAGGGAAATCGGCCTGACGACACTGGAGGACAGGAGGGTCAAGGGAGACATGATAACAACAAACAAAATACTGCGCGGAATAGACAAGGTGGACAAAAACAGGATGTTCCAGAGAGGGGGCACATAAACAAGGGGTCACAATTGGAAGTTGAAGACTCAGATGAGTCAAAGGGATATTAGGAAGTATTTCTTCACTCATAGAGTTGTCAGGCAGTGGAATAGCCTAGAAAGTGACGTAGTGGAGGCGGGAACCATATATAGTTTTAAGACGAGGTTTGATAAAGCTCATGGAGCAGGGAGAGAGAGGACCAAGTAGCAACCAGTGAAGAGGCGGGGCCAGGAGCTAAGACTCGACCCCTGCAACCACAAATAGGTGAGTACACACTAACATACACACTAACACACACACGCACGACTCCGGATACTGTACACCGTGTACGTCAGCCCCATACTGGAGTATGCAGCACCAGTTTGGAACCCGCACTTGATCAAGCACGTCAGGAAATTAGAGAAAGTGCAAAGGTTTGCAACAAGGCTAGTTCCAGGGCTAAGGGAAATGTCCTACGAAGAAAGGTTAAGGGAAATCGGCCTGACGACGCTGGAGAACAGGAGGGTCAGGGGAGACATGATAATGACATATAAAATACTGCGAGAAATAGATCAGGTGAACAGAGACAGGATGTTCCAAAGATGGGATACAGAAACAAGGGGTTACTGCTGGAAGCTGATGACCCTGATGAGTAAAAAAGATGCTAGGAAGTATTTTTTTTCAGTCATAGAGTTGTCAGGAAGTGGAACAGTCTTTCGAGTGATGTAGTGGAGGTAGGAACCATACATAGTTTCAAGATGAGGTATGATAAAGCTCATGGAGCAGGGAGAGAAAGGACCTAATAGCGATCAGTGAAGAGGAGGGGCTAGGAGCTGAGTCTCGACCCCTGCAACCACAAATAGGTGAGTACAAATGGGCAAGTACACACACACACACACATACACACACTGGCCCCTGGCAGAGACATGGGCTGAGTCTCGACCCCTGCAACCACAAATATGTGAGTCTGAACCCTTGACTGGTCCGAACCCTTGACTGGTTTCAAACGGATTCGTTGGACAATAAAACAGACTGTAAACGGATGGGGTTGTAGGCGCCCTTATAAACACAAACAATAAATATAAATCAGGAACGTGCACGGTAAGCTGTCCAATATACAAGTACAGTTAGAAATAGAAATACAAATAGCTAGAGCTTCATTTAAGGAGGTTATTAATAGAATATTCAAGAGGTTGCTAGTGGAATTACAGTAAATCAACCATTCAAATTATGAAGCTCTGTGTAGTCTGCGGTCAATCAAACAAACGGGCTTCCACATGGATAAATTGTCATTTTTGTGGAAATTGGTGTCACGCCCCTTGTGCAGATATCCAAGAACTAGCTACAAGCAGTATTAAAACAGGGAAGTGTTTTTGGGTATGCCCAAATGAGATAAATCTGTGGACTAAAATCACAAGGGTATTAAAAGAGGACAACATCAAAGCTGCTTTCATAGACAACCTGGAAGCTTTCTACAACAGATGGGAACATAAAATGTCTGGGCTGAATGGTACTGCCCTTGATACTGGCCATGTAGTCAGAAACTGTAAGGCTGGAGGTGAAGTCCTGGTAGTCAGTAAATGTGGGGCTGATAGTGCTGTCCTGGGAGACAGTAATGGTGAAGCTGGAGGTGCTGTCCTGGGAGACAGTAATGGTGAAGCTGGAGATGCTGTCCTGGGAGACAGTAATGGTGAAGCTGGAGGTGCTGTCCTGGGGGACAGTAATGGTGAAGCTGGAGATTTTGTCCAGGTAGTCGGGAATTATACGCAGGAAGGAATACATATAAATGACCTCATAGGGGACAGGAGCCGTAGTAGGGAAGCAAGTGTAGTCAAAGATAAGATAAAACCAATATTGCAAACTAGAAATACTGCAGGAAATAGCAAACAAGAGGACTCCACTAGCAATAGTGAGGATATATTACCAAAAACAACTGGTGGGAGCTCCATTGTTGGTGCTAGAGAGGATAGGAGTAAGACAGGGAAACATGCACCAACAGGAAATACAGTCACAGAAACCCAAGGTAAACGGAAACCAAGCCTGTGCACATACTATGCACTTGGTATCTGCAGGCATGGGAAATCTGGAAAAACAGACGGGACGTGCAACTATGACCACCCTAGAAAATGCCATGCCCATATGACAACAGGAAAATGCAAACTCCCTTCCTGTAAGCTTTTTCACCCTGAACTGTGTACCTCTTCAGTACAGGAAACTGTGCTATAACTTAAATTGCCAGGCACACCATCTAAAGGGGACAAAAAGATACAAAACATCCAGGCCATGGGAAAACCTGGGTAGTCACAGCCACTCAAGAGGGAGAGGTTTTTTAGTGCCAGGAAGGAAAAAAAACTGGCAGGAAATGGCAGAAATCGTACACCAAATCCAGTCATTCCTGGAGTGGAACCACAGTCGATGGCCTCCACTCCAAACCAACAGATACAGATACTAATGCCGGAAAAAAAAATCCCCCCCCCCCAGTACCAACAATACCACCAGTCCGATGACATTCTTCTTTGCAAATATACAGGGTCTAAAGCCAGCAACAAACAACAAAATACCTTTCATCCGTGGACTGCTTGCAGAGGCAAAGGCAATGTTCGCGGCTTTCACTGAGACCCACATAAGGGATCACTTGGACAACGAAATATGGATCCCAGGTTACAACCTATACAGATGTGACAGAGTGAACAGGCAAAAGGGGGGGGGGTTGGCCTGTACATTGCAGAGTCACTTGTTTGCACAGAACTGCTTAATGCCTCAAATGATGTAGTGGAAGTTTTAGCAGTAAAGGTCGAGAACCAATTGTGGTAGTCTACAAGCCTCCGGATGCAACATCCCAGCAATTCCAGGAACAGCTGTTAAAAATTGACCACTGTCTGGAAAATCTTCCAGCTCCTGCACCCAACATCTTGCTCCTAGGGGATTTCAACTTAAGGCACCTAAAATGGAGGAATATAGCAAATAATATTGTTGCAGTAATAACACCAGGAGGCAGCTCTGATGAAAACTCACACTCACACGAGCTTTTAAATCTCTTCACAAAATTCAATTTAAACCAGCAAATAATAGAGCCTACTAGACTGGAGAATACATTAGACCTCATCTTCACTAACAATGATGATCTGATAAGAAATGTCACCATATCAAAAACAATATACTCAGATCACAACATAATTGAGGTTCAGACATGTATGCGTGGAGCCCCAGACCGACATAATGAGACTAGTCACGAGGGAGCATTCACCAAATTCAACTTCAATAACAAAAACATAAAGTGGGACCAAGTAAACCAAGTCCTAACCGATATAAGCTGGGAAGATATACTAAGCAACACAGACCCCAACTTATGCCTAGAACAGATTAACTTGGTGGCACTCGATGTATGCACAAGGCTTATTCCTCTAAGAAAAAGGAGGAGTAGATGTAAAATAGAAAGAGACAGGCGGTCCCTTTACAGGCGACGGAAAAGAATAACAGCGCGGCTAAAAGAGGTCAATATATCTGAAATGCGTAGGGAGACACTGGTCAGAGAAATAGCAAGCATCGAACTTAAGCTAAAGGAATCTTATAGGAGTCAGGAATCGCGGGAAGAACTAAAAGCCATAAATGAAATCGAAAGAAACCCAAAGTATTTCTTCTCCTATGCCAAATCAAAGTCGAGAACAACGTCCAGTATTGGGCCCCTACTTAAACAAGATGGGTCCTACACAGATGACAGCAAGGAAATGAGTGAGCTACTCAAGTCCCAATATGACTCAGTTTTTAGCAAGCCGCTAACCAGACTGAGAGTCGAAGATCAAAATGAATTTTTTATGAGAGAGCCACAAAATTTAATTAACACAAGCCTATCCGATGTTATCCTGACGCCAAATGACTTCGAACAGGCGATAAATGACATGCCCATGCACTCTGCCCCAGGGCCAGACTCATGGAACTCCGTGTTCATCAAGAACTGCAAGAAGCCCCTATCACGAGCCTTTTCCATCCTATGGAGAGGGAGCATGGACACGGGGGTCGTCCCACAGTTACTAAAAACAACAGACATAGCCCCACTCCACAAAGGGGGCAGTAAAGCAACAGCAAAGAACTACAGATCAATAGCACTAACATCCATATCATAAAAATCTTTGAAAGGGTCCTAAGAAGCAAGATCACCACCCATCTAGAAACCCATCAGTTACACAACCCAGGGCAACATGGGTTTAGAACAGGTCGCTCCTGTCTGTCTCAACTATTGGATCACTACGACAAGGTCCTAAATGCACTAGAAGACAAAAAGAATGCAGATGTAATATATACAGACTTTGCAAAAGCCTTCGACAAGTGTGACCATGGCGTAATAGCGCACAAAATGCGTGCTAAAGGAATAACAGGAAAAGTCGGTCGATGGATCTATAATTTCCTCACTAACAGAACACAGAGAGTAGTCGTCAACAGAGTAAAGTCCGAGGCAGCTACGGTGAAAAGCTCTGTTCCACAAGGCACAGTACTCCTCCCATCTTGTTCCTCATCCTCATATCCGACATAAACAAGGATGTCAGCCACAGCACCGTGTCTTCCTTTGCAGATGACACCCGAATCTGCATGACAGTGTCTTCCATTGCAGACACTGCAAGGCTCCAGGCGGACATCAACCAAATCTTTCAGTGGGCTGCAGAAAACAATATGAAGTTCAACGATGAGAAATTTCAATTACTCAGATATGGTAAACACGAGGAAATTAAATCTTCATCAGAGTACAAAACAAATTCTGGCCACAAAATAGAGCGAAACACCAACGTCAAAGACCTGGGAGTGATCATGTCGGAGGATCTCACCTTCAAGGACCATAACATTGTATCAATCGCATCTGCTAGAAAAATGACAGGATGGATAATGAGAACCTTCAAAACTAGGGAGGCCAAGCCCATGATGACACTCTTCAGGTCACTTGTTCTATCTAGGCTGGAATATTGCTGCACACTAACAGCACCTTTCAAGGCAGGTGAAACTGCTGACCTAGAAAATGTACAGAGAACCTTCACGTGCCGCATAACGGAGATAAAACACCTCAATTACTGGGAGCGCTTGAGGTTCCTAAACCTGTATTCCCTGGAACGCAGGCGGGAGAGATACATGATTATATACACCTGGAAAATCCTAGAGGGACTAGTACCGAACTTGCACACGAAAATCACTCACTACGAAAGCAAAAGACTTGGCAGACGATGCACCATCCCCCAATGAAAAGCAGGGGTGTCACTAGCACGTTAAGAGACCATACAGTAAGTGTCAGGGGCCCGAGACTGTTCAACTGCCTCCCGGCATACATAAGGGGGATTACCAACAGACCCCTGGCAGTCTTCAAGCTGGCACTGGACAAGCACCTAAAGTCGGTTCCTGACCAGCCGGGCTGTGGCTCGTACGTTGGTTTGCGTGCAGCCAGCAGCAACAGCCTGGTTGATCAGGCTCTGATCCACCAGGAGGCCTGGTCACAGACCGGGCAGCGGGGGCGTTGACCCCCGGAACTCTCTCCAGGTAAACTCTCTCCAGGTAAACAAATGGGCAAGTACACACACACACACACACACACCACACACACACACACACTGGCCCCTGGCAGAGACAGGAGCTGACTCTCGACCCCTGCAACCACAGGTGAGTACACAAGAACAAAAGAGTGGACTAAAGACAATGAAGGAGCTAAGCTCATTAGAGGCTCTAACAAACAATTGCAGTGCCAAGGAACAGCTGAGCAGGAAAAAAGACAGACCAGTGAGCACAGGGTCATCAGCTAGGGAATAGATTGAAGGAAGGATGATTCAATGGGAGGAATTAAATCGTCTCATGAGATGCAAAGGGAAATACAGTGGGAAGATGAAAGGAAGAGGTCAGTTTTTGTCTATGGGCTCCAAGAAGTTGAAGGGAAAACTTATGAAACAAGAAAACCAGGAGGAGAAAAAAGCAATTGAAAGTATCATGAAAGCAATAGGAGAGGGCGACATGACCCAGTTGACATATTTTCAGAGAATTGGGTGGTTTGCAAGAGGAAGAAAACGGCAAGCCATAGTGGTTTTCAAGGTAGAATCAGCTCGAAACAGGATCCTGCAGGAAAAATCATGACTTAGGGACACACTGGAGTACAGGAAGAAAGGAAGCACCTGAAAGAGAGGGTACAAAAACGTAAGGAGGAACGAGAGTCTATTGCGGAGATGAGCAGAACCCAGACCCAGGTGGAAGGGCAAACACAACCTCCTTCAGAACCACACACACAATGAATTCAACCACTACAACCCCAATGCAACTAAACAATCTAAAACCAGAACCCACACACTCTACCCTCTGCCCTCACCCCCCTCATCACAAACCCCACTCCCACAGCAACCCCCCATAGGCCCTCTGCCCTCACCCCTTTCATCACAAACCCCAACCCCTCAAAAAAAAAAAAAACCCATAGACCCCTGCCAAGGCTTCTGCTTTCCCAACCCCACCATTCTCCCCAGACCACAGTTTTAGAAAAGTTGAGGATTGATATACAAACGCAGGTGAAATAACGAATAAATGTGAGGAGTGGCATGGAAGAATCAAGCAGTCAGAGGAACAAAACTCACTGGAATGGTAACAGACTCAATCTTCCCACCCCGATATCAAATCCTGAGGAAATATAGAAGGAGCAGAGGGGGAGGAAGGGTTGCACTGGTCATTAAAAACCGATAGGGGTTGGAGGAAATGGATGGAATGAACGAGATTGGAGAAAGGGATTACACAGTCTGGGGGACATAAGGTAGTCATTGCAGTGATGTATAACTCACCACAGAACTGCAGGAGACCAAGAGAGGAATATGATGGAAGCAACAGAGCAATGGTGGACACACTAGCATAGGTGGCCAGAAGAGCTGGCTCAAGTAAAGCAAAGTTACTGATTATGAGTGATTTCGACCACAGGGAGATTGATTGGGAAAAGCTGGAGCAACATGGAGGTCCCGAAACATGGAGAGCCAAGATGATGGATGTGGTATTGGGAAACCTCATGCATCAACATGTCAGGGACACTACCAGAGAGAGAGAGGAGGATGAACCAGCAAGATTGAACCTCGTGCTCACCCTGAGTAGCTCCAACATTGAGAACATAATATATGAAAGGCCCCTAGGAGCTAGTGATCTCATGGTTCTGAACTTTGAATACATAGAGTTACAAGTGGAGAGGGTAACAGGAGTAGAATGGGAAAACCCAGACTATAAAAGGGGGGACTAAACAGGTATGAGGAACTTCCTGCAGGAAGTTCAGCAGGAAAGAGAAATGGTAGGAAAGCCAGCAAACTCTTTTTCTCTTTCTATCACTTTCTTTCACTCAGCCACTCTATCCCTCTCCCCTCTCCCCTCCCTCTTACATTCCCATCCTATCACTTTCTCTCTGTCTCTCTCTCTCCCCCTCTCTCTCATTCTCTCCCTCCTCTCTCTCTCTTCTCTCTCTCTCTCTCTCTCTTCCTCTCTCTCTCTCTCTCTCTCTCTCTCTTCCTCTCTCTCTCTCTCTCCTCTCTCTCTCTCTCTCCTCTCTCTCTCTCTCTCTCTCTCTCTTCTCCTCTCTCTCTCTCTTCTCTCCTCTCTCTCTCCTCCTCTCCTCTCTCCCTCTCTCTTCTCCTCTCCCTCCCTCTCCCTCCTCCATCTCCTCTCCCTCTCTCCCATCTTCTTCCCCCCCCTCTCTCTCCCTCAGCCTCTCCCTCCTTTGCCTCCCCCTAATCCTCCCATTCCCCTTCTCCCCTCCACCTCATATCCTTCTCCCCCTGCCCTATCTCCTTGCCCCTTCCCCTCCCTACAACACCCATCCTCACACAAACACCCACTTCAAAAATACATAAGCTTCGTTCTGTGGAACAATGGGTCAACCAAGGACAAGGCCGAGAACCAAGGGTCTAGCAGAGGAATCTGGGAGGGGGACTTGGAGATAGAGCTCAAAAAAAGGGAGAAAGACTGGGGAAGGAAGCTAGAAGAGCTTGGAAGGAGGATGGAAGAGAGGATAGCTGCAGAGAGCAGGAAGTGGGAGCAACAAGCCATACCTGGAGAGAGTTTACCTGGAGAGAGTTCGGAGGTCAATGCCCCTGCTGCCCAGTCTGTGACCAAGCCTCACGTTGGATCAGAGCCTGATCAACCAGGCTGTTACTGCTGGCTGCATGCAATCCAACATGCGAGCCACAGCCCGGCTGGTCAGGTACCGACTTTAGGTGCTCATCCAGTGCCTGCTTGAAGACAGCCAGGGGTCTATTGGTAATCCCCCTTATGTATGCTGGGAGGCAGTTGAACAGTTTTGGGCCCCTGACACTTATTGTGTTGTCTCTTAATGTGCTAGTGGCACCCTTGCTTTCACTGGGGGATGTTGCATCGTCTGCCGAGTCTTTTGCTTTCGTAGGGAGTGATTTTCGTGTGCAAGTTTGATACTAGTCCCTCTAGAATTTTCCAGGTGTATATAATCATGTATCTCTCCTGCCTGTGTTCCAGGGAGTACAGGTTCAGGAATTTCAAGCATTCCCAGTAACTGAGGTGTTTTATGTCAGTTATGTGTGCCATGAAGTTTCTCTGTACATTTTCTATGTCAGCAATTTCACCTGCCTTGAAAGGAGCTGATAGTGTGCAGCAGTATTCCAGCCTAGATAAAACAAGCATCCTGAAGAGTGTCATCATGGGTTTGGCATCCCTAGTTTTGAAGGTTCTCATTATCCATCCTGTCATTTTTCTAGCAGATGCAATTGATACAATATTATGGTCCTTGAAGGTGAGATCCTCCAACATGATCTCTCCCGGTCACTTTATTGTGTAATTGGAATTTGTTTTATACTCTGATAAAGTTTTAATTTCCTCACATTTACAATATCGGAGTAATTGAAATTTCTCATCGTTGAACTTCACATTGTTTTCTGCAGCCCATTGAAAGATTTGGTTGATGTCCTCGTGGAGCCTTGCAGTGTCATCAGTGGAAGACACTGTCATGCAAATTCAGGTGTCATCTGCAAAGGAAGACATGGCACTGTGGCTTATATCTCTGTCTATGTCTGATATGAGGATGAGGAACAAGATGGGAGCAAGTACAGAGCTTTTCACCATAGCCACCTCAGACTTTACTCTGTTGACTACTACTCTTTGTGTTCTATTTGTCAGGAAATTATAGATCCATCTACCAACTTTTCCTGTTATTCCTGTAGCATGCGTTTTGTGAGCTATTACACCATAGTCACACTTGTCGAAGGCTTTTGCAAAGTCTGTGTATATTATATCTGCATTCTTTTTGTCTTCTAGTGCATCTAGGACCTTATTGTAGTGATCCAGTAGTTGGGACAGACAGGAGCGACCTGCTTTAAACCCATGCTGCCCTGGGTTGTGTAACTGATGGGTATCTAGATGGGTGGCGATCTTGCTTCTTAGGACTCTAGGGACTCTAACAGACACCTGCAGGTGCCAGGAACAGCTGAGTAGGAAAGACAGACCAATGAGAATAGGGGCCTCAGCTAGGGAAGGGACTGAAGGAAGGAAAGTTCCAAGGGAAGGAACCAAACCACCTCAGAGGACGTAATTGGAGACACAGTGGGAGGAAGAAAGGGAGATATCAGTTTTTGTCTGTGGGCTTCAGGAAACCGAAGGGAAAACCTATGATGAAAGAAAACAGGAGGAGAAAAAAGCAATTGAAGGTATCATGAGGGCAGTAGTTGAGGGCGACATGACCCAGGTGACAAATTTTCGGAGAATTGGGTGGTTTGCAAGGAGAAGGAAACGGCCTCTCAAAGTAATTTTCAAGGCAGAATCAACTCGAACCATGACCCTGCAGGAGAAAGCATGACTGAGAGACAAACTGGAGTTCCAGAGTGTGTACCTTGATCGAGACAGAACACAAGAGGAAAGAATGATACTGAAAGAGTACAAAAACGAAAGGAGGAATGGGAGGAAATGACGAAGAAGAGCAGAATAACCCAGACACACGTGGAAGGGCAAACACCCCCAGAAACACCCACAAAAGGACTCCAACCACGACAACCCCAAAGCAGCTGAACAATCTAAACCAACAATCACACACTGATCCCTCTGTCCCCACCCCCCCACCCCCCACACCATGAACCCCACCCCTACAGCAACCCCCTATGGGAACTCTGCCCCTACCCCCACCATAACCCCCCATAGGAACCCACCAGGGCTCCTGCTCTCCCAACCCCAATATTCTCCCAGGACTACAGTTTTAGAAAAGAAGTTGAAGGTTTGGTACACGAATGCAGATGGAATAACGAATAAATATGAGGAGTGGCATGAAAGAATCAATAAGTCCCCAGACATCATAGTAGCCACAAAAACGAAACTAACTGAGACAATAACAGATGCAATCTTCCCACCAGGATATCAGATCCTGAGGAAAGATAGGAGCAGAGTAGTGGAGACATTAAGGACATCACATATGAGAATGCAATCGGGGCCAGTGACCACGTGATTCTGAGTTTCAAATACATAGTAGAGTTACAAGTGGACAGGGAAGCAGGAAGGGCAGGATGAGTGAAGCCAAACTACAAGGGAGGGGACTATACAGGCATGAAGAATTTCCTACACGGGGCTCAGTGGGACAGAGAACTGGTAAGGAAGTCAGTAAAGGAGATGATGGGATATGTGACAACAATATGCAAGGAAGCTGAGTAGAGGTTTGTACTCAAAGGAAACAGAAATATCGAGAAAGCCAGGACGAGCCTTAGTTTACCCAAAGGTGTAAAGAGGCCAAAACCAAGTGCACTAGAGAGTGGAACAAGTATAGAAGGCAAAGAACCCAGGAGAACAAGGAGAGAAGTCGTAGAGACAGAAATGGATATGCACAGGTAAGAAGAGAGGCCCAACAACAATATGAAAAGGACATAGTAGCGAAAGCCAAATCTGACTCGAAGCTGTTGTGCAGCCACACCAGGAGGAAAGCACCAGTCAAGGACCAGGTAATCAGGCTAATGAAGAAAGGGGGAGAGATCACAAGAAGTGACTGCAAAGTGTGTAAGGAACTCAACATGAGATTCGAAGAAGTGTTCACAGAGGAGACAGAAGGGACGCCAGAAAGACGGAGAGGTGTGGTTCACCACCAGGTGTTAGACACAATACATACAACCAAAGAAGTGAAGAGGCTGCTGAGTGAGCTAGACACCTCAAAAGCGATGGGGCCGGATAACATCTCTCCATGGGTCCTGAGAGAGGGAGCAGAAGCGCTAATTGTACTCCTAACAACAGTATTCAACACATCTATCGAAACAGGGCGACTACCTAAGGTATGGAAGACAGAAAATGTAGTCCTAATTTTTAAAAAAAGGAGACCGGCAAGAAGCATTATACTAGAGACCAGTATCACTGACATGTATGGTATACAAAGTCATGGAGAGATTTTCAGGGGAAGTGTGGTGGAACACCTAGAAAGGAATAAACTTTTCAACGATAATCAGCACGGTTTCAGGGATGGGAAATCCTGTTACAAGCCTACTGGAGTTCCATGACAGGGTGACAGCAGTAAGACAAGAGAGAGAGAGAGAGAGAGAGAGAGAGAGAGAGAGAGAGAGAGGGTGGATAGATTGCATTTTCTTGGACTGTAAGAAGGTGTTTGACACAGTTCCACATAAGAGATTAGTGCAAAAACTGGAGGACCAGGCAGGGATAACAGGAGAGGCACTAAAATAGATCTGGGAATACCTCTCAGGAAGACTGCAGCGTGTCATGGTACGAGGCGAGGTGTCAGAGTGGGCACCTGTGACGAGTGGAGTTCCACAGGGGTCAGTCCTGGGACCGGTGCTGTTTCTGGTAGACTCCAAAGTGTCCCTGTTTGCAGATGATGTGAAGTTGAGGAAAAGATTTCAATCGGACGAGAACCGGGCAGACCTACAATGGGATCTGGACAGGCTGCAGGCCTGGTCCAGCAACTCTCTCCTGGAGTTCAACCGAACCAAGTGCAAAGTCATGAAGATTGGGGAAGAGCAAAGAAGACCGCAGACGGAGTACAGTCCAGGGGGTCAGAGACTACAAACCTCACTCAAGGAAAAGATCTTGGGGTGAGTATAACACCGAGCACATCTCCTGAGGCACACCTCAACCACATAACTGCTGCAGCATATGGGCGCCTAGCATATCTACGAACAGTATTCCGATATCTTAATAAGGAATCGTTCAGGACCTTATACACTTTGTACGTTAGGCCCATATTGGAGTATGCAGCACCAGTTTGGAACCCACACCTAGCCAAGCACGTAAAGAAACTAGAGAAAGTGCAAAGGTTTGCAACAAGACTAGTCCTGGAGCTACGAGGAGAGGCTAAGGGAAATCGACTTGACAACACTGGAAGACAGGAGAGAGGGGGGATATGATAACGACATATAAAATACTGAGAGGAATTGACAAGGTGGACAGAGACAGAATGTTCCAGAGATGGGACACAGCAACAAGGGGACACAGTTGAAAGTTGAAGACTCAGATGAATCACAGGGATGTTAGGAAGTATTTCATCATCCACAGAGTTGTCAGGGAGTGGAATAGCCTGGGAAGCGATGTAGTGGAGGCAGGATCCATACATAGCTTTAAGAAGAGGAATGATAAAGCTCATAGAGCGGGGAGAGTGACCCAGCAGCGGCCAGTGAAGAGCCGGGGCCAGGAGCTGTGAATCGACCCCTGCAACCACAACTAGGTGAGTACACACACACACACACACACACACATGTGGTAGTTGTGACAGTTGCTTTTTAATGATTTACACTCTGCTTTTGGAAGATTCTGATGATAAGTTGCATATGTTGGATGACGAATTTGGGAGAGAATGTAAAAGAGGGAAATTGAAAGTGAGCATTAGAAAGAGGAAGGTGATGAGGGCAACGAAATTTTAGGAAATTAAAGACTGAATATCAGACTGGAAGGAGGAAGTGAACGTGTTTCGATATTTGGGAGTGACTTGTCAGTAGGTGGGTTTATAAAAACGAGGTGAACCATAGAACTGACGAGGAGAAGGTAAGTGGTGCACTAAGTGTGTTAGACAGGAGTCAGTGGAGGCAAATGTGAGGGAGGGAATTTCAGGGGTAAGAATGTTAGGAGCAGGGGAAGGGAGGGAAGAAGAGTATTTGGGATATGGGAGGAGCGAACATTAAAATGGTATCAAATACCGACAGGTTGTTAGGTAAGACATATGCAACAGTTAGGTATCTTTATTTCGAAACGTTTCGCCTACACAGTAGGCTTCTTCAGTCGAGTACAGAAAAGTTGATAGAAGCAGAAGAGACTTGAAGTCGATGTAATCAGTCCATCACCCTTAAAGTTTTTGAGGTGGTCAGTCCCTCAGTCTGGAGAAAAGCATTGTTCCGTAGTCTGAAACAATATGGAGTTGAAGTGACAGGATGGAGCCTTATATAGCGCCAGGAGGTGAGACGTAGGTCACTAGTAGAACGCAGATGTTGGGAGGTCAGGTCCCTCTCAAATCCAGCCGTTCTCACTAGTAGAGGTTGTCGAAGTTGATTTCAGGTCTGTACCAAGATACCCTTGTGTTGCAGTGTCTGACAGATTGAACATTAAAATGGTATCAAATACCGACAGCCTTAAGCTGTATTGATAACTTAATCACACAGAACACTCACAAATTATTTACGTTGATGGTTCTGTACACCAATCCACTGGTGCGGCTGGTAGTGCTGCTGTTGCCATACATTAGTGCAGCTGGTAGTGCTGCTGTTGTCATACAGAATGATGGTTCTCATAAATAAATTGGAGCACGCAACAATAACTGGGCCTCTACCCTTCAAACAGAACTGTTTGCCATACTCCTTGCACTCAAATGTGTCCATGTATCTAAGGTTGACACTTTAATTGTAACTGATTCTCTGTCATCCATAAATGCTCTCAACTCATCAATTATAAATTGTGGCATGCTTGTGTCAGAAGCCAGACATAGGTATGGTAAGATTGTGGACAGTGGAGTCAGAGTGCACATGCTGTGGATTCCATCTCACATTGGTCTTCAGATGCATGATAGAACTGATGAAATGGCTAAGCTGTATGCTTTCAGAGAGGGAGTAGACTACAATCTTGGCTTGTCAGTTAGCAGTTTGAGAACAATATTACGAAAAGAACTTCAATTGAACTTTATTGATATAAGACTTAGGGAGACTGACACAAGTCAGTCCATCTATCATCATTTCATCATGCAGGAGGAGCCACATGTCTATTGTGCATCCAACAAAATAAGCAGACTCTTGAATGTCACTACTGCCCGGCTCCGGCTGGGTTACAAGTATCTTTGGCAGGTTAAATCACCACCACCAGATGTAGACCAAACGAAATGTAAACTTTGCCAGATGGACTTTGTCACACCTTGCGTCATCATGTACTGGAGTGCGTCACACCCTGCGTCATTATGTACTGGAGTGATATAAAATTAATGAAGTATTTTATCCACAGTGGTATATTACAGACCATTCTGGAAAAATACCCTGACTTTACTCACTCTAAATAAAGCATTACCACATGTGTGTGTACTCACCAAATTGTAGTCACAGGGGTCGAGACTCAGCTCCTGGCCCCACCTCTTCACTGAAAGCTACTAGGTCCTCCCTGTCCCCTCTCCATGAGCTTTATCATACCTCGTTTTAAAACTATGTATGGTTCCTTCCTCCACTACATCACTAGCCAGTCTATTCCGCTTCCTGACTACTCTGTGACTGAAGAAATACTTCCTAACATCCCTTTGAGTCTTCAACTTCCAAATGTGACCCCTTGTTTCTCTGTCTCCTCTCTGGAACATCCTGTTCTGTGTGTACTCACCTAATTGTACTCACCTAATTGTGGTTGCAGGGGTTGAGACTCAGCTCCTGGCCCCGCCTCTTCACTGACTGCTACTAGGTCCTCTCTCTCCCTGCTCCACGAGCTTTATCATACCTCATCTTAAAGCTATGTATGGTTCCTGCCTCCACTACCTCACTTGCTAGGCTATTCCACTTCCTGACTATATGACTGAAGAAATACTTCCTAACATCCTAAGACCCAGATGAGTCAAAAACCTTTGACTTATCTAGGACTTCAACTTCCAATTGTGAGCCCTTGTTTTTGTCTCCTCTCTCTGGAACATCCTGTCTCTGTCCACCTTGTCTATTTCGCGCAGTATTTTGCATGTCGTTATCATGTCTCCTCTAACCCTCCTGTCCTCCAGTGTCGCCAGGCCGATTTCCCTTAACCTTTCTTCGTAGGACATTCCCCTTAGCTCTGGAACTAACCTTGTCGCAAACGTTTGCACTTTTTTTAATTCTTGACGTGCTTGATCAAGTGTGGGTTCCAAAGTGGTGCTGCATACTCCAGTATGGGCCTGACGTACACTGTGTACAGTGTCTTGAACGATTCCTTACTAAAGTGTGCGTGCTTGTGTGTGTGTAGATGTTTGTATGCTCGTGTGTGTGTCTGTGCGTACGCCTTCGCGCATGTGTGTGTGCGCCCTCGTGTGGATGTATGACCCAATTAATATTTGCATTTATAACTCATTACAATTGTGACCGGGTGTGGACGTGTCAGTGGCTCATTACTTTGTGATTTGTTCATGATTGTAACCATGTATAGGAGTGTAGATGGTTCATTACCTCTGTAACTTGCCATGATTGTGTCCAGATCTACCCGGTGTTCATTACCTTTGTAACTAGTTCATCTATCATAACTTTGGAGTCCAGTCCCTGGACCCATTATGTACCTCTGTAATCTTTTGACTACCGCCCCCAGGGTGGATATGGGGTGCATAATAAACATATTTAACTAACTAACTTTGTTTACCCTCCTGGTTATCGCATACTGCTGCATCCTCTCTAAACCTTCAAACCAGCAACACCTCAGTCCTGTTAATTTTGGTAACCCCATCTCTCTCTCTCTCTCTCTCTCACTAGTCTCCACTTTCCTCCTCGCTGCAACGTTTAAAACCCATGCTTCACACTGATTTAACATTATTGGAACTATTATACTCTGGTTCATTTATCTACAGATGAAGATTTTTGTCTCCACAAATGCCTCAATGCAACACCCGACTTTTTTCCTTCATCCTTTCTTTGGTTCTTCTCTGACTCACCAAATTGTGAATAAGACGATTTCAAACCAAAATCAGAACAGGTCGGGTTAGTACCCGTGGGAGGCTGGTCTGGGGAGTTTCAGGACTCGCCTGCCGCGGGTTCGAGTCTCACCCGCTCTGTGATACAGGTCACCTCGTCTGCCACAGCATGGCAGTCATGCAGGTGACAATATAACCAAAGTCGACGGCAGATCCCTTGCCTCACCCGCCCACTCCATAGCCAGACCCAGCAGTTCTAACCCACACCACCTTCCTTAACACCCCCCATCCCCCCTCACTCTCCCTCACCACATATTGCCCCACAAACATCATCTCTTTCTCCTTTATTAGTCTCATTCGCTTGAGGTTTATGAGTAGCTGCTCTCACGTACGACTTTTATTGCGTATATGTGGTGCGTAGTGCCCAGCTCTGGGTCCATGCTGAGGCTTGATAATGATCATCATCATCATAATAATAATAATAATAATAATAATAATTATTATTATTATTATTATTATTATTATTATTTTATAAACAGTCGTGGAAGTGGGCACTGGTTTTAAAGCTGTGTCTGATGTGCTGGCGTTGCTGGCGTTGCTGACGTTGCTGACGTTCCTGACGTTGCTGACGACTTCAAGTCTAATTAGCAGTAAAGTTCACCTGAGTTTTATCTGTGACCTTCCCGAGGCAACTGTGATAAAGGTGTAAGTTGTGATAAGCAAATGTCACACTGAAACTTGTTTCTGTACTCTCTCTCTCTCTCCTCTCTACTGCATTCGTCGTACATTCCACTCTTTTACTCTCTCTCTCTCTCTCTCTCTCTCTCTCTCTCTCTCTCTCTCTCTCTCTCTCTCTCTACCTTTCTATCTTCTTAGCTCTCTCTCTCTCACTCTAGTTCTCTCTTCCTCTCCCTGGTTTTTTCTCACTCTTCCTAGCTCTCCTTCACTCCTCAATTTCCTGACTTTTCCCGATTGCTTTCTGGAAGGTCAATTGCATTTCTTCCATCCTTTTTGACTGAAGTTCCCACTCACTGAATAAGAGAAACCCATCCTGTGTGATGGAATATAAAACACCATTACTTAGTTTATAAGTGCCATGATTATTTTCTTTATCAAGGCTTAAATTGCATCTGCAACTTCTCCGACCATTGCATCATTCTGTTCAGATCTTCCTGCGGCTCTCTAGCGTCCTTGTCAAAGTGAATCCGACGGCGTTTTTGTTGTCGCTGCTTATTCCTTCATCTATTTCGTTGATGTATATTGTGAACAACAAGGGGCCCAACACTGACCCCTGTGGAACACCACTCGTGACGCGTCCCCACTCTGATTTCTCCCCATTTATTCAACTTCTTTCTTGCGTATCATCAACCATGCCTCTGTCCAGGAAAAAATAAATTCCCTCCTATTCCGTGTGCCTCTATTTTCCTCAACAATCTCCGATGTGAAACTCTATTAAAAGACTTACTGTAGTCCAAATACACAATATTATATTCATTACTTTGATCTACCGCCTCAAAGATCTTAGTGAAAAAAATTAGTAAATTGGTAAAGCAGGAACATCCCTTTGTAAAACTGTCCTGAGATTCATTGATCAGCTTATGTCTTTCAAGATGGCTTCGAACAGCCTCAGCAATTATTGATTCCGTCAATTTTCCCACAATATAGGTTACGCTAATTGGTCTATAGTTCGAAGGTAAGGACCTGTCTCCTGCTTTATAGATAGGCATCATATTTGGCATTTTCCACTTATCTGGCACTACGCCACTTCGTAGTGATACTTCGAAAAGATTATCAAATGGCTTGCTAAGTCCCTCCTTACATTCTTATATAACCCTTGGGGACAGTTCATCACAGTCCGGGGATCTGTTTGGCTTTAATCTGTCTATTTGTTTGGGAACCATGTCACTAGTGGTTGTGTATAACTTATTATCGTATTGACTTCATAATTTTTTATTTCTGGAACTTCTCTGATATAACCAGGTCTCTGTTAGAGCAATAACAGAGACCTGTGTTTCCAGTACATGCAGTTAATCTTATTAAGTGGCAGACCTACATTTATGGAGCCCTCAAGCTTGAGCTTTATGGGGCACCATGGCAAACCCTACTCTTACAATAGACCCAAAAATTTTAAGCAATGCGGACAAAAGTCGCTTCTGGGACCCCTCCGGGATTAAGGGCCCTGAAGCTTAAGCTTCATTAGTTTCATAGTAGATTCGCCCCTGACCTTGTTTCTTACGTTCTTAAAATTAAATTAATAGACTTTAAGGGAACTGGTGCAACATTTGGGTAAATTTATTCTGGAAACGTTTCTACAGCCAGTGTGTTCTTCAGCCCAATGTACACAAGATAGCAACAAGGTACACAGGGTAGCAACAAGGTACACAGGGTAGCAACAAGGTACACAGGGTAGCAACAAGATACACAGGGTAGCAACAAAGTACACAGGGTAGCAACAAGGTACACAGGGTAGCAACAAGGTACACAGGGTAGCAACTAGGTACACAGGGTAGCAACAAGGTACCCAAGGTAGCAACAAGGTACACAGGGTAGCAACAAGATACACAGGGTAGCAACAAAGTACACAGGGTAGCAACAAGGTACACAGGGCAGCAACAAGGTACACAGGGTAGCAACAAGGTACACAGGGTAGCAACAAGGTACACAGGGTAGCAACAAGATACACAGGGTAGCAACAAGATACACAGGGTAGCAACAAGGTACACAGGGTAGCAACTAGGTACACAGGGTAGCAACAAGGTACCCAAGGTAGCAACAAGGTACACAGGGTAGCAACAAGATACACAGGGTAGCAACAAAGTACACAGGGTAGCAACAAGGTACACAGGGTAGCAACAAGGTACACAGGGTAGCAACAAGGTATACAGGGTAGCAACAAGGTACACAGGGTAGCAACAAGATACACAGGGTAGCAACAAGATACACAGGGTAGCAACAAGGTACACAGGGTAGCAACAAGGTACACAGGGTAGCAACAAGGTACACAGGGTAGCAACAAGGTACACAGGGTAGCAACAAGGTACACAGGGTAGCAACAAGGTACACAGGGTAGCAAAGCAACAAGGTACACAGGGTAGCAGCAAGGTACACAGGGTAGCAGCAAGGTACACAGGGTAGCAACAAGGTACACAGGGTAGCAACAAGGTACACAGGGTAGCAACAAGGTACACAGGGTAGCAACAAGGTACACAGGGTAGCAAGAAGGTACACAGGGTAGCAACAAGGTACACAGGGTAGCAACAAGGTACACAGGGTAGCAAAGCAACAAGGTACACAGGGTAGCAGCAAGGTACACAGGGTAGCAGCAAGGTACACAGGGTAGCAACAAGGTACACAGGGTAGCAACAAGGTACACAGGGTAGCAACAAGGTACACAGGGTAGCAACAAGGTACACAGGGTAGCAACAAGGTACACAGGGTAGCAACAAGGTACACAGGGTAGCAACAAGGTACACAGGGTAGCAGGAAGGTACACAGGGTAGCAACAAGGTAAACAGGGTAGCAACAAGGTACAGAGGGTAGCAACAAGATACACTTGGTAGCAACAAGGTACACAGGGTAGCAACAAGGTACACAGGGTAGCAACAAGGTACAGAGGGTAGCAACAAGATACACTTGGTAGCAACAAGGTACACAGGGTAGCAACAAGGTACACAGGGTAGCAACAAGGTACACAGGGTAGCAACAAGGTACACAGGGTAGCAACAAGGTACACAGGGTAGCAACAAGGTACACAGGGTAGCAACAAGGTACACAG
This sequence comes from Cherax quadricarinatus, assembly GCF_026875155.1. NCBI lineage: Eukaryota > Metazoa > Arthropoda > Malacostraca > Decapoda > Parastacidae > Cherax > Cherax quadricarinatus. The sequence continues at coordinate 10,423,926 of NC_069401.1, forward strand.
GGTAGCAACAAGGTACACAGGGTAGCAACAAGGTACACAGGGTAGCAACAAGGTACACAGGGTAGCAACAAGGTACACAGGGTAGCAGCAAGGTACACAGGGTAGCAACAAGGTACACAGGGTAGCAACAAGGTACACAGGGTAGCAACAAGGTACACAGGGTAGCAACAAGATACACTTGGTAGCAACAAGGTACACAGGGTAGCAACAAGGTACACAGGGTAGCAACAAGGTACACAGGGTAACAACAAGGTACACAGGGTAGCAACAAGGTACACAGGGTAGCAACAAGGTACACAGGGTAGCAACAAGGTACACAGGGTAGCAACAAGGTACACAGGGTAGCAACAAGGTACACAGGGTAGCAACAAGGTACACAGGGTAGCAGCAAGGTACACAGGTAGCAACAAGGTACACAGGGTAGCAACAAGGTACACAGGTAGCAACAAGGTACGCAGGGTAGCAACAAGATACACTTGGTAGCAACAAGGTACACAGGGTAGCAACAAGGTACACAGGGTAGCAACAAGGTACACAGGGTAACAACAAGGTACACAGGGTAGCAACAAGGTACACAGGGTAGCAACAAGAAACACTTGATAGCAACAAGGTACACAGGGTAGCAACAAGGTACACAGGGTAGCAACAAGGTACACAGGGTAGCAACAAGGTACACAGGGTAACAACAAGGTACACAGGGTAGCAACAAGGTACACAGGGTAGCGACAAGATACACAGGGTAGCAACAAGGTACACAGGGTAGCAACAAGGTACACAGGGTAGCAACAAGGTACACAGGGTAGCAACAACTTCAACTTCCAACTGTGCCCCCTTGTTACTGTGTCCAATCTCTGGAACATCCTGTCTTTGTCCACCTTGTCAATTCCTCTCAGTATTGTGTATGTCGTTATCATGTCCCCCTATCTCTCCTGTCCTGTGTGTGTGTGTATGTGTGTGTGTACTCACCTATTTGTACTCACCTATTTGTGGTTGCAGGGGTCGAGTCACAGCTCCTGGCCCCGCCTCTTCGCTGATTGCTACTAGGTCCTCTCTCTCCCTGCCCCATGAGCTCTATCATACCTCGCCTTAAAACTATGTATGGTTCCTGCCTCCACCACATCACTTTCTAGGCTATTCCATGGCCTGACTACTCTATGACTGAAGAAATACTTCCTAACATCCCTTTGATTCATCTGAGTCTTTAACTTCCAATTGTGACCTCTTGTGTCTGTGTCCCATCTCTGGAACATCCTGTCTTTGTCCACCTCGTCTATTCCGCGCAGTATTTTATATGTCGTTATCATGTCTCCCCTGACCCTCCTGGCCTCCAGTGTCGTCAGGCCGATTTCCCTCAACCTTTCTTCATAGGACAATCCCCGTAGCTCTGGGACTAGTCTTGTTGCAAACCTTTGCACTTTCTCTAATTTCTTGACGTGCTTGACTAGGTGTGGATTCCAAACTGGTGCTGCATACTCCAGTATGCAGTTCTCTGTCTTCTGTACCTTTTCCATTCTCTAGTACACCTAGTTTTTGCCTCCCTACACGTTTGGGTGAACCAAGGACTCGTTCTGTTCTTCCCATTATTTCTGTTTCCCTTGGGAACAAACCTCTCCTCTGCCTCCTTGCATTTTGTTGCCACATAGTCCATCATTTCTTGTACTGGTTTTCCTGTCAGTTCCCTCTCCCACTGAATGTCTTGAAGGAAGTTCCTCGTGCCTGAGTAGTTCCCCTGTGTGTGTGTGTGTGTGTGTGTGTGTGTGTGTGTGTGTGTGTGTGTGTGTGTGTGTGTGTGTGTGTGTGTGTGTGTGTGCGTGTGTACTCACCTACCTAGTTGTACTCACCTAGTTGAGGTTGCAGGGGTCGAGTCCAAGCTCCTGGCCCCGCCTCTTCACTGGTCGCTACTAGGTCACTCTCCCTGAACCATGAGCTTTATCGTACCTCTGCTTAAAGCTATGTATGGATCCTGCCTCCACTACATCGCTTCCCAAACTATTCCACTTCCTGACTACTCTGTGGCTGAAGAAATACTTCCTAACATCCCTTTGATTCATCTGTGTCTTCAGCTTCCAACTGTGTCCCCGTGTTGCTGTGTCCAGTCTCTGGAACATCCTGTGTGTGTGTGTGTGTACTCACCTAGTTGTACTCACCTAGTTGAGGTTGCGGGGGTCGAGTCCGAGCTCCTGGCCCCGCCTCTTCACTGATCGCTACTAGGTCACTCTCCCTGAGCCGTGAGCTTTATCGTACCTCTGCTTAAAGCTATGTATGGATCCTGCCTCCACTACATCGCTTCCCAAACTATTCCACTTACTGACTACTCTGTGGCTGAAGAAATACTTCCTAACATCCCTGTGATTCATCTGTGTCTTTAGCTTCCAACTGTGTCCCCTTGTTACTGTGTCCAATCTCTGGAACATCCTGTTTGTGTGTACTCACCTATTTGTACTCACCTATTTGTGGTTGCAGGGGTCGAGTCACAGCTCCTGGCCCCGCCTCTTCGCTGATTGCTACTAGGTCCTCTCTCTCCCTGCCCCATGAGCTCTATCATACCTCGCCTTAAAACTATGTATGGTTCCTGCCTCCACCACATCACTTTCTAGGCTATTCCATGGCCTGACTACTCTATGACTGAAGAAATACTTCCTAACATCCCTTTGATTCATCTGAGTCTTCAACTTCCAATTGTGACCTCTTGTGTCTGTGTCCCATCTCTGGAACATCCCGTCTTTGTCCACCTCGTCTATTCCGCGCAGTATTTTATATGTCGTTATCATGTCTCCCCTGACCCTCCTGGCCTCCAGTGTCGTCAGTGTGTGGTGTGTGTGTGTGTGGTGTGTGTGTGTGTGTGTGTGTGTGTGTGTGTGTGTGTGTTAGTTACCATTTTGTCCTAGGCACATGTCGATTAGACACTAGGCGGCCTGTTGTGTGTGTGTAGGTGTGTAGGTTTGTGTGTGTGTGTGTGTGTGTGTGTGTGTGTGTGTGTGTGTGTGTGTGTGTGTGTGTGTGTGTGTTCGTGTGTGTGTGTACTCACCTATTTGTACTCACCTATTTGTGGTTGCAGGGGTCGAGTCCTAGCTCCTGGCCCCGCCTCTTCACCGGTTGCTACTGGGCCCTCTCTCTCCCCGCTCCATGAGCTTTATCAAACCTCGTCTTAAAACTGTGTATGGTTCCTGCCTCCACTACGTCATTTTCTAGGCTATTCCACTGCCTTACAACTCTATGACTGAAGAAATACTTCCTACTATCTCTCTGACTCATTGTGTCTTCAACTTCCAATTGTGGCCTCTTGTTTCTGTGTCCCCTCCTGGAACATCCTGTCTTTGTCCACCTTGTCTATTCCACGCAGTATTTTATATGTCGTTATCATGTCTCCCCTGACCCTCCTGTCCTCCAGTGTCATCAGGCTGATTTCCCTTAATCTTTCTTCATAGGACATTCCCCTTAGCTCTGGAACTAACGTGCTTTATCAAGTGCGGGTTCCAAACAGGTGCTGCATACTCCAGTATGGGCCTGACATACACGGTGTACAGTGTCTTCAATGATTCCTTACTAAGGTGTGTGTGTGTGTGTGTGTGTGTGTGTGTGTGTGTGTGTGTGTGTGTGTGTGTGTGTGTGTGTGTCGTGCGTGCGTGCGTGGTGGTGTGTGTGTGTGTGTGTGTTTGTGTGTGTGTTGTGTGTGTGTGTTTGTGTGTGTGTGTGTTTGTGTGTGTGTGTGTGCATGCGTGTGTGTGTGTGTGTGTGTGTGTTGTGTGTGTGTGTGTGTGTGGTGTGTGTGTGTGTGCGTGTGTGTGTGTGTGTGTGTGTGTGTGTGTGTGTGTGTGTGTGTGTACTCACCTAATTGTACTCACCTAATTGTGGTTGCAGGAGTCGAGACTCAGCTCCCCGCCTCTTCACTGATCGCTACTAGGTCCTCTCCCTCTCTGCTTCCTGAGCTTTGTCATACCTCTTCTTAAAACTATGTATGGTTCCTGCCTCCACTACTTCACTAGCTAGGCTATTCCACTTCCTGACGACTCTATGGCTGAAGAAATACTTCCTAACGTCCCTGTGACTCGTCTGAGTCTTCAGCTTCCAGTTGTGACCCCTTGTTTCTGTGTCCCCTCTCTGGAACATCCTATCTCTGTGTGTATGCGTGTGTGTGTGTGTGTGTGTGTGTGTGTGTGTGTGTGTGTGTGTGTGTTTGTGTGTACTCACCTATTTGTGGTTGCAGGGGTCGAGTCCTGGCTCCTGGCCCCGCCTCTTCACCGGTTGCTACTAGGCCCTCTCTCTCCCCGCTCCATGAGCTTTATCAAACCTCGTCTTAAAACTGTGTATGGTTCCTGCCTCCACTACGTCATTTTCTAGGCTATTCCACTGCCTTACAACTCTATGACTGAAGAAATACTTCCTGCTATCTCTCTGACTCATTTGTGTCTTCAACTTCCAATTGTGGCCTCTTGTTTCTGTGTCCCCTCCCTGGAACATCCTGTCTTTGTCCACCTTGTCTATTCCACGCAGTATTTATATGTCGTTATCATGTCTCCCCTGACCCTCCTGTCCTCCAGTGTCGTCAGGCCGATTTCCCTTAATCTTTCTTCATAGGACATTCCCCTTAGCTCTGGAACTAACGTGCTTTATCAAGTGCGGGTTCCAAACAGGTGCTGCATACTCCAGTATGGGCCTGACATACACGGTGTACAGTGTCTTGAATGATTCCTTACTAAGGTATCGGAATGCTGTTCTCAGGTTTGCCAGGCGCCCATATGCTGCAGCAGTTATCTGATTGATGTGTGCTTCCGGAGATATGCTCGGTGTTATACTCACCCCAAGATCTTTCTCCTTGAGTGAGGTTTGCAGTCTTTGGCCACCTAGCCTATACTCTGTCTGTGGTCTTCTGTGCCCTCCCCTATCTTCATGACTTTGTATTTGGCAGGATTAAATTCGAGAAGCCATTTGCTGGACCAGGTGTCCAGTCTGTCCAGGTCTCTTTGAAGTCCTGCCTGGTCCTCATCAGATTTAATTCTCGTCATTAACTTCACATCATCTGCAAACAGGGACACTTCTGAGTCTAACCCTTCCGTCATGTCGTTCACATATACCAAAAATAGCACTGGTCCTAGGACGACCCCTGTGGGACCCGCTCGTCACAGGTGCCCACTGTGATACATCATTACGTACCATGACTCGTTGTTGCCTCCCTGTCAGGTATTCTCTGATCCATTGCAGTGCCCTTCCTGTTATATGCGCCTGATGCTCTAGCTTCTGCACTAATCTCTTGTGAGGAACTGTGTCAAAGGCCTTCTTGCAGTCCAAGAAGATGCAATCAACCCACCCCTCTCTCTCTTGTCTTACTTCTGTTATTTTATCATAAAACTCCAGAAGGTTTGTGACACAGGATTTGCCTTCCGTGAATCCGTGCTGGTTGGCATTTATACACCTGTTCCGTCCCAGGTGCTCCACCACTCTCCTCCTGATAATCTTCTCCATAATTTTGCATACTATACACGTCAATGACACAGGTCTATAGTTTAGTGCCTCTTTTCTCTCTCCTTTTTTAAAAATGGGAACTACATTTGCTGTCTTCCATACCTCAGGTAGTTGCCCAGTTTCCAGGGATGTGTTGAAGATTGTGGTAAGTGGCACGCACAACATATCTGCTCCCTCTCTAAGGACCCACGGGGAGATGTTGTCCGGTCCCATTGCCTTTGAGGTATCGATGTCCCTTAGCAGTTTCTTCACCTCCTCCTCATCTGTATGTATGTCGTCCAACACTTGTTGGTGTATTCCTTGCTGGTGTCCCCATCTGGTCTGTCCCCCCAGAGTCCTTCCTGTCTCTACTGTAAATACTTCCTTAAATCTCGTGTTGAGCTCCTCACATACCTCTTGATCGTTTCTTGTGAGTTCTCCACCTTCTTTCTCAGCCTTATCACCTGGTCCTTGACTGTTGTCTTCCTCCTAATGTGGCTATACAGCAGTTTCGGGTCAGATTTGACTTTCGATGCTATGTCGTTTTCATACTGTGCTGGGCCTCCCTCCTTATCTGTGCATACTCGTTTCTGGCTCTTCTACTAATCTCCTTGTTTTCCTGGGTCCTATGCCTCCTGTACCTTTTCCTTCTCTGTTGCACTTAGTTTTTGCTCCCTACACCTTCGGGTAAACCAAGGACTCGTTTTGGTCTTCCTATTATTTCTGTTTCCTTGGGAACAAAACTTTCCTCTGCCTCCTTGCACTTTGTTGCCACATATTCCATCTCTCGTTTACTGATTTTCCTACCATTTCTCTGTCCCACTGAACCTCCTGCAGGAAGTTTCTCATACCTGTGTAGTCCCCCTTTTATGTTTGCCTGTCCCCTTCAGTTCTGTTACCTTCTCCACTTGTAACTCTACTATATAGTCAAAACTCAGAACCACATGATCGCTAGCTCCAAGGGGCCTCTCGTAAGTGATGTCCTCAATGTCTGAATGCTCAGGGTGAACACAAGATCCAGTCTTGCTGGCTCATCCTCCCTCTCTCTCTGGTTGTGTCCCTGACATGTTGATGCATGAGGTTTTCAAGTACCACATCCATCATCTTGGCTCTCCATGTTTCGGGACCCCCATGTGGCTCAGGTTTTCCCAGTCGATCTCCCTGTGGTTGAAATCGCCCTTACCAGTAACTTTGCTCTGCTCGAGTGAGCTCTTCTTGCCACCTCAGCCAGTGTGTCCACCATCACCTGTTGTTTTCTTCGTACTCCTCTCTTGGCCTCCTGCAGTTCTGTGGTGGGTTATACATCACTCCAATGACTACTTTATGTTCTCCGGACTGAATTGTACCTACAATGTAGTCTCTTTCTCCAATCATGTCCATGCCTTCCATTTCCTCAAATCCCCATCGGTGTTTTATGAGCAGTGCAACCCTCCTCCCCTCTACTCCTTCTATCTTTCCTCAGGATCTGATATCCTGTTGGGAAGATTGTGTCTGTTATTGTCTCAGCGAGTTTTGTTTCTGTGACTGCTATGATGTCTGGGGATTTTTCACTGATTCTTTCATTCCACTCCTCATGTTTATTCGTTATTCCATCCGCGTTTGTGTACCAAACCTTTAGTTCTTTTCTATCATTGGGTCATGCAAGATATTGGGGTTGGGGGAGCGAGAGCCTTGGTGGGGGCCTATATGGGGCTGTGGTGTAGTGGGGTTTGTGTTGATGGGGGTGGGGTCAGAATGCCCATAAGGGACAGCTGTTGGGGTGAGGTTTGTGATATGGGGGTTGGTGGCAGAGGGAACAGTGAGTGGGTTGTAGTATAGGTTGCTCAGTTGCGTTGGGAATGTCGCGGGTGGAGTCTTTTGTTGGGAGATTCTGTGGGGTGTGTTTGCTCTTCCTCCTGTGTCTGGGTCCTGCTCATTTTCATTGCTTCTCGTTCCTCCTTGCGTCTCTGTACCTCTCTTTCAGTGTAGTCCTTTCTTCTTGTGTTCTGTCGCGGTCGAGGTATACTCTCTGGTACCCCTGTTTGTCCCTCAGTCTTGCTTTCTCTTGCAGAATCCTGGTTCGAACTGATTCTTCCTTGAAAGTTACTCTGACAGGCCGTATCCTTCCACTCGCAAACCACCCTATTCTCTGAAAATTTGTCACCTGGGTCATATTGCCCTGTGTGTGTGTGTTTGTGTGTGTGTGTGAGGGTGTGTGCGCGTGTGTGTGTGGTGTGTGTGTGTGTGTGTGGTGTGTGTGTGTGTGTGTGTGTGTGTGTGTGTGTGTGTGTGTGTGTGTGTGTGTGTTGTGTGTGTATGTGTGTATGTGTGTGTGTGTATGTATGTGTGTGTATGTGTTGTGTGTATGTGTGTGTATGTGTGTGTGTGCGTGTGTGTGTGTGTGTGTGCGTGTGTGCGCGTGTGCGCGTGCGCGCGTGCGTTCGTGTGCGTGTGTGCGTACGTGTGTGTGCGTGTGCAAGTGCCCACCCACCCAGATTCCACCTGGAAGGCACCCCAGGGATCAAAGCCCCCGCGGCCCGGTCCACGACCAGGCCCCCAGGCGGACCAGGGCCCGATCAACCAGGCTGCCACCGCTGGCCGCACACAGTCCAACGCACGAACCACAGCCCGGCCGACCCGGCAACGACCCCAGGCATCTGCTCAGCTCCCTCTCCAAGGCAGCCAGGGGCCCACTGCCAATTCCTCTCATGCACGGTGGGAGGCCGCTGAACAGTCCCGGGCCCCGCACTCCTATTGAGCCTTTTCCTTGAGTGAGGTTTGTAGTCTTTGGCCCCCTAGACTGTACTCCGTCTGCAGTCTTCTTTGCCCTTCCCCAATCTTCATGATATTGCACTTGGTGGGGTCGAACTCCAGGAATCAGTTTCTGGACCAGGCATGCAGCCTGTTCAGATCCCTTCATAGTTCTGCCTGGTCCTCGTCTGACTGAATTCTTATCCACTTCACATCACCTGCAAACAAGGACACCTCTATATCTATTCCTCCGTCATGGCGTGGGTGGGTGTGTGTGTGGTGTGTGTGTGTGTGTGTGTGTACTCACCTATTTGTGGTTGTACTCACCTATTTGTGGTTGCAGGGGTCGAGTCCTAGCTCCTGGCCCCGCCTCTTCACCGGTTGCTACTAGGCCCTCTCTCTCCCCGCTCCATGAGCTTTATCAAACCTCGTCTTAAAACTGTGTATGGTTCCTGCCTCCACTACGTCATTTTCTAGGCTATTCCACTGCCTTACAACTCTATGACTGAAGAAATACTTCCTACTATCTCTCTGACTCATTTGTGTCTTCAACTTCCAATTGTGGCCTCTTGTTTCTGTGTCCCCTCCTGGAACATCCTGTCTTTGTCCACCTTGTCTATTCCACGCAGTATTTTATATGTCGTTATCATGTCTCCCCTGCACCTCCTGTCCTCCAGTGTCGTCAGGCCGATTTCCCTTAATCTTTCTTCATAGGACATTCCCTTAGCTCTGGAACTAACCTTGTCGCAAACCTTTGTACTTTCTCTTGTTTCTTGACGTGCTTTATCAAGTGCGGTTCCAAACAGGTGCTGCATACTCCAGTATGGGCCTGACATACACGGTGTACAGTGTCTTGAATGATTCCTTACTAAGGTATCGGAATGCTGTTCTCAGGTTTGCAGGCGCCCCATATGCTGCAGCAGTTATCTGATTGATGTGTGCTTCCGGAGACATGCTCGGTGTTATACTCACCCAAGATCTTTCTCCTTGAGTGAGGTTTGCAGTCTTTGGCCACCTAGCCTATACTCTGTCTGTGGTCTTCTGTGCCCTTTCCCTATCTTCATGACTTTGCATTTGGCAGGATTAAATTCGAGAAGCCATTTGCTGGACCAGGTGTCCAGTCTGTCCAGGTCTCTTTGAAGTCCTGCCTGGTCCTCATCAGATTTAATTCTCCTCATTAACTTCACATCATCTGCAAAAACAGGGACACTTCTGAGTCTAACCCTTCCGTCATGTCGTTCACATATACCAAAAATAGCACTGGTCCTAGGACCGACCCCTGTGGGGACCCCGCTCGTCACAGGTGCCCACTGTGATACATCATTACGTACCATGACTCGTTGTTGCCTCCCTGTCAGGTATTCTCTGATCCATTGCAGTGCCTTCCTGTTATATGCGCTGATGCTCTAGCTTCTGCACTAATCTCTTGTTAGGAACTGTGTCAAAGGCTTCTTGCCAGTCCAAGAAGATGTAATCAACCCACCCCTCTCTCTCGTCTCTTACTTCTGTTATTTTATCATAAAACTCCAGAAGGTTTGTGACACAGGATTTGCCTTCCGTGAATCCGTGCTGGTTGGCATTTATACTCCTGTTCCGTTCCAGGTGCTCCACCACTCTCCTCCTGATAATCTTCTCCATAATTTTGCATTACTATACACGTCAATGACACAGGTCTATAGTTTAGTGCCTCTTTCTGTCTCCTTTTTTAAAATGGGAACTACATTTGCCGTCTTCCATACCTCAGGTAGTTGCGTGTGTGTGTGTGTGTGTGTGTGTGTGTGTGTGTGTGTGTGTGTGTGTGTGTGTGTGTGTGTGTGTGTGTGTGTGCGTGCATGTGTGTGTGTGTGTGTGTGTATGTGTATGTGTATGTGTGTGTGTGTGTGTGTGTGTGTGTGTGTGTGTGTGATGTGTGTGTGTGTGTGTGGTGTGTATGTGTGTATATGTGTGTGTGTGTGTGTGTGTGTGTGTGTGTGTGTGTGTGTGTGTGTGTGTGTAGGTGTGTGTGTGTACTCACCTAGTTGTACTCACCTAGTTGTGGTTGCAGGGGTCGAGTCATAGCTCCTGGCCCCGCCTCTTCACTGGCCCCGCCTCTTCACTGGGCCACTCTCCCTGAGCCGTGAGCTTTATCATACCTCAGCTTAAAGCTATGTGTGGATCCTGCCTCCACTACATCGCTTCCCAAACTATTCCACTTACTAACTACTCCGTGACTGAAGAAATACTTCCTAACATCCCTGTGATTCATCTGTTTCTTCAACTTCCAACTGTGACCCCTTGTTTCTGTGTCCCATCTCTTTGTCCACCTTGTCAATTCCTCAGTATTTTATATGTCGTTATCATGTCCCCCTATCTGTCCTGTCCTCCAGTGTCGTCAGGTATTCATGTGTGTGCGCGCGCGCATGTGAGTCTGAAATCGAGCAGTCCATGACGTTGGGACCCATTAATTTTATAAATATATAACTTACCTTTCTTTCTGTCACATCACGTGACGTATTCAGATGATCACTCCACATTTTCCATCTTTCCTGGACCCCTCTCCAAAAAAATTAAATCGAGATTGGTACATAAGTGATTTTTTTTGTTTTACTTTTCAGAAGAGCAGCATCCCTAGGACAAGCACTAACAGGTTTCAACGTGTTCACGGAGGCTTGAATACAATCCCCCGGGCTTCCACTAACACTCGGCGACTCTCACAACAGCACACGCAGGGAGACTGCAAGAACCTGACACAGACTTCTAAAAGTTGCACTACCTGACTTTAGCAACAAGCAACAAGCATGCAAGTATATGTAAAATACTCGCCAGAAAATTAAGACCGATAGCCCAAGAAGAAACCTATTGGAAAGAACTCCTCTGTACGTGACCTCTGTGTATGGCTCACCTGAATGGTCCTTGGACTCTAGCGACAGCTGGCCTATTCATAATGGGAGTTTAAAATAAGTCCAATAAACACAAAGATACTTATTTCATATATCATAATTACTCTCTCTCTCTCTAGAAAAAAAACTATCAAATACTTAGAACCTAAAAATAAATAATGCTTTGAGTGTGTCGAAGCGACCAGAAACCCGGAGGCCGCACTTCCGGACCATCATAAGGTGGAAGAAACCACCGTTAGTACGCAAACCCAGAAAAGACAAGTCTATAGACTAAGACGGCTACAAACTCAGAGAGGGTCCTCAGGTGGGGTCCTCGGAAAAGGTCGTTAGAGTGGGTCTTCCGGAGGGGAGTCCTTAGAAAGGGTCGTCAGAGTTCTCAGGAGGCGTCCTCAGAAAGGCTGGTCAGAGGGGTTCTCAGGAGGCGTCCTCAGAAAGGTTCATTAGAGGGATTCCCAGGAGGCGTCCTCAGAAAGGGTCGTCAGAGAGAGTTCTCAGGAGGCGTCCTCAGAAAGGTTTGTCAGAGAGAGTTCTCAGGAGGCGTCCTCAGATCAGAGCACATGACCTAGGATGAACCAGAAACAGAGGAGCCCTGGAAGTGCGACGTTAGTTGAACTGTAAAAAAAGGACTTCAACGTGTTCGTTAACAGCCATCCATCATTGTCTTTGCTCACCATCTATGATCACCAGCATCTTCATCTTGGGTCACTAGAGTTACCATCTCAGGTCCCCAGAATCCTGGTATCAGCCACGCAGATACCTCTTCCTTGTCGTCCCAGGAGATCTTTGCTTACCTTCCTTCACTCCATCAACCCGTTCCCACCTGCATTCAACTAGTTTTCTTCTCTTCTTTTCTGATCTTTCTGCTGCAACATTTCCATTTTTCTAAAATAATTGAACCCTGCATAATTGACTAGAAAGGTCAGGGAGGGGAGCGCCATGTTGCAGCGCACAGTGCAAGGACCTTTCACTAACTAGGAGTACCAACACCGCTCAGCGTCTTTCCTTGGCTGTCCCAGCACTTGACACTACAGTAAACACTCGACTGTAGAAGTATCTCCAACTACTGTATTGATCTAGACGTAGATTCACTTCTTTTGTAGCATTTCCACTAGGTTCCTTTCGTTCAGTTTTTCTGTTAGCAGATTCCCTTCGTTGGGTTCTTCTGTTAGCAAGTTTCCTTCCTCAGCAGCTTTCTTCTTCTCCTGGTGTTTCAGTAACTCACGTAAAGCTCCCATTATTATCATACTGACATTAGTTCATCATCACCACACCACACTACCACCACACCACACCATCACCACTACAACGCCACCTTACAGATGGACTTCGATGAGATCCTGTATGACCTCGGGGAGTACGGTACCTACCAGAAGATGATCTTGTGGTTCTTGCTGCTACCTGGTACTATGCCCTGCGGCTTCCACGCCTACAACCAGCTCTTCATGGCTTCCACGCCCGACCACTGGTGCAGGGTCCCAAGCCTCGACCACGCCAACCTTTCTCTATACCTCACCAAGAATCTCAGGTGAGACAATTGTAGATGGTAGGTGGCTGCCTGTTGACTAGCTTGCAGTAATAATAATAATAATAATAATAATAATAATAATAATAATAATAATAATAATAATAATAATAATAATACACCGTGTAGGATTTTGGGTAAGACGAGTAATAAAAAATTATTTTAATACAGGAATCACTAAGTGTATTAATACTCATCTTTTTGATGACATCTCAGAACTACTTGCAGCCTCCTCAAGTGTTTCACCTCCGTAGTTCGCCGTCTACAGACTCACCAGGGCTGTGTGGAAGGGGATTACAAATAGGGTTAATACATGCCATGTTGACATATAACTTCGGCCATTACTTGGGTTTGGGCGAATACCCGTATGTCACGACCTCAAATGGAAAGTCCTATTCAGTCAACATCGACCCTAGGCACTGCAGCACTAAATAGGCAGACCTAAGTAATTTAGAGCTTACTTGGCTCATTGTAACGGGAGCATGTGACGTCTTGTCGTTCCTGAGACTGAAATTGTTGGCTTGATTTAAGAGATGACGCTGGACGCCTCCACTTCGTCTTCTGCTTGGCACGCGTCACCTGACGAATGAGCCACACGGGAGTAGTACTCCCGTAGTACTTGTTATACTCGTTGACATGTTCGTATCTATTCATGGTAGGAAGAATGTCTAATTTTCCTGGAGATCGTCAATCCACGGCACGGGAACACACACACGAAACCGGCCACGAATGTTTCAATGTCGGGTGGCCGGACTGGGCACCCGGCCACCTCGTCACCCGGCCACCTCGTCACCCGGCCACCTCGTCACCCGGCCACCTTGTCACCCGGCCTTCACACACACGTTCACTTACCGAAATCAAATTTCACTCTCGACTGAATGTATGTTGTTGCTAGCTCCTGTCCTCTTTTATGGACGGATATCTGCTGACCTAGCGTCTACAGACGTTACTGCCAGTTCTCTCAATACAAACAAAATAGGCTGGTTCCTTCAGTCTGAGATGCAGGTTAATAAAAATAATGCCTCTTAAGTATATTATCAGTTTCCAGGCATATATTTCCGGATTTTTTTTCCCGTTCTTGGGGAAACAGCAATTTCCCTAAACTAACACGCGGGTGTACAGTCTAGCAGAGACTTTCGTAATGAGGGAAGAGTTCTCCAGAAGATGCATATGTATCTGATCTATGATCGGATAACGAACTAATCTTGCATGGTAATGAACACGTGCAAGCTGAGCTGTTGTTTCGGCATACATTATTCAATCTTTCTTCATCTCCAGACCTTGAGCGTCGCCGCCTTGAGAGGGGTCGCAGCTCCCTTGATATAGGTCGCAGTCCCCGCTGAGAGGGGGGGGGTCGACGCCCCACCAGGGGCTGGGGAAAAAATCTACAAATAATACCCTTCAAGAGAGGGTCCTTGACGCTGGTGAGGGGCTCTTGATCTAGGGAATTGGATCTGTGCTTCAGTTCCCTGAATTAAGCCTGAATACCTTCCATCTACCACCCCATCCACAAGCGTTGTATAATCCCTATGGGTTTAGCGCTCCCCATGTTTATAATAATAATCCACAAAATAACAATAAACACTACTACTACTAATCTTTCTACTACTACTACTTTACTACTCACTAAATCCAACTACTACTACTACTACACTTCCCACTTACTACTACTTACCACTCCTACTCTACTTTCTACTACTACCACTCCTACTACTCACTACTACTACCACTCCTACTACTACTACTACTACTACCCAAAATACTACTACTCCACTCCTACTCTTTACTACTACCACTCCTACTTTTCTACTACTTTCCACTCCTACTACTACTACTACTACTACCCCCTACTACTTACCCACTACCACCCTACTTACTACTACTATACCCTCATCTCTTACTACTACCCACTATCTACACTCCTACTACTATACTTTCTACTACCACTCCTACTACTACTACTACACTCTACACTACTACTACTTTCACTCTAAACTACTAATACTACTACCACTCCTACTACTACTACTACTACCACTCCTACTTTCTACTACTACTCTACCACTCTACTACTACTACTACTACACCACTCCTACTATACTACTACTACCACTCCTACTACTACTACTACTACACCAAATCTCTTCTACACTTTCTACTACTACCACTCACTACTACTACTCTACCCACTCCTCTACTACTACTACTACCACTCCTATACTACTACTACTACCACTTAACTACCTACCCCTCTTTTACTACCACTCCTTTCTACTTTCTACCACTCCACTCTATACTACTACTTACTACCACTCTTACATTACTTAAATACTACTACTACCACTCTTTCTAAACTATACTACTACCAAATCCTTTTCTACTACTACTACACCACTCTTATTTTTACTTTACTACTTTATTAAAACTACCTCTTAAATACTACTACTACTACCCACTCTTACTTCTACTACTACCACTCTTACTACTACTACTACTACCACTCTTACTACTACTACCATCTTACTATACCACTCCACTACTACTACTACTACACCTTACATACTACTATCCACTCTTACTACTACTACACTTCTACTACTTACCACTCTTCTACTTACTACTATACTACCACTCTACTATCTACTATACCCCTCTTACTAATATACTACTACTACCACTCTTACTACTACTTTCTACTACCACTACTACACTACTCTACCATCTATACTACTACTTCCACTCTTACTCTACTATACTACCACTCTTCACTATACTACCACTCTTTCTCTACTACTTTCTACCCTCTTACTACTATACTACCATCTTACCTACACACTCTTTCTCTACTATCCTCTTCCACTCTTACTCTTCTACTACTATACCACTCTTACTACTAATAACTAATACTCTATACTTACTACTCCCCTACTTACTATACTACTACTACTACCCCTCTTACTACTACTACTACTACTTATACTACTCTTTTTAACACTATTACTACTACTACTACCACTCTTACTACTATTATTACCACTCTTACTTCTACTACTACTACCTACTCTTACTACGTACTACTATACTACCACTTCACTACTACTACTACTTTCACCTATACTACACTCTTACTATGACTACCACCCTCTACTACTTTACTACCACTCTTACTATCTTCCTAAATACTACCACCTCTTACTACTCTACTACTACTACTACCCCTCTTACTACTCTACTACTATTTCTCACTCTACTACTACATACCACTCTTACTCTTACTTAACTCTTTCAAATCTACTACTTACTTTCCACTCTTACTACTACTACCACTCTTACTACTTACTCTCTACTACTACTACTAAAACTCTTTCTACCACTCTTACTATACTACTACTCTTTATATCTACTAAATACCACTCTTTCTACTACTAAATACTCACTCTTTTACTTACTCCCTCTACTACCACTCTTACTACTATATACTACTAAATTACTACTAACTACCACTCTTACTACTACTACTACTACTACCATTCTTACTACTACTACTACTACCAATTACTACCACTCTTACTACTACTACTACCACTCTTATACTGACTACTACTCTACCCCTCTTACTACTACTTTCTACCACTCTTACTTTCTACTCATATACCACTCTTATATACTACTTCTACACTACTACCATCTTACTACTACCCTACCTACTACTACTACACTCTTACTACTACTTTCTACCACTCTTATCTACTACTACTACCACTTTTATACTACTTTCTACCACTCTTATTATACTACTACTACTTCACCACTCTATTACTACTACTTTTACTACTACCACTCATTATTTCTATACTACCACTACCACTTTACTAACTACCCCTCTTACTACTACTACTACTTATACTACCTACCTACTAAATACTACCCACTCCCCTTTCAAAACTTTCACTACCAAATTACTACTACTACTACAAAACACTCTTACTACTACTACACTACTACCAACCTTACTACTACTACCACTTTATACTACTACTACCACTTCCTACTCTTTCTCTACTACCACTCTTATTTTCTACTCTACTACCACTCTTACTACTTTCTACTACCACACCTCTTACTACTACTACTACCACTTTACTACTATATACTCTTACTAAATACCACTACTACTACACTCTCTACTACTACTACACTCTTTTTCTACTATACTACTACCACTCTTTCTACTTTCTAACTACTTCACTCTACTACTACTACCAAACCTCTTATACTACTATCCACTCTTTACTACTACTACTACCACTCTTACTACCTTTCTTTCTACCACTCTTAAATACTACTACTACCACTATTTATTTCTACTACTACTCCTTCTTATTACTACTATACTACTACTACCACTCTTACTACTACTACTACTACCACTCTTACTACTACTACTACTACTACTGCCACTCTTATTACTACTACTACTACCACTCTTACTACTACTACTACTACTACTGCCACTCTTATTATTACTACTACTACTACCACTCTTATTACTACTACTACTACTACCACTCTTATTACTACTACTATTACTACTACCACTCTTATTACTACTACTACTGCCACTCTTATTATTACTACTACTACTACCACTCTTATTACTACTACTACTACTACCACTCTTATTACTACTACTACTACTACCACTCTTATTACTACTACTACTACTACTACTACCACTCTTATTATTACTACTACTACCACTCTTATTACTACTACTACTACTACCACTCTTATTACTACTACTACTACTACTACTACCACTCTTATTATTACTACTACTACCACTCTTATTATTACTACTACTACTACTACTACTACCACTCTTATTACTACTACTACTACTACTACTACCACTCTTATTATTACTACTACTACTACTACTACCACTCTTATTATTACTACTACTACCACTCTTATTATTACTACTACTACTACTACTACCACTCTTATTACTACTACTACTACCACTCTTGTTACTACTACTACTACTACTACCACTCTTATTACTACTACTACTACCACTCTTATTATTACTACTATTACTACTACCACACTACTACTACTACTACTACTACTACTACCACTCTTACTACTACTACTACTACTATTATTATTATTACTACTCCTATTACTGTTACTGCTACTATTACTACTCTTATTACTACTACCACTCTTATTTCTACTATACTATCACTCTTACTTCCACTACTACTTACCTCTTACTACTACTACTACACTCTTATTACTACTACTACTACTACTCTTACTACTACTACTACTACTACACTCTCACTTATATACTACTATCCTCTTACTACTACTATACTACCACTCTTACTACTACCACTATACCACTCTTTATTTATATACTACCACTCTTACTACTACTACTACTACCACTCTTATTACTACTCTCTACCACTCTTACTACTACTTACTACTCTTTATTTACTACTACTACTACCATCTTATTACTACTACTACTATTACTACTACCACTCTTATTACTACTACTACTACTTATACCACTCTTACTTACTACTACTACTACCACTCTTATACTACTCTACTACCACTCTTACTACTACTACTACTTACTCACTGCCACTCTTATTACTACTACTATACCACTCTTACTACTACTATACTACTACATGAACACTTTTATATTACTACTACTACTACCACTCTTATTACTACTACTACTACTTACACTCTTATTCTACTCACTATTACTACTACCATCTTATTACTACTCTACTGCCACTCTTATTATTACTACTACTATTACCATTTATTATTACTACTACTACTTAACCACTATATTACTACTATACTACTACCCACGCTTATTACTACTACTATACTACTACTACCACTCTTATTATTACTACTACTACCACTCTTATTACTACTATACTACTACCACTCTTATTACTACTACTACTTATACTACTACCACTCTTATTATTATACTACTACCACTCTTATTATTAACTACTACTACTCTACTACTACCACTCTTATTACTTACTACTACTACTACTACTACCACTCTTATTAATTACTTACTACTACTACTACTACCACTCTTATTATTACTACTACTACCACTCTTATTATTTACTACTACACTTCTACTACCACTCTTATTACTACTACTATACCCTCTTTGTTACTACTTACTACTACTACTACCACTCTTATTTCTACTATACTACCATTTATTTTACTACCTATTACTACTACCACCACTACTATACTACTACTACTACTACTACCACTCTTACTACTACTACTACTACTATTATTATTATTACTACTCCTATTACTGTTACTGCTACTATTACTACTACTACTATTACTACTACTACTGCTACTTCTACTGTTCCTGCTACTTCTATTACTAATAATAATGATATGCTATCCCCGGCAGCATCCCGTACGACAACGAGACGCAGCAATACAGCCGCTGCCTGAGGTACGACTACAATTACACGGAACAGTTTGAGACTCTGGATGACCTCTCTCAGGTGTGGGGAAGAGGAGGGGTCACCCGACCTCCCGACACCACCAAGGTCATCCCTTGTGACCTAGGGTGGCACTATGACCTCGAGAAGCACGCCACCTCCGTTGTGTCTGACGTGAGTGCCAGACGTTTGATGTTTCCCTCTCATCTTAGGTCACTGTGTGGCCTCCCAGGTCACCATACGTCATTGTATGACCTCCCAGGCCAGCAGAAGTCACTGTGACCTCTCAGGTCAGCAGGTAAACACTTATGTCAGGTCGCCGTAAGTTAACGCGGATTAACTCTTACTCAAACTGGAATTAAGAGTTAAATTCTGACACTGAACCTTTTAATACTCTGAGTGAGTTGAACTTACCACTCTGAGTGAGTTGAACTTACCACTTTGAGTGAGTTGAACTTACCACTCTGAGTGTGATTGAACTTACCACTCTGAGTGAGTTTTGAACTTACCACTCTGAGTGAGTTGAACTTACCACTCTGAGTGTGTTGAACTTACCACTCTGAGTGAGTTGAACTTACCACTCTGAGTGAGTTGAACTTACCACTCTGAGTGTGTTGAACTTACCACTCTGAGTGAGTTGAACTTACCACTCTGAGTGAGTTGAACTTACCACTCTGAGTGTGTTGAACTTACCATGAGTGATGTATGAACTTCCACTCTGAGTGAGTTGAAACTTACCCTCTGAGTGTGTTGATACTTACCACTCTGGAGTGGTTGAACTTACCACTCTGAGTGTGTTGAACTTACCACTCTGAGTGAGTTGAAACATTCCACCTCTGAGTGAGTTTGAATTACCACTCTGAGTGTGTTGAACTTACCACTCTGAGTGAGTTGAACTTACCACTCTGAGTGAGTTGAACTTACCACTCTGAGTGTGGTTGAACTTACCACTTGAGTGAGTTGAACTTACCACTTCTGAGTGGTTTGAACCTTACCATCTGAGTGAGTTGAATTAACCCATTGAGGGTTGAACTTACCACTCTGAGTGGTGTTGAACTTACCACTCTGAGTGTGTTGAACTTACCACTCTGAGTGAGTTGAACTTACCACTCTGAGTGAGTTGAACTTACCACTCTGAGTGAGTTGAACTTACCACTCTGAGTGAGTTGAACTTACCACTCTGAGTGAGTTGAACTTACCACTCTGATGTGAGGTTGAACCTTACCACTCTGAGTGAGTTGAAACTTATACCACTCTGAGTGTGTTGAAACTTACCATCTGCCAGTGAGTAGAATCTTACACTCTGAGTGAGTTGAACTTACCACTCTGAGTGAGTTGAACTTACCCCATCTGAGTGAGTTTTGAACTTACCACTCTGAGAGTGTTGAACTTACACTCTGGTGAGTTGAACTTACACTTGAGTGAGGTTGAACTTACCAACTCTGAGTGAGTTGAACTTACCACTCTGAGTGGTTGAAACTTTACCACTCTGAGTGAGTTGAATTACACTCTGAGTGAGTTGAAACTTACCACTTTGAGTGAGTTGAACTTACCACTCTGAGTCGAGTTGAAACTTACCACTCTGAGGTGAGGTGAAATTACCACTCTGAGTGAGTTGAACTTACCACTCTGAGTGAGTTGAACTTACCACTCTGAGTGAGTTGAACTTACCACTCTGAGTGTGTTGAAACTTACACTCTGAGGTGTTAACTTACCACTCTGAGTGAAGTTGAACTTACCACTCGAGTGAGTTGAACTTACCCACTCTGAGTGTGTTGGAACTTACCACTCTGATGTGAGTTGAACTTACCACTCTGAGTGAGGTGAATTACCACTCCCCCCCCAAGGGGGGGGGGGGGAGTGTGTTGAACTTACCACTCTGAGTGTGTTGAACTTACCACTCTGAGTGAGGTGAACTTACCACTCTGAGTGTGTTGAACTCTTACCACTCTGAATGAGTTTTGAATTACCACTCTGAGTGAGTTGACTTACCACTCTGAGTGTGTTGAACTTACACTTGAGTTGTGTTGAACTTACCACTCTGAGTGAGTTGAACTTACCACTCTGAAGTGAGTTGAACTTACCACTATGAGTGAGTGAACTAACCACTCTGGGAGTGTGTTTGAACTTACCCCTCTGAGTGAGTTGAACTTACCACTTGAGTGAGTTGAACTTTTACCACTCTGAGTGAGTTGAAGTTACACTCTGAGTGTGATGAAATTCCCATCAGAGTTTGAGTTGGAACTTACCACTCTGGTGTGTTGAACTTACCACTCTGAGAGTGAGTTGAACTTACCACTCGAGTGTGTTGAATTTTACCACTCTGAGTGAGTTGAACTTACCACTCTGAGTGAGTTGAACTTACCACTCTGAGTGTGTTGAACTTACCACTCTGAGTGAGTTGAACTTACCACTCTGAGTGAGTTGAAAAACTTTACCACTCTGAGTGAGTTGACTTACCACTCTGAGTGTGTTTGAACTTACCACTCTGAGTGAGTTTTGAACTTACCATCTGAGTGAGTTGAATTGCACTCTGAGTGAGTTGAACTTACCACTCTGAGTTGAGTTGAAACTTACCACTCTGAGTGGCGCGCGCGAACTTACCATCTGAGTGTGTTGAACTTACCACTCTGAGTGTGTTGAACTTACCACTCTGAGTGATGTTGAACTTACCACTCTGAGTGTGTTGAACTTACCACTGCTGGTGTCGTTGAAGTTACCACTGGATTGTGTTGAACTTACCACTCTGAGTGTGTTGAACTTACCACTAGAGTAAGTGTTGAATTACCACACTAAGTGGGTTGACTTACCACTCTGAGTTGTGTTGAACTTACCCATTGAGTGTGTTGAACTTACCACTCTGTGAGTTGTGTTGAACTACCACTCTGAGTGTGTTGAAACTTACCTCTCTGAGTGAGTTGAACTTTACCACTATGAGTGAGTTGAACCTTACCAACTCTGAGGTGAGTTGAACTTAACCACTTGAGTGAGTTGCAACTTACCACTCTGAGTGAGTTGAACTTACCACTTCTGAGTTGTGTTGAACTTACACTCTGAGTGTTTTTTGAACTTACCACTCTGAGGTGTGTTGAACTTACCACTCTGAGTGTGTTGAACTTACACTCTGAGTGTGTTGAAATTACCACTCTGAGTGTTTTGACTTACACTCTGAGTGTGTTGAACTTACCACTCTGAGTGTGTTGAACTTACCACCCCAAGTGCGTTGAACTTACCACTCTGAGTGTGTTGAACTTACCACTTCTGTGTGTGTTGAACTTACCACTCTGGTGTGTTTGAAACATTACCACCCTAAGTGTGTTTGAACTTACCACTCTGAGTGTGTTGAACTTACACCCTGAGGAGTTGAAATTCCTATCCTTACCACCCTAAGTGTGTTTGAACTTACCACTCTGAGTGGAGTTGAACTTACCACCCTAAGGTGTGTTGAACTACCCACTATGGTGGTTGAACTTCACCACCCTAAGTGTGTTGAATGCCACTCTGAAGTGAGTTGGAACTTACCACCTTAAGGTGTGTTGAAACTTAACCACTCTGAGTGGTTGAATTACCACCTAAGTGTGTTGAACTTACCACTCTGAGTGTGTTGAACTTACCACCCTGGTGTGTTGAACTTACCACTCTAAGTGTGTTGAACTTACCACCCTGAGTTGTTGAGCTTACCACCCCTAAGTGTGTTGAACTTACCACCCTAAGTGTGTAGTGTAGAATTACCACCCTAAGTGTGTTGAACTTACCACTCTGAGTGTGTTGAACTTACCACCCTAAGTGTGCTGAACTTACCACACACACTCAGAGTGGTAAGTTTAACACACTTAGTGTGGTAAGTTCAACACACTTAGGTGGTAAGTTCAACACACTTAGGGTGGTAGCTCAATAACTCAGGTGGTAAGTTCCACACACTTAGAGTGGTAAGTTTTCAACACATCGGAGTGTAAGTTCAACACTTAGGGTGGTAAGTTTTCAAACTCACTCAGAGTGGGTAAGTTCAACACACTTAGGGTGGTAAGGTCAACTTACCACTCTGAGTGTATCGAACTTACTACTCTGAGTGAGTTGAACTTACCACTCTGAGTGTGTGAGCTTACCACCTGAGTGTGTTGAACTTACTTACTCTGAGTGTGTTGAACTTACCACCTGAGTGGTTGACTTACCACTCTGAGTGTGTTGAACTACCACTATGAGGGTGTTGAATCTTCCTTACCACTCTGAGTGTGTTGAACTTACCACTCTGGTGTGTTGAACTTACCACCCTGAGTGTGTTGATACTTACCACCTGAGTGGGTTGAAACTTACCACTCTGAGTGTGGATTTGAAACGTCCACTTGAGTGTGTTGAAACTTACCACCCGGATCGTGTGTTTGAACTTACCACTCTGAGTGAGTTGAACATTACCATCTGAGTGAGTTGTCACACAGAACTTACCACTCTGAGTGTGTTAACTTACCTCCTGATGTGTGTTGGAACTTTACCACTCTGAGTGAGTTGAACTTACACACTTGAGTGTGTGAAGCTACCACTCTGAGTGTATTGAACTTACCAACTCTAGAGTGAGTGAACATACCACTCTCGAGTGTGTTGAAAACTTACCACCCTGAGTGTGTTGTGAACTTACCCCCTGAGTGTGTTGAGCTTACCACTCTGAGTGTGTTGAACATACCACCCTGAGTGAGTTGAACTTACCACCTTGAGTGTGTTGAACTTACCACTCTGAGTGTGTTGGAATTACCACTCTGAGTGTGTTGAAACTTACCACCCTGAGTGAGTTTGAACTTACCACTCTGAGTGTGTTGAACTGACCACTCTGAGTGTGTTGAACTTACCACTTGATGTGAGTTGAACTTATCACTCTGAGTGTGTGAAAGCTTACCACTGCTGACTGTGTTGAACTTACCACTCTGAGTGTGTTGAAACTTACAACCCTGATTGGAGTTGAAACTTCCACTCTGAGTGTGTTGAACTTACCACTCTGAGTGTGTTGGGAATTACCAATCTGAGTGTGTTGAAAACTTACCACTCTGAGTGTGTTTGGATTTTACCACTCTGAGTGTGTTGAACTTAACCACTCTGAGTGACGTTTGAACTTACACCCTAAGTTTGTTGAACTTCCACTCTGAGTGTGTTGAACCTTACACCCTAAGTGTGTTGAACTTACACTCTGAGGTGAGTTGAACTTACCACCTTAAGTGTGTTGAACTTACCACTCGAGTGAGTTGAATTACCACCCTAAGTGTGTTGAACCTTACACTCTAAGTGTGTTGAACTGACACCCTGAGTGTGTGTTGAGCTTACCACCTAAGATGTGTTGAACTTACCCACCCTAAAGTGTGTAGACTTAGCCACCCTAAGTGTGTTGAACTTACACTATGAGTTGTGTTTGAACTTACCACCCTAAGTGAT
Organism: Cherax quadricarinatus; assembly: GCF_026875155.1. Classification (NCBI taxonomy): domain Eukaryota; kingdom Metazoa; phylum Arthropoda; class Malacostraca; order Decapoda; family Parastacidae; genus Cherax; species Cherax quadricarinatus. The sequence goes on from NC_069401.1 coordinate 10,448,447, forward strand.
GCTGAACTTACACACACAGCTCAGAGTGGTAAGTTTAACACACTTGCGTGGTAAGTTCACACATTAGGGTGGTAAGTTCAACACATTAAGGTGGTAAGATCCAATACACTCAGCGGTGGTAAGTTCCACCACACTTAGAGTGGTAAGTTCAAACAACTCGGAGTGGTAAGTTCAACACCATTAGGGTGGTAAGGTCAACTTACCACTCTGAGTGTATCCGAATTACTACTCTGAGTGAGTTGATACTTTCCACTCTTTGAGTGTGTTGAGGCTTACCACTCTGAGTGTGTATGAAAACTTACTACTTGAGCTGTGTTGAACTTACCCCCTGAGGGTGTTGAACTTTACCACTCTGAGTGTGTTGAACTTACACTCTGAGAGTGTTGAATTACCACTCTGAGTGTCGTTGAAACTGTTCCACATTGAGCAGTCGTGCGTTGAACTTACCTCCCTCCCGACACGCCTGTGATTGAACTTACCACCCTGAGTGTGTTGAATCTTACCACTTGAGTGTGATTGAACTTACCACTCTGATGTGTGTTGAATACCCCCCGGAGGGCTGTTGAACTTACCACTCTTGAGTGAGTTTGAACTTACCCTCTGAGTGAGTTGAAAACATACCACTCTGAGTGTGTTGAACTTACCTCCCTGAGTGTGTTGGTGAATTACCACTCTGAGGGAGTTGAACTACCACTCTGAGTGTGTGGAGCTTACCACTCTGAGTGTATTGAACCTTACCACTCTGAGTGAGTGAACATACCACTCTGAGTGTGTTGAACTTACCACCTTGAGTGTGTTGAACTTACCACTCTGAGTGTGTTGAACTTACCACTCTGAGTGTGTTGAACTTACCACCCTGAGTGAGTTGAACTTACCACCTTGAATGTGTTGAACTTACCACTCTGAGTGTGTTGAACTTACCACTCTGAGTGTGTTGAACTTACCACCCTGAGTGAGTTGAACTTACCACTCTGAGTGTGTTGAACTTACCACTCTGAGTGTGTTGAACTTACCACTCTGAGTGAGTTGAACTTACCACTCTGAGTGTGTTGAACTTACCACTCTGACTGTGTTGACTTACCACTCTGAGTGTGTTGAACTTACCACCCTGAGTGAGTTGAACTTACCACTCCTGGAGTGTGTTAACTTCCACTCTGAGTGTGTTGAACTTACCACTCTGAGTGTGTTGAACTTACCACTCTGAGTGTGTTGAACTTACCACTCTGAGTGTGTTGAACTTACCACTCTGAGTGTGTTGAACTTACCACTCTGAGTGTGTTGAACTTACCACTCTGAGAGTGTTGAAATTCCCACTCTGAGAGTGTTTGAAATTACCACTCTGAGTGTGTTTGAACTTACCACTCGGAGTGTGTTGAACCTTACACTCTGAGTGTGTTGAATTACCACTATGAGTGTGTTGAACTTACACTCTGAGTGTGTTGAACTTACCACTCTGGTGTGTTGAACTTACCACCCTGAAGTGTGTTGAATTACACCCTGTGTGTGTTTGAACTTACCCACTCTGAGTGTGTAGAACTTACCACTCTGAGCCTGGTGTGTTGCACTTACCACCCGGAGTGTGTTGAACTTACCACTCTGAGTGAGTTGAACTTACCACTCTGAGTGAGTTGAACTTACCACTCTGAGTGTGTTGAACTTACCTCCCTGAGTGTGTTGAACTTACCACTCTGAGTGAGTTGAACTTACCACTCTGAGTGTGTTGAGCTTACCACTCTGAGTGTATTGAACTTACCACTCTGAGTGAGTTGAACATACCACTCTGAGTGTGTTGAACTTACCACCCTGAGTGTGTTGAACTTACCACCCTGAGTGTGTTGAGCTTACCACTCTGAGTGTGTTGAACATACCACCCTGAGTGAGTTGAACTTACCACCTTGAGTGTGTTGAACTTACCACTTGAGTGTGTTGAACCTTACACTCTGGTGTGTTGAACTTAACCACCTGAGTGAGTGAACTTACCACTTGAGTGTGTTGAAAACTTACCACTCTGAGTGTGTTGAACTTACACTCTGAGTGAGTTGAAACTTATCACTCTGGAGTGTGTTGAATTACCACTCTGACTGTGTTAACTACCCTCTGAGCAGTGTTTGAACTTACCACCTGAGTGAGTTGAACTTACCACTCTGAGTGTGTTGAACTTACCACTCTGAGTGTGTTGAACTTACCACTCTGAGTGTGTTGAACTTACCACTCTGAGTGTGTTGAACTTACCACTCTGAGTGTGTTGAACTTACCACTCTGAGTGAGTTGAACTTACCACCCTAAGTGTGTTGAACTTACCACTCTGAGTGTGTTGAACTTACCACCCTAAGTGTGTTGAACTTACCACTCTGAGTGAGTTGAACTTACCACCTTAAGTGTGTTGAACTTACCACTCTGAGTGAGTTGAACTTACCACCCTAAGTGTGTTGAACTTACCACTCTAAGTGTGTTGAACTTACCACCCTGAGTGTGTTGAGCTTACCACCCTAAGTGTGTTGAACTTACCACCCTAAGTAAGATGTGTTAGAACTTACCACCCTAAGTGTGTTGAACTTACCACTCTGAGTGTGTTGAACTTACCACCCTAAGTGTGCTGAACTTACCACACACACTCAGAGTGGTAAGTTTAACACACTTAGTGTGGTAAGTTCAACACACTTAGGGTGGTAAGTTCAACACACTTAGGGTGGTAAGCTCAATACACTCAGGGTGGTAAGTTCCACACACTTAGAGTGGTAAGTTCAACACACTCGGAGTGGTAAGTTCAACACACTTAGGGTGGTAAGGTCAACTTACCACTCTGAGTGTATCGAACTTACTACTCTGAGTGAGTTGAACTTTCCACTCTGAGTGTGTTGAGCTTACCACTCTGAGTGTGTTGAACTTCAACTCTGAGTGTGTGAACTTACCACCTGAGTGTGTTGAACCTACCACTCTGAGTGTGTTGAACTTACCACTCTGAGTGTGTTGAACTTACCACTCTGAGTGTGTTGAACTTACCACTCTGAGTGTGTTGAACTTACCACCCTGAGTGTGTTGAACTTACCACTCTGAGTGTGTTGAACTTACCACTCTGAGTGTGTTGAACTTACCACTCTGAGTGTGTTGAACTTACCACCCGGAGTGTGTTGAACTTACCACTCTGAGTGAGTTGAACTTACCACTCTGAGTGAGTTGAACTTACCACTCTGAGTGTGTTGAACTTACCTCCCTGAGTGTGTTGAACTTACCACTCTGAGTGAGTTGAACTTACCACTCTGAGTGTGTTGAGCTTACCACTTGAGTGTAATGAATTACCACTCTGAGTGAGTAGAAACATACCACTCTGAGTGTGTTGAATTACCACCCTGAGGTGTTGAATTACACCTGAGTGTGTTGAACTTACCACTCTGAGTGTGTTGAACTTACCACCTGAGTGGAGTTGAACTTACCACCTTGAATGTGTTGACATTACCACTTGAGTGTGGTGAATTACCACTCTGAGTGTGTTGAACTTACCACCCTGAGTGAGTTGAACTTACCACTCTGAGTGTGTTGAACTTACCACTCTGAGTGTGTTGAACTTACCACTCTGAGTGAGTTGAACTTACCACTCTGAGTGTGTTGAACTTACCACTCTGACTGTGTTGAACTTACCACTCTGAGTGTGTTGAACTTACCACCCTGAGTGAGTTGAACTTACCACTCTGAGTGTGTTGAACTTACCACTTGAGTGTGTTGAATTACCAATCTGAGTGTGTTTGAAAACTTCCACTCTGATTGTGTGAACTTACCCACTCTGGAGTGTTGTTGAACTTACCACTCTGAGTGTGTTGAACTTACCAATCTGAGTGTGTTGAACTTACCACTCTGAGTGTGTTGAACTTACCACTCTGAGAGTGTTGAACTTACCACTCTGAGTGTGTTGAACTTAACCAACTTGAGGGTGTTGAACTTAACCACTCGAGTGTGTTGAACTTTCCACTATGAGTGTGTGTTGAACTATACCACTCTGAGTGTTGTTATACTTACCACTTGAGTGTGTTGAAATTACCACTCTTTGAGTGAGTTGAAAATTACCACATGAGTGAGTTGAACATTACCACTCTGAGTGTGTTGAACTTACCACTTGAGGTGTTTTAAAAACTTACCACTCTGAGTGTGTTGAACTTACACTCTGAAGTGAGTTGAAACTTACCACTCTGAGTGAGTTAAACTTACCACTCTGGAGTGTGTGAACTTACACTCTGAGTGATTGAAAAACTTACCACTCTGAGTTGAGTTGAAACTTCCACTCGAGTGAGTTGGAACTTTACCCCCCTTGAGTGTGTTGAACTTACCACTCTGAGTGATTTGAACTTACCACTCTGAGTGTGTTGAACTTACCCCCTTGAGTGTGTTGAACTTATCACTCTGAGTGTTTTGAACTTACCACTCTGAGTGTGTTGAACTTACCACTCTGGTGAGTTTAACTTACACTTTGAGGTGAGTTGATACTTAACGCTCTGAGTGTGTTGAAACTTACCACTCTGATTGTTATGTTGAACTTACACACTCTGAGTGTGTTGAACTTAACACTCTGAGGTGTTGTTGAACTTTTCCACTCTGAGTGTGTTGAACTTACCACTCTGAGTGTGTTGAACTTACCACTCTGAGTGTGTTGAACTTACCACTCTGAGTGTGTTGAACTTACCACTCTGAGTGTGTTGAACTTAACACTCTGAGTGTGTTGAACTTAACACTCTGAGTGTGTTGAACTTACCACTCTTGAGTGTGGTTGAACTTATCACTTGAGTGTGTTGAAGTTTACCACTCTGAGTGTGTTGAACTTACCACTCTGAGTGGTTGGATCTTACCACTCTGATTGTGGTGAACATTAACACTCTGAGAGGTGTTGAACTTAACACTCTGAGTGAGTTGAACTTACCCCCTTTGAGATGTGTTGGAATTTACCACTCTGAGTGAGTTGAACTTAACACTCTGAGTGTGTTGAACTTAACACTCTGAGTGTGTTGAACTTACCACTCTGAGTGTGTTGAACTTACCACTCTGAGTGTGTTGAACTTACCACTCTGAGTGTGTTGAACTTACCACTCTGAGTGTGTTGAAACTTACCATATGAGTGTTTTGAAGTACCACTCTGAGTGTGTTGAACTTACAACTCTGAGTGTGTTGAAACTTAACCACTTGAGTGGTGGTTGAAACTTACCACTCTGATGCGTTGAACTACCACTTGAGTGCGTTGTGATGTGGAAGGGGGATTACAAATAGGGTTAATACATGCCATGTTGGACATTAACTTCGGCCATTAACTTGGGTTTGGGCGAATACCAGTATGTCACGGACCTCAAATGAAAGTCCTATTCAGTCAACATCGGACCCTAGGAACTGCAGCACTAAATAGGCAACCTAAGTAATTTAGAGCTTACTGGCTCATTGTAACGGAGATGTGACGTTTGTCGTTCCTGAGACTGAAATTGTTGGCTTGATTTAAGAGATGGACGTGGACGCCTCCACTTCGTCTTCTGCTTGCACGGTCACCTGACGATGAGCCACACGGGTGTTGTACTCCCGTTAGTACTTGTTATTTTACTCGTTGACATTGTTCGTATCTATTCATGGTAGGAAGAATGTCTTAATTTTCCTGGAGTCGTCAATCCACGGCACGGGAAACACACAACACGAAACCGGCACGATTGTTTCAAATGTCGGAGTGCCGGACCTGGGCACCCGGCCACCTCGTCACCCGGCCACCTTCGTCACCCGGCCACTCGTCACCCGGCCACCTTGTCCCCGGCCTTCACACACACGTTTCACTTACCTGAAATCAAATTTCACTCTCGACTGAATTGTATGTTGTTGCTAGCTCCTGTCCTCTTTTATGGCGGAACTCTGCTGACCTAGCGTCTACAGACGTTAACTGCCAGGTTCTCTCAATACAAACAAAAAAGGCTGGTTCCTTCAGTCTGAGATTGCAGTTAATAAAAAATAATGAGCCTCTTAAGTATATTATCAGTTTCCCGGCATTATAATTTCCGGATTTTTTTTTTCCCGTTTCTTGGGGAAACAGCAATTTCCTAAACTAACACGAGGGGTTGTACCAGTCTAGCAGAGACCTTTCGTTATGTTTCCTTATTTATCGAGGGAAGAGTTCTCCAGAAGATGCTATATGTATCTGATCTATGATCGGATAACGAACTAATCTTGCATGGTAATGAACACGTGCAAGCTGAGCTGTTGTTTTGGCAAACATTATTCAATCTTTCTTCATCTCCAGACCTTGAGCGTCGCCGCCTTGAGAGGGGTCGAGCTCCCTTGTTATATAGGTCGCAGTCCCCGCTGAGAGGGGGGGGGGTCGACGCCCCACCAGGGGCTGGAGAAAAAAATCTACAAATAATACCCTTCAAGAGAGGGTCCTTGACGCTGGTGAGGGGCTCTTGATCTAGGGAATTGGATCTGTGCTTCAGTTCCCTGAATTAAGCCTAAATACCTTCCATCTACCACCCCATCCACAAGCGTTGTATAATCCCTATGGGTTTAGCGCTCCCCATGATTATAATAATAATCCACAAAAATAACAATAAAACTACTACTACTACTACTCTTTCTACTACTACTACTACTACTACTACTACTACTACTACTACCACTCCTACTACTACTACTACCACTCCTACTACTACTACTACTACTACCACACTCCTACTACTACTACTACTACCACTCCTACTACTACTACTACTACTACCCACTCCTACTCCTACTACTACTCCTACAACTCTACTACTACTACTTACTACCTACGACTCCTACTACTACTATTTCTATACCACTCCTACTTACTACTATATACTACATCTCTACTACTACTACTATTACATCCTACTACTATACTTACTACTACCACTCCTACTACTACTACTACTACTACTACCACTCCTACTACTACTACTACTACTACCACTCCTACTACTACTACTACTACCACTCCTACTACTACTACTACTACTACCACTCCTACTACTATACTACTAACTACCACTCCTACTATATACTACTACCACTTCCTACTACTACTACTACTACTACCACTCCTACTACTATACTACTACTACCACTCCACTACTACTACTCTACCACTCCTACTACTACTACTACCACTCCTATACTACTATACTCTATACTACTACACTCTACTAACTACTACTACTACCACTCCTCTATACTACTACTACTACCACTCTTACTTACTAACTACTACTACTACCACTCTACTACTATACTACTACCACTCCTACTACTACTACTACTATACCATCCGATATACTACTACTACCACCCCCAACTATAACTACTACTACCCACTTTTCTACTACTACCATCCTACTACTAACTACTACTACTACCACTCTACTACTACTTAACTACTAACCACTCCTACTACTATACTACTACCTTATACTACTACTCCACTCTTACTACTACTACTACTACTACTACTACCACTCTTTACTACTACTATACTACCACTCTTATTATTACACTCTTACTAATATTTCTTGAAGCTGCTCCTAGAGAGGTGGTGGTTCTGTTTTGTTTCCAGAGGTGAATCGTAGAGGTTTGAGAAATTTCAGAACTTGCGTGATTGTGAAATGATGGAGTCTGTTCGCAGGTAAACTTGACAGTTCCTGCATCGAGGCCTTGGTAGAGTTGTAGAGTTCAGTGTAGGTCATGGTGTCAGCGTTTGATGGAGCAGTGTAGAAGGTAAGGCTTTCCTATGTTGGTGTGCTAGACTTGTCAATATCTTCTTCTTCTGACGTGGTTTCAGTAGACGAGTGTACTATGGTGCTAGCAGGTGACTGAGGGTCGACAGGAGGAGTGGAGATGTGTAATGGTGGTGTAACATCAGGTTGGGATGTGCTGGTGGCGGTGGTCGAGGCAGCATGAGCGGTGGTGTCGGAGGTTGTGGAAGGTGCAGGGACAGTTTGCTTGGGCAGTAGGAAGCAGTTAGCCAGGGTGACATCCTTTACTAAGCCAGCTATTGTGACATCCTGGACTAAGCCAGCTATTGTGACATCCTGGACTAAGCCAGCTATTGTGACATCCTGGACTAAGCCAGCTATTGTGACATCCTGGACTAAGCCACCCAGGGTGACTTCCTGGCTGACATCTGAACAGCTTAAAGCTCTGTTTCACACACGGAGGGCCCGGGTTCGATTCCCAGGCGGGTAGAAACATTCCGACACGTTTCCTTACACGTGTTGTCCATTCACCTAGCAGCAAATAGGTACCTGGGTGTTAGTCGACTGGTGTGGGTGGCATCCTGGGGGACAAGATTGAGAACCCCAATGGAAATAAGTTAGACAGTCCTCGATGACGCACTGACTTTCCTGGGCTATCCTGGGTGGCTAACCCTCCGGGGTTAAAAATCCGAAGAAAATCTTATCTCTTACCAACAAACTTCTAGTCTGGTTCTCTCAAAGTTCTCTCCCTCCAGAGACATGGGTTGAACCATAGCTCCTGGCCCCTTCTCTCAACTCTCATCGACTGTTTTTTACCGCAGGCCTAATCATACCTACGCTTGAAACTGCGTGTAGTGTTTGCCTCTGGCATAACTTCGTGTAAAGCTGAAAAAGTACTTCCTGACGCCCTTATGCCTCATCTGCTTATCCTCGCATCCCAGACAGTCTGTCAGAATCCACTATGTTTCTTTGAGTATTTTGTATGATGTGGTCATGTCTCCCTAGCTTCTGTCTCTCTTCTAGATTTACTAGTATGGGTAAATTACGTCTTCCTAGTAGTTCATCCTCCTCAGGTCTAGTATCATCTTTCCTGGCCCAGAGGCTAGCACCTAACAAAAGTTGTGTACAGTGCTAGCTTGGCATATGTTGGGAGAAAATTTACATATTTTAGGAATACCAGAGTTTCAAACACTAATCTTGGGGAGAGGGGAGAGAAAAGAGGGAGAGAGGGGAAGGTTAGAGAGGGGAGGGGAGAGAGGGGAGAGAGAGGAAAAAGGGGAAAGAGAAAAGAGGAAAAGAGAGAGGGGAGGGGAGAGAGAGGGGAAAAGAGAGGGGAGAGGGAGAGAGAGAAGAGAGAGAGAGGGGAGGGGAGAGTGGGGGGGCATTACCATGCTTGGCCTCACAGCAGTTTAGGGTTTTACCAAGTTGGGATGACACAACTTTTTGGGGCCCTCGTCCCATTAAATTAAAAGACAGTGATTTGGGTGTCCCGCTGGCGCTCTCCAAAGACCTTATGGTGAGAACTATTGACATTTTTCCCATGTCCGGTGGGCCTTTTCCCGGTAAGTTTGTCTCCCCCCTGGGGGGTATGTCTCCGTCCCCGGTGATCTTGTCCCCGGGAAGTCTGTCTCTGTCTTGGTGGGCCTTTTCCCGGTAAGTATGTCTCTGTCCGGTGAGTGTTTTTTCCCGGGGAAGCTGTCTGTCCGGTTGGGGTCTTGTCCTGGTAAAATCTATCTCTGTCCTGGTGGGGTCTTGCCCTGGTAAGTCTGTCTTGCCCCGGGGGTCTTGTCCTGGTAAGTCCCATCTTTTTCCTGGTGAAATCTTGCCCTGGGAAGTCGTCTCTGCCCTGGGGGGAGGCTTGTCCTTGGGAAGTCTGTCCTTCCTGGTAAAGTCTTGTCATGGGGGAAGTCTGCTCTGTCCTGGTAAGCCCCTTTTTCTGGTAAGTTGACTCTGTCCTTAAGTCCTTTTTCCTGGTAAGTTTTGTCCTGTCCGGTGAGTCTTGTCCCGGTAAGTCTGTCCCCCTTCCGGTGGTCTTGTCCCGGTAATCTGTCTCCGCCCCGGGGAGTCTTGTTTCCCGGTAAGTTTTTCTCTGTCCCGGTGAGTCTTTTCCTGGTAAGTCTGCCTGTTTTGGTGAGTCTTTTTCCTGGTAAAGTTCCCCGACTCTGTCCTGGAAAATCTTGTTTTGGGAAATCTGTTTCTCCCTGGTGAATCTCGTCCTGGTAAGCTGTTCTGTCCCGGTGGTCATTTCCTGGTAAAACCCTTTTCTGTCCCGGTTAAGGGCTTACCTGGGTAAGTCTGCTTTTTCTGGTGACTTTTCGTGGGGAAAAGGCGACTGTCCGGTTAGTCTTGTTTTTGGTAAGTCTGCTTGTCCCCGGGGAGCTTGTCCTGGTAAATCCCGTCTCTGTCCCGTTTAGCTTGCCTTTGGGAAAATCCCGTCTCTTGGGCCCCGGGGAGTCCCCTTTTTCCTGGGAATCTGGGCTGTCCTGGTGAGCCTTTTTCGTAAGTCTGTTTTTTCGTCCTGGTGAATTTGTCCTGGTAAAATTGTCTCTGTCCTGGTGATTTTGTCCTGGTAAATCTGTCTCTTCCTTGGGGGTCTTTTTCCCGGTTTTTTCTGTCTGTCCCGGGGAGTCTTTTCCTGGTAATCTGTCTGTTCCCCGGTGATTTGTCCCGGTAAGTCTGGGCCCCTGTCCTTTTGGGGAGTCTTGGTTTCCCGGTAAGTCGGGCTCTGTCCCTGGTTTTTGTTTTGTTCTGGTAAGTCTGTTTTCGGGCCTGGTGATTCCCTTTTCCTGGTAAGTCTGCCTCTGTCCCCGGTGAGTCTTTCCTGGTATTCCCGTCTGTTTCCCGGGAAAACTTGTCCTGGTAAGTCTGTCTCTGTCCTTGTTTAGTGAGTCTTGTCCGGGGAAGTCTGTCTCTGTCCCCGGTGAGTTTTTGTCAAGGAATCGTCTTCCTGGTGGGTTTTGTCCCGGTAAATCTGTCCCCTGTTGGTGAGTATTTTTTTGGTAAGTTGTTTTTCTGTTGGTGGGCCCTTTTCCTGGTAAGTCTGTCTCTGTCCTTTTTGGAAATCTTTTCCTGGTAAATCTCTCCTTTTAATTTTTGGTTTAAATTCCTTTTCCTGGCAAATCTGTCTCTGTCCTGGTGGGGTCCCCTTTGCCCGGTAATCTGTTTTCTGTCCCCGGTGAGGGCTTTCCTGGTAAGTTTGTCCCCTGTCCCGGGGAGCCTTTTTTCCGGTAAGTCTGTCTCGTTTGGTGATTTTTGCCCTTTAAGTCCCGTCCCGTCCGGTTTTGGGCTTGTCCTGGTAAGTTTTGTTCCCCTGACCTGGTGAGCCCCTTTTCCTGGTAAGTCTGTCCTTTCCTGGTTTATTTTTTGTCCCGGTAAGTCTGTCCTGTCCTGGTGATTTTTTGTCTGGTAAGTTTTTGTCTCTGTCCCGGTGATTTCTTTGTTTCCGGTTTAAATCTGTCCCTTGGGCCCCGGGGAGTCTTGTCCTGGTAAGTCCCGCTCTGTCCTGGGGGGAGTTTTTGTCCCTGGTAAGCTGTCTCTGTCCTTGGGGGGAGTCTTTTCCGGTAAGTCCCCCCCTTTTTCCCGGTGACGTTATTTTCCCGGTAAGTCGTCTCTGTCCTGTGGGGGCCTTATCCTGGTAAGTCTGTCTCCCTCTGGTTTAGTTTTTGTCCGGAAGTCTGTCTTTTGTCCTGGTGGGGTCTTGTTTCCCGGTAAGCTGTCTGTCCCGGGTGAGTTTGTCCTGGTAAATTTTGTCTCTGTCCTGGTAGGGCTTGTTTCCTTTTAAGTTCCCGTCTGTCCTCGTGAAATCTTTTTTGGTTTAAATTTTGTCTTTTGACCCGGTGGGGTCTTTTCCTGGTAAGTCCCTGGGCTTCCTGGTGAGTTTTTTGTCCTGGTAAGTCTTCCTTTTGTCCTGGTGAGTTTGTCTGGTAATCTGTTTTGTCCCCGGGGAGTTCCCTTGGGTTTTGGTAATCTGTCTCTGTTTCCCGGTGATCTTACCCGGGGGTTTTAATCTGTTCTGTCCCGGTGAGTCTTTTCCCGGTAAAATCTGTCTTTTCCGGTGAGTCTTGTTTTGGTAGTTGTCTCTGTCCGGTGGGGTCTTGTCCCCGTAAGTCTGTCTCCTGTCCTGGTGAGTTTGTCCTGGTAAGTCTGTCCCCTGTCCTTTGGGAGTCTTTTCCCAGTAAGTCTGGGCTGTCCGTTGGGGTCTTGTTCTTTGGGAAGTCTTCCTGTCCTGGGGAGTATTGTCCCGGTAAATCGTCTCTGTCCTGGTTTAGTCTTTTCCTGGAAGGGCTTTTCTCTGTTTATGGTGGTCTTTTCCTGGGAAGTCTGTTTTCTTTTCCTGGGGTCTTGTCCTGGGAAGTTGTCTTTTGTTCCTTGGGGAGTCTTTTTCCCCGGAAGTCCCGTTTTCCCGTTCGGGGAGTCTTGGGCCTTTGGGAAGTCTGTCTCTGTCCTGGTTGGGCTTTTCCTGGTTTAAATCTGTCTCTTTCCCCGGTGGCGTTATCCGGGGAAATCTGTCTTGTCCTGGGGAGCCTTATCCCGGGAAGGTTTTCTCTTTTCCTTGGGGACCTTAACCCGGAAAGTCTGTCTCTGTCCGGGGAGCCTTTTCCCGGTAATCGTTTTCTGTCCGGGGGAGTTCCCTTTTCCCGGTAAGTCTGTCTGGCCCGGGGAGTCTTTTCCGGGAAGCTGGGCCCCTGTCCGGTGAGTCTTGTCCTGGTAAGTCTGTCTGTCCTGGTGAATTTTTTGTTCTGGTAAGTGTGCCGTCCTGGTGGTCTTGTTGGGAAGCTGTCTGTTTCCGGTTTATTTTTGTCCGGTTAAAATCCTTCTTTTGCCTGGGGAGTCTTTTCCAAGGGTTCTGTCCTTTTTGGGGGTTTTTTCCCGGGGGAATTTTGTCTCTTTCCTGGGGGGGGTCTTACCCGGGGAATCGTCTCTCCCCTGGGGATCCTTTTCCTGGTAATCGGCTCTGTCCCCGGTGGTCTTTTCCTGGTTTTTCTGTCTGTCCTGGTGAGTCCCTTTTTCTGGAATCTGTCCTGTCCTGGTTGAGTTTTTGTCCTGGTAAACGTCTCTTCCGGTGATTTTTTTTCTGGTAAGTCGTCTCTGTCCCGGTGAGCCCTTTTCCTGGTAAGTTTTTCCCGTCCCCGGTGATTTTTGTCCTGGTAAATCTTTTCTGTCCTGGGAGTCTTTCCGGGTTTAAATCTGTCTTGTCTCCGTTTAAGTCCCCTTTTCCCCGGGAAGTTGTCTGTCCCGGTGGTTTTTTGTTCTGGTAAGTTTGTCCCCTGTCCCCGGGGGAAGGGGCTTGTCCTGGGGAAGTCGTTTTCTGTCCCGGTTAGTCTTGTCCGGAAGTCTGTTCTGTCCTGGGGGATTTTTTTTCCTGGGAATTCCCCCCTTTCCTGGTGAGTTTGTTTTGGGAAAATCGTCTTGTCCTTTGGGGGTAAGGGCCCCGGAAATTTTTCTGTCGGGGGTTTTTGTTCCTGGTTAAATCCTTTGTCCCGGGGAAATCTTGTCTTTTTGTCCTTTCCATTTTTCCTTTACTTTTTTTAAGGGTGGTCTTGTCCTGGTAAATCTTTCTCTGTCCCCGGTGAGTCTTGTCCCCGGTAAGTTTTTCCCGGGGGTTTCCCCGGTAAATCTTCCTTTTCCTGGTAAATTTCCTGGGAAATTGTCCCTGGGGAGCCTTTCCCGGAAAACTGGGGCTCGTCCTGGGGGATTCTTGTCCGGTAAGTTGTCTCTGTCCTGGTTAGATAAATTTTCCCGGGAAGTCTTTCTGCCTGGGGAGCCCGTTCCCGGAAAGGGGTTTTTTTTGTCCCGGTGAAATCTTGTCCTGGTAATTTTTTTCTTCCTGGGGAATTTGGTTTCCCGGTAAGTTTTTCTGTCCTGGTGGTCTTGTTCCCGGTAAAGTTTCTGTCCGGGGAGTTTTTGTCCCGGTATGTCCTTCTGGGCCTGGTGGGTTTTCCTGGGGAAGTCTGTTCCCGTCGGGTTTTTTGGTTTGTCCCGTTTCCCGGGGCTTTTTCCCGGTAAATTTCCTTGTCCCCTTTTCCCCCGGTAAGTCTGTCTCTGTCCTTGGGGAGTCTTTCCCGGGGAAGCTGTCTCTTTTCCTTTTTGAGTCCTTTTCCCCCGGGATGTCTGTCTGTCCCGGTTTAGTCTTGTTTTGGTAAATCTGTTTTCTGTCCGGTGAGTCTTGGGCCTGGTAAGTCTGTTTTCTGTCCCTTGTTTTTAGTCTTTTGTCCTTGGGGAAATTTCCGGGGTATTTTTGGGCTTTTGAGTCTTTTCCTTTGGTTAAATTTTGTCCCGTCCTGGTGAAAACTTGTTCCCGGGGGAAGCTGTTTTCGTCCTGGTGAGTTTTTGTCCTGGAAAAATTGTCTCTGTCCGGTGAGTCCCTTTTTTTCTGGTAAATCTGTTTTCCCGTTTCCCGGGGGAGTTTGTCCTTTAAGGGTTTTCCCCTGTCCCCGGTGAGCCCTTTTTCCGGGAAATCTGTCTTGTTCCTGGTGAATTGTCCGGTAAGCTTTTCTGTCCTGGGGAAATCTTTTTCCCGGTAAGTCTGTCTCTGTCCTGGTGAGCCCTTTTTTAGGGAAGGGCTGTCTCTTTCCTGGGGAGCCCTTTTCCTTTAAGTTTTCTTTTTGGCCCTTTTTGGGGGCCTTTCGGTAAGGATTAGTCGTCCATTGAAGCCTTGTTTGGGAAGCCGTTTTGATTTTTTGAGGTTAATTTCCTGGTAAGTCGGGCTCTTCCTTTTGAGCCCTTTTCCTGGTAAGTCTGTTTTTGTCCCGGTGAGCCCTTTTCCTGGTAAGTCTGTCCCCTTGCCCGGTGAAATCTTGGGCCCGTAAGTCTGTTTCTGTCCCCGGTGAGCCCCTTTTTCCCGGTAATCTGTCGTCCTGGTTTTTAAAATTTTTTTCTGTTTTTGCTTGCCTGGTGACTGGGCCTTTTCCTTTGGGAAATCTGTCTTGTCCTGGTTAATCTTGTCCTGGGAAGTCTGTCTGTCCCGGGGTCTTTTTCCCGGTAATTTGTCTTTTGCCTGGTGAGTCTTTCCGGGGGAAGTTCCCCGTCCCGGTGATTTTTTGGGAAATTTTGTCTGGCCTGGGGAGTCTTGTTCCCGGTAATTGTCTGTCCTGGTGAGTCTTGTCCTGGTAAGTCTTTCTTGTCCCGGTGAATCTTTTTCCCGGAAAAATCTGTTTTGTTCCCGGGAGTCTTGTCCCGGTTAAATTGTCCTGTCCGGTGAGTCTTGTCCTGGGAAGTCTTTTCTGTCCTGGGGAGCTTGTCTGGTAAAATCTGTCTCTGTCCTGGTTTAGTCTTTTCCTGGTAAGTCTGTTTTGTCCTGGTGAGGGCTTGTCCCCTTTTGTCTGTCTCTGTCATGGTGAATCTTTTCCTGGTAAGTCTGTCCCCTGTCCCGGTGAGTTTGTTTTAAGTCTTTTCTCGTCCCGGTAATCTTTTCCCGGGAAAATTGTTCCTTTTTTTGTCCTGGTGAGTCTTGTCCTGGTAAGTCTGTCCTTCCTGGGAGTCTTTTTCCTTTTAATCTTTTCTCTGTCCTGTGGGGTCTTGTCCCGGTAAGTCCCGTCCCCTGTTTTGGGATCTTTTTCCTTGGGAATTGGTTTTCCCGGTTTCTTTTCCGTTTGGGCCTTGTTCCCCGGTAAGCCCGTCTCTGTCCTGGGGAAATTTTTTGTTCCCCGGGAAGTCTGTCCCCGTCCCGGTGAGTCTTGTCCCCGGAAGCGTCTTGTTTTTAGTTTGTCCTTGTCTCTGCCTTTGGGGAGTCTTTCCCGGGAAAAAAAAGTTCCCCTTTTCCTGGGAGTCTTGTCCTTTTAAGTCTGTCTCTGTCCCGGTGAGTCGTCCTGGGAAGTTTTGTCCTTTCCTGGGAAGCTTTCCCCCGGAAAAATCCCGTCTTGTCCTTTGGTAAAATCCTTTCCAGTCCTGGTGAGTTTTTTCCTGGTAAGTTGGGCTCTGTCCCGGTTTCTTTTCCTGGTAAGTCTGTCCCTTTCCCGGTTAGTCCTTTTCCTTTGGGAAGTTTTGCTCTGTCCTTTGGGGGAGTTCCCTTTTCCTGGTTTAAATCTGGTTTTTTCCCGTGAGTCTTGTTCCCGGTAATTGTTTTTGGCCTGGTGGAAAATCTTGTCTGGTAAGTCTGTTTTCCTGGTGGGGCCGTCCTTTGGGAAACCCGTCTCTGTCCTGGTGAGTCTTGTCCTGGTAAGTCTGTCTCTGTCCTGGTGAGTCTTGTCCTGGTAAGTCTGTCTCTGTCCTGGTGAGTCTTGTCCTGGTAAGTCTGTCTGTCCTGGTGAGTCTTGTCCTGGTAAGTCTGTCTCTGTCCTGGTGAGTCTTGTCCTGGTAAGTCTGTCTCTGTCCTGGTGAGTCTTGTCCTGGTAAGTCTGTCTCTGTCCTGGTGAGTCTTGTCCTGGTAAGTCTGTCTCTGTCCTGGTGAGTCTTGTCCTGGTAAGTCTGTCTCTGTCCTGGTGAGTCTTGTTTTGGTAGTCTGCTTTTTCCCTGGTGAGTCTTGTCCTGGGGGTTTGCCCTGGTAAGTTGTCTTGCCCGGTGAGTCTTGTCCTGGTAAGTCTGTCTTTTGCCCGGGTGGCGTTACCCTGGTAAGTTTTTGTTCAGCCCGGTGAGTCTTGTCGGTAAGTCTGTCTCTGTCTGGGAGTTTGTCCTGGAAGTCTGTCTCTGTCCTGGTGAGTCTTGCCTGGTAAGTCTGTCTCTGCCCTGGTGGGTTACCCTGGTAAGGTTTTAGCCTGGTGGTCTTATCTGGAAAGTCTGTCTCGCCCTGGTGACCCTTATCCGGAAAAGTCTGTCTTTTTCCTGGTTAGTCTTGTCCAAGTGTCTGTCTCTGCCCTGGTGAGTCTTGTCTGGAAAGTCTGTCTTGTCCGGTGAGTCTTGTTGGTAAACCTTTAGCCCTTTTTTTTTCGGTATCCTTCTTTATTTTTGTCTGTGTCCTGTATCATTATCTATTCTAAGTCGCTTTGAAGGTTGCAAAAGAAGTCGTTATATATTTTCTTTCAAAACTCCCCATGTTGAAGTCTGGAGATGTGTTCTTGGGTTCATAATTCGTAATGATTATGTTTGCCAGACCCATGTCAAGCAGGTTACTTTCCCGCAGTTGATCCTGTCACAAACTCCTTTAATAACAGTCCCAGACTGCCTCTAACAACCCAATAATATCCACTCGGTCATTTCTTGAATCTTCATCAACTTCTTCACAAAGTTCTACTGGTCGCTTTCTTGGTCCCGGGGTCTGTTCGAATCGAAACGAGGGCGCGAGAGCTGTCGTAAAATGGAAAGGGAAAAAGGGTAGAAGGGGGAAATAACTGGAAAAGGTGGGAGGAGGGGAAAAAGGAGGAAACAAGGCAAAAAGGCCCAACCCTTTGGGACATGTGGCAAAAGTATGGAGCGTTGATAGGAGGCTTGTGAGTCATTGCTTGGCTCATAGGAGGGATGGGAAGGGGGCCCGGAGGAGCTGGGGTGTCAGAAGGGAGCAAGCAGGATGAGTTTGGGGTTTTGGTTTAAAACCCTTTATAGACGGTAAAAATTTTTTTCAGAGAGTTGTAGCGCGTCTAAAAAACCTTTGATTTCCTGTACTTGTTCCCCAGCTTTGTGTTTGTACGACGGTCCAAGGTTTGTGACACAGCGGGGGGAGCGAGATGTGGGGAAAACAAGGATTGTAAGACCCAGAGAGATTGAGACAGACAGACAGCCGGGAAGGAATTTAAGTGACAGCGAGATGGTCGGCAGTTTGAGAGAAAGAGAGGGAGACAGGAGCAGAGAAGTGGACTGGCGACGAGACGGGCGTTAATCGGGTAACATCCAAGAGGGATAAAAATCAGTTAATTGGTTCCCACCCGGAGGGGAGAGTGGTGTGGGGGGGAAGGTAGGGGGGGGGGGGTATGGCAGGGGTGTGGAGTGGGGTCAGGGGAAGGTAGGGGGAGCGGTGGGGTATAGGGGAGGGGGAGGGGAGGAAGTTCTTTCAGCGCACATGAAAGTTTTGATTGATGAGAAGGGGGAAAAGGGGAAGGAGAAGAGGGAAGGGAAGAGGGAAGGAGAAGAGGAAAGGGGAAAGAGGCAAGGGGAAGAGGAAGGGAAAAGGGAAAGGGAAGAGGGAAGGAGAAGAGGGAAGGAGAAGAAGGAGGGGAAGGGAATGGTTAAAAAAGGTGACTGAATATTTTATAGAAAAAAATCAAAGTTCACAAACCACCACCACACACACACAACCCTGGACAGGCTAAAAGCCCGGCCCCCAAAAATGGCTCATTGAATTTAACCCTCCAAAAGCAAAGTATGAAAATTGAGGAAGGGCAAAAAAGACCGCGAAACAGCATAGTCTAGGTGGCCAAAGTTGGGAAAACCCCACTAAGGGAAAAAAATCTTGGGGGGAGAATAACACCGGCAATCTTCTGTGGCGCCCATCAATCAGATCATTGCTGCAACGTACGGCATATGGCAAACCTAGGATAGCGTTCCGATACCTCAGTAAGGAATCAAGACTCTGTACACCATTTACGTCAGGCCCATACTGGAGTATGCAGCACCAATTTGGAATCCACACCTGGTCAACCATGTCAAGAAATTAGAGAAAGCGCAAAAGTTTGCAACAAGACTAGCTCCAGAGCTAAGGGGATTGTCCTACGAAGAAAGGTTAAGGAAAATTGGCCTGACGACACTGGAGGACAGGAGGGTCTTTGACACAGTTCCTCACAAGAGATTAGTGCAGAAGCTAGAGCATCAGGCGCATATAACAGGAAGGGCACTGCAATGGATCAGAGAATACCTGACAGGGAGGCAACAACGAGTCATGGTACGTAATGATGTATCACAGTGGGCACCTGTGACGAGCGGGGTCCCACAGGGGTCGGTCCTAGGACCAGTGCTATTTTTGGTATATGTGAACGACATGATGGAAGGGTTAGACTCAGAAGTGTCCCTGTTTGCAGATGATGTGAAGTTAATGAAGAGAATTAAATCAGATGAGGACCAGGCAGGACTTCAAAGAGACCTGGACAGACTGGACACCTGGTCCAGCAAATGGCTTCTCGAATTTAATCCTGCCAAATGCAAAGTCATGAAGATAGGGGAAGGGCACATAAGACCACAGACAGAGTATAGGCTAGGTGGCCAAAGACTGAAAATCTCACTCAAGGAGAAAGATCTTGGGGTGAGTATAACACCGAGCATGTCTCCGGAAGCACACATCAACCAGATAACTGCTGCAGCATATGGGCGCCTGGCATACATGAGAACAGCATTCCGATACTTAGTAAGGAATCGTTCAAGACACTGTACACCGTGTATGTCAGGCCCATACTGGAGTATGCAGCACCTGTTTGGAACCCGCACTTGATAAAGCACGTCAAGAAACTAGAGAAAGTACAAAGGTTTGCGACAAGGTTAGTTCCAGAGTAAGGGGAATGTCCTATGAAGAAAGATTATAAGGGAAATCGGCCCTGACGACACTGGAGGACAGGAGGGTCAGGGAGACATGATAACGACATATAAAATACTGCGTGGAATAGACAAGGTGGACAAAGACAGGAGGTTCCAGGGAGGGGACACAGAAACAAGAGGCCACAATTGGAAGTTGAAGACAAATGAGTCAGAGAGATATTAGGAAGTATTTCTTCAGTCATAGAGTTGTCAGGCAGTGGAATAGCCTAGAAAATGACGTAGTGGAGGCAGGAACCATACACAGTTTTAAGACGAGGTTTGATAAAACTCATGGAGCGGGGAGAGAGAGGGCCCAGTAGCAACCGGTGAAGAGGCGGGGCCAGGAGCTAAGACTCGACTCCTGCAACCACAAATAGGTGAGTACAAATAGGTGAGTACACACACACACACACACACACACACACACACACACACACACACCGACACACACACAGGATGTTCCAGAGATTGGACACAGTAACAAGGGGACACAGTTGGAAGCTGAAGACACAGATGAATCACAGGGATGTTAGGAAGTATTTCTTCAGCCACAGAGTAGTCAGTAAGTGGAATAGTTTGGGAAGCGATGTAGTGGAGGCAGGATCCATACATAGCTTTAAGCAGAAGTATGGTAAAGCTCACGGCTCAGGGAGAGTGACCTAGTAGCGATCAGTGAAGAGGCGGGGCCAGGAGCTCGGACTCGACCCCCGCAACCTCAACTAGGTGAGTACACCCACACACACACCCACACACACAAACACACACACACACACACACACACACACACACACACACACACACACACACACACACACACACACACACACACACACACACACACACACACACACGATCAGTGAAGAGGCGGGGCCAGGAGCTCGGACTCGACCCCCGCAACCTCAACTAGGTGAGTACAACTAGGTGAGTACACACACACACACACACACACACACACACACACACACACACACACACACACACACACAACACAAACACACACACAAACACACACACACACACACACAAACACACACACACACACACACACACACTCACACAAACACACACACAAACACACACACACACCACACACACACACACACACACACACACACACACACACACACACACACACACACACACACACACACACTAATATCCTTAATGATGAGAGTACAAATAGAAGTAGACCAGGAAAGACTACGAATGGGTGTGGACAAGCTGTAGGACTGATCTGGCATGTTTCTGTGAGAATTCAACCCAATGCAAGATAATGAACATCAGAGAAGGGCAAAGACGACCGGAAAGAGAGTACAGGCTCTAGGGACAAGTGATGCAAATGTGGGGAATTTTAGTAGTATAAGAATGAATACAATAATAAGACCACTGTTGGTCTTAGGGTACTCATTTTTCTCGTTGACAGTTCAGAACCCCGGCAGCCACGGGTCTGGGGGTCTCCTTCGATATCGGCTATTTTAGTTCCCACTGGGCTATAGTAGAGTGATTATGACGAGGGTTAACACTCACCCTGGAGACATATATAATTGTATGTTTCAGGTATGTCACCTGGAAGGTCGTGGGCGAGTCATACCTGTTGCTGGGTAGTCGCCCACATGTCACGGTTTTGATTTTTAGCCCTACTCACCTAACATCTACCCTAGGCACTGCAGTGATTATAAGCCGATGTCGGGATGAACAGTGACTTACTTGACTCTCTGTTGTGGAAGTCCTTGATATTACTATGTCGTAGAAGCCGGTATTGACGCCGGTACTGACGTCGGTACTAACGTTGGTACTAACGTCGGTACTGATGGCTTGATTGAAGATATGATGTTGGACGTCGGTACTGATGTCTTGATTGAATATATGATGTTGGACGTCTTTCCTTCTTTCGTCATGTTGGAACATTGAACATCACCCGACGACCATCACTGGTCCATCACTGACTTGTTAGCTTAGTGATCCATATCTAATAATCGTGGGATCCAGACTAGAAACCTGCCACCTCATTCATAGTTACCTGAATTAATTCTATGTACCTCTATTCTCACATGGACAGTGTGTGTTGATGGTTGCACTGTAGATCTCAGGTGGTGGGGTGTGCCAAGACCCCTACACGCATCTTCCCCAAGGTGCAAGAAATGCGCATTCTTGCACCTTGTGGAGGGGTGATAGACCGAGATTCACCTGAGATACCCGAGTCATGTGTAATCGCCTAGTATACTAGTGAGATATCTCTTATTCCGGTGAAATGTCTCTAATTCTCGTCGTAATGTGTTATCGAATAGTACCTCAAATTTACACTAGAGACGGAAAAGGAGACCCAATTACCTTTTCTCGACGTTATCCTACTCACTGGTGAAAACAGACTTTCTTTTAAAGTCTACCGAAAACCTACCCACAAGACCGATCTTCTACATTTCTTCTCTCATCATGACACCAGAACTAAAAGAGGGGTAGTTATTGGCTTCTTTCTGATAGCCTACAGAATTTCCAGTCCGCAGTTCCTCGAAGAAGAATGCACATACATCACCCATTCTTTTAGTTTACTATTTACTACACTTTCCCCTATACTTCATATGTGACTGCAGGAAACGTGCGACACGTATCCTTGAACAGGCGATAAATGACATGCCCATGCACTCTGCCCCAGGGCCAGACTCATGGAACTCCGTGTTCATCAAGAACTGCAAGAAGCCCCTATCACGAGCCTTTTCCATCCTATGGAGAGGGAGCATGGACACGGGGGTCGTCCCACAGTTACTAAAAACAACAGACATAGCCCCACTCCACAAAGGGGGCAGTAAAGCAACAGCAAAGAACTACAGACCGATAGCACTAACATCCCATATCATAAAAATCTTTGAAAGGGCCCTAAGAAACAAGATCACCACCCATCTAGAAATCATCAGTTACACAACCCAGGGCAACATGGGTTTAGAACAGGTCGCTCCTGTCTGTCTCAATTATTGGATCACTACGACAAGGTCCTAAATGCACTAAAAGGGACAAAAAGAATGCAGATGTAATATATACAGACTTTGCAAAAGCCTTCGACAAGTGTGACCATGGCGAAATAGCGCACAAAATGCGTGCTAAAGGAATAACAGGAAAAGTCGGTCGATGGATCTATAATTTCCTCACTAACAGAACACAGAGAGTAGTCGTAAACAGAGTAAAGTCCGAGGCAGCTACGGTGAAAAGCTCTGTTCACAAGGCCCCGTACTCGCTCCCATCTTGTTCCTCATCCTCATATCCGACATAGACAGGTTTGTCAGCCACGCACAGTGTCTTCCTTTGCAGATGACACCAATCTGCATGACAGTGTCTTCCATTGCAGACACTGCAAGGTTTCCAGGAGGACATCAACCGAATCTTTCAGTGGGCTGCAGGAAAACAATATGAAGTTCAACGATGAGAAATTTTCAATTACTCAGATATGGTAAACACGAGGAAAATTAAATCTTCATCAGAGTACAAAACAAATTTGGCCACAAAATAGAGCGAAACACCAACGTAAAAGGGACCTGGGAGTGATCATGTCGGAGGATCTCCCCCTTCAAGGACCATAACATTGTATTCAATCGCATTGCTAGAAAAATGACAGGATGGATAATGAGAACCTTCAAAACTAGGGAGGCCAAGCCCATGATGACACTCTTCAGGTCACTTGTTTATCTAGGCTGGAATATTGCGGGCACACTAACAGCACCTTTCAAGGCAGGTGAAATTGCTGACCTAGAAAATGTACAGAGAACCTTCACGGCGCGCATAACGGAGGATAAAACACCTCAATTACGGGGAGCGCTTGGAGGTTCCTAAAACTGTATTCCCTGGAACGCAGGCGGGGAGAAAATACATGATTATATACACCTGGAAAATTCTAGAGGGCTAGTACCGAATTTGCACACGAAAATCACTCACTACGAAAGTAAAAGACTTGGCAGCGATGCAACATCCCCCATTGAAAAGCGGGGTGTCACTAGCACGTTAAGAGACCATACAATAAGTGTCAGGGGCCCGTGACTGTTCAACTGCCTCCCAGCATACATAAGGGAGATTACCAACAGACCCCAGGCAGTCTTCAAGCTGGCACTGGACAAGCACCTAAAGTCGGTTCCTGACCAGCCGGGCTGTGGCTCGTACGTTGGTTTGCGTGCAGCCAGCAGCAACAGCCTGGTTGATCAGGCTCTGATCCACCAGGAGGCCTGGTCACAGACCGGGCCGCGGGGGCGTTGACCCACGGAACTCTCTCCAGGTAAACTCCAGGTAAAACAAGACCAACACCAATCAAGTTGAAGAAAGGCCTCCAAGTTACATCGTTTTACCGGTCAGCAACGTTGCTACTAACGTTTCAAAAATGTTTTACTGAGAAGGCCAAGAGATATACCCCCTTTACTGGAGAATTTTCTCCACAAGTGTAGTAGGATCAGGAACTGGAAGGAAAATCAGTGAATGAAAGTATGGGAAGCAGAGATCTTCATATCTAGAAGGGGAAACAGCAAAGATAAATAGAATCTTTGATTAAACTAGAGATGCAGAAAGGCAAAACATAGGCTGAGTGATAATTTGAGAATGACATAGTATCCAAGGTTAAGTCTGAACCAAGATGACTGTAAAAGATCAAGTAATTCGGCTGCAGAAAGAAGATCTCACGAAAAATAACTAATAAGAAAGCCTGTGAAGTGTTGAACAAGCGATTTCAAGAAGTCTTCTCGGTGGAAACAGAGACATTGCCAGAAAGCCTAGGGAAGAGTACGCCAACAGGTTTTAGACACCATACATACACCGAGAAAAAAGAACTTTTAATAGAGCAAGAAACATCAAAGGCGATGGGATTAGACACTGTGTCAACATGAATTCTGTGAGAATCCACAAGTCTAGACACGGGACAGTTGCTGGAGATCTGGAAGACAGCAAATGTAGTTCCAGTTTTTAAGAAGACAATCAGGAAGCGTTTAACTACAAGCCAGTTTTGCTGACTTGTATGCCATTCAAGGTAATGGAGAAGATAATTAGAAGTAGAACAATAGAACACTCGGAGAAAAGTGATTTCAGAAACAATAACCAGCACCGGTTCAAAGATGGCAATTCTTGTCTGGTCATTCTGCTGGAACTCTATGACAATGTAATGGATGCGACCGAGGAGAGAGAGAGTGATGAGTGGATTGTATTTTCTTAGACCACAAAATGGCAGTCTAAGAAAAGGCAAGAAACTTGGGCAAAACCTTGAGGTACTGACAGGAAATAATAGGGAACGTACTCAGATGGAAGGAAACAAAAAGTGATTGTCAGGGAAGAGACGTCAGAATAAGGGAGAGTAATAAGCGGGGCTCCTCAAGGATCGGTATTATGACCAGTACTGTTTCTGGTTTGTGTGAATGACTTACTAAATGGGATTGAGTCCGACGTATTCCTACAAATGGTTCTGACCAAACTTTAAGACTGGTCAAATAAGAGGTTGCTTGAATTCAACACTAGAAAATGCCAGGTTTTGAAGGGACAGAAACTGGACACGGAGTTTTGACTCGGGGGACTAAGGCTGCAGACCTTGCTCTAAAAGAAAGACTGCTGATATCATAGTGCCTATGATATCAGCAGCCAGTGCTTGTCTGACAAATCTCTTCAGCCAATGCTTGTTATGAAAAATCTCAACAAAAAATCATCCAGGTCATATATACATCATGTGTCAAGCCCACCTTGAGTATACAGCACCAGCATGGAACCCACACCTGAGAAAGCATGTTAAGAAGCTGGAGGAAGTGCAGAGGTATGTAGGTATATAATGAGGGTTGTTCCTGTGAGGAGAGGCTGGCAGAAGTGAATCTTACGACATTGGAGAACACAAGAACCAGAAGAGAAATGATGAAACATACAAAATACTAAGAGAAGTTGAAAGGGTAGACAGAGAATGGCTAGTTGAGAGGCAGGAAATAGGTACTCGGGGGCACAGCTGGAAGTTAAAGACACAAACTAGTCACTGGGATGTTAGGAAGTATTACTTCAGTCTCAAATGGTCGGGAAGTGGAATGACCTCGACGACTACGTGGTGGAGGGAGATTTTGTACATGGTTTTAAGAGAAGGTACGATAATCCCATAAGGGTAGGAGGGAGTGAATCGGCTAAGCGGCAAGTTAAGAGGCGGGGTCAGGAGCTAAGGCTCGACCACTGCAACCACATATAAGCGAGTACACACCCACACATGTCCACACACGTGACTGACCTTGGAATGTGACCTTGTAGTGTGACCTTGGAGCATGACCTTGTAGTATGACCTTGAAGTGTGACCTTGCAGTGTGACTTTGTAGTATGCCTTGTAGTATGGCCTTGTAGTATAACCTTGAAGTGTGACCTTGTAGCGTGACCTTGTAGTGTGACCTTGTAGTGTGACCTTGTAGTGTGACCTTGTAGTGTGACCTTGTAGTGTGACCCAGTAGAGTGACCTTGTAATGTGATCTTGTAATGTGACCCTGTAATGTGACCTTGTAGTGTGACCTTGTAATGTGACCCTGTAGTGTGACCTTGTAATGTGGTCCTGTAGTGTGACCTTGTAATGTGACCCTGTAGTGTGACCCTGTAATGTGACCCTGTAGTGTGACCTTGTAATGTGACCCTGTAGTGTGACCCTGTAATGTGACCCTGTAGTGTGACCTTGTAATGTGACCCTGTAGTGTGACCTTATAATGTGACCCTGTAGTGTGACCCTGTAATGTGACCCTGTAGTGTGACCTTGTAATGTGGCCCTGTAGTGTGACCTTGTAATGTGACCCTGTAGTGTGACCCTGTAATGTGACCCTGTAGTGTGACCTTGTAATGTGACCCTGTAGTGGGGCCCTGGAGCCTAATATGGAGATCAATTAATGACATGATTATGCGGAGACACAACTTGTCTTGATAATACTGTCTCCCTCCCCCCCCCTCTCTCTCTCTCTCTCTCTCTCTCTCTCCTCTCTCTCTCTCTCTCTTTCCTTCTCTCTCTAAGATAGGTTATAGGAACATCCGCAGTGTGCAGCTACACTATTCTATACAATAATTACATTGTGGTACATCAGCAGTACTCACCCAGTTGTAGTTACTGGGGTCGAGTCTCAGGTTCTGGTTGTGTCTGTCTCTCTGCTGGCCCCTACTGGCTTTAATCTCTCTGGCTGCGTGAGCCCCTTCAACCCTATTTTTAACATTATGTATAGATTCCGCCTCTACCATTTCTCTGTCTACGTCGTTCTACTCTAAGGCCGAAGTATTTCCTAAGACCCGCCACTAACACAGACTCTCCCTCTCCTCTGAGTATTTCGTACGTCGTAATAATATTACCTCAGTGTAATGGGGTGTGTAACAGAGCTGGTAAGGACAGTCCACCTTGTCCGTTATTGGAGGGTTAATGAGCGTGGTAGCTGGCGAGCAGGAGCTATGCAGGATACTGTAAAAGATCCGGCCGACTAGATGGCAGTTTATGGGCACGTGGGTATACCAGGCATAGCGTAGGGACATGCCAGAGCCACGTCCGATGGAAAGGGAAGATGTCTGTCTAACCGCCGGTTGGACAGACATCATCGCAGAGGCCTGCGACCGGTCTTCCGGCTCACACTGGCAGGGAGGGCAATACCTAGTTACACGGAAATCATGCATACGAGGGAGCCTGGTTACATCTGATCCTTCTGTCAGGTTTAGCGCCTCTAGCCTCTCCTCATTGTTCATACCCCTCAACTCCAGGACTGCTTTTGTTACAAATCTTTGCATTTTCCAGCTTCTTTACATGCTTTATCAGATGCGGGTTCCATAGTAGCGCTCCATACTCTAAGATGGTCCTGACATGTATCGTGTATAAGGTCGTCAATGCCTCCTGGTTAATGTTCCTGAATGCTACAGCGATTATCTGGTAGATGTGTGCTTCAGGTGACATGCTGGGAACTATGCATACTCTGAGGCCCTTTTCTTTCAAGGTGATTTGCAGCCCTTTTCCCCATGAGTCTGTACACTATTTCCGGTTTTCTTTGCCCTTCTCCAATTTTCAGAATTTTATATTTGTTGGGGTTAAATCCCAGTAGCCACTTGTTAGACCATTCCTGCAGCTTGTCCATATCTGTTTGTAGTCGTTCCTGGTCTATTCCTGTTTGTATTCTCTTCATTAGTTTCACATTATCTGCAAACAGCAGCACATCTGACTCGATTTCCTCTGCCATGTCGTTCACATTCACAAGAAACAGTTCTGGGGAAAGTAGTGGCATTTGTGGAACCCCACTCGTCACACTCGCCCATTCTGTCACCTTTTCCCGGACAATAACTCGTCACTTCCTTCCCGTTAAGTATTCCTTCATCCACTGAAGTGCCTTTCCTGTTATTCCTGCCTGCTCATCTAGCTTTTCCGTCAGTCTCTTGTGGGGTAATGTATCGAACGCCTTCTTGCAATCCAAAAAAAGCACAGTTCATCCATTCTTCTCTCTCCTGCCTAATACTCGTTATCTTATCATAGAACTCTAGCAGATTTGTGAGACAGGATTTACCATCTCTAAAACCCTGCTGGTGTTGTTTATGAATCCACTCCTTTCAGGTACTCCACTACTCTTCTCCCGACAATCTTTCCAGAACATTACATACTATGCATGTTAGTGACACTGACCTGTAATGCCCCTGTCTGCCCACTTTGCTGCTACACTATTCTGTATGATAGTTACTTAGTTGCTACACTTGTCTGTGCTGGCGAGCAGGAGCTATGCAGAATACTGTAAAAGATACGGATGACTAGATGGCAGTGTATGGGCGAGTGGGTATATCAGGCATAGCGTAGGGATATGCCAGAGCCACGTCCGATGGAAAGGGAAGATATCTGACCAACTGCCGGCGTCTGAGACAGAAAGAGAAGCCTGCGACCGGTCGTCCGGCTCACGCTGGCACGGAGGTCCATACCCAGATACACGGAAATCATACCTAGGAGGGGTTTATGAAAATACGAGGAAGCCTGGTAACATCTGGTCCTTCTGTTGTCTAGTGTCGTCAGGTTTAGCTCCTCTAGGCTCTCATTGTTCATTATTCCGGGACTACTTTCATTGCAAAACTTTGCGCTCTACCCAGGTTCTTTACTACGCAGTGTGCTCCTACACTATTCTACTTGATAGTTACATTGTGGGAACTAAAGATAACTGTGTTTCACTGCCATGTTCCATCACACAGGATGGTGATTCCCTGTCATATTCCATCACACAAAATAATGTTTCACTGTCATATTCCATCACACAGGATGGTGCTTCACTGTCATATTCCATCACACAGGATGGTGCTTCACTGTCATATTCCATCACACAGGATGGTGCTTCACTGTCATATTCCATCGCACAGGATGGTGATTCCCTGTCATATTCCATCACACAAAATAGTGTTTCACTATCATATTCCATCACTCATTCGTTGGTATGTCGTTACTAAGTGACACTAACGAAATCAACTCATTTTCAAGAAGTTGATAGAGGTGAACGTATTGACATTATTTCGTGTGGTCAAAAGTTAGTTTATTCTTCCTGGCTTCCCAATTGGCCGCTTCCCGAGGCTAAGCTCGCGCATTCATTGGTTGCCTGATGACGGAAATGGACCAATCAGCAGCCGCCATTGTTCACCCTCACCGACCAATGAAAAGCCAGGAAATGATCCTTCACAGCCAATTAGAAGGTGACGTTGTGCAACTCTGCTTGGTTGATGGTTATTCAATTTAGTAGTGGATGAACTGGACGACAGATTTGACGTAAACAAACACATAAAGTTTCTAATTGGATTTTTAAGCAAAAAGTAAAGCAACGTCTTTATTCTTTGAAGGAAAGATATGTTATTACTGTAATAAAGGAAGTGAAGTTGACAGCTGTTTGATCCTTGTAGGTTGAAACACTCCATTGTGAAATTAACAACAACAACAACTACAACACCCACAACAACTAAAACAACCACTACGACTACAACAACAACCGCTACAACTACAATAACAACAATTACAACTACAACAACAGCCACCACTACAGTTATAACCCCTACAACAACCACTACATCAACAACCACTACGACTACAACAACTGCTACAAGAACATCAACAGTAACAACAACAACTACTACAACTACAACAACAATTCGTGTTCACTCATGCATGAGAGTTAAAGCACTCAGATGTTACTGTTGGGAACACCTGTGATAGTCTACCATGGAGGGGATAGGCACTCCTGTTTCTGCTGATCCTTCGATCTTTCGTGTATTGCTGGAGCCAGGTACTACCTCCTATCACTGCCATCTCTCCCATTACTGCCATATCTGCCATCTCTCCCATCACTGTTATCTCTCCCATAATTGCCATCATCAACTTTCAAAGTTCAGTACAAGCGATCTAAATCTTTCATATCTTGCCACGTCTCGTCCCTCGTCTTCACATTTTATTGTGGGTCGAATTCTCAACACATAAGGTATGGCATATTTTCCATGGCCTCTGGATATTTTGGCGTTCTTGGCAACGGGTTTGCGAATTCCTCTGCACTTGCTGTTGCTTCAGACCGTTCAGTTAACAGTGATGACCCTGCACTAGCGAGATCGTTATCAACCTGGTGGTTCAGAGTTCGCCAAGATCAAAGTACTTTTAATACAACCACAAGTCAGTTTCTTGTCAGTATTCTCTGATCTTCGTCGGCGGTGACAGTCGTACACTTGTCATTGCGAATTCAAGACATGCAACCAGTGGGCGTCAATTCCAGGCGCCCTCATTGCTACTCAACAAGCATAACTTCGGAACTATAGCTCCTGACCTTCCGGCTGATCTTGACGTTGTTGTGGCTGTGGTTTCTTGGCTTGAAGTCGGAGGCAGAAGATACTGCAACCTGTCCTTTCGAAATTTCTTCCGGCAATTCTTGTGCTATCTGGTTTCCCGCGTTGTTGTAGACTTCAGCCAACATAAATCAGACGTCAGTGTGTCTACAACAGCTGCTCCGGCAGATCGTCATGACTGTAATTCGGTGAGGAAGATTTCATAAGCTTTGATGTCCTCATTATTTTTACTTAAAGTTGGATATTTAAGGTCATCTTCAGATGATCCCTGATACACAAGACATCGAGACCAATTCATTATGTTAAGCTTTTATAAAGAATCTATTGAAGGAGAAGAAGAATCACATTAAATACTTGAAGTTTCAGTGGTACAACAGTATTGGCGCAGCCTACATTATATCAGTTTGGAAAATAAGAACGTACACGATATACTTAACATAATCTTTACCTATTCTAACCAAAAGCATCCTAACTTAGTTTAACCAAACTAAGTGAAGCTAAATCATGCTTAACCAAGATTAACCTAACCTAACAAAATACTACCTGACCAGACTAAATCAACCTTGACTACTAACATTGTTAATGTAATGGTCGTGAACCCATAGAGTCAACCTGACTAGAGATTCAGACGACTTGATGAAGTACAGCCCAGTTACTACGCCCACCCAGGGTAGCCAGTAATGAACACCTCCTTCAACACTAACATGCTCACACTCTCCGTGAACCTCCTTCAACACACTAACATGCTCACACTCTGTAAACCTCCTTCAACACTCTAACATGCTCACACTCTCTGTAAACCTCCTTCAACACTCTAACATGCTCACACTCTCTGTAAACCTCCTTCAACACTCTAACATGCTCACACTCTCTGTAAACCTCCTTCAACACTCTAACATGCTCACACTAGCTTCCCTCCACGCTCCAGCTATCTTACTCCGAGCAGCGCTGAGCAACCCTAGGATTACTATAACTTAGGGTAACCCCAAGATAACACTAGGATAACACTAATATAAGCTAGGATAACATTGATGTGAAGCAGTGTGATAGTTCACTCTTCTGTGCTCAGCTATTGTGCTCATCTACTGTGCTCAGCTTCGAGTGTTCAGTAATGGCTTTGACTATAACAGTAACACTGGGACCTCAGTGGAAATAAGCCGGTCTGATGGCTTGACTCTGTTGGGTTTTCCTGGGTTACTAAACCTATTCTTCTGTCAGCATGGTAAACATAGTGGCTGATGTTGCAGTAGCCAGGCTTAGGCTTGGTTATAAAGTACTCCTGACAGTCTGACAGACATGTAGATGATTATTAAATGCAATGTGGTCAGTTGTATGGTCACCATCTCTTCCAATTATTGAGGAATATAAAGATATATCAAGGTATTTTATTAGTGAAAATAAGATACCAGACATATTAAGTAAATTTTCTAAATTTGCTTGTAACAGATAAGGTCTGTTAACCCTGTTGAGGCCTATTTCCTAGGCCTTTTGTGTATTAATACGCTCTTCTGCTACCATCCACGGGATGGATATGCGGTGTACGATCAACTAACAGCTTCGGCGGACAAATATAGATATAAATGTAAATGTTATGGTATTGTTACAGTGGGACCTGGTGTGTGAGAAGAGCTTCTTGCCTACCCTGGCACTGGTCTTGCTGGGTACCAGCGGCCTCGTCGGGAATTTCCTCTTCGGCTACATCCAAGACGGGTGAGTGTGTGAGTGACAGGTAAGTGACGGGTGAGTGTGTGAGTGACGGGTGAGTTTTATGTATACAGTAAACTGTGTTATCAATATTCTCACCATCGATCATTAAAGTTAATTCAGAAATAACTAATTATAACCACAGTAATTATTACTACTGTAGTTATAACGTTATCTATCAGTCTACTTGTTCTTCTCTATGTGTGGAAGATAAGCACTTCACACAGGTGTACCACCTACCACCTGTCTTCCCGCCACACAGGTGTCCCCACCTCACCACCTGTCCTTCCCCCACACAGTGTACCCACCTCACCACCTGTCTTCCCACACAGGTGTTCCCACCTCACGCACCTGTCATACCCACACAGGTGTCCCACCTCACCACCTGTCTTCCCACCAAGTGTCCTCACCTGACCACCTGTCTCCCCACAGGTGTACCACCAGACCACCTGTCCCTTCCCCCCACAGGTGGTCCCACCTGACCACCTGTCTTCCCACTACGGTGTCCCATCTCACCACCTCTCTTCCCCACACAGGGTCCCACTCACCAACTTCTTCCCACACAGGTGTCCCATCTGACCACCCTCTTCCCACACAGGTGACCCCACCTCACCACCGTCTTTCCCACACAAGTGGTCCCACCTGACCACCTGCCTTCCCACACAGTGTATCCCACCTGACCACCTGTCTTCCCAAACAGGATGTCCCACGTCCCACCCTCACCACTGTCAGTCCACAGAGGTGTACCCCACCTCACCACCTGTCTTCCCACACAAGTGTCCCACCTGACCACCTGGGTCTTCCCAACAAAGGTGTACCACCTGACCACCTGTCTTCCCCACAGGTGTCCCACCTGCCACCGTCTTCCCACACAGTGTCCCACTGATCACCCTCTCTTCCCATACACAGGTGTCCCACGTCACCTACCTGACTTCCCACACAGGTGGTCCCACCTCACCACCTGTCTTCCCACACAAGTGTCCCAACCTTGACCACCTGTCTTCCCACACAGGTGGTACCACCTGACCACACTGTCTTCCACACAGTGTCCCACGTCCCACCTCACCACCTGTCTGTCCACAGAGGTGTCCCACCTACCACCGTCCTCCAACACCGGTGTCCAACTCACGGGGGCACCTGTCTGTCAACACAGGTATACCACCTCACCACCTGTCTTTCCAACATAGGTGTACCACCTGACCACTCCTGTCTTCCACACAGGTGTCCCCACCTCACCACCTGTCTTTCCACACAGGTATACCAACCCCCTCACCAACTGTCTTCCCACACTGCTGAACCAACCTGACAACCTGTCTTCCCACACAGGTGTCCCACCCACCGACTCTGTCTTCCCCACACAGGTGTCCCACCTCCCCCACCTGTCTTCCAAACAGGTGTCCCACCTCACCACCTGGCTTCCAAAACAGGTGTCCCCTCACCTCACCACTTGTCTTCCCACACAGGTGTACCACCTCCCATCCTGTCTTCAACACAGGCTGTACCACCTGACCACCTGTCTTTCCCACACAGGTGTACCCTCCTACCACCTGTTCCTTCCACACAGGTGTCCCACCTGACCACCACTGTCCTTCCCCACACAGGTTCCCTCTCCCACCTCATCACGCTGTCTTCCCACACAGTGTCCCACCAACACATACCATCCTGTCTTCCAACAAAGCTGTACCACCTGACCACCTGTCTCCCACACAGGTGTCCCCACCTGACAACCTGTCATCCACACAGGTGTCCCACCTCACCACCTGTCTTCCCCACACTGGGTCCACCTAAGATCATCTATACCACCTGTCCTTCCAAAACAGGTGTCCCACCTCACCACTTTGCTTCCCCACACAGGTGTACCACCTGACCACCTGTCTTCCCAAACAGGTGTACCACCTGACCACCTGTCCTTCCCCCACACAGTATCCCACCCACCACCTGCTTTCCCCACAGGTGAACCACCTGTACCGCATTCCTTTCCACACAGAGTACCACCTGACCACTTGTCTTCCCACACAGGGTAATTCACCTCTCACCACCTGTCTTCCCACACAGGTGTCCCACCATCACCACCTGTCTTCCCACACAGATGTCCCACCTCACCATCCTGTCTTCCCACACAGGTGGTCCCACCTCACCAACTGTCCTTCCCACATAGGTGTACCACCTGACCACACTATCTTCCACACATGTGTACCAACCTGACCACCTGTCTTCCCACACAAGTGTCCCCACCTCACTCACCTGTCTTCCCCACAAGGTGTACCACCTCACACATGTCTTCCCACACAGGTTACCACCTGACCCCAACCTGTCTTCCACAAATGTGTCCCACCTCACCCACCTGTCTTCCCACACAGGTGTACACCTCACCACCTGTCCTTCCCACACAGGTGTCCCACCTCACCAACTGTCTTCCCCACTGACAGGTGTATTACCACTGACCACGTGGTCTTCCCACACAGGTGTACCAACTGACCACCTGTCCCTTCCCCACACCCAGGTGTACCAACCTGACCACCTGTTCTTCCCCACATGTACCACCTCACCACCTGTCTTCCCACACAGGTGTACCCTGACCACTTTGGCTTCCCCCACAGGTATAGCCAACCTCACCACCTGTCTTCCCACACAGGTGTACCACCTTGACCACCTGTCTTCCCACACAGGTGTACCACCTCACCACCTGTCTTCCCACACAGGTGTACCACCTGACCACCTGTCTTCCCACACAGGTGTACCACCTGACCACCTGTCTTCCGACACAGGTGTACCACCTGACCACCTGTCTTCCGACACAGGTGTACCACCTGACCACCTGTCCCTTTCTCCGACACAGGTGTACCACACACCTGACCACCTGTCTACCCGACACAGGTTATCCACACCTGACCACACTGTCCTTCCGACACAGGTTGTAACCACCTACACCTGTCTTCCGACACAGGTGTATACCGACCTGACCACCTGTCCTTCCGACACAGGTGGTACCACCTGACCACCTTCTTCCTACACAGTGTACCACCTGACCACCTGTCCATTCGACACAGGTGTACCACTTGACCACCTGTCTTCGCACGCAGGTGTACCACCTGACCACCTTCTTCCCCACAGTGTGCCACCTGACCACCTGTCTTCCGCACAGGTGTAGCCACCAGACACGCTTTCTTCCACCACAAGGTGTACCACCTGAACCAGCCTGTCTTCCGACACAGTGTACCACCTGACCACCTGTCTTCCGACACAGGTGTAACCACCTGACCACCTGTCCCTTCCGACACAGGTGTACCACCTTGACCCCCTGTCTTCGCACCAGGTGTACCACTTGACCACACCTGTCCTCCCACACAGGTGTACCACCTGACCACCCTTCTTCGCACGCAGGTGTACCACCTGACCACCTTTCATCCCACACAGGGGTACCACCTGACCAACCTGTCATCGCACGCAGGTGTACCACCTGACCACCTGTCTTCCCCACACAGTGTACCACCTGACCACCTGTCCTTCGCACGCAAGTGGACCACCTCACCAACGTGTCATTCCCCACACAGGTTACCACTGACCACCCTGTCTCCCCACACAGGTGTACCACCTTCACCACTTGTCTTCGCCACACAGGTGAACCACCTGACCACCTGTCTTCCCACACAGTGTGTACCACCTCACCACTTGTCTTCTCCCACACAGGTGTACCACCTGACCACCTCTTCCTACGCAGGTGTACCCACCTGACCCACCTGTCTTCCGACCAGGTGTACCACCTGACCACCAGTCTTTTCCACACAGGGTACCCCACTTGACCACCTGTCTTCCCACACAGTGTATACCACCGTCACCACCTGTCTTCCCACACAGGTGACCAACTTGACCACGTGTCTTCCCACACAGGTGTACCACCTCCCCACTTGTCCTTTCCCACACAGGGTACCACTTGACCACCTGTCTTCCCACACAGGTGTATCGGTACCACTCACCACCTGTCTTCCCACACAGGTGTATACCACTTGACCACCTGTCTTCCCACACAGGTGTACCACTTTACCACCTGTCCCCTTCCACACAGGTGTACCACCTCACCTACCTGTCTTCCCACACAGGTGACCACCTCACCACCTGTCTTCCACACAGTGTACCAAACCTCACCACGTGTCTTCCGACACAGGTGTACACCTGAACCACCTGTCTTCCCACACAGGTGGTAACCACCTCACCAAGTGTCTTCCGACGCAGGTGTTACCACCAGACCACCTGTCTTCCCACACTGATGTAACCACCATAGCACTTGTCCTCTCCACACAGGTGTACCACTTGACCACCCTGTCTTCCCACACAGGTGTACCACCTGAGCCCGCTGTCTTCCCACACAGTTGTACCACCTGAACCACCTGTTCTTCCCACACAGGTGTCCCACCTGAGCAGCCTCTCTTCCCACAACAGGTGTCCCACCTCACCACCTGTCTTCCCACACAGTGTACCAACCTGACCACCTGTCCCTTCCCACACTGTTTGTCCCAGCACCTGAGCACTTGTCTTCCCACACAGTGACCCACCTGAACACCGGTCTTCCCACACAGGTTGTACCACCTGAACAACCTGTCTTCCCACACACTGTTCCCCACCTGCGCACTGTCTTCCCCACACAGGTTCCCAACCCCCCCCCCTGAAACACCTGTCTTCCCACACAGGTGTCCCACCTGAACACCTGTCTTCCCCACACAAATGTCCCCACCACCGAGCACCTGTCTTCCCCACACAGGTGTCCCACCTGAGCAACCCTGTCTTCCCAACACAGGTTGTACCACCTGAAGCACCTGTCTTCCCACACATGTTACCACCTGACACCTGTCCTTCCCACACAAGTGTCCCACCTGAGCACCTGACTTTCCACACAGGTGTCCCACCTGAGTCACTACTGTCTTCCCACACAGGTGTCCCACCTGAGCACCTTTTCCCACACAGAGGTTGTCCCACCTGAACACCTTCTTAACCACACAGGTGTCCCTCCTGAACACGTCTGTCTTTCCCACACAGGTGTCCCACCTGAACACCTGTCTTCCCACACAGTGTACCCACCTGAACACCTGTCTTTTCCCACACAGGTGTCCCACCTCACCACCTGTCTTCCCACACAGGTGTACCACCTGACCCACTCTGTCTTCCCACACTGTTGTACCACCTGAGGCACTTTGTCCTTCCCACACATGGTGTACCACCTGAACACCTACCTCCCACACAGTGTATCCACCTGAACACCTGCCTTCCCACATCAAGTGGTCCCACCCCTGATCACTTTCTTCTTCCCACACAGGAGTTCCCACCTGAACAACACTGTCTTCCCACACAGTGTCCCACCTGAACCCTGTCTTCCCAAACAAGTGGGTCCCACCTGAGCACCTGTCCTTCCCCACACAGGTGTACCACCTGAACACCTGTCTTCCCCACAGGTTGTAAACCACCTGACCACCTGTCTTCCCACATCAAGTGTCCCACCTGATCACCTGTCTCCCACACAGGTGTCCCCACCTGACACCGTGTCTTCCCACACCGGTGTCCCACCTGAGCACCGTCTTCCCGCACACAGGTGCGCCACCTAAACACCTGTCTTCCCACACAGGAGTCCCCTTTCCTGAACACCTGTCTTCCCACACAGGTGTCCCACCTGAACAGCTGTCTTCCAAACAGGTGTCCCACCTGAACACCTGTCTTCCCCACACAGGTGTCCCACCTGAGCACCTGTCTTTCCTTTCCACACAGGTGTTGTACCACCTGAAGCACCTGGTCTTCCCACACAGGTGTCCATCCTGAACACATGTCTCCCACACAGGTGTCCCACCTGAACACCTGTACTTCCACACAGGTGTCCCCACCTGAACCACCTGGGTCTTCCCACACAGTGTACCACCTAGCACCTGTCTTTTCCCCCACCACAGGTGTCCCCACCCTGAGCACCTGTCTTTTCCCACACAGGTGTCCCCACCTCACCACCTGTCTTCCCAACACAGGTGTACCACCTGACCCCTGTCTTCCCACACTGTTGTACCACCTGACTCGTGTCTTCCACACATGTTACCACCTGAACACCTGTCTTCCCACACAGGTGTAACCCCACCTAACACCTGTCTTCCCACACAAGTGTCCCAACCTGAGCACCTGTCTTCCCACACAGTGTCCCCACCTGAACACCTGTCTCCCACACAGGTGTCCCACCTGAACACCTGTCTCCCCACCAAGCTCCCCACCTGAGCACCCTGTCTTCCCACACAGGTGTCCCACCTGAGCACCTGTCTTCCCACACGCGGGTGTACCACCTGAACACCTGTCCTTCCCACCCAGGTGTAACCACCTGAACACCTGTCCTGTCCACAAAGTGTCCCCAGCCTGAGCACCTGTCTTCCCACACAGGTGTCCACCTGAGCACCTGTCCTTCCCACACAGGTGTCCCACCTGAAGCACACTGTACTTTCCCACACAGGTGTCGCCATCTGAACACCTGTCTTACCACACAGGTTTCCTCCTGAACACCTGTCTTCCCACACAGGTGTCCCACCCTGAACACCTGTCTTCCCACACAGGTGTAGACCACCTGAACACCTGTCCTTCCCCACAGGTGTCCCACCCACCACCTGTCTTCCCCACACAGGTGTACCACCTGATCACCTGTCCTTTGTTCCCACACTGTTGTACCACCTGAGCACTTGTCTTCCCACACAGGTGTAGCCACCTGAACAACCTGTTTTCCCCGTTCCCACACAGGTGGTTACCACCTGAACACCTGTCTTCCCACACAAGTGTCCCCACCTGATCACCTGTCTCCCACACAGTGTCCCACCTAAACACCTGTCTTCCCACACCAGGTGTCCCACCTGAACACCTGTCCTTTCCCACACAAAGTGTCCCCACCTGAGCACCGGTCTTACCCACACAGTGTCCCACCTGAGCACCTGTCCTCCCCACACAGTGTACCACCGAACACCTGTCTTCCCACACAGGTGTAATACCACCTGAACACATGTCTTCCCACACAAGTGGGTCCCACCTGAGCACCTGTCTTCCTCACACAGGTTCCCACCTGAGCACCTGTCTTCCACACAGGTGTCCCACCTGACACCTTCCTTCCCACAACAGGTGTCCCAACTGAAACACATGTCTTCCCACACAGGTGTCCCTCCTGAACACCTGTCTTTCCCGTCAATGGCAAGGTGGGTCCCACCTGACTGAACACCTGTCTTCCCACACAAGGTGGCCCACCTGAACACCTGTCTTCCCACACAGGTGTCCCCCTGAGTCACCTGTCTTCCCACACGAGGTGTCCCACCTGACACCTTCCTTCCCCCACAGGTGTCCCTCCTGAAGCACCTGTCTTCCCACACAGGTGTCCCACCTGAATCACCTGTCTCCACACAGTGTCCACCTGAACACCTTCTTCCCACACAGGTGTCCCACCTGAACACCTGCTTCCCACACAGGTGTCCCACCTGAACACCTGTCTTCCCACACAGAGTCCCACCTTGAACACCTGTCTTCCCACACAGATGTCCCACCTAACACACTGTCTTCCCACACAGGTGTCCACCACCTGAACACCGTCTTCCCACACAGGTGTACCACCTCAACACCTGTCTTCCCACACAGTGTCCCACCTCACCACCTGTCTTCCCACCCAGGTGTCCCACCTCAACCACCTGTCTTTCCCCACACAGGTGTCCCCACCTGAACACCTGTTCTTCACCCACACAGGGTGAACCACCTCAACAACCTGTCCTTCCCACACAAGGTGTAACCACCTCAACACATGTACTTCCCCACACAGGTGTAACCCACCTGGAGGGCACCTGTCTTCGCACACCAGGTGTCCCACCTGAACACTCTTCTTCCCACACAGTGTACCAACCCTCAACACCTTCTTCCCCCACCACAGGTTACCACCTGAGCACCTGTCTTCGCACACAAGTGTCCACCAGAACACCTGTCTTCCCACACAGGTGTACCACCTCAACACTGTCTTTACCACACAGTGTACCACCTGAGCACCTGTCCTTCGCACCCAGGTGTGGGCGTCGACCAGCCTTCTTTATCTACCTGTTGATGAATGCGTCTTCGGCATCGCTACTGGCCTACACGCCCACGTTCAACCTGGTGGCTGGTGTGTCGGTGTGGGCGTTGGGCTTCACGTAAACCAGCGATAATGTCCACGCCCATGGTTCTAGGTAGTTGCGCGCGCGCGCTGCGCATGCGCGTGTGTGTGTGTGTGTGTGTGACTATGCTGCGTGTGTGTGTGTGTGTGTGTGTGTATGTGTGTGTCGGTGAGTGTCTTGTTGTGTGTGTTGTGTGGGTGTGGTGAGGTGTAGTGGTGTGTCCTGTGTACTACCTAATTGTACTCACCTAAAAAAATTGTGGTTTGCAGGGGTCGAGACCCAGCTCTGGC
Source organism: Cherax quadricarinatus (assembly GCF_026875155.1). NCBI lineage: Eukaryota > Metazoa > Arthropoda > Malacostraca > Decapoda > Parastacidae > Cherax > Cherax quadricarinatus. Next base: position 10,488,470 of record NC_069401.1, read on the forward strand.
CCCGCCTCTTCACTGATATCGCTACTGGATCATCTCTCTCTCTCTCCTGTCTCCCTGAGCTTTTGTCATACCTCTTTCTTAAACTATGTATGGTTCCTGCCTCAATACTTCACTTGCTCTAGGCTATTCCACTTGCTGACAACCTCTAATGACTGAAGAAAATACTTCCATAACGTCCCTGTGACTCGTCATGAGTCTTCGCTTCCATTTGTGACCCCTTGTCCCCAGTGTCCCCTCTCTGGAACATCCTATTTCTCTGCCCACCTTGTCTATTCCCCGCAGTATCTTGTATGTCGTTATCATCCCCCTGACCCTTCTGTCCCCCTCCAGTGTCGTCAGTCCGATTTCCCCTTAACCTTTCCCCTCGTAACGACATTCCCTTGACTCAGGACTAGCCATGTTGCAACCTTTGTACTTTTCTCTTAACTTCTTGATGTTGCTTGACCAGGTGGTGGGTTCCAACTGTGCTGCATACTCCATTATGGGCCTAACATACACAGTGTACAGTGTCCTGAACGATACCTTATTAAGGGTATCCGGAACGCTATTCTCAGGTTTGCCAGGCCCCGTATGCTAGCAGCGGTTATTTGGTTGATGTGTGCCTCCCGGTGATTGTGCTCGTGTTATGTCACCCAAGGTCTTTCTCTCCCTGAGTGAGTCTTAGTCTTTGTCCACCTACCCTATACTCTGTCTGCGGTCCTTCTTTGCCCCTCCCCAATCTTCATGACTTTGCATTTGGCAGGCATTGAATTCGAGAACCAGTTCCTGACCACATGTCCAGCCTGTCCAGGTCTCTTTGCAGTCCTGCTCATCCTCGTACCCGATTTAAATTCTTCTCATCAACTTCACTTCATCTGCGAATAGGGACACTTCAGAGTCTATTCCTTCCATCATGTCGTTCACAATAATCAAAAATAACACTGGTCCTAAACTGGACCCCTGTGGGACCCCCGCTCGTAACAGGCGCCACTGTGATACCTCTTCCACGTACCATGACTCGTTGCTGCCCCCTGTCAGTATTTCCCTTATCCATTGCAGTGCCCTTTTTTTTACGTGTGCCTGATTCCCTCCAGCTCTGCACTAATCTCTGTGGGAACGTTCAAAAAAAGGCCTTCCTGCAGTCTAGGAAAACGCAATCTACCCAACCCTCTCTTCTCGTGTCTTATTCTGTTTACCTTGTCATAAAACTCAGAGGTTGTGATACAACATGTGCCTTCCCAAGAACCCATGCTGTTTCCATTTATTAATCTTGTTCCTTCCAGGTGTTCGACCACTCCCTCCTGATAAGCATCTCCATGACTTTGCACACGATACATGTCAGAGACACAGGTCTGTAGTTTAGTGCCTCGTTTCTGTTTCCTTTCTTCAAATATGGGGACTACATAGCTGTCCCTTCCATTTCTCAGGTAGTTTGCCCAGTTTCCAAGGGATGTGTTTGAAGATTGTGGTTAGAGGCCACACAGCATCTCTGCACCTTCTCTAAGGACACCTGGGGAGATGTTGTCCGGTCCATCGACTTTGAGGATGTCAAGTTCACTTAAGAGCTTCTACACCTCCTCCTCAGTTGTATTCGTTTGTGCCATCCAACACTTGTTGGTATATTCCCTCTGATGTTCCGTCTGTCTGTCTTCCCACACCCTTCCTGTCTCTACTAAAAACTTCCTTAAATCTCCTGTCAGCTCTCTCATACTCCTGATCATTTCTGTGAGTTCTCCACCTTCTGTCCTTAATCTGATCACACTGGTCCTTGACTGTTGTCTTCCCACCTATGTGGCTACAAACAACAGTTTCGGGTCAGTCTTGATTCCTCGATGCTATGTCATTTTCATACTGCGCTGGGCCTCCCTCCTTACCTGTGCGTACCTCATTCCTGCTCATGCGACAGATCTCCCTATTTTTCGTGTGTTCTCTGCCTTCTGTACTTTTTCCATTCTCTATTGCACTTGTTTGCCTCCTTACAACCGTCGGGTGCAACCAGGGGCTTGTTCTGGTCTTCCCCGTTGTTACTGTTGCCCTTGGAATGAACCTTTCCACTGCCTCCTTGCATTTAGTTGCTACATATTCCAATCATTCAATTTACTGGCTTTCCTGCCAGTTCTCTGTCGCCACTGGGAACTCCCGCAGGAAGTTCTTCAACTCCGTATGTAGTCCCCTCTTTTATAGTCCAGGTTTTTCCCATTCTACCATTGTCATTCTCGTCCACCTTGCAGCTCACTATGTATTCAAAGCACGGACAGACTCACGTGGTCGCTAGCTCCTAGGGACTCTCCATACTTGATGTCCTCAATGTCTGACTGCCCAGGTGAACAACCAAGGTCCAAATTTTCCCCCCCCCTTTGCCCTGGTTTTCAATCCTCCCCTCTCACGCTGGAGGTGTCCTTATGACATTTGGTGCATGAGGTTTTCCAGCACCACTCCAACATCCTGGCTCTCCATGTTCGGACCCCCATGTGCTCCAGGTTTTTCCCAGATCAATCTCCCTGTGGTTGAAATCCCCCCCATAACCAGCAACTTTGTCTCTGCGGAGTGAGCTCTTCTGCCACCCTCAGCAAGTGTGTCTGTCCACCATTGCTCTTTGCTCCTCTTCATATTCCTCTCTGGTCTCCTGCAGTTCTGTGGTGGATTATACATCACCTGCAATGACCACTTTTGTGTTCCCACGACCTGAAAGAGTACCTGCTATGTAGTCTCTTTCTCCCGGCTCATCATTCCTTCATTTTCTCGAATTTCCATCTGTTTTTTACGAGCAGAGCAACCCACCTCCCCCCCAGCCCTTCTATCTTTCCTCATGATCTGGTATCCTGGTGGGAAGATAGAATCTGTTATTGTCTCCATGAGTATTTGTTTTTCTGTAACTGCTATGATGTCTGGGGACTTCTTCATTGATCTTTCTGCCATTCCTCATGTTTATTCGTAATCACATCTGCCATTTGTGTACCAAACCTCAACTTCTGTTCTAATACTGTACACTGTGGGCGGGGGGTGTAAACAGAGGGATCGGTGTGATGGTTGGTTTTGGATGTTCAGTTCTGCCATTGGGGGTGTCGTGGCTGGAGTCCTTCTCCTTCTGCAGTGTTCGTCTGGGGGGTGTGCTTGTCCTTCCATTTGATCCTGGGTGTGTGTGAGTGTGTGTGTGTGTGTGTGTGTGTGTGTGTGTGTGTTGTGTGTGTGCGTGTGTGTTGTGTAGCGTGTGTGTGTGTGTGTGTGTGTGTGTGTGTGTGTGTGTGTTGTGTCTGTGTGTCTGTGTCTGTGTGTTTAGGTGTGTGTGTGTGAGTGTGTGTGGTGTGTGTGTGTGTGGTGTGTGTGTGTGGGTGTGTTCTATGTGTGTGTGTGTCTGTGTGTGTGTGTCTGTGTTGTTGTTGTGTGTGGGTGTGAGTGTGTGTGGTGTGTGGTGTGTGTTGTGTGTGTGTGTTTGTAACTCACCTATTTGTACTCACCTATTTTGTGGTTGCAGGGTCGATTCTCATAGCTTCCTGGCCCCGCCTCGTATCACTGATTGCTAACTAGGTCCTCTCTCCCGTGCTCCAGACTTTATCATACCTCGCCTTAAAACTATGTATGGTTCCCCCGCTCCACACTTCACTTTCTAACTATATCACGACGACTACTCTATGATGAAGAAATACTTCCTAACATCCCTTTGATTCATATGAGTCTTCTAACTTCCAATTGTGACCTCTTGTGTATGTTGTCCCATCTCTGGAACACCAGTCTTCTTTGCCACCGTGTCTATTCTGCGCAGTATTTTATATGTCGTTATCATGTCTACCCTGACCCTCCAGGCCCCATGTCCGTCAGGCCGATTTCCCTCAACCATTCTTCGTACGACAAATCCCCGTAGCTCTGGGACTAGTCTTGTTGCAAACCTTTGCACTTTCTCTAACTTTCTTGACGTGTCTTGACTAGGTGTGGATTCCAAACTGTGCAGCACACTCCAGTATGCCCTGACGTAAATGGTATACAGTGTCCTTGAACGACCTCCTATTGAGTACGGAACGCTATCCGTAGGTTTCCAGGCGCCCTATGCTGCAGCAGTTATACGATTTATGTGCGCCTCAGGAATATGCTCGGTGTTATACTCACCCCCAATCTTTTGCCTTGAGTGAGGTTTGCAGTCCTTTGGCCATCCTAAACTATATTGTGTCCTGCGGTCTTCTTTGCCCTTCCCCAATCTTCATGACTTTGCATTTGGCAGGTTAAACTCAAGGAGCCAGTTTCTGGACCAGGCTTGTAGCCTGTCCAGGTCTCTTTGTAGTTTCCTCATGATCTCATCCGATTTGATTCTTCTCATTAACTTCCATCATCTGCAAACAAGACCCTTCTGAGTCTATCCCTTCCGTTATGTCGTTCACATATACCTAAGAACAGCACAGGTCCAGACTAACCCTGTGGATCCCGCTTGTCACAAGCGCGCCACTCTGACACCGTCGTCACGTACCATGAACTCGTTGTTTTGCCTCCCTGGTCAGGTATATCTCTGACCATTGCAGTGGCCTTTCCTGTTATGTGGCCTGATCTTATTCTAAGCTTTTGCCAGTAACCTCTTGTGAGGAACTTGTCGAAGGCCCTTTTGCAGTCCATAAAAGCAGTCGATCCACCCCTCTCTCTCCTTGTCATACTTCTGTCACCTTGGGGGATTTCCCCCCCCCCATAAAACTCTAGTAGGGTTATGTGACACAGATTTTCCTTCCTGAAACCGTACTAGGTTGTCGTTTAATGCACTTTTTCTTTCCCAGGTGCCCCACCACTCTCCTCCTGATGACTCTCCATGACCTTGCTACAATACACGTTAGTGATACAGGTCTGTAGTTTTAGTGCCTCATGTCTGTCTCCCTTTTTAAAAATTGGGACTACATTTTGCCATTTTTCCATACCTCAGGAGTTGCCCAATTTCAAATGCTGTGTTGAAGATCTTTGTTAAGTGCTCACACAATATCTCTGCTCCCTCTTTAAGGACCCATAGAGAGATGTTGTCTGGTCCCCACCGCCTTTGAGGTGTCAAGTTTCGCATAGCAGCTTCTTCACCACCTCCTCCTTGGTTATATGTACCTTCATCCAGCACATTGCTGGTGTGCCCCCCTGTTCTGATTTCTTGAGTCCTACCTGTTTCCACTGTAAATACCTCTTAAATCTTGTGTTGAGCTCCTGACAAACCTCCCTCGGGTCGTATTCTTGTGAATTCCCCATCCACCCTTCCCCTCAGTCTGATTACTGGTCCTGACTGTTGTTTTCCTCCTGATGTGGCTGTACAACAGCTTCGGGTCAGTCTTTACTTTTTGATGCTATGGTCATTTTCATATTGTCTCTGAGCCTCCCCTTCTTATCTTGCATATCGTTCTGGCTCTTCGGCTGATTTCTTTATTTTCCTAGTTTCTCCTTCATCTGTACCTTTTTCATTGCTAGTACACCTAGATTTTTGCCTCCTACACCTTTGGGTGAACCAAGTACTCGTTTATGTTCTTCCATTATTCTGTTTCCCTTGGGAACAAACCTCTCCTCTGCCTCCTTGCATTGTGTTGCTAACTAGTCCATCATTTCTTGTACGTGGTTTTCCTGTCAGTTCCCTCTGCCCACTGAATTCTTGAAAGAAGTTCCTCATGCCTGAATGAGTTCCCCCCTTTTGGTAGTTTGGTTTTTTCCCAGTCTATTACCTGCTACTCTCTCCACTTGGAGCTCAACTTATGTAGTCGAAGCACAAACCTACATGATCACTAGCTCCCAGGGCCTTTCATACATGATACCCTCGATGTTCCGAACTACTCATGGTGAATACAAGGTCCACTCCTTGCTGGTTCATCCTCTCCTCTCTCTCTGGCTGAAGTTTTCCTCTAACATGTTGATGCATGAGGTTTTTCCATGGACCACATCATGCCATCATCTTGCTCTCCATGTTTTCGGGACCCCCATGGGGCTCCAGTTTCCCAGTCCAATCTCCTTTTGATTGAAAATCACCCATAACTAAGTAACTTTGCTCCCCCCATGTTGTGCTCATCCTTGCCCTCCAGTGTGTGTGTGTGTGTGTGTCGTGTGTGTGTGTGTGTGTCTGTGTGTGTGTGCTGTGGTGTGTTTGTGTGTGTGTGTGTGTGTGTGTGTTTGTGTAGTTGTGTGTGTGTGGTTGTGTGTGTGTGTGTGTGTGTGTGTGTGTGTGTGTGTGTGTGGTGTGTGTGTGTGTTGTGTGTTGTGTCCTGTGGTGTGTGATGTCTGTTGTGTCTGTGTGTGTGTGGGTGTGTTGTCTGTTGTGTGTCTGTGTGTGTGTCCTGAGTGGGTGTTCTGTGTGTGTGTGTTGTGTGTGTGTGTGTGTGTTGTGTGTGTGTGTGTGTGTACTCACCTATTTGTGGTTGCAGGGTTCGAGTCTTGAGCTCCTGACCCGGCGCCTCTTCACCAGATGCTACGGGCCCCTCTCTCTCCCCCTCCATGAGCTTTATCAAACCTCGTCTTAAAACTGTGTATGGTTCCTGCCTCCACTACGTCATTTTCTAGGCTATTCCACTGCCTTTACAACTCTATGACTGAAAAATTACTTCCTACTATCATCTCTGACTCATTTGTGTCTTTCAACTTCCAATTGTGGCCACTTGTTTCTTCTTCCTGTGTGTCCCCCTCCCTGGAACATCCTGTCTTTGTCCACCTTGTCTATTCCCACGCAGTATTTATATAATGTCGTTATCATGTCTCCTCCCCTGACCCTCCTGTCCTTCCATGTCGTCAGGCCGAATTTCCCTTAATCTTTCTTCATAAGGACATTCCCCTTACTCTGGAACTAACCTTGTCCGCAAACCTTTGGTACTTTCTCAGTTTTCTTGACGTGCTTTACAAGTGCGGGTTCCCAAACAGTGCTGCATACTCCAGTAGGCCTGACATAACACGTAATGTAATGGTCGTAGAACCCATAGAGTCAACCTGACTAGAGATTCAACGACTTGATGATGTACACCAGTTACTACGCCCACCCAGGTAGCCAGTAATGAACACCTCCATTCAACACTAACATGCTCACACTCTCCGTGAACCTCCTTCAACACTCTAACATGCACACACTCTCTGTAAACTCCTTCAACCTCTAAGCATGCTCACACTCTCCTGAAACCTCCTTCACACAACTAACATGCCTCACACTCATCTGTAAACCTCCTCAACACTCAACATGCTCGACACTAGCTTCCATCCGACGCTCCCAGCTATCTTACTCCGAGCAGCGCTGAGCAAACCCTAGGATTACTATACCTTAGGGTAACCCCAAGATAACATAGGATAACTCTAATATAAGCTAGTATAACATTGATGTGAAGCATGTGATATTCACTTCTTCTTGCTCAGCTAGTGTCTCACATCTACTGTGCCTCAGCTTCGAGTGTTCATAATGGCTTTGACTATAACAGGGTAATCACAGGGACCGTCAAGTGAAATAAGCCGTCTGATGGCTTGACTCTGTTGGTTTTCCCTGGGTTACATAAACCGATTCTTCTGTCAGCATGGGAAACAATAGTGGCTGAGGTTTTGCAGTAGCCCAGGCTTAGCTTGTTATAAAGTACACCTGACATCTGACGACATGTAGATGATTATCAAATGCAATGGGTCATCCGATGGTCACCATCTCGTCTCAATTATTGAGGAATATAAAGATCATAGTCAAGTATTTTAGTTAGTGAAAATAAGATACCAGACATATTAAGTAAATTTTTCTAAATTTGCTTGTAACAGATATAAAGTCTGTTAAAACCCTGTTGAGGCCCTATTTTCCTAGCCTTTTGTGTATAATCCGCTCTTTTCTGCTACCATCCACGGGATGGATATGCGGTGTACGATCAACTACAGCTTCGGCGAGACAAATATAGATATAAATGATAAATGTTTATGGTATTGTTACATGGGACCTGGTGTGTGAGAAAGCTTCTTGCCTACCCGGCACTGTCCTTGCTGGTACCACGGCCTCGTCGGGAATTCCTCTTGCCTACATCCAAGACGTGATGTGTGAGTGACAGGTAAGTGACGGTGAGTGGTGTGAGTGACGGGTGAGTTTTAGTATACAGTAAACTGTGTTATCAATATTCTCACCATCGATCATTAAAGTTAATTCAGAAATAACTAATTATAACCACAGTAATTATTACTACTGTAGTTATAACGTTATCTATCAGTCTACTTGTTCTTCTCTATGTGGTGGAAGATAACACTTCACACAGGTGTACCACCTACCACCTGTCTTCCCGCCACACAGGTGTCCCCACCTCACCACCTGTCCTTCCCCCACACAGTGTACCACCTCACCACCTGTCTTCCCACACAGGTGTCCCACCTCACCACCTGTCTACCCACACAGGTGTCCCACCTCACCACCTGTCTTCCCACCAAGTGTCCTCACCTGACCACCTGTCTCCCCACAGGTGTACCACCAGACCACCTGTCCCTTCCCCCCACAGGTGGTCCCACCTGACCACCTGTCTTCCCACTACGGTGTCCCATCTCACCACCTCTCTTCCCCACACAGGGTCCCACTCACCAACTTCTTCCCACACAGGTGTCCCATCTGACCACCCTCTTCCCACACAGGTGACCCCACCTCACCACCGTCTTTCCCACACAAGTGGTCCCACCTGACCACCTGCCTTCCCACACAGTGTATCCCACCTGACCACCTGTCTTCCCAAACAGGATGTCCCACGTCCCACCCTCACCACTGTCAGTCCACAGAGGTGTACCCCACCTCACCACCTGTCTTCCCACACAAGTGTCCCACCTGACCACCTGTCTTCCCACACAGGTGTACCACCTGACCACCTGTCTTCCCCACAGGTGTCCCACCTGCCACCGTCTTCCCACACAGTGTCCCACTGATCACCCTCTCTTCCCATACACAGGTGTCCCACGTCACCTACCTGACTTCCCACACAGGTGGTCCCACCTCACCACCTGTCTTCCCACACAAGTGTCCCAACCTTGACCACCTGTCTTCCCACACAGGTGGTACCACCTGACCACACTGTCTTCCACACAGTGTCCCACGTCCCACCTCACCACCTGTCTGTCCACAGAGGTGTCCCACCTACCACCGTCCTCCAACACCGGTGTCCAACTCACGGGGGCACCTGTCTGTCAACACAGGTATACCACCTCACCACCTGTCTTTCCAACATAGGTGTACCACCTGACCACTCCTGTCTTCCACACAGGTGTCCCCACCTCACCACCTGTCTTTCCACACAGGTATACCAACCCCCTCACCAACTGTCTTCCCACACTGCTGAACCAACCTGACAACCTGTCTTCCCACACAGGTGTCCCACCCACCGACTCTGTCTTCCCCACACAGGTGTCCCACCTCCCCCACCTGTCTTCCAAACAGGTGTCCCACCTCACCACCTGGCTTCCAAAACAGGTGTCCCCTCACCTCACCACTTGTCTTCCCACACAGGTGTACCACCTCCCATCCTGTCTTCAACACAGGCTGTACCACCTGACCACCTGTCTTTCCCACACAGGTGTACCCTCCTACCACCTGTTCCTTCCACACAGGTGTCCCACCTGACCACCACTGTCCTTCCCCACACAGGTTCCCTCTCCCACCTCATCACGCTGTCTTCCCACACAGTGTCCCACCAACACATACCATCCTGTCTTCCAACAAAGCTGTACCACCTGACCACCTGTCTCCCACACAGGTGTCCCCACCTGACAACCTGTCATCCACACAGGTGTCCCACCTCACCACCTGTCTTCCCCACACTGGGTCCACCTAAGATCATCTATACCACCTGTCCTTCCAAAACAGGTGTCCCACCTCACCACTTTGCTTCCCCACACAGGTGTACCACCTGACCACCTGTCTTCCCAAACAGGTGTACCACCTGACCACCTGTCCTTCCCCCACACAGTATCCCACCCACCACCTGCTTTCCCCACAGGTGAACCACCTGTACCGCATTCCTTTCCACACAGAGTACCACCTGACCACTTGTCTTCCCACACAGGGTAATTCACCTCTCACCACCTGTCTTCCCACACAGGTGTCCCACCATCACCACCTGTCTTCCCACACAGATGTCCCACCTCACCATCCTGTCTTCCCACACAGGTGGTCCCACCTCACCAACTGTCCTTCCCACATAGGTGTACCACCTGACCACACTATCTTCCACACATGTGTACCAACCTGACCACCTGTCTTCCCACACAAGTGTCCCCACCTCACTCACCTGTCTTCCCCACAAGGTGTACCACCTCACACATGTCTTCCCACACAGGTTACCACCTGACCCCAACCTGTCTTCCACAAATGTGTCCCACCTCACCCACCTGTCTTCCCACACAGGTGTACACCTCACCACCTGTCCTTCCCACACAGGTGTCCCACCTCACCAACTGTCTTCCCCACTGACAGGTGTATTACCACTGACCACGTGGTCTTCCCACACAGGTGTACCAACTGACCACCTGTCCCTTCCCCACACCCAGGTGTACCAACCTGACCACCTGTTCTTCCCCACATGTACCACCTCACCACCTGTCTTCCCACACAGGTGTACCCTGACCACTTTGGCTTCCCCCACAGGTATAGCCAACCTCACCACCTGTCTTCCCACACAGGTGTACCACCTCACCACCTGTCTTCCCACACAGGTGTCCCACCTCACCACCTGTCTTCCCACACAGGTGTACCACCTGACCACCTGTCTTCCCACACAGGTGTACCACCTGACCACCTGTCTTCCGACACAGGTGTACCACCTGACCACCTGTCTTCCGACACAGGTGTACCACCTGACCACCTGTCCCTTTCTCCGACACAGGTGTACCACACACCTGACCACCTGTCTACCCGACACAGGTTATCCACACCTGACCACACTGTCCTTCCGACACAGGTTGTAACCACCTACACCTGTCTTCCGACACAGGTGTATACCGACCTGACCACCTGTCCTTCCGACACAGGTGGTACCACCTGACCACCTTCTTCCTACACAGTGTACCACCTGACCACCTGTCCATTCGACACAGGTGTACCACTTGACCACCTGTCTTCGCACGCAGGTGTACCACCTGACCACCTTCTTCCCCACAGTGTGCCACCTGACCACCTGTCTTCCGCACAGGTGTAGCCACCAGACACGCTTTCTTCCACCACAAGGTGTACCACCTGAACCAGCCTGTCTTCCGACACAGTGTACCACCTGACCACCTGTCTTCCGACACAGGTGTAACCACCTGACCACCTGTCCCTTCCGACACAGGTGTACCACCTTGACCCCCTGTCTTCGCACCAGGTGTACCACTTGACCACACCTGTCCTCCCACACAGGTGTACCACCTGACCACCCTTCTTCGCACGCAGGTGTACCACCTGACCACCTTTCATCCCACACAGGGGTACCACCTGACCAACCTGTCATCGCACGCAGGTGTACCACCTGACCACCTGTCTTCCCCACACAGTGTACCACCTGACCACCTGTCCTTCGCACGCAAGTGGACCACCTCACCAACGTGTCATTCCCCACACAGGTTACCACTGACCACCCTGTCTCCCCACACAGGTGTACCACCTTCACCACTTGTCTTCGCCACACAGGTGAACCACCTGACCACCTGTCTTCCCACACAGTGTGTACCACCTCACCACTTGTCTTCTCCCACACAGGTGTACCACCTGACCACCTCTTCCTACGCAGGTGTACCCACCTGACCCACCTGTCTTCCGACCAGGTGTACCACCTGACCACCAGTCTTTTCCACACAGGGTACCCCACTTGACCACCTGTCTTCCCACACAGTGTATACCACCGTCACCACCTGTCTTCCCACACAGGTGACCAACTTGACCACGTGTCTTCCCACACAGGTGTACCACCTCCCCACTTGTCCTTTCCCACACAGGGTACCACTTGACCACCTGTCTTCCCACACAGGTGTATCGGTACCACTCACCACCTGTCTTCCCACACAGGTGTATACCACTTGACCACCTGTCTTCCCACACAGGTGTACCACTTTACCACCTGTCCCCTTCCACACAGGTGTACCACCTCACCTACCTGTCTTCCCACACAGGTGACCACCTCACCACCTGTCTTCCACACAGTGTACCAAACCTCACCACGTGTCTTCCGACACAGGTGTACACCTGAACCACCTGTCTTCCCACACAGGTGGTAACCACCTCACCAAGTGTCTTCCGACGCAGGTGTTACCACCAGACCACCTGTCTTCCCACACTGATGTAACCACCATAGCACTTGTCCTCTCCACACAGGTGTACCACTTGACCACCCTGTCTTCCCACACAGGTGTACCACCTGAGCCCGCTGTCTTCCCACACAGTTGTACCACCTGAACCACCTGTTCTTCCCACACAGGTGTCCCACCTGAGCAGCCTCTCTTCCCACAACAGGTGTCCCACCTCACCACCTGTCTTCCCACACAGTGTACCAACCTGACCACCTGTCCCTTCCCACACTGTTTGTCCCAGCACCTGAGCACTTGTCTTCCCACACAGTGACCCACCTGAACACCGGTCTTCCCACACAGGTTGTACCACCTGAACAACCTGTCTTCCCACACACTGTTCCCCACCTGCGCACTGTCTTCCCCACACAGGTTCCCAACCCCCCCCCCTGAAACACCTGTCTTCCCACACAGGTGTCCCACCTGAACACCTGTCTTCCCCACACAAATGTCCCCACCACCGAGCACCTGTCTTCCCCACACAGGTGTCCCACCTGAGCAACCCTGTCTTCCCAACACAGGTTGTACCACCTGAAGCACCTGTCTTCCCACACATGTTACCACCTGACACCTGTCCTTCCCACACAAGTGTCCCACCTGAGCACCTGACTTTCCACACAGGTGTCCCACCTGAGTCACTACTGTCTTCCCACACAGGTGTCCCACCTGAGCACCTTTTCCCACACAGAGGTTGTCCCACCTGAACACCTTCTTAACCACACAGGTGTCCCTCCTGAACACGTCTGTCTTTCCCACACAGGTGTCCCACCTGAACACCTGTCTTCCCACACAGTGTACCCACCTGAACACCTGTCTTTTCCCACACAGGTGTCCCACCTCACCACCTGTCTTCCCACACAGGTGTACCACCTGACCCACTCTGTCTTCCCACACTGTTGTACCACCTGAGGCACTTTGTCCTTCCCACACATGGTGTACCACCTGAACACCTACCTCCCACACAGTGTATCCACCTGAACACCTGCCTTCCCACATCAAGTGGTCCCACCCCTGATCACTTTCTTCTTCCCACACAGGAGTTCCCACCTGAACAACACTGTCTTCCCACACAGTGTCCCACCTGAACCCTGTCTTCCCAAACAAGTGGGTCCCACCTGAGCACCTGTCCTTCCCCACACAGGTGTACCACCTGAACACCTGTCTTCCCCACAGGTTGTAAACCACCTGACCACCTGTCTTCCCACATCAAGTGTCCCACCTGATCACCTGTCTCCCACACAGGTGTCCCCACCTGACACCGTGTCTTCCCACACCGGTGTCCCACCTGAGCACCGTCTTCCCGCACACAGGTGCGCCACCTAAACACCTGTCTTCCCACACAGGAGTCCCCTTTCCTGAACACCTGTCTTCCCACACAGGTGTCCCACCTGAACAGCTGTCTTCCAAACAGGTGTCCCACCTGAACACCTGTCTTCCCCACACAGGTGTCCCACCTGAGCACCTGTCTTTCCTTTCCACACAGGTGTTGTACCACCTGAAGCACCTGGTCTTCCCACACAGGTGTCCATCCTGAACACATGTCTCCCACACAGGTGTCCCACCTGAACACCTGTACTTCCACACAGGTGTCCCCACCTGAACCACCTGGGTCTTCCCACACAGTGTACCACCTAGCACCTGTCTTTTCCCCCACCACAGGTGTCCCCACCCTGAGCACCTGTCTTTTCCCACACAGGTGTCCCCACCTCACCACCTGTCTTCCCAACACAGGTGTACCACCTGACCCCTGTCTTCCCACACTGTTGTACCACCTGACTCGTGTCTTCCACACATGTTACCACCTGAACACCTGTCTTCCCACACAGGTGTAACCCCACCTAACACCTGTCTTCCCACACAAGTGTCCCAACCTGAGCACCTGTCTTCCCACACAGTGTCCCCACCTGAACACCTGTCTCCCACACAGGTGTCCCACCTGAACACCTGTCTCCCCACCAAGCTCCCCACCTGAGCACCCTGTCTTCCCACACAGGTGTCCCACCTGAGCACCTGTCTTCCCACACGCGGGTGTACCACCTGAACACCTGTCCTTCCCACCCAGGTGTAACCACCTGAACACCTGTCCTGTCCACAAAGTGTCCCCAGCCTGAGCACCTGTCTTCCCACACAGGTGTCCACCTGAGCACCTGTCCTTCCCACACAGGTGTCCCACCTGAAGCACACTGTACTTTCCCACACAGGTGTCGCCATCTGAACACCTGTCTTACCACACAGGTTTCCTCCTGAACACCTGTCTTCCCACACAGGTGTCCCACCCTGAACACCTGTCTTCCCACACAGGTGTAGACCACCTGAACACCTGTCCTTCCCCACAGGTGTCCCACCCACCACCTGTCTTCCCCACACAGGTGTACCACCTGATCACCTGTCCTTTGTTCCCACACTGTTGTACCACCTGAGCACTTGTCTTCCCACACAGGTGTAGCCACCTGAACAACCTGTTTTCCCCGTTCCCACACAGGTGGTTACCACCTGAACACCTGTCTTCCCACACAAGTGTCCCCACCTGATCACCTGTCTCCCACACAGTGTCCCACCTAAACACCTGTCTTCCCACACCAGGTGTCCCACCTGAACACCTGTCCTTTCCCACACAAAGTGTCCCCACCTGAGCACCGGTCTTACCCACACAGTGTCCCACCTGAGCACCTGTCCTCCCCACACAGTGTACCACCGAACACCTGTCTTCCCACACAGGTGTAATACCACCTGAACACATGTCTTCCCACACAAGTGGGTCCCACCTGAGCACCTGTCTTCCTCACACAGGTTCCCACCTGAGCACCTGTCTTCCACACAGGTGTCCCACCTGACACCTTCCTTCCCACAACAGGTGTCCCAACTGAAACACATGTCTTCCCACACAGGTGTCCCTCCTGAACACCTGTCTTTCCCGTCAATGGCAAGGTGGGTCCCACCTGACTGAACACCTGTCTTCCCACACAAGGTGGCCCACCTGAACACCTGTCTTCCCACACAGGTGTCCCCCTGAGTCACCTGTCTTCCCACACGAGGTGTCCCACCTGACACCTTCCTTCCCCCACAGGTGTCCCTCCTGAAGCACCTGTCTTCCCACACAGGTGTCCCACCTGAATCACCTGTCTCCACACAGTGTCCACCTGAACACCTTCTTCCCACACAGGTGTCCCACCTGAACACCTGCTTCCCACACAGGTGTCCCACCTGAACACCTGTCTTCCCACACAGAGTCCCACCTTGAACACCTGTCTTCCCACACAGATGTCCCACCTAACACACTGTCTTCCCACACAGGTGTCCACCACCTGAACACCGTCTTCCCACACAGGTGTACCACCTCAACACCTGTCTTCCCACACAGTGTCCCACCTCACCACCTGTCTTCCCACCCAGGTGTCCCACCTCAACCACCTGTCTTTCCCCACACAGGTGTCCCCACCTGAACACCTGTTCTTCACCCACACAGGGTGAACCACCTCAACAACCTGTCCTTCCCACACAAGGTGTAACCACCTCAACACATGTACTTCCCCACACAGGTGTAACCCACCTGGAGGGCACCTGTCTTCGCACACCAGGTGTCCCACCTGAACACTCTTCTTCCCACACAGTGTACCAACCCTCAACACCTTCTTCCCCCACCACAGGTTACCACCTGAGCACCTGTCTTCGCACACAAGTGTCCACCAGAACACCTGTCTTCCCACACAGGTGTACCACCTCAACACTGTCTTTACCACACAGTGTACCACCTGAGCACCTGTCCTTCGCACCCAGGTGTGGGCGTCGACCAGCCTTCTTTATCTACCTGTTGATGAATGCGTCTTCGGCATCGCTACTGGCCTACACGCCCACGTTCAACCTGGTGGCTGGTGTGTCGGTGTGGGCGTTGGGCTTCACGTAAACCAGCGATAATGTCCACGCCCATGGTTCTAGGTAGTTGCGCGCGCGCGCTGCGCATGCGCGTGTGTGTGTGTGTGTGTGTGACTATGCTGCGTGTGTGTGTGTGTGTGTGTGTGTATGTGTGTGTCGGTGAGTGTCTTGTTGTGTGTGTTGTGTGGGTGTGGTGAGGTGTAGTGGTGTGTCCTGTGTACTACCTAATTGTACTCACCTAAAAAAATTGTGGTTTGCAGGGGTCGAGACCCAGCTCTGGCCCCGCCTCTTCACTGATATCGCTACTGGATCATCTCTCTCTCTCTCCTGTCTCCCTGAGCTTTTGTCATACCTCTTTCTTAAACTATGTATGGTTCCTGCCTCAATACTTCACTTGCTCTAGGCTATTCCACTTGCTGACAACCTCTAATGACTGAAGAAAATACTTCCATAACGTCCCTGTGACTCGTCATGAGTCTTCGCTTCCATTTGTGACCCCTTGTCCCCAGTGTCCCCTCTCTGGAACATCCTATTTCTCTGCCCACCTTGTCTATTCCCCGCAGTATCTTGTATGTCGTTATCATCCCCCTGACCCTTCTGTCCCCCTCCAGTGTCGTCAGTCCGATTTCCCCTTAACCTTTCCCCTCGTAACGACATTCCCTTGACTCAGGACTAGCCATGTTGCAACCTTTGTACTTTTCTCTTAACTTCTTGATGTTGCTTGACCAGGTGGTGGGTTCCAACTGTGCTGCATACTCCATTATGGGCCTAACATACACAGTGTACAGTGTCCTGAACGATACCTTATTAAGGGTATCCGGAACGCTATTCTCAGGTTTGCCAGGCCCCGTATGCTAGCAGCGGTTATTTGGTTGATGTGTGCCTCCCGGTGATTGTGCTCGTGTTATGTCACCCAAGGTCTTTCTCTCCCTGAGTGAGTCTTAGTCTTTGTCCACCTACCCTATACTCTGTCTGCGGTCCTTCTTTGCCCCTCCCCAATCTTCATGACTTTGCATTTGGCAGGCATTGAATTCGAGAACCAGTTCCTGACCACATGTCCAGCCTGTCCAGGTCTCTTTGCAGTCCTGCTCATCCTCGTACCCGATTTAAATTCTTCTCATCAACTTCACTTCATCTGCGAATAGGGACACTTCAGAGTCTATTCCTTCCATCATGTCGTTCACAATAATCAAAAATAACACTGGTCCTAAACTGGACCCCTGTGGGACCCCCGCTCGTAACAGGCGCCACTGTGATACCTCTTCCACGTACCATGACTCGTTGCTGCCCCCTGTCAGTATTTCCCTTATCCATTGCAGTGCCCTTTTTTTTACGTGTGCCTGATTCCCTCCAGCTCTGCACTAATCTCTGTGGGAACGTTCAAAAAAAGGCCTTCCTGCAGTCTAGGAAAACGCAATCTACCCAACCCTCTCTTCTCGTGTCTTATTCTGTTTACCTTGTCATAAAACTCAGAGGTTGTGATACAACATGTGCCTTCCCAAGAACCCATGCTGTTTCCATTTATTAATCTTGTTCCTTCCAGGTGTTCGACCACTCCCTCCTGATAAGCATCTCCATGACTTTGCACACGATACATGTCAGAGACACAGGTCTGTAGTTTAGTGCCTCGTTTCTGTTTCCTTTCTTCAAATATGGGGACTACATAGCTGTCCCTTCCATTTCTCAGGTAGTTTGCCCAGTTTCCAAGGGATGTGTTTGAAGATTGTGGTTAGAGGCCACACAGCATCTCTGCACCTTCTCTAAGGACACCTGGGGAGATGTTGTCCGGTCCATCGACTTTGAGGATGTCAAGTTCACTTAAGAGCTTCTACACCTCCTCCTCAGTTGTATTCGTTTGTGCCATCCAACACTTGTTGGTATATTCCCTCTGATGTTCCGTCTGTCTGTCTTCCCACACCCTTCCTGTCTCTACTAAAAACTTCCTTAAATCTCCTGTCAGCTCTCTCATACTCCTGATCATTTCTGTGAGTTCTCCACCTTCTGTCCTTAATCTGATCACACTGGTCCTTGACTGTTGTCTTCCCACCTATGTGGCTACAAACAACAGTTTCGGGTCAGTCTTGATTCCTCGATGCTATGTCATTTTCATACTGCGCTGGGCCTCCCTCCTTACCTGTGCGTACCTCATTCCTGCTCATGCGACAGATCTCCCTATTTTTCGTGTGTTCTCTGCCTTCTGTACTTTTTCCATTCTCTATTGCACTTGTTTGCCTCCTTACAACCGTCGGGTGCAACCAGGGGCTTGTTCTGGTCTTCCCCGTTGTTACTGTTGCCCTTGGAATGAACCTTTCCACTGCCTCCTTGCATTTAGTTGCTACATATTCCAATCATTCAATTTACTGGCTTTCCTGCCAGTTCTCTGTCGCCACTGGGAACTCCCGCAGGAAGTTCTTCAACTCCGTATGTAGTCCCCTCTTTTATAGTCCAGGTTTTTCCCATTCTACCATTGTCATTCTCGTCCACCTTGCAGCTCACTATGTATTCAAAGCACGGACAGACTCACGTGGTCGCTAGCTCCTAGGGACTCTCCATACTTGATGTCCTCAATGTCTGACTGCCCAGGTGAACAACCAAGGTCCAAATTTTCCCCCCCCCTTTGCCCTGGTTTTCAATCCTCCCCTCTCACGCTGGAGGTGTCCTTATGACATTTGGTGCATGAGGTTTTCCAGCACCACTCCAACATCCTGGCTCTCCATGTTCGGACCCCCATGTGCTCCAGGTTTTTCCCAGATCAATCTCCCTGTGGTTGAAATCCCCCCCATAACCAGCAACTTTGTCTCTGCGGAGTGAGCTCTTCTGCCACCCTCAGCAAGTGTGTCTGTCCACCATTGCTCTTTGCTCCTCTTCATATTCCTCTCTGGTCTCCTGCAGTTCTGTGGTGGATTATACATCACCTGCAATGACCACTTTTGTGTTCCCACGACCTGAAAGAGTACCTGCTATGTAGTCTCTTTCTCCCGGCTCATCATTCCTTCATTTTCTCGAATTTCCATCTGTTTTTTACGAGCAGAGCAACCCACCTCCCCCCCAGCCCTTCTATCTTTCCTCATGATCTGGTATCCTGGTGGGAAGATAGAATCTGTTATTGTCTCCATGAGTATTTGTTTTTCTGTAACTGCTATGATGTCTGGGGACTTCTTCATTGATCTTTCTGCCATTCCTCATGTTTATTCGTAATCACATCTGCCATTTGTGTACCAAACCTCAACTTCTGTTCTAATACTGTACACTGTGGGCGGGGGGTGTAAACAGAGGGATCGGTGTGATGGTTGGTTTTGGATGTTCAGTTCTGCCATTGGGGGTGTCGTGGCTGGAGTCCTTCTCCTTCTGCAGTGTTCGTCTGGGGGGTGTGCTTGTCCTTCCATTTGATCCTGGGTGTGTGTGAGTGTGTGTGTGTGTGTGTGTGTGTGTGTGTGTGTGTTGTGTGTGTGCGTGTGTGTTGTGTAGCGTGTGTGTGTGTGTGTGTGTGTGTGTGTGTGTGTGTGTGTTGTGTCTGTGTGTCTGTGTCTGTGTGTTTAGGTGTGTGTGTGTCTGTGTGTGTTGGGGTGCGTGTGTGTGTGTGTGTGTGTGTGTGTGTGTGGGTGTGTGTGTGTGTGTCTGTGTGTGTGTGTGTGTGTGTGGGGTCTGTGTGTGTGTGTCTGTGTGTGTGGTGTTTGTGTGTGTCTGTGTGTCTGTGTGTTGTGTGTGTGTGTGTGTGTGTGTGTGTCTGTGTTCCTCCTAACTGAAGTTCTCTCCCCCACCTACTAGATTAATTTGAAATTTTAAGATGGGGATTTTTTGTATTCATGGTAATGTTACTACTAGTTGGTAATGTTTCTGCTAGTTGGTAATGTTACTACTAGTTGGTAATGTTTCTGCTAGTTGGTAATGTTACTACTAGTTGGAAATGTTTTACTAGTTGGTAATGTTACTACTAGTTGGTAATGTTACTACTAGTTGGTAATGTTATTACTAGTTGGTAATGTTTCTGCTAGTTGGTAATGTTACTACTAGTTGGTAATGTTTCTGCTAGTTGGTAATGTTACTACTAGTTTGTAATGTTATTACTAGTTGGTAATGTTACTACTAGTTGGTAATGTTACTACTAGTTGGTAATGTTACTACTAGTTGGTAATGTTACTACTAGTTGGTAATGTTACTACTAGTTGGTAATGTTACTACTAGTTGGTAATGTTACTACTAGTTGGTAATGTTACTACTAGTTGGTAATGTTACTACTAGTTGGTAATGTTACTACTGGTTGGTAATGTTTCTGCTAGTTGGTAATTTTTCTGCTAGTTGGTAATGTTACTACTAGTTGGTAATGTTACTACTAGTTGGTAATGTTACTACTAGTTGGTAATGTTACTACTAGTTGGTAATGTTTCTACTAGTTGGTAATGTTTCTGCTAGTTGGTAATGTTACTACTAGTTGGTAATGTTACTACTAGTTGGTAATGTTACTACTAGTTGGTAAAAATTACTACTAGTTGGAAAATGTTACTACTAGTTGGTAATGTTTCTGCTAGTTGGTAAAGTTACTACTAGTTTGTAATGTTATTACTAGTTGGTAATGTTTCTGCTAGTTGGTAATGTTTCTGCTAGTTGGTAAAGTTACTACTAGTTTGTAATGTTATTACTAGTTGGTAATGTTTCTGCTAGTTGGTAATGTTACTACTAGTTGGTAATGTTACTACTAGTTGGTAATGTTACTACTAGTTGGTAATGTTTCTGCTAGTTGGTAATGTTTCTGCTAGTTGGTAAAGTTACTACTAGTTTGTAATGTTATTACTAGTTGGTAATAAATTCTGTAGTTGGTAATGTTACTACTAGTTGGTAATGTTTCTGCTAGTTGGTAAAGTTACTACTAGTTTGTAATGTTATTACTAGTTGGTAATGTTTCTGCTGTTGGTAAGTTTCTGCTATTTGGGTTAAAGTTACTACTAGTTTGTAATGTTATTACTAGTTGGTAATGATTCTGCTAGTTGGTAATGTTACTACTAGTTGGTAATGTTTCTGCTAGTTGGTAAAGTTACTACTAGTTTGTAATGTTATTACTAGTTGGTAATGTTTCTGCTAGTTGGTAATGTTTCTGCTAGTTGGTAAAGTTACTACTAGTTTGTAATGTTATTACTAGTTGGTAATGATTCTGCTAGTTGGTAATGTTACTACTATTGGTAATTTTTTCTGCTAGTTGGTAAAGTTACTACTAGTTTGTAATGTTATTACTAGTTGGTAATGTTTCTGCTAGTTGGTAATGTTACTACTAGTTGGTAATGTTACTACTAGTTGGTAATGTTATTACTAGTTGGTAATGTTTCTGCTAGTTGGTAATGTTACTACAAGTTGGTAATGTTTCTGCTAGTTGGTAATGTTATTACTAGTTGGTAATGTTACTACTAGTTGGCAATGTTACTACTAGTTGGTAATGTTACTACTAGTTGGTAATGTTTCTGCTAGTTGGTAATGTTATTACTAGTTGGTAATGTTACTACTAGTTGGTAATGTTACTACTAGTTGGTAATGTTACTACTAGTTGGTAATGTTACTAATAGTTTGTAATGTTATTACTAGTTGGTAATGTTACTACTAGTTGGTAATGTTACTACTAGCTGGTAATGTTATTACTAGTTGGTAATGTTTCTGCTAGTTGGTAATGTTACTACTAGTTGGTAATGTTATTACTAGTTGGTAATGTTACTAATAGTTTGTAATGTTATTACTAGTTGGTAATGTTACTACTAGTTGGTAATGTTACTACTAGCTGGTAATGTTATTACTAGTTGGTAATGTTTCTGTTAGTTGGTAATGTTACTACTAGTTGGTAATGTTATTACTAGTTGGTAATGTTTCTGCTAGTTGGTAATGTTACTACTAGTTGGTAATGTTATTACTAGTTGGTAATGTTACTACTAGTTGGTAATGTTATTACTGGTTGGTAATGTTACTACTAGTTGGTAATGTTACTACTAGTTGGTAATGTTATTACTAGTTGTTAAAGTTACTACTAGTTTGTAATGTTATTACTAGTTGGTAATGTTTCTGCTAGTTGGTAATGTTACTACTAGTTGGTAATGTTACTACTAGTTGGTAATGTTATTACTAGTTGGTAATGTTACTACTAGTTGGTAATGTTTCTGCTAGTTGGTAATGTTTCTGCTAGTTGGTAATGTTTCTGCTGGTTGGTAATGTTTCTGCTAGTTGGTAATGTTACTAATAGTTGGTAATGTTACTACTAGTTGGTAATGTTACTACTAGTTGGTAATGTTTCTGCTAGTTGGTAATGTTACTACTAGTTGGTAATGTTACTACTAGTTGGCAATGTTACTACTAGTTGGTAATGTTACTACTAGTTGGTATTATTACTGCTAGTTGGTAATGTTACAAACTAGTTGGTAATGTTACTACTAGTTGGTATTATTACTGCTAGTTGGTAATGTTACTACTAGTTGGTAATGTTACTACTAGTTGGTATTATTACTGCTAGTTGGTAATGTTACTACTAGTTGGTATTATTACTGCTTGTTGGTAATGTTACTACTATTTGGGTAAGTTACTACTAGTGGTAATGTTACTACTAGTTGGAAATGTTTACTACTAGTTGGTAATGTTACTACTATTGGTATTATTACTGCTAGTTGTAATGTTACTACTAGTTGGTAATGTTACTCTAGTTGGTAATTTACTACTATTTGGTATTATTACTGCTAGTTGGTAATGTTATTAACTAGTTGGTATTTTTAAATGCTTGTTGGTAATGTTACTACTAGTTGGTAATGTTACTACTAGTTGGTATTATTACTGCTAGTTGGTAATGTTACTACTAGTTGGTATTATTACTTCTAGTTGGTAATGTTACTACTGTTACGCGCCCCTACTTCACTCCATTATATACAAAAATAAAAGGCCTGGTTAAAAATAAGTTCTGTAATAATATATCGCGAACCACTTTATACTAGCTAGATAAAGCGGGTTCGACTAATATTATTATGGGGAACAGAAATGAATCATCAAAAGTACTCTCATTGTATTATATTGTATTATATTATATCTTTCCCCATGATTATTAAAATTAAAATATTATATTATATTATTATTAGGTTAGGTATTACGAATGTGAAAACCACTACTGTAGTGACCAATTGGGGGTTTCTAGAATGACGCCACCCCGTCGCCTTCTGGCAGAGCTGAAGTCGACTATGAAGTAGTTGAGTGAGTCAGTCAGCTCCTAGCTCTGACTCGTTCGGGTCTTCAACCCAAAGCTCCTAGTTAAACAAAAACTTTATACCAAGTCTTGCCTTTGCCATTAGTCTGGTAATTTCATGTCACTTATGAAAGAAACTATTTCTTTTACCCTAGACCTTTCTAAAAGAGTAGATTATTAATTGAAATTATTGTATCATACTCTGTTAATGAGAATTTGAATGTAAGATTGGGTTTCTTGCTGTATAGTGTTTCATTTATAATTACTTGTGGTTATTTTAATTCACTAACCAAATACCAATGAAGCTAAATGATTGGAAAATAAAATAAAACTAACAAAAAAAAATGAGTTATTTGGGCCCCTATTGTTACGGTGAAGATTAAGTAGTAACAACTACTAGTTGGTAATGTTACTACTAGTTGGTAATGTTACTACTAGTTGGTATTATTACTGCTAGTTGGTAATGTTACTACTAGTTGGTATTATTACTGCTAGTTGGTAATGTTACTACTAGTTGGTATTATTACTTCTAGTTGGTAATGTTAGTACTAGTTGGTAATGTTACTACTAGTTGGCAATGTTACTACTAGTTGGTAATGTTACTACTAGTTGGTAATGTTTCTGCTAGTTGGTAATGTTACTACTAGTTGGTAATGTTTCTGCTAGTTGGTAATGTTACTACTAGTTGGCCCCTCAAGGAAGGCTCCTTGACGCTGGTGAGGGGCTCTTGATCTAGGGAATTGGATCTGTGCTCCAGTTCCCTGAATTAAGCCTGAATGCCTTCTATCCCCCCATAGGCGCTGTATAATCCTACGGGTTTAGTGCTTCCCCCTTGATTATAGTAATAGTAGTACTACTAGTTGGTAATGTTACTACTAGTTGGTATTATTACTGCTAGTTGGTAATGTTACTACTAGTTGGTATTATTACTGCTAGTTGGTAATGTTACTACTAGTTGGTATTATTACTTCTAGTTGGTAATGTTACTACTAGTTGGTAATGTTACTACTAGTTGGTATTATTTACTGCTATTTGGTAATGTTACTACTAGTTGGTATTATTACTTCTAGTTGGTAATTTTTACTACTAGTTGGTATTATTACTTCTATTTGGGTAATGTTACTACTAGTTGGTAATGTTACTACTATTTTGGGAAATTATTACTACTAGTTGGTAATGTTACTACTATTTGGTATTATTATACTAGTTGGTAAGGTTACTACTAGTTGGTATTATTACTGCTTTTTTGGGTTTAATGTTACTACTAGTTGGTAATGTTACTACTAGTTGGTATTATTACTGCTAGTTGGTAATGTTACTACTAGTTGGTATTATTACTTCTAGTTGGTAATGTTACTACTAGTTGGTAATGTTACTACTAGTTGGTATTATTACTGCTAGTTGGTAATGTTACTGCTGGTAATTCTAGCGTGCCTGGCTTTGTCCCCATTATAACTTATTCTAAACCTGGCACCATATTCTCTCGTAATCTGGGTTACACTTAAACAAGTGCCAAATGCTCCAGTACCCTCGTTACAAATTAATGCCACGGGCACACATGACTGTCCTATAATTAAATTAGTGCCCTGTATTCCATCTGACTGTTGCTGCTGGTGACTGGTGCAGCCATTGAACTGGTGGGGCCGTCACAGAGGACCTACTCCACTGTGATCATGAACGTGGCATACTCATGCACCCTCATCATTCTGGCTGGTGTGGCATACCTGGTGAGGGACTGGACGCAGCTGGCGTTTGGGCTACAACCATACCATTTCCGCCTTCTTCTTATTCTGGTGGTACGTCTCTTTTGGACTGCTATATACCAGTCTATGATGCTTCACTAAACCTGTTGTTAGATGTTAGGTGGGGGCGTTTAATGATGTTGAATGCAAACTGTAGTGATGTTCAATGTATTTTGATTTTTTCCTTTAAAATTAAGTTTGTAGATCACACAAAAAATAAGGCGCCCGATTAATTCTGACGAGGACACTGGAGAGCACAGGAAGATCTCGATAAGTTGATGCAGTGGTCGAAGTATCAGATGCAGTTTAATGTAGAGAAATGTAAGGTTCTAGCTTTGAGAAAAAGAGATACAGTGCATCAGCAGACCGATTTGGGTATCACAGTCTTGTTAGCCGTAGATGTGAGGAAAAGATTCCAAGACATGATAGGGGTTAACAACATCATCAAAGGAGCCTCGCAACAGCCGGATGCCCAGAAAAAAGGGAGCAATCCCAACCAAACCAATCCAGTGGCAACCAAAAGCATCCAGATGGAATTACCTTGCAAGCTTGGAAGATGGCAAGAGGTGGTTGGAACTACACATATGAAGCCACACTGGCTGATTACCTATCTTCAGTATAGGGGGAGGACGGAGGAGCAGTACCAGGTCATACATATATATATATATAATATATATATATATATATATATAGTTAAGTATAGATAAATATATAGTATATTACACCGGCAGGGGGGCTGCCTGAGTCACCCAGGTGGCTGATAGCGAATGGCAGACTGAGTGAAGCAGAAAAAATCATGAGGAAGATGGCCAGAGTCAACGGCAGAACTCTGCCACCTGACTACATGACCAACCTCAGGGTAAGTTACCTGGGGGAGTTACCTGAGGGTACCTAGGGGAGTTACCTGGGGAATTACCTGGGGGGTTACCTGGGTAGCTCCTGGGGAGAGTTACCTGGAGAGTTACCGGGGGGAGTTACCTGTGAGAGTTACCTGGGCTGCCTTTGGAGTTATCTAGAAACTTCCCGGGGTAGCGTAGAGGTAGATGAGATATAGGGGCCTTTTGACTTTGTTTGAATAAAGGGGTTCACAGCGGCAGTTTTGAGGTGTGCCTGAACCAGTCCAGGAGGGGAGCTTGTTGCCGAGAAGGCCGTAGGTCTTGGACTGAGGCCGGGGCATGGCTGCGTATGTCTAACTTGAGGCAGTGCTCTCGGTGGGCATTCGGGGGAAACTAGGCCCACAACAAGGTCGCTCCAAAGGAAGACCATGAGAAATGGCAGTAGGCGTACTGTCTACACTGGGGGAATTACCTGGGGATTTTACCTGGAAGTTACCTGGGTAACAATGGCGAATCTGATACGTAATATAACTGTATCAAAGACAATTCACTCAGATCATAAATAATAGAGGTACAGACTGTATGCACAGAGCTACGGACCACAAAATGTTAAAAGTCATGAAGGACTCTTACGAAATTCAATTTCAATAACAAAAACAAAAAATGGGATCAAGTTAACCATGTCCTAAAAGAAACAAGCTGGGAAGATATCCTAAATAACACGGACCCGAACATTTGCCCTTTAGAAAAAGGAATTCTGTGGTTCTTGAGATCTGCTCAAGGGCACATTCCATTAAGAAAAATAAAGAGAAGATGTAAACAGAAAGAGAGATACGTTCCCTATACAGACGAAGGCGAAGAGTCACAGAGCTGCTGAGTGGGGTCAATATATCTGAAATACGAAGGGAAGCACTAGTCAATGAAACTGCAAATATCGAACTTAAGGTGAAGGAATCTTATAGGAGACAAGAATCACAGGAAGAACTAAAAAAGGCCATAAAAGAAATTGGAAAAAACAAAAACAAATTACTTCTTCTCTTATACCAAATCTAAGGAAAAACAACATCCAGTATTGGGCCCTTGGTTAGGCGGGGTGGGACATACACAGATGATAGCAAAGAAATGAGTGAGATACTGAAGTCCCAATATGACTCAGTGTTCAGCGAGCCACTGCCCACTTAAGGGTCGACAATCCCAAAAGAATTCTTTATGAACGAAACCCAAAAATTTTGGGCATCCCAAAAATCTAGGATATATTATAACTCCACAAGATTTTGAAGAGGCAAAGAAAAGACATGCCCATGCACTCTGCCCCAGGCCCAGACTCGTGGAACTCCGTGTTCATCAAAAACTGCAAGAAGCCCCCATTGCGTGCCTTCAGCATATTATGGAGAGGGAGCATGGACACAGGGGTCATCCCACACACACTAAAAAAAAACAGACATGCCCCACTCCACAAAGGTGGCAGTAAAGCAAAAGCAAAGAAAATACAGACCGATAGCACTAACATCCCATATCATAAAAATCTTTGAGAGGGTTCTAAGAAGCAAGATAGCCAACCACCTAGACCCATCAGTTACACAACCCAGGGCAACACGGGTTTAGAACAGGTCGCTCCTACCTGTCCCAGCTACTGGACCACTAAAGACAAGGTCTTTTGGATTTCTGTAGAGGATAAACAAAATACAGATGTAAAATACACAGACTTTTCAAAAATTTTCGACAAGTGTGACCATGGTGTAAAGCGCACAAAATGCGTGATAAATTAATAACAGGAAAAGTTGGTAGATGGATCTACAACTTCCCGACAAATAGAACACAAAGAGTAATTTGTAAACAGAGTAAAGTCTGAGACAGCTACGGTAAAAAGCTCTGTTCCACAAGGCACAGTACTCGCTCCCATTCTATTCCTCATCCCCCCCTTTTCTGACATAGAGATGTAAGCCATAGCTCCGTGGGCTTCTTTTGGGGGATGACACCCGGATCACCATGGCAGTGACCTCCATCGAAGCACCGCGAGAACTCCAAGCGGACATCAACCAAATCTTTTAATGAGCCACTCGAAACAATATGAAGTTTTAACGAGGAGAAATTTCAACTACTCAGATATGGAAAACTTGAAGAAATTAAAAATGTTCAGGGTATACCAAAATTCTAACCATACAATAGAGCAGAAAAGTAATGTGAAGGACCTGGGAGTGATAAATGTCAGAGGACCTCACTTTCAAAGACACAACAATGTATCTCCCTCATCAGCTAGGAAAATGATAGGATGGATTATGAGAACTTTCAGAACTAGGGACGCCAAGCTCATGATGATTTCTTTCAAATCGCTTATGCTCTCTAGACTGTTTCACTCTATGCTGTACATTAACTGCCCCCTTCAAGGCTGGTGACATTGCAGACCTGGAGAGTGTACAAAGAACTTTCACAGCACACACAAGTGCGATAAGGCACTTAACTACTGGGAACGGTTGAAGGTCCTTGATCTGTATTCCCTCGAACGCAGGCGAGAGAGATACATAATATTCGCTTGGAAGGTCCTGGAGGGATTGGTACCAAACTTGCACAAAGAAAATCAAATCCCTATGGGGGCAAAAGATCGGCAGGAGATGCAACATTCCACCCATGAAAAGGAGGGGCGCCACGAGTACACTGAGAGCAACACAATAAGTGTCCGGGGTCCAAGATTGTTCAACTGCCTCCCAGCATACATAAGGAAGATTACCAATAGACCCCTGGCTGTCTTCAAGAAGCACTGGACAGGCACCTAGTCAGTATCTGACCAAACCCGGGGTGTAGTTCGTACGTCAGCTTGCGTGCGGGCCCTAAGCAACAGCCTTGGTTGATCAGACCCTGATCCACCATGAGGCCTGGTCTCAGACCGGGCCGCGGGGGCGTTGACTCCCGAAACCCTCTCCAGGTAAACTCTCCAGGATTTAAATAGCGCAGTTGTACCATCAACTTTATCCTTCTTGGTAACAATGTTCAATTTGTAAAGTTAGCAACACCAAGGACCACATGAGAGGGCCCGAGGATCGAGCCTTCAAAAACTCATTATTATGAAGGAAAAACGGACTTAAACCTTTCATAAGTCTAGTTGTAGATTTAATATAAATCTTATAATAATTTACTCAGAAACTCTAGTTTGTAAAATAACTCATCATATGATTACAGACATAGATCCTGATGTAAACTTTTTATTAAATGAATTACACGAATCAACCAGTAACTGTAATTACTACACAGCAGACCAAGCAAAGACATTACTCAGTACAAACAATAACATAACCATCTTTAACTACAATGTCAGATACTTGAGCAAACATTATGGTGACCTCACAACATTACTCAATTCCCTCCATACCAATATATCAAGCATCACACTCACAGAAACCTGGCTTAAGCCAGATATTACAGATGTCTATACCATTCCTGGCTACATGGCCATACACAACTGTAGAACAGACCAGCAAGGTGCAGGAACAGCTATATACTACTCAAATCAACTCTAATGTATCAATAAATCTTGCACAAGGGATGAACATGGAGAATATATCATAGCCAAATTTAAATCAAAAGACCTGCAAAAAAACCCTCACAGTTATAAACATCTACAGAGTACCACAGTCAAACATTTTTTCATTTAGTGAAAAAATAGGAAACATGATTACTGATTTACACTGAATAAAAACCACCTACTACTAACAGGTGATTTTTAAATAAACATACTACACGACAGGACCCACAAGTAACCGAATTCACAAACACAATGAGTAAAGCCTGTTGCTACCAGCAATATCTAAACCTACAAGAATCTCCAAGACAAACATCTCCTTAATAGACCACATCTGGACAAACGCCATATCCCCTTTAAAATCAGGCATAATCACAGACAAACACTACAGACCACTAAACCCCCCCTTTCTTTAAAAACTAATCTGGGCAAACTGCCACGAGACAGCAGTTAACAACTTTATAGCAGCTATGAATAACACTGACTGGCAAAATGAGCTCGACATATATACAGATATGAATGAATGTATAAATTTAATTTCTAAAAAAAAAGCCCCAAAAACCTCTAAAACAAACATTGCCTCCCAAAACTAAACAGATACAGCAAAGACTGAATAATCCCTGGGTAACACCCCGCATCCTCAAATCCATTAACACAAAGCACAAATATGAAAAACAGTATAGAAAGGGTTAAATAACTAGAGAACAGTCTAAACGCTACTCGTTTTGCACTTACCGCCTGATAAGAAGATCTAAAAAATTGCATTATGAAAAAAGATTACATAACATCAAAGGTGATATGAAAAAAAAACCTGGAAAACTCTATCTGAAATTCTTGGTACTAAAAGTTATCCAAAACCAAAACAATTTTAAAATAAGAAAATCAGATGAACCCCAACTCAGACCAACTGAAACAGCGAACAGAATCAATACTTTCTTTTCCATCACAGGAAAAAATCTAGCGAACAAAATACCAAGCTCAAACACCCGTCCCTCAGACTAAACCCCATAGGTACCTACCCAAATACGCTATTCCTAGCTCCAACCAACCCATAGAAGTTACGCGCATCATAAAACACCTTAAAACAAGGCAGGAGACATAAACAACTTGCCTGCTTTTATGTACAAAAAAGCTTCTCAAGTATTGTCACCAATTATTGCAACGCTCTTTAACAAATCCATTGAATCATCAACGTTTCCAACAATCCTCAAAATAGCGAGGGTCACTCCGATCCACAAGGGAGGTGACCAAGCTGACTTGAATAACTATAGACCAATATCTGACTTACACTGCTCTCTAAAATCTTTGAAAAATTAATTCACAGACGGAATTCCCATTTTCCCACCTCGTCTCGCACAACATATTAAAACCTTGTCAGTTTGGATTTAGGAATAATTAAAGCACAAATGATGCTATCCTCACTTGCTAGAACTAATATATACCGCACTCGAAAAGAAAGAAGTCCAATGGGCATTTTCATTGTTTACGTAAACCATACCCCCGGCCGGGATTGAAAACCCGCGGTCATAGAGTCTCAAAACTCCAGCCCGTCGCGTTAGCCACTAGACCAGCTACCACAATAAGATTCATCCAACTAGGTTATATTTCTACACCATAGGAAAAGTTACACAGGCACCTCTGTGACCAAAAAATGCAAGTTTTTACAGACGAATCTCCAGCTAGCGTGGCCGTGACGAACTCTAGCTCAAGTCCCTTCACTGCCGTCAACATGGCTCGTGTATTACGATTTCTTGAGTCATGTTGACGGCAGTGAAGGGACTTGAGCTAGAGTTCGTCACGGCCACGCTAGCTGGAGATTTCGTCTGTAAAAACTTGATTTGTGGTCACAGAGGTGCCTGTGCTAACCTTCCTATGGTGTAGAAATATACCTGTTGGATGAATCTTATTGTGGCTAGCTGGTCTAGTGGCTAACGCGACGGGCTGGAGTTTTGAGACTCTATGACCGGGGGTTCATCCCGGCCGGGGGTTGGTTTATTTTCAATCGTGTCATTACGATTTCTTGAGTCATTTTCGTAAAGCTTTCGATACAGTCGACCATGAACTGCGTACTCCAAAAATAACGCACTATGGTATCAGAAGCCACTCCCTCAACTACCTAAAAACATACCTTTGCAATAGAACGCAATATGTGTATGCAAATGGTGCAAATTCTTCCACCCAACCAATCACAGTAGGAGTCCCACAAGGAAGCATCCTGGGCCCTCCTCTTTCTCATCTACATCAATGATCTACCCAATGCATCACAGCTACTCAAACCCATATTATTGCAGATGAAAACCACATATGTCTTTTCCCACCCAAACACAGTCATACTAGCAAACACAGTCAGTGCCGAATTGCAGAAAATATCTGCTGGATGATGACCAATAAACTTACCCTGAACACTGATAAAACCTATTTCATTCAGTTTGGAAACAAAGCTGCAAATGATCAAATAAACATAACGCTAAACGGATTTATCAGTCACAAGACTCACAGAGGGAAAATTCAAGGTATCCACCTTGACAGTAGCCTTAAGTTCCAGACACACATACAACAAATCACCAAGAAAATCTCCAAGACTGTAGGCATACTATCAAAAATAAGGTACTACGTTTTCCCCAATCAACTCTCCTGGCACTGTACCATTCACTCATATATCCTTATCTTACATATGGAATTTGTGCATGGGATCAACAACATCCATCACCTAAACCTCTAATAACCCAGCAAAAGGCAGCATAAGAACGATAACAAAATTTCCCCCTTTCCCGCCAGCATACTCCACCAATTTTCAAAAGTCTGAATCTGCTTACCATTAAGAACACCATACTTATCCATGTGCCTACTAGTACACAGAACAATACACACAAATTAAAACCCCATCTCAAACTTCTCCTCACCAACCTTAACAGGACACATGACCACAACACAAGACACAGATCTCTACTTAATATACCTCGTGTCCATTCACACTGTGTAAAAACTCTTTGCACATAAAGGGCCCCAAATTATGGAATTCATTACCTGAAGATATTAAAGTAACTCAGTCTGAAAATCAATTTAAGACTCTTCTCAAAAACCCTGAATCACCCTAGACTAAATGCTAAATACTCCATACACACACACTCACTTATGTACCCCACATTATAACTTCAACAATTACCTTGAACCTATTATCCATTGTTGACAGGAATATAACTGAATCATTGTTTTCCCCAAAAAGAATTTTTTTGAAATTAGATTCACTTATAATTAATAATCTACTGTACAACTATGAAAAAATTAATATCCTACTGTACAACTATGATATAATCCTTAGTGTTAAGTAGTCTGTAAGTCAATAATGTTTAAGTTGGCCCATA
Organism: Cherax quadricarinatus; assembly: GCF_026875155.1. Classification (NCBI taxonomy): domain Eukaryota; kingdom Metazoa; phylum Arthropoda; class Malacostraca; order Decapoda; family Parastacidae; genus Cherax; species Cherax quadricarinatus. Next base: position 10,521,229 of record NC_069401.1, read on the forward strand.
ATACCTAGGCATAACAGAGGCTCTCTTTGTATTGCAAACCCACTATTGTAAATATAAAATCTCAATGTATAATTTGCAAAGACATTAAATAAATAATTTAAATAAATAATAATAATAATAACAATAATAATAATAAAAGAATAGTAATACTAATAATAATAAAAGATAGTTTAAAAATAATAAATGAAATAAAAAAATAATAATAATAATAATAATAATAATAATTTAAAAATAATAATAATAATAATAATAATTATAAGAAGAAATGATAATAATATAATAATAATAATAAGAAAAGAGATAATAATAATGTTACGATGTTAGAGGAAGTACGAGGTGGAGCAGTACAGAGAGGACGAGAGGGTGTCCACACCACGATACTTTTTGGTGTTTTTAGACCTCTTCAGACACCCAACCTGTGTCGCAAGACACTCATTATCACTTTCATTGGTGAGTCATCTTCACCCTTGTAAGTCACCTTCACTCTTGTAAGTCACCTTCACCCTTATAAGTCACCTTCACCCTTATAAGTCACCTTCACCCTTATAAGTCCCCTTCACCCTTATAAGTCACCTTCACCCTTATAAGTCACCTTCACCCTTATAAGTCACCTTCACCCTTATAAGTCACCTTCACCCTTGTAAGTCACCTTCACCCTTATAAGTCACCTTCACCCTTGTAAGTCACCTTCACCCTTGTAAGTCATCTTCACCTTTGCATGTCACCTTCACTAATGTTTCAATATAGTTTGACACTAACTCTTCGCTTATTTTCCGGATAATTATTCACCTTGTATTCATTACATTAATTGCGTTACCATCTTCCACCAAGGCAGGGTGACCCGAAAAAAAAAAAACTTTCACCATCATTCACTCCATCACTGTCTTGCCAGAAGGGTGCTTTACACTACAGTTTTTAAACTGCAACATTAACACCCCTCTTCAGAGTGCAGGCACTGTACTTCCCATCTCCAGAACTCAAGTCCGGCCTGCCGGTTTCCCTGAACCCCTTCATAAATGTTACTTTGCTCACACTCCAACAGCACGTCAGGTATTAAAAACCATTTGTCTCCATTCACTCCTATCAAACATGCTCACGCATGCCTGCTGGAAGTCCAAGCCCTCGCACACAAAACCTCCTTTACCCCCATCCCTCCAACCTTTCCTAGGCGACCCCTACTCCGCCTTCTCTCCGCTACAGATTGATACAGTCTCAAAATTATTCTATTTCGTTCCATTCTCTCTACATGTCCGAACCACCTCAGCAACCCCTCCTCAGCCCTCTGGATAATAGTTTTGGCAATTACGCACCTTCTCCTAACTTCCAAACTACGAATTCTCTGCATTATATCCACACCACACATTGCCCTCAGACATGACATCTCCACTGCCTCCAGCCTTCTCCTCGCTACAACATTCATCACCCATGCTTCACACCCATATAAGAGCGTTGGTAAAACTATACTCTCATACATTCCCCTCTTTGCCTCCAAGGACAAAGTTCTTTGTCTCCACAGACTCCTAAGTGCACCACTCACCCTTTTCCCCTCATCAATTCTATATGATTCACTTCATCTTTCATAGACCCATCTGCTGACACGTCCACTCCCAAATATCTGAATACATTCACCTCCTCCATACTCTCTCCCTCGAATCTGATATTCAATCTTTCATCACCTAATCTTTTTGTTATCCTCATAACCTTATTCTTTCCTATATTCACTTTTAATTTTCTTCTTTTACATACCCTACTAAATTCATCCACCAATCTCTGCAACTTCTCTTCAGAATCTCCCAAGAGCACAGTGTCATCAGCAAAAAACAACTGTGACAACTCCCACTTTATGTGTGATTCTTTATCTTTTAACTCCACGCCTCTTGCCAAGACCCTCGCATTCACTTCTCTTACAACCCCATCTATAAATATATTGAACAACCATGGTGACATCACACATCCTTGTCTAAGGCCTACTTTTACTGGGAAATAATCTCCCTCTTTCCTACATACTCTAACTTGAGCCTCACTATCCTCGTAAAAACTCTTCACTGCTTTCAGTAACCTACCTCCTATTCCATACACCTGCAACATCTGCCACAATGCCCCCCATCCACCCTGTCATACGCCTTTTCCAAAGCCATAAATGCCACAAAAACCTCTTTAGCCTTATCTAAATATTGTTCACTTATATGTTTCACTGTAAACACCTGGTCCACACACCCCCTACCTTTCCTAAAGCCTCCTTGTTCATCTGCTATCCTACTCTTAATTCTTTCAATAATAACTCTACCATACACTTTACAGGTATACTCAACAGACTTATCTCCCTATAATTTTTGCACTCTCTTTTTTCCCCTTTGCCTTTATACAAAGGAACTATGCATGCTATCTGCCAATCCCTAGGTATCTTACCCTCTTCCATACATTTGTTAAATAATTGCACCAACCACTCCAAAACTATATCCCCACCTGCTTTTAACATTTCTATATTTATTCCATCAATCCCGGCTGCCTTACCCCCTTTCATTCTACCCACTGCCTCACGAACTTCCCCCACACTCACAACTGGCTCTTCCTCACTCCTACAAGATGTTATTCCTCCTTGCCCTATACACGAAATCACAGCTTCCCTATCTTCATCAACATTTATCAATTCCTCAAAATATTCCCTCCATCTTCCTGATACCTCTAACTCTCCACTTAATAACTCTCCTCTCCTATTTTTAACTGTCAAATCCATTTGTTCTCTAGGCTTCCTCAGCTTGTTAATCTCACTCCAAAACTTTTCTTATTTTCAAAAAAATTTGTTGATAACATATATATATATCCACACATATATAAGGAAGAAATCAAGAATGAAACGCAATACGTGTGACCTATCACATAAAAACTACCACAGTGGAAAATAAACAGGAAAAATCTGAGCTCTTTCATGTGCTTACATACACATCTTCAGAGGGAAAGGAAGAAGAGAAAAGAGAAGCAAATTTTATGTTACACAGTAATGTAATATTTGAGTGAGAGGCGACGACTCAGTGAGTGGAGCTGCTACACGTAGGTAACCTACTGCTTCACAGTTTCAATAATAAACTGCTTCCGATAAAATAGCAAGTTGGAAATAAGTCGAGCCTCTAAACTGTTTAACAATGTCAGATAATGATATTTAAACAATAAGATAGGGAAAAAATTGTTTGGGTAATTCAAATTTAATATTTTAGGCCATTAACTCAAAAAAACGTAAGTATTGATGAGCACTGCAGTAGACTCACTGGTCCACTCCATGAATGTCACTCCATAATCCAACCTCCCACACACATACACTTTCCAAGACATGTATATAGTTTAAGACAATTTTTTTCTTTTGGCAAAAAAACATTATTTTTGTGAAAAATATTTTTATCTTAAACATCATGAACAATATTCTGGAATATAAAACTGTCAATTTTTTTATGTTAAAACTCAAATTTGAAATATGTTGTGCATGGTTAATAAGAGATTATTCCACAAATTTTGTTGAATTATTGAGTTACAGAGAAGTAATTCTTTGGTATTAATCCAATCTACACACTGACGTGTATCCCTTGAATGAACACAGCATTGCATTATTGTACAGTAGTTGTTTGCTTATTTATGTTGACCAACTCTGGTCTCTAGACTTACCAGTTTGTCCTACATGAAAGCTTTCACAACCTTTACAAGGGAAGATCATGCACAACCCAAAGATTCTTTAGGACAAATTTTTAATTATTTTTTTTTTGTATATATAACTGTCATACTTTAAGAAAACTTAAACTTTATACAGAAAACGACAGTTCTCATGCTTATAATCACGTTATCTCTGTCTTACTGAATATTTTTTTAGCTTAATGAAGCTTTGTCGTTAAACATTCGTTAGTATTGAAGTTGGATGCAATTTCACAGATTTTTCTAAGTTCCCCATCTTAAAAGTCAGGGCTACAAATCGTAAGGGCTCTTAATGTGTGTTTGGTGAATCGAATAGCAACGTATAAATGAACGTAATGAAGTTCAAAATGAGAAGACTTTTGCATGTGCCTGGCGGCTGTGTCTGGGCTACAGGTAACTCGGGGAGTGTGTATCACTAACAGATCAAGCAGTAACTACATAAACTTTGCGTCACACCCTGCGTCACACCCTGCGTCACACCCTGCGTCATTGTGGTTAATGTCAGAAGATTCATGAGTTCAGAGACAACTCTCTCTCACAAATATTTAAGATATGTCAAAGCATTTTATCCAGAGTTCCATATTACCGTCATTATGGAAAAATACCTTCTGCTTTATAATTTATATAACTCATGACTACCTTAATTTGCCTCATTTCAACCATATACTGGGAGCTCCAACCCACTCAAAATAACTACTTATAAATACACTACAATGTTTTTATAACAGATTTATATCTGTAAATTCTTTTTATTGTTCCGGAGTCAAGAAATTTGTAAATAGTTCATAGACACTGTAATCTGCTTAGCAAACTCAAATGTTGGGGTCTAGTCCTTGGGCCCATTACGGGCCTCAGCAATCCCTTGAGTACCATACGTAAGTGGGGCATGTGGGGCATAACGAAGCTAATTAACTAAACTATCTTCTTGAATACAGTTACCAACACCCTGGCCACTTACCCACGGCTCCACCTCTGGAAGGAATACTTATCTTCTCCTCCTCACATAATCTTCAGTAATAATGTGCATTACCCCACCAGGTTCACCAACACCTCAGTATATGTAGGACTCTCCTACTACGCACCGTCCCTGGGAGGGGACGCTTACCTCAACTTCTTCCTGGCTGGTGTGGCAGAGTTACCCACATACCTCTTCTTGTGGCCGTCGATGGAGTACTGGGGCAGGAGATGGACCTTGTGTGTCTCTATGATCGTAGGAGGCAGCGCCTGTGTCGCTACTGTGGTCACACAGAATGGTCAGTGAGAGGGAACTTAGTTATATAGAGAGAGAGTGCCACACTCATAAATTCTGCTGATAATGAGTTACGAAAATCAGCTGATATTACAATATATGATGACTTAATGACTCAATAAGAGCATCTGAAAATTGAGTCACTGCTTCAGTAGTTGTTGAAATAAATGGTATAAAATACCGACACAATGGCAATATAAACACAAATGCAGTATAATGTGATCCTTTATTGACTACGTTTCGCCCACACAGTGGGCTTTTTCAAGTCACAAACAGAACTACCTGGGGTGGAAGGAAAGCGAGTATTTATAGTCCGGCTGAGGTCAGGTGAAGAATGCTGCATCTGATGATTGTACCGAGTTGGGTTGTAGAGTCTAAAAACTTGGGTAGCTTGGAAAGGAGACTGGACAAGTTTGTGAGCAGACCTTCTACAGTGTTCTTATGTGGGATAGCGATGAAGAAGTTTCTTGGCAAGTGGTTCAGCTATGTTATAGAAGCCACTATTCTGGTTGAAGTTGTCGGATATAGAAATAAGTGAGGATTCCAGGATTCTTCGGTATTGGGTGTTGTCTTCTGTGGCGATAAGTCTTGAGTTTCTGTAGTTTATCAAGTGGTTGTGTGAATTACGGTGTTGTACGCATGCATTCCTTGTGTCGTCAGACCTGCTTGCGTTCCTTGAGGAAGAATGCACTATAATTGAACAGGTATTTTCCAAACTCCACTATCCTCGTCACTTCATCAGAGACTGCAGACGGCGAGCACTAAACATCTTCAACACACCCAGAGAAGACACTGCCGAGAAGAGATACATAGTCCTTCCCACCAACTCCATTGCCAAACATGTTTCCAACATCTTTGCCAAAACATCATTCCAAGTATCTACCTCCACAACCACGACCATCAAGGACATCACCAGTAGTAGGCAGGACAAGCCTCCATCCTGACTGCAGGGGTATACATAATCCCTTGTAATGACTGCAACAAGTTATACGTGGGCGAAACATCAAGGGACCTCCAAACACGTATTTCAGAACACCAATACGCAAGCAGGTCTGACGACACAAGGAATGCATGCGTACAACACCGTAATTCACACAACCACTTGATTAAACTACAGAAACTCAAGACTTATCGCCACAGAAGACAACACCCAATACCGAAGAATCCTGGAATCCTCACTATTTCTATATCCGACAACTTCAACCAGAATAGTGGCTTCTATAACATAGCTGAACCACTTGCCAAGAAACTTCTTCATCGCTATCCCACATAAGAACACTGTAGAAGGTCTGCTCACAAACTTGTCCAGTCTCCTTTCCAAGCTACCCAAGTTTTAGACTCTACAACCCAACTCGGTACATCATCAGATGCAGCATTCTTCACCTGACCCTCAGCCGGACTATAAATACTCGCTTTCCTTCCACCCCAGGTAGTTCTGTTTGTGACTTGAAAAAGCCCACTGTGTGGGCGAAACGTAGTCAATAAAGGATCACATTATACTGCATTGTGTTTATATTGCCATTCAGTAGTTGTTCTCTTCATTCACTATAACACATTTTAATCATCAAGTTGATGAATAAGACTCATGTGCAACACTTGGGTGCTGCACGTGAAGTCTATTCATCCTCCAGGTTCCCCACCAAAGCGTCTTCATCTTCTGTTATGAGCGCTTTCAATACCTTTTATATAGTCATTATGTATACAGTTTTTCTGCTATCAGCCAACATGGGTAACTTTAATGTTTTCAACTTTTCATTATAGCTCAAGTCTAGCAGCCATTTTGTAGCTCTTCTCTAAACATTTTCTAACTTAATATTTTTTTTCAAACGTGGGCACCATACAACTGCTCCGTATTCCAATTTTGGCCTAATACATGTTACACACAACTTTCATAAAATTTCAGTATCTATATACTTGAAAGCCATTTCATAGTTTGCCAGTGTAGTATACTATTAGTGTCTCACAATTGCATTTATATGATAATCCGGTAACAATTTTTGGCTAATATCAACTCCTAGATTCTTTCTCTATCAGATATTTTCAATATTATGTCACAGCCTATATTTCTCATGTGGCTTGATTTCACTTTCTGCCTAGTCAAGTGTTCAATGTATCCAGATCCTCTTGTAAGGATTTACAGTCATTTTCATTTTTAATTTTGCACAAGATATTTTTGCATCATCTGCAAATAAATTCATATAATTTGTGTCCCTTCTAGTAAATGTCTTATATAAATTAAAAACATTACTGGGGCAAGTACAGATTCTTGTGGCACCCCACTTGTAACGTCT
>NC_069401.1:10528949-10531449 GCF_026875155.1 Cherax quadricarinatus
AGTGAGTCTTCAATGTCTAAACTGCTCAGGGTGAACACAAGATCCAGCTTGTGGCTCATCCTCCCCTCTCTCTCTGGTTGTGTCCCTGACATGTTGATGCATGAGGTTTTCAAGTACCACATCCATCTCTTGGTCTCCATGTTTCGGGACCCCATGTGGTCCAGGTTTTCCCAGTCGATCTCCCTGTGGTTGAAATCGCCCATTACCAGTAACTTTGCTCTGCTCGAGTGAGCTCTTCTTGCCACCTCGGCCAGTGTGTCCACCATCACCCTGTTGTTTTCTTCGTACTCCTCTCTTGGCCTCCTGTAGTTCTGTGGTGGGTTATACATCACTCCAATGACTATCTTATGTTCTCCGGACTGAATTGTAACTACAATGTAGTCTCTTTCTCCAATCATGTCCATGCATTCCATTTCCTCAAATCCCCATCGGTGTTTTAATGAGCAGTGCAACCCTCCTCCCCCTCTACTCCTTTTATCTTTCCTCAGGATCTGATATCCCGTTGGGAAGATTGTGTCTGTTATTGTCTCAGCGAGTTTTGTTTCTGTGACTGCTATGATGTCTGGGGATTTTTCACTGATTCTTTCGTTCCACTCCTCATGTTTATTCTTTATTCCCTCCGCGTTTGTGTACCAAACTTTCAGTTTCTTTTCTATCATTGTGGTCATGCAAGAATATTGGGGTTGGGGGGCGAGAGCCTTGGTGGGGGCCTATATGGGGCTGTGGTGTAGGTGGGGTTTGTGATGATGGGGGTGGGGTCAGAATGCCCATAAGGGACAGCTGTTGGGGTGAGGTTTGTGATATGGGGGTTGGTGGCAGAGGGAACAGTGAGTGGGTTGTAGTATAGGTTGCTCAGTTGCGTTGGGAATGTCGCGGTTGGAGTCTTTTGGTGGGAGATTCTGTGGGGTGTGTTTGACCTTCCTCCTGTGTTCGGGTCCTGCTCATCTTCGTCATTGCCTCTCGTTCCTCCTTGCATCTCTGTACCCTCTCTTTCAGTGTAGTCCTTTCTTCTTGTGTTCTGTCGTGGTCGAGGTATACTCTCTGGTACCCCTGTTTGTCCCTCAGTCTTGCTTTCTTGCAGAATCCTGGTTCGAACTGATTCTTCCTTGAAAGTTACTCTGACAGGCCGTATCCTTCCACTTGCAAACCACCCAATTCTCTGAAAATTTGTCACCTGGGTCATATCGCCCTCACCTATTGTTTTCATGATGCCTTCAATCATTTTTTTCTCCTCCTGTTTTATTTCTTCAAAGTTGTACCCCCTTGGCCTCGCCTTTCCTCCTCCCACTGAGTCTCCATCTGCTTCCTCTGAGGCATTTTATTTCCTTCCATTGACATGTTCTTACCTTCAGTCCCTGTCATATCTGAAACTTCTATTCTCAGTGAACTGTCTTTCATGACCAGCTGTCCCTTTGCTACTGCAGTTGGCTGTTAGAATCCGCTGACATATAGCATACCTTCATTGGTCTGCGGACCTGTCATTTGATCTTAGTGTACTCCTCGTCTTTTCCCTGGCCCTGTGGGTCTGATAAGCGCCTTCGCGTACGGCTTGGTCTCCGTTGTTGCTTACAGTCCCCTTGTCTGCGCCTTGATGTCACATCTGAATTGTCATTTGTTCTCTCTCATATGTTTCAGGCTTTGCAGTTCTCTTCTATGCATTGTATCCTAGCTACTGCTGCTAAGACCTGTACCTTCCCACTTCCTGCACTTCCTCTGCTATCCGCTCCTCCATTTTCTTACCCAAGCTCTACTATCTTTACTTTTTTTCCCCACTTCCTCCCTTTTTGGAGCTCTAACTCACAGTCTTTCCTCCTGGTTCATCTACCAGATCTCGGGTTTTCCGTCCTCTAGAGCACCATGAGGATAAGACAAGGGTGGAGAGAGCAATGTGAGGGGGAGAAGAAAAGGGTAGAGACAGGGAGAGAGAGATAGATAGATAGATAGATAGAGAGAGAGAGAGAGAGAGAGAGAGAAGAGAGAGAGGAGAGAGAGAGGAGAGAGAGACTGAGACAGAGAACGGCAGAAAGGAGGGTTGAGGGAAAGGCCTATGAGAGAGAGAATGCGAGGGAGGGGTTAGAAATATAGAAAAAGGGAGATGGAGAGAGAAGCCTATAGAAGAGAGAGAGGAGAGATGAGAGGAAACGAGAGAGAGAGAGAAGACGAGAGAGGGAGAGAGAGAGAGAGAGAGAGAAGGAGAGAGTGAGAGAGAGAGAGGGAGAGGAGGGAGAGATGAGAAGAGAGAGTGAAATGTGAGGGGGGAGAGAAAGGGTAGATGGAGGGAGAAAGAGAGGAGAGAGAGAGAGAGAAGAGAGAGACAGACAGAGACAGAGAAAGGAGGGTGAGGGAAAAGGCTATGAGAGAGAGATGCGGGAGGGGTAGAAATATAGAAAAAGGGAGATGGAGGAAGAGAGAAGCCTATAGAGAGAGAGAGAGAGGTGGAGTGCGAAGAGGAGAGAGTGGGTGGCGAAGTGAGAGAGTTGGGAGAGAGAGAGAGAGATGT
>NC_069401.1:10536449-10548949 GCF_026875155.1 Cherax quadricarinatus
TGGTAATGTTACTACTAGTTGGTAATGTTACTACATGTTGGTAATGTTTATTCTGGTTGGTATTCGTTCTGCTAGTGGTAATTTTTTTCTCTAGTTGGTAATGTTATACTAGTTGGTAATGTTACTACTAGTTGGTAATGTTAATACTTGTTGGTAATGTTACTACTAGTTGGTCATGTTTCTGCTGTTGGTTAATGTTTCTGTAGTTGGTAATGTTATACTAGTTGGTAATGGTTACTACTAGTTGGTATTGTTACTAACTAGTTGGTAATGTTACTACTGTTGGTAATGTTACTACTTGTTGGTAATGTTTTCTGCTAGTTGGTAATGTTTATGTAGTTGGTAAAGTTCTAATAGTTTGTAATGTTATTACTAGGTGGTAATTCTGTTTCGTAGTTTTGGTAATGTTACTACTAGTTTGGTAATGTTATATAGTTGGTAATGTTACTACTTGTTGGTAAATGTTTCTGCTAGTTGGTAATGTTTCTGCTAGTTGGTAATGTTACTACTTGGTGGTAATGTTACTATTGATGGTATGTTACTACTAGTTGGTAATGTTACTACTGTTGGTAATGTTACTTACTAGTTGGTAATGTTACTACTAGTTGGAATGTTACTACTAGTTGGTAATGTTATTACTCGTTAGGTAATGTTTCTGCTAGTGGTAAAGTTACTACTAGTTGTAAGTTATTACTAGTTGGTTAATGTTACTTACTAGTTGGTAATGTTTTGTTGTTGGTAATGTTTCTGCTAGTTGGTAAAGTTACTATAGTTTGCAATGTGATTCCTAGTTCCGGTATGATTCTGCTAGTTGGTAATGTTACTACTAGTGGTAATGTTTCTGCTAGTTGGTAAAGTTACTACTAGTTTGTAATTTATTACTAGTTGGTAATGTTTCTGCCAGTGGTAATGTTTTGCTAGATGGTAAAGGTTACTACTAGTTGTAATGTTATTACTAGTTGGTAATGATTCTGCTTTGGTTAATGTTACTATCTAGTTGATTATGTTTTCTGCTAGTTTGGTAAAGTTACTACTAGTTTGTATTGATATTACTATGTTGGTATTGTTTCTGCTTGTTGGTAATGTATCTGCTAGTTGGTAATGTTACTACTAGTTTGTAATGTTTTTACTAGTTTGGTTAGATTCTGCTGTGGTAATGTACTACTAGTTGGTAAAGTTTCTGCTAGTTGGTAAAGTTGCTTCTTTGTTTGTAATGTTATTACTGTTGGTATGTTTTGTAGTTGGTACTGTTACTACTAGTTGGTATTGTTACTACTCGGTGTTAATGTTATTACTAGTTAGTAATGTTTCTGCTAGTTGGTTAAAGTTGTACTAGTTTGTAATGTTTTATAGTTGGTAATGTTTCTTCTAGTTGGTATTGTTACTACATGTTGGTATAATGTTTCTGCTAGTGGTAATGTTATTACTAGTTGGTAATGTTACTACTTGTTGGCAATGTTACTACTAGTTGTTAATGTTTACTACTAGTTGGGTTAAATGTTTCTGCTAGTTGGTAATGTTTATTACTAGTTGGTAATGTTACTACTAGTGGTATTGTTACTTTAGTTGGTAATGTTACTATAGTTGGTAATGTTATTACTAGTTGGTAATGTTATAATAGTTTGTATTGTTTTTTACTAGTTGGTAATGTTACTTCTAGTTGGATTTGTTTCTACTAGCTGGTAATGTTATTACTAGTATGGTATTGTTTCTGTTAGTGGTAATGTTACTATAGTTGGTAATGTGGGTTGTGCTATTATAGTTGGTAATGTTTTTCTGCTAAGTTGGTAATGTGTACAGTTGGTAATGTTATTACTGTTGGTAATGTTATACTAGTTGGTAATGTTATTACTGGTTGGTAATGTTTTCTACTAGTTGGTATTGTTACTACTAGTTGGTTAATGTTATTACAAGTTGTTAAAGTTACTTACTAGTTGTAAGGTTATTACTAGTTGGTATTGTTTCTGCTTAGTTGTAATGTTTCTACTAGTTGGTACTGTTACTACTACTTGGTATTGTTAGTACTAGTTGGTAATGTTTATGAATAGTTGGTAAAGTTTCTGCTAGTTGGTAATGTTTCGCTAGTTGGTAATGTTTCTGCTGGTTGTAATGTTTCTGTCATGTAGTTGGTAATGTTACAATAGTTGGTAATGTTTCTACTAGCTGGTAATGTTACTACTAGTTGGTAATGTTTCTTGCTAGTTGGTATTGTTACTACTAGTTGGTAATGTTACTATTAGTTGGCAATGTTACTTTAGTGGTAATGTTACTTACTAGTTGGTAATGTTACTACTAGTTGGTATTATTACTGCTAGTTGTAAGGGTTTCTCTAGTTGGTAATGTTACTACTAGTTGGTAATGTTTACTACTAGTTGGTTAATGTTACTACTAGTGGTAATGTTATTACTAGTTGGTAATGTTACTATAGTTTGTTATTGGTTTTTACTAGTTGTAAGGTTAATACAGTTGGTAATGTTAATACTAGTTGGTAATGTTACTACAGTTGTATTGGTTTGCTAGTTGGTAATGGTACTACTAGTTGGGTATTGTTCTCTTACTAGATGGTATTGTACTACTAGGATGGTATTGTTTCTACTAGTTGGTATTATTACTGTAGTTGGTAATGTTACTACTAGTTTGTTTTTTACTGCTTGTTGGTAATGTTACTACTAGTTGGTAATGTTACTACTAGTTGGTATTATTACTGCTAGTGGTAATGTTACTATGGTATTTCTAGCGTGCCTGGCTTTGTCCCCATTATTAACGTATTCTATAACCTGGCCACCATATTCGCTCGAATCTGGGTTAACTTATTAAACAATTGCCAATTGCTCCTGTGCCCTCGTTACAGAATTAAGCCCGGGCTCACATGGACTGTCCTATAATTAAATTAGGGCCCTGTATTCCATCTGACAGTTTTGGCTGCGGTGATGGTGAGCCATTGGTTGGTGGGGCCGTCACAGAGGACCTACTCCTCTGGTGATCTTGGACGTGGCATACTCATGCACCCTGATCAGTCTGGCTGATGTGGATACCTGGTGGGGGACTGGACGCAGCTGGCGCTGGCTACAACCCATTCCATTTCTCGCCTTCTTCTTATTTCTGGTGGTACGTCTCTCTTGACTGCTATTTACAGTCTATGATGCTTCACTATACCTGAGTTAGATGTTAGGTGGGTCGGTGTTAATGATGTTGAATGCATAACTGTAGTGTTGTTTCAATGTATTTTGATTTTTTTCTTTCAAATATTAGGTTTGTAGATCACACTTAATTTAAGGCGTCAGATTTATTTCTGACGAGGACCTGGAGAGCTACAGGAAGATCTCGATAGTTAGACAGTGGTCGAAGTATCAGAGCAGTTTAATGTAGAGAAATGTAAGGTTCTAGCTTTGAGAAAAGAGTACAGTTGCATCAGCAGACCGATTGGGTTCACAGTTCTGTTAGCCGTTGATTGGGAAAAGATTCCAAGACAGATAGGGGTTAAACAACATCATCAAAGGAGCCTCGCATACAGCGGATGCCAGAAATAAGGGAGGAATCCAACCGACCTGATCCAGTGGCAACCAAAAGCCATCCAGAGGAAATTACCTTGCAAGCTTTGGGATGATGGCAAGCAGGTGGTGAGAACTCACATATGAAGCCACACTGACCTGATACTTTCTTCATATAGCTGGGAGGACGGAGGAGCAGTACCAGGTTCATACATATATATATATATATATATATTATAATATATATATATAGTTATATATATATATATTTTATTATATATATATATCTATATATATAGTTAAAGTATAGATATATATTGAGTATATTACACCGGCAGGGTGCTGCCTGAGTCACCAGGTGGGTGATAGCGCATGGGCAGATGAGTGAAGAGAGAAAATCATGAGGAGATGGCCACGAGTCAACGGCGAACTCTGCCACCTGACTACATGACCAACCTCAGGGTAAGTTACCTGGGGGAGTACATGAGGGTTACCTAGGGGAGTTACCTGGGGATTACCTGGAGTGGTTACCTGGGTAGTACTGGGGAGAGTTACTGGAGAGTTACCAGGGGGAGTACCTGTGAGAGTTACCTGGGCTGCCTTTGGAGTTGATCTTGTAACTTGCCGGGTAGCGTAGAGGTAGATGAGTTTATACGGCCGTTGACTAGCATTTGTCTTTGTTTGAATAAAGGGGGTTACAGCGGGCAGTGTGAGGAGTGCCTGAACAGGTCAGGGAGGGGCGCTTGTTGCCGTGAAGGACGTTTAGGTCTTTGGACTGAGACGGGGCATGGCTCCTGCGAATGTCTAACTTGAGGCAGTTTGCTCTCTGGTGGGCATTCAGGGATAACTAGGGCCCAAAACAAGCTTGCTCAAAGGCAAGATATGAGAAATGGGCTGTAGGAGATACTGTCTACACTGGAGAGAATTACCTGGGGTGTTACCTGGGAAGATACCTGGGTACAATGGCGATCTGGATAGTAATATAACTGTATCAAAGAACAATCACTCAGATCAGAACATTATAGAGGTACAGGACATGTATACACAGAGCTACGGACCAGCAAAGGTTTAAAATGTCAGAAGGACTCTTTACGAAATTTCAATTTCAATAACAGAACAAAACTATGGGATCAAGAGTTAACCATGTCCTAATGAAACAAGCTGGGAAGTATCCTAAATAACACGGACCCGAACATTTGCCTTGAGAAAAAGGAATTCTGTGGTTTTGAGATCTGCTCAAGACACATTCATTAAGAAAATACAGAGAAGGATGTTGTAAATAGAAAGATAAGAGAGAGACGTTCCCTATACAGACGGAAGGCGAGAAGAGTCACAGAGCTGCTGAGTGGTGGTCAATATATCTGATTACGAAGGGAAGCACTAGTCAATGGATATCTGCCAAAATATCGAACTTAAGGCTGATGGAATCTTATAGGAGACAAAAGAAATCACAGAAGAACTAAAGCCCATAAAAGAAAATTGGAAAAAACAAACAAATTACTTCTTCTCTTATGCCAAATTCTAAGGGAAAACAACTCCAGTATTGGGCCCCCCCTGCTTAGGCGGGATGGGACATACACAGATTTAGCCAAGAAATGAGGTGGATACTGAAGTCCCTAAGACTCAGTGTTCAGCGATCCACTGCACACTCTGAGGGTCGACAATCAAATTGAATTCTTTTATGAACGAAACCCAAATTGGTCATCCCAAAAATCTAGGATATTAATATAACTCCTCAAGATTTTGAAGATGCAATGGAATGACATGCCCATTGCACTTGCCCCAGGCCAGACTCGTGAACTCGTGTTCATCAAAGAACTGCAAGAAGCCCATATTGCGTGGCCTTTCAGCATATTATGGAGACGGGAGCATGGACACAAGGGTCATCCACACACACTAAAAACAACAGACATAGCCCACTCCACAAGTTGCAGGTAAAGCATATAGCAAAGAATCTACCAGACGATAGCAATAACATCCATATCATAAAAATCTTTGAGGTGTTCTAAGGAAGCAAGATAGCCATACAACTAGATACCCATTAGTTCAAACCCAGGGCAAACACGGGTTTAGAAACAGGGCTTCGCTCTACCTGTCCCAGCTAATGGACCACTTGATAAGGTCCTGGATGCTGTAGAGGATAAACAAAATACAGTTTAGTATACACAGATTTGGGCAATGTTTTCGGACCAAGTGTGATCCATGGTTGAATAGCGCACCAAATGGTGATAAATTAATAAACAGGAAAGTTGGTAGATGGATCTAAACCCTTCCTGACAAAATAGAACACAAAGAGTAATAGTTAAACAGAGTAAGTCTGAGGCAGCCCATGGTAAAAAGCTCTGTTCCACAAGCACCAGTTACTCGCTCCCATTCTATTCCTCATCCTCTATTTCTGACACAGAGATGTAGCCATTTAGCTCCGTGTCTTCCTTTGCGGATTGACACCCGGATCACCATGGCAGTGACCTCCATCGAAAGACACGTGAGACTCAAAGCGGACATCAACCAAATCTTTGTATGGGCACTCATTACAATATGAAGTTAACGAGGAGAAATTTCAACTACTCAGATTATGGACATACTTGAGAAATTAAAAATGTGTCAGGTTATTTACACAAAATTTCCAACCATTCAATAGAGCAGAAAAGTAATGTGAAGGACCTGGGAGTGATAATGTCAGAGGACCTCATTTCAATGACCACAACAATGATCTCCTCATCAGCTAGGAAAATGATAGGATGGATAAGAGAACTTTTCAGAACTAGGGACGCCAGCTCATGATTGATTCTCTTCCAAGAATCGCTTGTGCTCTCTAACTGTAACACTCTACTGCGTTACATAACTGCCCCCTTCAAGGTGGTGTACATTGCAGGTCCTGGAGAGTGTACTAAGGAACTTCACAGCACACACAAGTGCGATAAGGCACTTAACTACTGGGGAACGGGTTGAAGGTCCTGATCTGTATTCCCTCGAAAGCTGTCGAGATGAGATACATGATATATTCGTTGGAAGGTCCTGGAGGGAGTGGTACCAAATTGCAAACGAAAAAATCACTCCCTATGACCGAGCAAAAGACTCGGAGGGAGATGCAACATTCCACCGATGAAAAGGAGTGGGGGCGCCACGAGTACACGGAGGACCAACACAATATGTGTCCGGGGTCCAAGACTGTTTCAACTGCCTCCCATGCATACATAAGGGAAGATTACCAATAGACCCCTGGCTGTCTTCAAGAAGGCACTGGGACAGGCAACTAGTCAGTTTCTGACCAACCGGGCTGTTAGTTCGTACGTCAGGCTTGCGTGCGGCCATAAGCAACAGCTTGGTTGATTAGACCCTGATCACATGAGGCTGGTCTCAGACGGGGCCGCGGGGCGTGACTCCCGGAAACCCTCTCCAGGTTATAAAATCTTCCAGGATTTAAATAGCCTGTTTTACCTCAGCTTTATCCTTCTGGTAACAATGTTCAATTTGTAAGTTAGCAACACCAAGGACCAACCATGAGAGGCCAGAGGATCGAGCCTTCAACACTCATGAATTATGAAGGAAACACGGACTTAATTCTTTCATATGTCTAGTTGTAGATTTAATATAAATTTATAATTAATTTACTCAGAAAATCTTAGTTTGTAAAAAACACTCATCATATGCCTTCATGATTGATCTGATGTAAACTTTTTTTAATGAATTACACGAATCAAACAGCAACTGTAATTACTACACAGCAGACAAGCAAAGACATTACTCAGTGCACACAATACCTAACCATCTTTAATCTACAATGTGCAGATCTTTGAGCAAACATTATGTTGACCTCACAGCATTACTCAATTCCCTCATACCTATATATCAAGCATTCACCACTCACAGAACTGCTTAAGCATGATATTACTGATGTCTATTACCTTTCCTGGCTACATGGCCATACACATCTGTAGAACAGACCTGCAAGGGGGAGAACAGCTATATCTACTCAAATCAACTCGTAATATCAAGAATCTTAGCACATGGATATGAACACGGAGGGGGAAAAATATATCATAGCCAAATTTAATCAAACTAGACTGCAAAAACCCTCACTGTTATAAAACTCTAAGAGTACACAGTCTCAAACATTTACCACTTTAGTGAAAAATGGAAAACTGATTTTTGATGTACACATGAATTTAAAAACCACCTACTACAACAGGTATTTTCAACATAACTTACTACACGACCAGGGGCCAACAAGTAAACCGAATCACAAACACATGGAGTAACTGCCTGTTGCTACCAGCATTTCTAAACTACAAGAATCTCAAGACATGCATCTCTTAAACAGACCACATGGGACAATCACCATATCCCCTTTAAAATAGGCATAATAACAGTCAACTTACAGCCATACCACTTTCTCATAACCTAATCTGGGCTAAACTGCCACTACGACAGCAGATAAATCTTTAATGCAGCTATGAATAAACACTGACTGGCAAAATGAGCCGACATATTTACAGATATGAATGAATGTATAATATTGTTCTAAAAAAAGCCCAAAGCCTCTATCTAAAAAAAACATTGCCTCACAAAACTAAACAGATCACAGCAGAGACGAATAATCCCTGGCAACACCATGCATCCTCTAATCCTTAACACAAAGCCCTAAATATGAGAAAAACAGTAATGAATGGGTTAATAACTAGAGAACAGTCTAAACGCTACTCGGCAGCACTTTACCTGCCTGATTAAGAAGATCTAAAATATTGCATTATGTGAAAATAGATTACTTAACATCAAGGTGTATGAAAAAAAAACCTAGGATAACTCTATCTGAAATTTCTTGTACTAAAAAGTTATCCAAAAACCAATACAATTAAACACTAAGAAAAATAGATGAACCCCAACTCAGACCAACTGAAACAGCAAACAGAAATCAATACTTTCTTTTCCATCATAGGAAAAAATCTAGCAACAAAAATACCAAGCTCAGACCAACCCGTCCATCGACTTCCTATAGGTACCTACCCAAATACGCTATCTAGTCCAACCAACCCCATTAGAAGTTTACACTCATCATAAACACCCTTAAAAACCAGGCAGGAGGACATAAACAACTTGCTTGCTTTTATGTACAAAAAGCTTCTCAAGTATTGTCACCAATTATTGCTATCGCTTCTTTAACAAATCCATTGAATCATCAACGTTCCCAACCAATCCTCAAAATAGCGAGGGTCACTCCGATCCACAAGGGAGGTGACCAAGTGTCTTGAATACTATAGACCATTCTGATCTTACCACTGCTCTTCTAAAATCTTTGAAAAATTAATTCACAGACGGTTTTATTCCTACCTCGTCTCACACAACATATTAAACCTTGTCAGTTTGATTTTGGAATAATAAAAGCACAAATGATGTATCCTACACTGCTAGAACTAATATATACCGCACTCGAAAGAAAGAAGTCCAATGGGCATTTTCATTGAATTACGTAAAGCTTCGATACTGTCGGACCATGAAAATGCCTGTATACTCCAAACTAACGCACTATGGTATCAGAGGCCACTCCCTCAACTACCTAAAATCATACCTTAGCAATAGAAACGGATTGTGTATGCAAATGGGATGCCAAATTCTTCCACCCAACCAATCACAAGTTGGAGTTCCCACAAGGAAGGTCCTTGGTACATCCTCTTTTCCTCTACATCATTGATCTACGAATGCATCAACCAGCTTCTCAAAACCCATTTTATTTGCAGATGAAACCACATATGTCTTTTCCCTCAAAACAGATCATACTAGCAATACACAGTCAGTGCCGAATTTGCTGAAAATATCTGCCTGGATGTTGACAATAAAACTGACGATTAAACACTGATAAAACCCTATTTCATTCAAGTTTGGAGGAACAAAGCTGCAAATGATCAAATAAAACATAACTCTAATGAGAATCATCAGTCACAAAGGATCACTAGAGGGAAAATTCATAGGTATCCACCTTGACAGTAGCCTTAAGTTCCAGACAAACATACATCAAATCAACCAAGAAAATTCTCCAAATACTGTAGGCATACTATCAAAGATATGGTACTACGTTCCTCAATCAACTCTCCCTGGCACTGCTACCATTTCACTCATAGATCTTATCTTACATATGGATTTGTGCATGGGATCAACAAAAATCCTATCACCTAAGACTCTAATAACCAGCAAAAAAGGCAGCAGTAAGAACGATAACAAATTACCACTCCCGCCAGCATAACTCACCATTTTCAAATGTCTTGAATTGCGTTCCATTAAGAAAACATCCTTACTTATCCATGGGCATACTACGTACACAGAACAATACTCACAATTACGTATCTGTACCTATCTTTCAGTGTCGGTCATTTCTTCTTTTGTTCTGTCGCGGTCGAGGTATACCCTCTGGTACCCCTCTTTGTCCCTCCAGTCTTGCATTCTCTTGCAGAATTCATGGTTCGAAATGTTTCTCCTTGAACGTTACTCTGCAGGCCGTATCCGTACACTCGCAACCACCCATTCTTGAAAAATTTGTCACCTGGGTCATTATCGCCTCCCCTATTGTTTTCATGATGCCTTCAATCATTTTTTTCTCCTCCTGTTTATTTTTTTCAAAGTTGTCCCCCTTGGCGTCTTGGAGCCGTAAACAAAAACTGACCTTCGCCCTTTCTCTCCCATCTGAGTCTCCATCTGCTTCCTCTGAGCGCATTTCTATTTCCTTCCATTGACATGTCTTTGCCTTCAGTCCCTGTCATATCTGGAACTTCGATTATCAGTGAACTGTATTTCATGACCAGCTGTCCCTTTGCTACTGCAGTTGGCTGTTAGAATCCGCTGACATATAGCATACCTTCATTGGTCTGCGGACCTGTCATTTGATCTTAGTGTACTCCTCGTCTTTTCCCTGGCCCTGTGGGTCTGATAAGCGCCTTCGCGTACGGCTTGGTCTCCGTTGTTGCTTACAGTCCCCTTGTCTGCGCCTTGATGTCACATCTGAATTGTCATTTGTTCTCTCTCATATGTTTCAGGCTTTGCAGTTCTCTTCTATGCATTGTATCCTAGCTACTGCTGCTAAGACCTGTACCTTCCCACTTCCTGCACTTCCTCTGCTATCCGCTCCTCCATTTTCTTACCCAAGCTCTACTATCTTTACTTTTTTTCCCCACTTCCTCCCTTTTTGGAGCTCTAACTCACAGTCTTTCCTCCTGGTTCATCTACCAGATCTCGGGTTTTCCGTCCTCTAGAGCACCATGAGGATAAGACAAGGGTGGAGAGAGCAATGTGAGGGGGAGAAGAAAAGGGTAGAGACAGGGAGAGAGAGATAGATAGATAGATAGATAGAGAGAGAGAGAGAGAGAGAGAGAGAAGAGAGAGAGGAGAGAGAGAGGAGAGAGAGACTGAGACAGAGAACGGCAGAAAGGAGGGTTGAGGGAAAGGCCTATGAGAGAGAGAATGCGAGGGAGGGGTTAGAAATATAGAAAAAGGGAGATGGAGAGAGAAGCCTATAGAAGAGAGAGAGGAGAGATGAGAGGAAACGAGAGAGAGAGAGAAGACGAGAGAGGGAGAGAGAGAGAGAGAGAGAGAAGGAGAGAGTGAGAGAGAGAGAGGGAGAGGAGGGAGAGATGAGAAGAGAGAGTGAAATGTGAGGGGGGAGAGAAAGGGTAGATGGAGGGAGAAAGAGAGGAGAGAGAGAGAGAGAAGAGAGAGACAGACAGAGACAGAGAAAGGAGGGTGAGGGAAAAGGCTATGAGAGAGAGATGCGGGAGGGGTAGAAATATAGAAAAAGGGAGATGGAGGAAGAGAGAAGCCTATAGAGAGAGAGAGAGAGGTGGAGTGCGAAGAGGAGAGAGTGGGTGGCGAAGTGAGAGAGTTGGGAGAGAGAGAGAGAGATGTGAGAGAGAGAGAGAGAGAGAGAGGTAGGGGAGAGAGTGGTGAGAGAGAGAGAGGGAGAGAGAGGGAGAGAGAGAAAAAAGAAAGAGTAGGGGAATGGGAGGGAAAAGGCTATGAGAAGAGAGAACGTGAGGGAGGGGGGAAAGAGAAAGATAGGAGGGAGTGAAGGCAGAGTGGGGGGGGGAGGGGAAAGGTCTGTGGGGGGGGTAGGGAAAGGTGTGTGGGGGGGTGTGGGGACGAGGTCAAATTCCAAGGATCAGCTGTGTTAATGAGTGGGAGTGTGTACGCAAATGTTGTGGTTTCAGGGTCGAGACTCAGCTCCTGGCCCCGAGTGTGTTTGTGTGTGGTGCGTGTGGTGTGTGAGCACGCAGTTGTTTATAGTCCCAGATAAATACATTTTCACCTCTGTGTATCGTAATACTAATATGATCCATTACACTGAGAGTAATTCTAAATAATTATAATACTTGCGGTGTGTTAACAAGTTCATTCTTTCACCCTGTTATGTACTTCCTTTTACTACATGTGTACCCAATACTTGCTCTCAGATTGTAACTGTCTTTGTGTCCTAAAATTTATCTCTCGAAACTGTTGTCTGGACTGTAGATACCATTTGCCCCGACTTATTCCTTGCATATTCCTTGCTCTACAAAATTTTACTTCCTACTACTGCTAGGTGTTGTGTGTTTGATAAATCGCTCTGGAGCAGGGGTTTGTGGCTACCAGTGACCGTATTGGCCCCGGCTCTACCACTCAAAACTTCCCGCCTACCACAAAACAGCGTGATTTGTACATTACTCCTCAGTGGGGACATCCAATCCAGTTGACTGATTACGTTGCTCGCTGTAACGATGCTCGCTGTAGAGAAGCGTGCACCTCGCCCTTCCACCTCGGACTTTTCAGCTATTCTTTTCTCGTTTGCCACTTTTGAGTCCTATTACCACACTTATCACTTGTATACTGCTACTTTTATAGATTTACACTTCACTTTTGGTAGAGTACACTTCTTATTTGTGATGGACCACCCAACCTGTTTATTGGCGGCCTACTTCCTCAGGGCCTACGCTGCCACCACTCTGCTTATTATATATATATGTAATGTATGTATAATATATTATA
>NC_069401.1:10551449-10558932 GCF_026875155.1 Cherax quadricarinatus
ACTAGTTGGTAATGTTACTACTAGTTGGTATTGTTACTATAGTTGGTAATGTTACTACTTGATTAGTAATGTTTCTGCTAGTGGTAATGTTCACTACTAGTTGGTAATGTTTACTAGTTGAGTAATGTTATACTAGTTTGTAAAGTTATAATAGTTGGTAATGTTTATACTAGTTGGTTATGTTTCGATAGATGTGTAATGTTATTACAGTTGGTATGTTACTACTAGTTGGTATGGTTACTACTAGTTTGTAATGTTTCTACTAGTTGGTATGTTACTAACTAGTTGTTAATGTTATTACTTGTTGGTTATGTTACTACTGGTTGGTATTGTTTCTGCTTAGTTGGTAATGTTACTACTAGTTGGTATTGTTACTACTAGTTGGTAATGTTAGCATACTTGTTGGTAATGTTACTTCTGGTGTAATGTTTCTGCTAGTTGGTAATGTTACTTATAGTTTGAAAAAAAACACTCTCTATGACTACAAGCTAGATCCTGATGTAAATTTTTATTAAATGAATTACACGAATCAACACAACTGTAATTACTAAAACAGCAGCCCAAAGGGCAAAGAAAATTACTCAGTGCAAACAATAACATAACCATCTTTAACTACAATGTCAGATCCTTGAGCAAACATTATGATGACCTCACAGCATTACTCAATTCCCTCCATACCAATATATCAAGCATCACACTCACAGAAACCTGGCTTAAGCCTGATATTACAGATGTCTATACCATTCCTGGCTACATGGCCATACACAACTGTAGAACAGACCAGCAAGGGGGAGGAACAGCTATATACTACTCAAATCAACTCTAATTATCAATAAATCTTGCACAAGGGATGAACACGGAGAATATATCATAGCCAAATTTAAATCAAAAGACCTGCAAAAAAACCCTCACAGTTATAAACATCTACAGAGTACCACAGTCAAACATTTATCACTTTAGTGAAAAACTAGGAAACATGATTACTGATGTACACATGAATAAAAACCACCTACTACTAACAGGTGATTTCAACATAAACATACTACACGACCAGGACCCACAAGTAACCGAATTCACAAACACAATGAGTAACTGCCTGTTGCTACCAGCAATATCTAAACCTACAAGAATCTCCAAGACAAGCATCTCCTTAACAGACCACATCTGGACAAACACCATATCCCCTTTAAAATCAGGCATAATCACAGACAACACTACAGACCACTACCCAACCTTTCTCATAACTAATCTGGGCAAACTGCCACGAGACAGCAGTTAACAACTTTATAGCAGCTATGAATAACACTGACTGGCAAAATGAGCCCGACATATATACAGATATGAATGAATGTATAAATAATTTTCTAAAAAAAAGCCCAAAGCCTCTAAAACAAACATTGCCTCCCAAAACTAAACAGATCACAGCAGAGACTGAATAATCCCTGGCTAACACCAAGCATCCTCAAATCCATTAACACAAAGCACAAATATGAAAAACAGTATAGAATGGGTTAAATAACTAGAGAACAGTCTAAACGCTACTCGTCAGCACTTACCAGCCTGATAAGAAGATCTAAAAAATTGCATTATGAAAATAGATTACATAACATCAAAGGTGATATGAAAAAAACCTGGAAAACTCTATCTGAAATTCTTGGTACTAAAAAGTTATCCAAAACCAAAACAATTAAACTAAGAAAATCAGATGAACCCCAACTCAGACCAACTGAAACAGCAAACAGAATCAATACTTTCTTTTCCATCATAGGAAAAAATCTAGCGAACAAAATACCAAGCTCAGACACCCGTCCATCAGACTACCTCATAGGTACCTACCCAAATACGCTATTCCTAGCTCCAACCAACCCCATAGAAGTTACACTCATCATAAACACCCTTAAAAACAAGGCAGGAGACATAAACAACTTGCTTGCTTTTATGTACAAAAAAGCTTCTCAAGTATTGTCACCAATTATTGCAACGCTCTTTAACAAATCCATTGAATCATCAACGTTCCCAACAATCCTCAAAATAGCGAGGGTCACTCCGATCCACAAGGGAGGTGACCAAGCTGACTTGAATAACTATAGACCAATATCTGACTTACCACTGCTCTCTAAAATCTTTGAAAAATTAATTCACAGACGGATCTATTCCTACCTCGTCTCACACAACATATTAAACCCTTGTCAGTTTGGATTTAGGAATAATAAAAGCACAAATGATGCTATCCTACACATGCTAGAACTAATATATACCGCACTCGAAAAGAAAGAAGTCCCAATGGGCATTTTCATTGAATTACGTAAAGCTTTCGATACAGTCGACCATGAACTGCTGTACTCCAAACTAACGCACTATGGTATCAGAGGCCACTCCCTCAACTACCTAAAATCATACCTTAGCAATAGAACGCAATATGTGTATGCAAATGGTGCAAATTCTTCCACCCAACCAATCACAGTAGGAGTCCCACAAGGAAGCGTCCTTGGACCACTCCTCTTTCTCATCTACATCAATGATCTACCGAATGCATCACAGCTACTCAAACCCATATTATTTGCAGATGACACCACATATGTCTTTTCCCACCCAAACAGTCATACTAGCAAACACAGTCAGTGCCGAATTGCAGAAAATATCTGCCTGGATGATGACCAATAAACTTACCTTAAACACTGATAAAACCTATTTCATTCAGTTTGGAAACAAAGCTGCAAATGATCAAATAAACATAACTCTAAATGGATCATCAGTCACAAGACTCACAGAGGGAAAATTCATAGGTATCCACCTTGACAGTAGCCTTAAGTTCCAGACACACATACAACAAATCACCAAGAAAATCTCCAAGACTGTAGGCATACTATCAAAGATAAGGTACTACGTTCCACAATCAACTCTCCTGGCACTGTACCATTCACTCATATATCCTTATCTTACATATGGAATTTGTGCATGGGATCAACAACATCCAATCACCTAAGACCTCTAATAACCCAGCAAAAGGCAGCAGTAAGAACGATAACAAATTCCCACTCCCGCCAGCATACTCCACCAATTTTCAAAAGTCTGAATCTGCTTACCATTAAGAACATCCATACTTATCCATGTGCCTACTACGTACACAGAACAATACACACAAATATAAACCCTCATCTCAAACTTCTCCTCACCAACCTTAACAGGACACATGACCACAACACAAGACACAGATCTCTACTTAATATACCTCGTGTCCATATCACACTGTGTAAAAACTCTATGCACATAAAGGGCCCCAAAATATGGAATTCATTACCTGAAGATATTAAAGTAACCCAGTCTGAAAATCAATTTAAGACTCTTCTCAAAAACCACTTAATCACCCTAGACTAAATGCTAAATACTCCATACACACACACTCACTTATGTACTCCCACATTATAACTTCAACAATTACCTTGAACCTATTATCCATTGTTGACAGGAATATAACTGAATCATTGTTTTCACAAAAAGTATTTTTTGAAATTAGATTCACTTATAATTAATAATCTACTGTACAACTATGAAATAATTACTATCCTACTGTACAACTATGATATAATCCTTAGTGTTAAGTAGTCTGTAAGTCAAGAATGTTAAGTTGGCCCATAATACCTAGGCATAACAGAGGCTCTCTTTGTATTGCAACCCACTATTGTAAATATAAAATCTCAATGTATAATTTGCAAAGACATTAAATAAATAAATAAATAAATAATAATAATAATAACAATAATAATAATAAAAGAATAGTAATACTAATAATAATAAAAGGATAGTAATAATAATAATAATGAAAAAAAATAATAATAATAATAATAATAATAATAATAATAATTATAAGAAGAAATGATAATAATAATATAATAATAATAATAAGAATGATGATAATAATAATGTTACGATGTTAGAGGAAGTACGAGGTGGAGCAGTACCAGAGAGGACGAGAGGGTGTCCACACCAGCGATACTTATGGTGTCTTAGACCTCTTCAAGACACCCAACCTGTGTCGCAAGACACTCATTATCACTTTCATCTGGTGAGTCATCTTCACCCTTGTAAGTCACCTTCACTCTTGTAAGTCACTTTCACCCTTATAAGTCACCTTCACCCTTGTAAGTCACCTTCACCCTTATAAGTCACCTTCACCCTTATAAGTCACCTTCACCCTTGTAAGTCACCTTCACCCTTATAAGTCACCTTCACCCTTGTAAGTCACCTTCACCCTTGTAAGTCATCTTCACCTTTGCATGTCACCTTCACTAATGTTTCAATATAGTTTGACACTGTAACTCTTCGCTTATTTTCCGGATAATTATTCACCTTGTATTCATTACATTAATTGCGTTACCATCTTCCCACCAAGGCAGGGTGACCCGAAAAAGAAAAACTTTCACCATCATTCACTCCATCACTGTCTTGCCAGAAGGGTGCTTTACACTACAGTTTTTAAACTGCAACATTAACACCACTCCTTCAGAGTGCAGGCACTGTACTTCCCATCTCCAGGACTCAAGTCCGGCCTGCCGGTTTCCCTGAACCCCTTCATAAATGTTACTTTGCTCACACTCCAACAGCACGTCAGGTATTAAAAACCATTTGTCTCCATTCACTCCTATCAAACATGCTCACGCATGCCTGCTGGAAGTCCAAGCCCCTCGCACACAAAACCTCCTTTACCCCCATCCCTCCAACCTTTCCTAGGCCGACCCCTACTCCGCCTTCTCTCCGCTACAGATTGATACAGTCTCAAAATTATTCTATTTCGTTCCATTCTCTCTACATGTCCGAACCACCTCAGCAACCCCTCCTCAGCCCTCTGGATAATAGTTTTGGCAATTACGCACCTTCTCCTAACTTCCAAACTACGAATTCTCTGCATTATATCCACACCACACATTGCCCTCAGACATGACATCTCCACTGCCTCCAGCCTTCTCCTCGCTACAACATTCATCACCCATGCTTCACACCCATATAAGAGCGTTGGTAAAACTATACTCTCATACATTCCCCTCTTTGCTTCCAAGGACAAAGTTCTTTGTCTCCACAGACTCCTAAGTGCACCACTCACCCATTTCCCCTCATCAATTCTATATGATTCACTTCATCTTTCATAGACCCATCTGCTGACACGTCCACTCCCAAATATCTGAATACATTCACCTCCTCCATACTCTCTCCCTCGAATCTGATATTCAATCTTTTATCACCCAATCTTTTTGTTATCCTCATAACCTTATTCTTTCCTATATTCACTTTAAATTTTCTTCTTTTACATACCCTACTAAATTCATCCATCAATCTCTGCAACTTCTCTTCAGAATCTCCCAAGAGCACAGTGTCATCAGCAAAGAGCAACTGTGACAACTCCCACTTTATGTGTGATTCTTTATCTTTTAACTCCACGCCTCTTGCCAAGACCCTCGCATTTACTTCTCTTACAACCCCATCTATAAATATATTAAACAACCACGGTGACATCACACATCCTTGTCTAAGGCCTACTTTTACTGGGAAATAATCTCCCTCTTTCCTACATACTCTAACTTGAGCCTCACTATCCTCGTAAAAACTCTTCACTGCTTTCAGTAACCTACCTCCTACACCATACACCTGCAACATCTGCCATATTGCCCCCCTATCCACCCTATCATACGCCTTTTCCAAATCCATAAATGCCACAAAAACCTCTTTAGCCTTATCTATATACTGTTCACTTATATGTTTCACTGTAAACACCTGGTCTACACACCCCCTACCTTTCCTAAAGCCTCCTTGTTCATCTGCTATCCTACTCTTAATTCTTTCAATTATAACTCTACCATACACTTTACCAGGTACACTCAACAGACTTATCCCCCTATAATTTTTGCACTCTCTTTTTCCCCTTTGCCTTTATACAAAGGAACTATGCATGCTCTCTGCCAATCCCTAGGTATCTTACCCTCTTCCATACATTTGTTAAATAATAGCACCAACCACTCCAAAACTATATCCCCACCTGCTTTTAACATTTCTATGTTTATCCCATCAATCCTGGCTGCCTTACCTCCTTTCATTCTACCCACTGCCTCACGAACTTTCCCCACACTCACAACTGGCTCTTCCTCACTCCTACAAGATGTTATTCCTCCTTGCCTTATACACGAAATCACAGCTTCCCTATCTTCATCAACATTTATCAATTCCTCAAAATATTCCCTCCATCTTCCCGATACCTCTAACTCTCCACTTAATAACTCTCCTCTCCTATTTTTAACTGTCAAATCCATTTGTTCTCTAGGCTTCCTCAACTTGTTAATCTCACTCCAAAACTTTTCTTATTTTCAAAAAAAAATTTGTTGATAACATATATATATATCCACACATATATATGGAAGAAATCAAGAATGAAACGCAATACGTGTGACCTCTCACATAAAAACTACCACAGTGGAAAATAAACAGGAAAAATCTGAGCTCTTTCATGTGCTTACATACACATCTTCAGAGGGAAAGGAAGAAGAGAAAAGAGAAGCAAATTTTATGTTACACAGTAATGTAATATTTGAGTGAGAGGCGACGACTCAGTGAGTGGAGCTGCTACACGTAGGTAACCTACTGCTTCACAGTTTCAGTAATAAACTGCTTCCGATAAAATAGCAAGTTGGAAATAAGTCGAGCTTCTAAACTGTTTAACAATGTCAGATAATGATATTTAAACAATAAGATAGGGAAAAAATTGTATGGGTAATTCAAATTTAATATTTTAGGCCATTAACTCAAAAAAAAACGTAAGTATTGATGAGCACTGCAGTAGACTCACTGGTCCACTCCATGAATGTCACTCCATAATCCAACCTCCCACACACATACACTTTCCAAGACATGTATAATAGTTTAAGACAATTTTTTTCTTTTGGCAAAAAAACATTATTTTTGTGAAAAATATTTTTATCTTAAACATCATGAACAATATTCTGGAATATAAAACTGTCAAGTTTTTTTATGTCAAAACTCAAATTTGAAATATGTTGTGCATGGTTAATAAGAGATTATTCCACAAAATTTTGTTGAATTATTGAGTTACAGAGAAGTAATTCTTTGGTATTAATCCAATCTACACACTGACGTGTATCCCTTGAATGAACACAACATTGCATTATTGTACAGTAGTTGTTGCTTATTTATGTTGACCAACTCTGGTCTCTAGACTTACCAGTTTGTCCTACATGAAAGCTTTCACAACCTTTACAAGGGAAGATCATGCACAACCCAAAGATTCTTTAGGACAATTTTTAATTATTTTTTTTTGTGTATATATAACTGTCATACTTTAAGAAAACTTAAACTTTATACAGAAAACGACAAGTTCTCATGCTTATAATCACGTTAATCTCTGTCTTACTGAATATTTTTTGAGCTTAATGAAGCTTTGTCGTTAAACATTCGTTAGTATTGAAGTTGGATGCAA
>NC_069401.1:10561932-10653506 GCF_026875155.1 Cherax quadricarinatus
TAGTTGGAAAAGTTACTACAGTTGGAAATTTTTTCTGTAGTGGTAAAGTTTACTAGTTGTAATGTTTTATATTGGAAAGTTTTGCTGTTGGTAAAGTTTTGCAGTTGGTAAAGTTACTTACTGTTTTAATGTTATTACTAGGGTAAGATCGTAGTGGTAATGTTATACTATTGGGTAATGTTTCTGCTATTTTGGAAAGTTACTACTTTTTGAAATGTTATTACTAGTTGTAATGTTTCTGCTAGTTGGTAATGTTACTACTGTGGTAATGTTACTACTGTTGGGAAATTTATTACTAGTTGGAAAGTTTCTGTTAGTTGGTAATGTTACAAAAGTTGGAATGTTTTGCTATTTGGGAAATTTTTAAAAATTTGGGGTAATGTTATCTATTTGGCAAGTTACTACTAGTTGGTAATTTACTACTGTTGGTAAGTTTCTGCTAGTTGGTAATGTTATTACTTTGGTAATGTTATACTATTTGGAATGTTACTACTATTGGTAATGTTACTCATTTTGGTAATGTTATAAATTTTGAAATGTTAAAGTTGGTAATTTTTTACTACTATTGGTAATGTTACTAAAGCGGGGAATGTTATTTACATTGGTAATGTTTCTGCTATTGGTAAGTTACAAACTAGTTGGTATTTATTACTAGTTGGAAATGTTAAAATATTTTGTAATGTTATTACTAGTTGGTTTTTTTTACTACAGTTGGTAATGTACTACTAGCGGTAAGTTATTATATTTGGAAAAGTTTCGTTTTTTGGTAATGTTATTTTAAAGTTGGAAATGTTATTATAGTTGGTAATGTTTCTGCTAGGGGGTAATGTTACTATATTGGTAATGATTATTTTGGGTATGTTACTACTATTTTTAAATTTTATTTACGGTGGTAATGTTACTACTAGTTGGTAATGTTATATAGTTGGAAATGTTATTATAGTTGTTAAAGTTACTACTTTTTTGTAATTTTATTTTTTTTGTAAAGTTTCGCTAGTTGGTTTTTTATCTAGTTGGTAATGTTACTACTAGTTGGTAATGTTATTACTATTTGGTAATGTTACTATTTGTTGGTAATTTTTTGCTTTTGGGTAATGTTTCTGCTAGTTGGTAATGTTTCTGCTGGTTGGTAAGGGTTTTCTGCTATTGGAATTTACAAATATTTGGTAATGTTACACATTTGGGTAATTTTACTACTAGTTGGTAATGTTTCTGTATTTGGGTAATTTACTACTAGTTGGTAATGTTATACTATTTGGGCAATGTTATACTAATTGGGGTAATGTTACTATAGTTGGTATTATTACTGTATTGGTTAATGTTATACTAGTTGGTAATGTTACTACATTGGTATTATTACTGCTAGTTGGTAATGTTATCTAGTTGGTAATGTTACTACTAGTTGGTATTATTACTGATTTGGTAATGTTACATAGTTGGTTTATTACTTCTGGGGTATGTTACTACTATTTGGTTTAATGTTACTACTATTTGGGTAGTTATACTATTGGAAATGTTATTTTAATTGGAATGTTACTATATTTTGGTTTATTACTGCAGTTGGTAATGTTACTACAGTTGGTAATGTTACTAAAGTTGGAAAAGTTACTACTAGTTGGTATTATTATGCTAGTGAAATTTTTATACTATTTGGGAATTTTTAAATGCTTGGGGGTAATGTTCACTAGTTGGAAATGTTTAATTTGGTATTTTTAAAACGCTTTTGGTAATGTTACTACTATTGGGTTTTTATTTCTATTTGGTAATGTTATTTACTGTTCCCCCCCTACTTACTCCCATTATATACAAAAAAAAAAGGCCTGGTTAAAAAAGTTCTGTAATAATATATCGAACCCAACTTTATTACTAGCAGATAAAGCAGGTTCGACTATTATTTTTTCGGAACAGTAGAATCATCAAAAGTACTCTTTGTATTTTTGTATTATATTATATCTTTCCCCATATTTTTATTTTATAATTTAAATTTTATATTATTTTTAGGTTGGTTTTACGAATGGTAACCATCTGTAGGGGGGGCAATTGGTGGTTCAGAATTTGACGCCCCGCGTGCCTTCGGGAGGGGAAAGTTGATAGGAAGTAGTTGAGTGAGTCGTAGCCCAGCTTGTCGATACGGGTCTTAAACCCCCAAAGTCCTAGCTTAAACAAAAAACTTTATCCCAAGTCTTGCCTTTCCCATTAGTCGGGTAATTCATGTCACTTATAAAAGAAAAACTATTTCGTTCCCCCTAGTTTTTCAAAAAGGTAGATTATAATTGAAATTATTGTATCTACTCTGTTAAAGAGAAATTTTAAGTAAAATTGGGTTTTTTTTGCTGTAAGGTTTCATTTTTAATTTCTTGTGGTTATTTTTTAAATTTATAACCAAATACCAATGAAGCTAAATGATTGTAATAAAATAAAATAAAAAAAAAAGGAGTTATTTGGGCCCCTTTTGTTACGGTGAAGATTAAGTAGTAACAACCTGTTGGTAATGTTACACTAGTTGGGATGTTACTACTAGTTGGTATATTACTGCTATTTTGGGAATTTTATGTTTTTATTATTTCGCTATTGGTAAGTTATTTCTAGTTGGTATTTTTCTATTGGAATGTTAGACTAGGGTAATGTTTTCTACTAGTTGGCAAGTTACTACTAGTTGGTAATGTTACTATAAATTTTTAAATTTTTTGTAGTTGGTAAGTTACTACAGTTGGTAATGTTTTCTAGTTGGTAAAGTTACTACTAGTTGGCCCTCAAAGGAGGCCCTTGACGTGGTGAGGGGCTCTTTTTCTAGGGAATTGGATCTGTGCTCCAGTTCCTGAATTAGCCCGAAAGCCTTCTATCCCCCCAAGGGGCGTATAATCCCGGGTTAGTGCTTTTCCCCCTTTATTATAGTAATGGTACTACTATTGGTAATGTTCCCTAGTTGGTTTATTACTGAGTTTGGAATGGAACTAGTTTGGGATTTTTCTCTAGTTGTAATGTTAACTTTTTGGGATTTTACTTCTGTTGGAATGTTTTACTAGTTTTAATGTTACTACTAGTTGGTATTTATTTGCAGTTGGGAATGTTACTACTAGTTGGGATTATTACTTTTAGTTGGTAATGTTACTGTTGGTTTATTACTTTAGTGGTAATGTTATACTGTTGGGAAGTTACTTAGTTGGTATTATTACTACAGTTGGTAATGTTATACTAGTTGGTATTAAAACTACTAGTTGGGTAATGTTACACTAGTTTTTATTATACTGTTGTTGGTAAAGTTTCTACGTTTGGAAGTTACCATTTTGGGATTATTTTGCTAGTTGGGAAAAATTACACAGTGGTTTATTATTTATTGGTAATGTTACTATAGTTGGTAATGTTACTCTAGGGATTATTACTCAGTTGGTAATGTTACTGCTGGTAATTTTTTTGGTGGCCCGGCTTTGTCCCCCTTATAACTTATTCTAAACCTGGCACCATATTCTCTCGTAATCTGGGTTACACTTAAACAAGTGCCAAATGCTCCAGTACCCTCGTTACAAATTAATGCCACGGGCACACATGACTGTCCTATAATTAAATTAGTGCCCTGTATTCCATCTGACTGTTGCTGCTGGTGACTGGTGCAGCCATTGAACTGGTGGGGCCGTCACAGAGGACCTACTCCACTGTGATCATGAACGTGGCATACTCATGCACCCTCATCATTCTGGCTGGTGTGGCATACCTGGTGAGGGACTGGACGCAGCTGGCGCTGGCTACAACCATACCATTTCTCGCCTTCTTCTTATTCTGGTGGTACGTCTCTCTTGACTGCTATATACCAGTCTATGATGCTTCACTAAACCTGTTGTTAGATGTTAGGTGGTGGCGTTAAATGATGTTGAATGCAAACTGTAGTGATGTTCAATGTATTTTGATTTTTTCCTTTTAAAATTAAGTTTGTAGATCACACTAAAATAAGGCGTCAGATTAATTCTGACGAGGACACTGGAGAGCTACAGGAAGATCTCGATAAGTTGATGCAGTGGTCGAAGTATCAGATGCAGTTTAATGTAGAGAAATGTAAGGTTCTAGCTTTGAGAAAAGAGATACAGTGCATCAGCAGACCGATTTGGGTATCACAGTCTTGTTAGCCGTAGATGTGAGGAAAAGATTCCAAGACATGATAGGGGTTAACAACATCATCAAAGGAGCCTCGCAACAGCCGGATGCCCAGAAAAAAGGGAGCAATCCCAACCAACCAGATCCAGTGGCAACCAAAAGCATCCAGATGGAATTACCTTGCAAGCTTGGAAGATGGCAAGCAGGTGGTGTGGAACTACACATATGAAGCCACACTGGCTGATACCTATCTTCAGTATAGCTGGGAGGACGGAGGAGCAGGTACCAGGTCATACATATATATATATATATATATATTATATATTATATATATATATTTATTAAGTATAGATAAATATATAGTATATTACACCGGCAGGGTGCTGCCTGAGTCACCCAGGTGGCTGATAGCGAATGGCAGACTGAGTGAAGCAGAGAAAATCATGAGGAAGATGGCCAGAGTCAACGGCAGAACTCTGCCACCTGACTACATGACCAACCTCAGGGTAAGTTACCTGGGGGAGTTACCTGAGGGTTACCTAGGGGAGTTACCTGGGGAATTACCTGAGTGGGTTACCTGGGTAGCTACCTGGGGAGAGTTACCTGGAGAGTTACCAGGGGGAGTTACCTGTGAGAGTTACCTGGGCTGCCTTTGGAGTTGATCTAGTAACTTGCCGGGTAGCGTAGAGGTAGATGAGATATACGGCCGTTGACTTTGTTTGAATAAAGGGGGTTCACAGCGGGCAGTGTGAGGTGTGCCTGAACCAGTCCAGGAGGGGAGCTTGTTGCCGAGAAGGCCGTAGGTCTTGGACTGAGGCCGGGGCATGGCTGCGTATGTCTAACTTGAGGCAGTGCTCTCTGGTGGGCATTCAGGGAAACTAGGCCCACAACAAGGTCGCTCCAAAGGAAGACATGAGAAATGGCAGTAGGCGTACTGTCTACACTGGGGGAATTACCTGGGGAGTTACCTGGGAAGTTACCTGGGTAACAATGGCGATCTGATACGTAATATAACTGTATCAAAGACAATTCACTCAGATCATAACATAATAGAGGTACAGACATGTATGCACAGAGCTACGGACCAGCAAAATGTTAAAAGTCATGAAGGACTCTTTACGAAATTCAATTTCAATAACAAAAACAAACAATGGGATCAAGTTAACCATGTCCTAAATGAAACAAGCTGGGAAGATATCCTAAATAACACGGACCCGAACATTTGCCTTGAGAAAAAGGAATTCTGTGGTTCTTGAGATCTGCTCAAGACACATTCCATTAAGAAAAATAAAGAGAAGATGTAAACTAGAAAGAGAGATACGTTCCCTATACAGACGAAGGCGAAGAGTCACAGAGCTGCTGAGTGGGGTCAATATATCTGAAATACGAAGGGAAGCACTAGTCAATGAAACTGCAAATATCGAACTTAAGGTGAAGGAATCTTATAGGAGACAAGAATCACAGGAAGAACTAAAAGCCATAAAAGAAATTGGAAAAAACAAAAACAAATTACTTCTTCTCTTATACCAAATCTAAGGAAAAACAACATCCAGTATTGGGCCCTTGGTTAGGCGGGGTGGGACATACACAGATGATAGCAAAGAAATGAGTGAGATACTGAAGTCCCAATATGACTCAGTGTTCAGCGAGCCACTGCCCACTCTAAGGGTCGACAATCCAAATGAATTCTTTATGAACGAAACCCAAAATTTGGTCATCCCAAAAATCTAGGATATTATTATAACTCCACAAGATTTTGAAGAGGCAATGAATGACATGCCCATGCACTCTGCCCCAGGCCCAGACTCGTGGAACTCCGTGTTCATCAAGAACTGCAAGAAGCCCCTATTGCGTGCCTTCAGCATATTATGGAGAGGGAGCATGGACACAGGGGTCATCCCACACACACTAAAAACAACAGACATAGCCCCACTCCACAAAGGTGGCAGTAAAGCAATAGCAAAGAACTACAGACCGATAGCACTAACATCCCATATCATAAAAATCTTTGAGAGGGTTCTAAGAAGCAAGATAGCCAACCACCTAGATACCCATCAGTTACACAACCCAGGGCAACACGGGTTTAGAACAGGTCGCTCCTACCTGTCCCAGCTACT
The DNA here is from genome assembly GCF_026875155.1 of Cherax quadricarinatus. NCBI lineage: Eukaryota > Metazoa > Arthropoda > Malacostraca > Decapoda > Parastacidae > Cherax > Cherax quadricarinatus. The sequence continues at coordinate 10,568,139 of NC_069401.1, forward strand.
GGACCACTATGACAAGGTCTTGGATGCTGTAGAGGATAAACAAAATACAGATGTAATATACACAGACTTTGCAAAAATTTTCGACAAGTGTGACCATGGTGTAATAGCGCACAAAATGCGTGATAAATTAATAACAGGAAAAGTTGGTAGATGGATCTACAACTTCCTGACAAATAGAACACAAAGAGTAATAGTAAACAGAGTAAAGTCTGAGACAGCTACGGTAAAAAGCTCTGTTCCACAAGGCACAGTACTCGCTCCCATTCTATTCCTCATCCCCCCTTGTCTGACATAGAGATGTAAGCCATAGCTCCGTGTCTTCTTTTGCGGATGACACCCGGATCACCATGGCAGTGACCTCCATCGAAGACACCGCGAGACTCCAAGCGGACATCAACCAAATCTTTGAATGAGCCACTCGAAACAATATGAAGTTCAACGAGGAGAAATTTCAACTACTCAGATATGGAAAACTTGAAGAAATTAAAAATGTGTCAGGGTATACCACAAATTCCAACCATACAATAGAGCAGAAAAGTAATGTGAAGGACCTGGGAGTGATAATGTCAGAGGACCTCACTTTCAAAGACCACAACAATGTATCTCCCTCATCAGCTAGGAAAATGATAGGATGGATAATGAGAACTTTCAGAACTAGGGACGCCAAGCTCATGATGATTCTCTTCAAATCGCTTATGCTCTCTAGACTGTACACTCTACTGCTGTACATTAACTGCCCCCTTCAAGGCTGGTGACATTGCAGACCTGGAGAGTGTACAAAGAACTTTCACAGCACACACAAGTGCGATAAGGCACTTAACTACTGGGAACGGTTGAAGGTCCTTGATCTGTATTCCCTCGAACGCAGGCGAGAGAGATACATAATATTCGCTTGGAAGGTCCTGGAGGGATTGGTACCAAACTTGCACACGAAAATCACTCCCTATGGGAGCAAAAGACTCGGCAGGAGATGCAACATTCCACCGATGAAAAGGAGGGGCGCCACGAGTACACTGAGAGACAACACAATAAGTGTCCGGGGTCCAAGATTGTTCAACTGCCTCCCAGCATACATAAGGAAGATTACCAATAGACCCCTGGCTGTCTTCAAGAAGGCACTGGACAGGCACCTAGTCAGTATCTGACCAACCGGGCTGTAGTTCGTACGTCAGCTTGCGTGCGGCCATAAGCAACAGCTTGGTTGATAGACCCTGATCCACCATGAGGCCTGGTCTCAGACCGGGCCGCGGGGGCGTTGACTCCCGAAACCCTCTCCAGGTAAACTCTCCAGGATTTAAATAGCGCAGTTGTACCATCAACTTTATCCTTCTTGGTAACAATGTTCAATTTGTAAAGTTAGCAACACCAAGGACCACCATGAGAGGCCAGAGGATCGAGCCTTCAACACTCATTATTATGAAGGAAACACGGACTTAATTCTTTCATAAGTCTAGTTGTAGATTTAATATAAATCTTATAATAATTTACTCAGAAAATCTAGTTTGTAAAAACACTCATCATATGATTACAAGCATAGATCCTGATGTAAACTTTTTATTAAATGAATTACACGAATCAAACAGTAACTGTAATTACTACACAGCAGACCAAGCAAAGACATTACTCAGTGCAAACAATAACATAACCATCTTTAACTACAATGTCAGATCCTTGAGCAAACATTATGATGACCTCACAGCATTACTCAATTCCCTCCATACCAATAAAATCAAGCATCACACTCACAGAAACCTGGCTTAAGCCAGATATTACAGATGTCTATACCATTCCTGGCTACATGGCCATACACAACTGTAGAACAGACCAGCAAGGTGGAGGAACAGCTATATACTACTCAAATCAACTCTAATGTATCAATAAATCTTGCACAAGGGATGAACATGGAGAATATATCATAGCCAAATTTAAATCAAAAGACCTGCAAAAAACCCTCACAGTTATAAACATCTACAGAGTACCACAGTCAAACATTTATCACTTTAGTGAAAAACTAGGAAACATGATTACTGATGTACACATGAATAAAAACCACCTACTACTAACAGGTGATTTCAACATAAACATACTACACGACCAGGACCCACAAGTAACCGAATTCACAAACACAATGAGTAACTGCCTGTTGCTACCAGCAATATCTAAACCTACAAGAATCTCCAAGACAAGCATCTCCTTAACAGACCACATCTGGACAAACACCATATCCCCTTTAAAATCAGGCATAATCACAGACAACACTACAGACCACTACCCAACCTTTCTTATAACTAATCTGGGCAAACTGCCACGAGACAGCAGTTAACAACTTTATAGCAGCTATGAATAACACTGACTGGCAAAATGAGCCGACATATATACAGATATGAATGAATGTATAAATAATTTTCTAAAAAAAAGCCCAAAGCCTCTAAAACAAACATTGCCTCCCAAAACTAAACAGATCACAGCAAAGACTGAATAATCCCTGGCTAACACCCAGCATCCTCAAATCCATTAACACAAAGCACAAATATGAAAAACAGTATAGAATGGGTTAAATAACTAGAGAACAGTCTAAACGCTACTCGTCTGCACTTACCAGCCTGATAAGAAGATCTAAAAAATTGCATTATGAAAATAGATTACATAACATCAAAGGTGATATGAAAAAAACCTGGAAAACTCTATCTGAAATTCTTGGTACTAAAAAGTTATCCAAAACCAAAACAATTAAACTAAGAAAATCAGATGAACCCCAACTCAGACCAACTGAAACAGCGAACAGAATCAATACTTTCTTTTCCATCACAGGAAAAAATCTAGCGAACAAAATACCAAGCTCAAACACCCGTCCATCAGACTACCTCATAGGTACCTACCCAAATACGCTATTCCTAGCTCCAACCAACCCCATAGAAGTTACGCGCATCATAAACACCCTTAAAAACAAGGCAGGAGACATAAACAACTTGCCTGCTTTTATGTACAAAAAAGCTTCTCAAGTATTGTCACCAATTATTGCAACGCTCTTTAACAAATCCATTGAATCATCAACGTTCCCAACAATCCTCAAAATAGCGAGGGTCACTCCGATCCACAAGGGAGGTGACCAAGCTGACTTGAATAACTATAGACCAATATCTGACTTACCACTGCTCTCTAAAATCTTTGAAAAATTAATTCACAGACGGATCTATTCCTACCTCGTCTCGCACAACATATTAAACCCTTGTCAGTTTGGATTTAGGAATAATAAAAGCACAAATGATGCTATCCTACACTTGCTAGAACTAATATATACCGCACTCGAAAAGAAAGAAGTCCCAATGGGCATTTTCATTGATTTACGTAAACCATACCCCCGGCCGGGATTGAACCCGCGGTCATAGAGTCTCAAAACTCCAGCCCGTCGCGTTAGCCACTAGACCAGCTAGCCACAATAAGATTCATCCAACTAGGTATATTTCTACACCATAGGAAAGTTAGCACAGGCACCTCTGTGACCACAAATGCAAGTTTTTACAGACGAATCTCCAGCTAGCGTGGCCGTGACGAACTCTAGCTCAAGTCCCTTCACTGCCGTCAACATGGCTCTGTCATTACGATTTCTTGAGTCATGTTGACGGCAGTGAAGGGACTTGAGCTAGAGTTCGTCCGGCCACGCTAGCTGGAGATTCGTCTGTAAAAACTTGCATTTGTGGTCACAGAGGTGCCTGTGCTAACCTTCCTATGGTGTAGAAATATACCTAGTTGGATGAATCTTATTGTGGCTAGCTGGTCTAGTGGCTAACGCGACGGGCTGGAGTTTTGAGACTCTATGACCGCGGGTTCAATCCCGGCCGGGGGTATGGTTTATTTGCAATCGTGTCATTACGATTTCTTGAGTCATTTACGTAAAGCTTTCGATACAGTCGACCATGAACTGCTGTACTCCAAACTAACGCACTATGGTATCAGAAGCCACTCCCTCAACTACCTAAAATCATACCTTAGCAATAGAACGCAATATGTGTATGCAAATGGTGCAAATTCTTCCACCCAACCAATCACAGTAGGAGTCCCACAAGGAAGCATCCTTGGACCACTCCTCTTTCTCATCTACATCAATGATCTACCGAATGCATCACAGCTACTCAAACCCATATTATTTGCAGATGACACCACATATGTCTTTTCCCACCCAAACACAGTCATACTAGCAAACACAGTCAGTGCCGAATTGCAGAAAATATCTGCCTGGATGATGACCAATAAACTTACCCTGAACACTGATAAAACCTATTTCATTCAGTTTGGAAACAAAGCTGCAAATGATCAAATAATCATAACGCTAAACGGATCATCAGTCACAAGACTCACAGAGGGAAAATTCATAGGTATCCACCTTGACAGTAGCCTTAAGTTCCAGACACACATACAACAAATCACCAAGAAAATCTCCAAGACTGTAGGCATACTATCAAAGATAAGGTACTACGTTCCACAATCAACTCTCCTGGCACTGTACCATTCACTCATATATCCTTATCTTACATATGGAATTTGTGCATGGGATCAACAACATCCAATCACCTAAGACCTCTAATAACCCAGCAAAAGGCAGCAGTAAGAACGATAACAAATTCCCACTCCCGCCAGCATACTCCACCAATTTTCAAAAGTCTGAATCTGCTTACCATTAAGAACATCCATACTTATCCATGTGCCTACTACGTACACAGAACAATACACACAAATATAAACCCTCATCTCAAACTTCTCCTCACCAACCTTAACAGGACACATGACCACAACACAAGACACAGATCTCTACTTAATATACCTCGTGTCCATATCACACTGTGTAAAAACTCTTTGCACATAAAGGGCCCCAAATTATGGAATTCATTACCTGAAGATATTAAAGTAACTCAGTCTGAAAATCAATTTAAGACTCTTCTCAAAAACCACTGAATCACCCTAGACTAAATGCTAAATACTCCATACACACACACTCACTTATGTACTCCCACATTATAACTTCAACAATTACCTTGAACCTATTATCCATTGTTGACAGGAATATAACTGAATCATTGTTTTCACAAAAAGAATTTTTTGAAATTAGATTCACTTATAATTAATAATCTACTGTACAACTATGAAATAATTAATATCCTACTGTACAACTATGATATAATCCTTAGTGTTAAGTAGTCTGTAAGTCAATAATGTTAAGTTGGCCCATAATACCTAGGCATAACAGAGGCTCTCTTGTATTGCAAACCCACTATTGTAAATATAAAATCTCAATGTATAATTTGCAAAGACATTAAATAAATAAATAAATAAATAATAATAATAATAACAATAATAATAATAAAAGAATAGTAATACTAATAATAATAAAAAGGATAGTAATAATAATAATAATGAATAAAAATATAATAATAATAATAATAATAATAATAATAATAATAATAATAATAATAATAATAATTATAAGAAGAAATGATAATAATATAATAATAATAATAAGAATGATGATAATAATAATGTTACGATGTTAGAGGAAGTACGAGGTGGAGCAGTACCAGAGAGGACGAGAGGGTGTCCACACCAGCGATACTTATGGTGTCTTAGACCTCTTCAAGACACCCAACCTGTGTCGCAAGACACTCATTATCACTTTCATCTGGTGAGTCATCTTCACCCTTGTAAGTCACCTTCACTCTTGTAAGTCACCTTCACCCTTATAAGTCACCTTCACCCTTATAAGTCACCTTCACCCTTATAAGTCACCTTCACCCTTATAAGTCACCTTCACCCTTATAAGTCACCTTCACCCTTATAAGTCACCTTCACCCTTATAAGTCACTTCACCCTTGTAAGTCACCTTCACCCTTATAAGTCACCTTCACCTTGTAAGTCACCTTCACCCTTGTAAGTCATCTTCACCTTTGCATGTCACCTTCACTAATGTTTCAATATAGTTTGACACTAACTCTTCGCTTATTTTCCGGATAATTATTCACCTTGTATTCATTACATTAATTGCGTTACCATCTTCCCACCAAGGCAGGGTGACCCGAAAAAAAAAAACTTTCACCATCATTCACTCCATCACTGTCTTGCCAGAAGGGTGCTTTACACTACAGTTTTTAAACTGCAACATTAACACCCCTCCTTCAGAGTGCAGGCACTGTACTTCCCATCTCCAGAACTCAAGTCCGGCCTGCCGGTTTCCCTGAACCCCTTCATAAATGTTACTTTGCTCACACTCCAACAGCACGTCAGGTATTAAAAACCATTTGTCTCCATTCACTCCTATCAAACATGCTCACGCAATGCCTGCGGGAAAGTCCAAGCCCTCGCACACAAAACCTCCTTTAAACCCCCATCCCTCCAACCTTTCCTAGGCCGACCCCTACTCCGCCTTCTCTCCGCTACAGATTGATACAGTCTCAAAATTATTCTATTTCGTTCCATTCTCTCTACATGTCCGAACCACCTCAGCAACCCCTCCTCAGCCCTCTGGATAATAGTTTTGGCAATTACGCACCTTCTCCTAACTTCCAAACTACGAATTCTCTGCATTATATCCACACCACACATTGCCCTCAGACATGACATCTCCACTGCCTCCAGCCTTCTCCTCGCTACAACATTCATCACCCATGCTTCACACCCATATAAGAGCGTTGGAAAAAACTATACTCTCATACATTCCCCTCTTTGCCTCCAAGGACAAAGTTCTTTGTCTCCACAGACTCCTAAGTGCACCACTCACCCTTTTCCCCTCATCAATTCTATATGATTCACTTCATCTTTCATAGACCCATCTGCTGACACGTCCACTCCCAAATATCTGAATACATTCACCTCCTCCATACTCTCTCCTCGAATCTGATATTCAATTTTTTCATCACCTAATCTTTTTGTTATCCTCATAACCTTATTCTTTCCTATATTCATTTTTAATTTTCTTCTTTTACATACCCTACTAAATTCATCCACCAATCTCTGCAACTTCTCTTCAGAATCTCCCAAGAGCACAGTGTCATCAGCAAAAACAACTGTGACAACTCCCCCTTTATGTGTGATTCTTTATCTTTTAACTCCACGCCTCTTGCCAAGACCCTCGCATTCACTTCTCTTACAACCCCATCTATAAATATATTGAACAACCATGGTGACATCACACATCCTTGTCTAAGGCCTACTTTTACTGGGAAATAATCTCCCTCTTTCCTACATACTCTAACTTGAGCCTCACTATCCTCGTAAAAACTCTTCACTGCTTTCAGTAACCTACCTCCTATTACCATACACCTGCAACATCTGCCACAATGCCCCCCATCCACCCTGTCATACGCCTTTTCCAAAGCCATAAATGCCACAAAAAACCTCTTTAGCCTTATCTAAATATGTTCACTTATATGTTTCACTGTAAACACCTGGTCCACACACCCCCTACCTTTCCTAAAGCCTCCTTGTTCATCTGCTATCCTACTCTTAATTCTTTCAATAATAACTCTACCATACACTTTACAGGTATACTCAACAGACTTATCTCCCTATAATTTTGCACTCTCTTTTTTCCCCTTTGCCTTTATACAAAGGAAACTATGCATGCTATCTGCCAAACCCTAGGTATCTTAACCCTCTTCCATACATTGTTAAATAATTGCACCAAACCACTCCAAAACTATATCCCCACCTGCTTTTAACATTTCTATATTTATTCCATCAATCCCGGCTGCCTTACCCCCTTTCATTCTACCCACTGCCTCACGAACTTCCCCCACACTCACAACTGGCTCTTCCTCACTCCTACAAGATGTTATTCCTCCTTGCCCTATACACGAAATCACAGCTTCCCTATCTTCATCAACATTTATCAATTCCTCAAAATATTCCCTCCATCTTCCTGATACCTCTAACTCTCCACTTAATAACTCTCCTCTCCTATTTTTAACTGTCAAATCCATTTGTTCTCTAGGCTTCCTCAGCTTGTTAATCTCACTCCAAAACTTTTCTTATTTTCAAAAAAATTTGTTGATAACATATATATATATCCACACATATATAAGGAAGAAATCAAGAATGAAACGCAATACGTGTGACCTATCACATAAAAACTACCACAGTGGAAAATAAACAGGAAAAATCTGAGCTCTTTCATGTGCTTACATACACATCTTCAGAGGGGAAAAGGGAAAAAGAGAAAAAGAGAACAAATTTTATGTTACACAGTAATGTAATATTTGAGTGAGAGGCGACGACTCAGTGAGTGGGGCTGCTACACGTAGGTAACCTACTGCTTCACAGTTTCAATAATAAACTGCTTCCGATAAAATAGCAAGTTGGAAATAAGTCGAGCCTCTAAACTGTTTAACAATGTCAGATAATGATATTTAAACAATAAGATAGGGAAAAAATTGTTTGGGTAATTCAAATTTAATATTTTAGGCCATTAACTCAAAAAAAAAGTAAGTATTGATGAGCACTGCAGTAGACTCACTGGTCCACTCCATGAATGTCACTCCATAATCCAACCTCCCACACACATACACTTTCCAAGACATGTATAATAGTTTAAGACAATTTTTTTCTTTTGGCAAAAAAACATTATTTTTGTGAAAAATATTTTTATCTTAAACATCATGAACAATATTCTGGAATATAAAACTGTCAATTTTTTTATGTTAAAACTCAAATTTGAAATATGTTGTGCATGGTTAATAAGAGATTATTCCACAAAATTTTGTTGAATTATTGAGTTACAGAGAAGTAATTCTTTGGTATTAATCCAATCTACACACTGACGTGTATCCCTTGAATGAACACAGCATTGCATTATTGTACAGTAGTTGTTGCTTATTTATGTTGACCAACTCTGGTCTCTAGACTTACCAGTTTGTCCTACATGAAAGCTTTCACAACCTTTACAAGGGAAGATCATGCACAACCCAAAGATTCTTTAGGACAATTTTTAATTATTTTTTTTTTGTATATATAACTGTCATACTTTAAGAAAACTTAAACTTTATACAGAAAACGACAAGTTCTCATGCTTATAATCACGTTAATCTCTGTCTTACTGAATATTTTTTAGCTTAATGAAGCTTTGTCGTTAAACATTCGTTAGTATTGAAGTTGGATGCAATTTCACAGATTTTTCTAAGTTCCCCATCTTAAAAGTCAGGGCTACAAATCGTAAGGGCTCTTAATGTGTGTTTGGTGAATCGAATAGCAACGTATAAATGAACGTAATGAAGTTCAAAATGAGAAGACTTTTGCATGTGCCTGGCGGCTGTGTCTGGGCTACAGGTAACTCGGGGAGTGTGTATCACTAACAGATCAAGCAGTAACTACATAAACTTTGCGTCACACCCTGCGTCACACCCTGCGTCATTGTGGTTAATGTCAGAAGATTCATGAGTTCAGAGACAACTCTCTCTCACAAATATTTAAGATATGTCAAAGCATTTTATCCAGAGTTCCATATTACCGTCATTATGGAAAAATACCTTCTGCTTTATAATTTATATAACTCATGACTACCTTAATTTGCCTCATTTCAACCATATACTGGGAGCTCCAACCCACTCAAAATAACTACTTATAAATACACTACAATGTTTTTATAACAGAATTTATATCTGTAAATTCTGTTTTATTGTTCCGGAGTCAAGAAATTTGTAAATAGTTCATAGACACTGTAATCTGCTTAGCAAACTCAAATGTTGGGGTCTAGTCCTTGGGCCCATTACGGGCCTCAGCAATCCCTTGAGTACCATACGTAAGTGGGGCATGTGGGGCATAACGAAGCTAATTAACTAAACTATCTTCTTGAATACAGTTACCAACACCCTGGCCACTTACCCACGGCTCCACCTCTGGAAGGAATACTTATCTTCCTCCTCCTCACATAATCTTCCAGTAATAATGTGCATTACCCCACCAGGTTCACCAACACCTCAGTATATGTAGGACTCTCCTACTACGCACCGTCCCTGGGAGGGGACGCTTACCTCAACTTCTTCCTGGCTGGTGTGGCAGAGTTACCCACATACCTCTTCTTGTGGCCGTCGATGGAGTACTGGGGCAGGAGATGGACCTTGTGTGTCTCTATGATCGTAGGAGGCAGCGCCTGTGTCGCTACTGTGGTCACACAGAATGGTCAGTGAGAGGGAACTTAGTTATATAGAGAGAGAGTGCCACACTCATAAATTCTGCTGATAATGAGTTACGAAAATCAGCTGATATTACAATATATGATGACTTAATGACTCAATAAGAGCATCTGAAAATTGAGTCACTGCTTCAGTAGTTGTTGGAAATAAATGGTATAAAATACCGACACAATGGCAATATAAACACAAATGCAGTATAATGTGATCCTTTATTGACTACGTTTCGCCCACACAGTGGGCTTTTTCAAGTCACAAACAGAACTACCTGGGGTGGAAGGAAAGCGAGTATTTATAGTCCGGCTGAGGTCAGGTGAAGAATGCTGCATCTGATGATGTACCGAGTTGGGTTGTAGAGTCTAAAAACTTGGGTAGCTTGGAAAGGAGACTGGACAAGTTTGTGAGCAGACCTTCTACAGTGTTCTTATGTGGGATAGCGATGAAGAAGTTTCTTGGCAAGTGGTTCAGCTATGTTATAGAAGCCACTATTCTGGTTGAAGTTGTCGGATATAGAAATAAGTGATGATTCCAGGATTCTTCGGTATTGGGTGTTGTCTTCTGTGGCGATAAGTCTTGAGTTTCTGTAGTTTATCAAGTGGTTTGTGTGAATTACGGTGTTGTACGCATGCATTCCTTGTGTCGTCAGACCTGCTTGCGTTCCTTGAGGAAGAATGCACTATAATTGAACAGGTATTTTCCAAACTCCACTATCCTCGTCACTTCATCAGAGACTGCAGACGGCGAGCACTAAACATCTTCAACACACCCAGAGAAGACACTGCCGAGAAGAGATACATAGTCCTTTCCCACCAACTCCATTGCCAAACATTTTTTCCAACATCTTTGCCAAAACATCATTCCAAGTATCTACCTCCACAACCACGACCATCAAGGACATCACCAGTAGTAGGCAGGACAAGCCTCCATCCTCTGCAGGGGTATACATAATCCCTTGTAATGACTGCAACAAGTTATACGTGGGCGAAACATCAAGGGACCTCCAAACACGTATTTCAGAACACCATACGCAAGCAGGTCTGACGACACAAGGAATGCATGCGTACAACACCGTAATTCACACAACCACTTGATAAACTACAGAAACTCAAGACTTATCGCCACAGAAGACAACACCCAATACCGAAGAATCCTGGAATCCTCACTTATTTCTATATCCGACAACTTCAACCAGAATAGTGGCTTCTATAACATAGCTGAACCACTTGCCAAGAAACTTCTTCATCGCTATCCCCACATAAGAACACTGTAGAAGGTCTGCTCACAAACTTGTCCAGTCTCCTTTCCAAGCTACCCAAGTTTTTAGACTCTACAACCCAACTCGGTACATCATCAGATGCAGCATTCTTCACCTGACCTCAGCCGGACTATAAATACTCGCTTTCCTTCCACCCCAGGTAGTTCTGTTTGTGACTTGAAAAAGCCCACTGTGTGGGCGAAACGTAGTCAATAAAGGATCACATTATACTGCATTTGTGTTTATATTGCCATTCAGTAGTTGTTCTCTTCATTCACTATAACACATTTAATCATCAAGTTGATGAATAAGACTCATGTGCAACACTTGGGTGCTGCACGTGAGTCTTATTCATCCTCCAGGTTCCCCACCAAAGCGTCTTCATCTTCTGTTATGAGCGCTTTCAATACCTTTTATATAGTCATTATGTATACCAGTTTTCTGCTATCAGCCAACATGGGTAACTTTAATGTTTTCAACTTTTCATTATAGCTCAAGTCTAGCAGCCATTTTGTAGCTCTTCTCTAAACATTTTCTAACTTAACTATTTTTTTTCAAACGTGGGCACCATACAACTGCTCCGTATTCCAATTTTGGCCTAATACATGTTACACACAACTTTCATAAAATTTCAGTATCTATATACTTGAAAGCCATTTCATAGTTTGCCAGTGTAGTATACTATTAGTGTCTCACAATTGCATTTATATGATAATCCGGTAACAATTTTTGGCTAATATCAACTCCTAGATTCTTTCTCTATCAGATATTTTCAATATTATGTCACAGCCTATATTTCTCATGTGGCTTGATTTCACTTTCTGCCTAGTCAAGTGTTCAATGTATCCAGATCCTCTTGTAAGGATTTACAGTCATTTTCATTTTTAATTTTGCACAAGATATTTTTGCATCATCTGCAAATAAATTCATATAATTTGTGTCCCTTCTAGTAAATGTCTTATATAAATTAAAAACATTACTGGGGCAAGTACAGATTCTTGTGGCACCCCACTTGTAACGTCCTCTCATACAGACATTTTTCCTCTTTCATCGGGAACTCTGTCGACAGGTTTCTTGAACAATTTTCATAACTGTGTCATAATAACTTAACTAATAGACTATACCTAAACGCAGACCCAAAACCAAATTGTTTACCAGTTAGTGCCTTGTTATTCTATAAATGTTGAAGTCAATTTAATGGCTTTTTAAAATAATTTTACAATAAGAAACAAAACCGGTCTGTAGTTTAAAGAATCTACTCTCACTTTTTTTTAAATGTAGACACAATATGTGGCATCTTCCATCTTTCTACTACTTTCATCTTTGTGAAAATTTGTCTGGGCTGCCTCCAAGTGAGTCGCCTACCCTGGCAAACTCTGTTGACACCGAGCTCTGAGATGGGTACCTCAGCCTCACAAGTGGTTTATAGGACAGATTTTTTCAAAAATTTGATTGGTATTGAAAAGAAACCTCCCCTGCAATCATTTAAAAGGGGGATAACTTATTTGGTGTTGCAGCATATATCCTGATCTTAAAATTCCCTTTAACCCTTTGCTTTAGCCCCCTTGGACTTCCCCTTGGGAACCACGGAAACCCCGGGGGCTTTAATTTCCCTGCAATATTAAATTTCTTTTATTAGTGTCCTGCCTGCACCTCAAAATTCCTATACCCAAGAGGGTATGTACCCCCCTGTATAACTATGCGGGCCTCAGAGGGCAACCTTCAGACACTCTGAGACGCGGTATTAGGGCATACTCTCCTGTAGCACCCCCGACCCTCAGTTAACTAAAACCCACAATCCCCCTAATTCATGGCCAGATCCTACGGAAAAAGGTGAATATCTCGTTTTAAATGATGGGTTAAAGGAAAGGGAACCCTTCTAGGTACATCGGGGTTTTGTCTCTCCCAGTTTTCCCCCAGGTTTTCAGATGTGAAGACACGTGGGGGCGCCGCCTGATTTTTCACGGACCCCCCTTGTCCACCCAAAAGTCTATGAAAGGGACGCTTTCTGTCTTTGTGCCCTTTGCCCCCGGGGGCCATTCAAGTTTTGGGCTGCCAGTTCTCCCTGCTAACTTTCCAATGTTTGCCTACATTTGGGCCTATTACTACCTATTTTTAAAGGTTTTTAGGTTCTACTCTTTCATTTTTCTACAAAATCCCTTTAGTAAACCTAATATTAGTGTTATTACCATAAACCTCCCAAACCCCTTTCCCCTGAAAAAGTAAATCTAAAAATTTAAAATAAGCTTACCAACCCCCAAACCCCGGGAATCCCTTGTTTGGGTTTGGGGGGGTTTTAAAGGGGTCCCCTCGGCTTCAGACGCCCAGACGTCATGCTGGATCTGAGCTGGGGAAAACCATTTGGACCAAAAAAAATTTTCCCACTTCCCCCCCGCCGGGCAAAGGGGAGGCGCTAAGCCCCTAGATCAAGCCCTGCCTCCCGCGGGCCCCCCCAAAGTGGGCCGGGTTTCGAGGGGCCTTCAAAACGGGTCGCCCGGGCCCCTCAGCCGTTAAACCCTTTCGGGTCTGATTTCTCATTCCCCGGTCCCACCGTGGGGAAACCTCGGAGGCAAAACCCTGTTGAGGGGGTTTATGTCTCGACACCTTAATTTCTCACTTTCACCATTCTCACCGCCCCCTTTCTGGGGTGGGTTGACATCCCAGGCCAAGAGGCCAGAAAACCCCCTTGGGCGCCTCGGATTCTCCCACACCGGGTTTTCCCCTTTCACTTACCCATCTCTTATTCCCCTGGGGGTCGGCCCACCATAGAAATTTTCCCAAGGTTGTCAAGTAACCCCTGCGCCACCCCGGGTTCCATTTGTCCAGGATGTTCACCAGTCTTTGTGACTCCTTTTGCAGTTCTTCTTTGATGGGGGGACCATCGGGCCCCCATAATAACCCAGCCCCTTGGAAGACTGACTCAAAATTGCGGGGAAAAGGGCTCAATCCTTCTTCCAAAAGCTGTGATTGGGGGTGAGAGCTTCTTGCTCGTCAATCCCTTTTTGAAACGTAGGTAAGAGGCCTTTTTATTAACCCCTTGCCTTTTCTCAACTAACACTGTCCTCAGTTCATCACGTTTCCCCCCTTCCTCCCTGTGAAAACCCTTCCGAATCCCTTTTGGGACTGTCCCCAAACCATGCGTTCAAAAAGAATCCCCTTCCCCGGGGTTCCCCTGGGAGCTATGAACCCCCACTCGCACTCTTTCTCTTCAGGTTTTTTTCCCCGAAATTCTCCTTTTGGCCCCAAAGATTCCTAAAAAATTTTTAATGGCCCGCCCCTAAAGTTTGTCCCAATTGCCCGAAAATAATAAAATCGGGGGCACGAAATATGGCAGTAAACCTCCTAACAACTTCACGAAAGTCTCTGCCCCGTCATATCTTCTGCCAACCCAAATGCCCGCTCGGTAGTGGCACAGGTAAACAGGCAAAACATATCCCTTTTTGAGGGCCCCCCCAAACGTTCCGGGGTTCTTCAATGTGAAAAGCCCCCTTTAAAACCCCTTTTCCCCTACAGTCTCAAAGGGCCTGTCACTATGAAACCCGCTCCTGAGGCAGCGGTGGTGGCCCTGGGTAGGGGGGGCCCTCCCATCGTACCCCCGCGGGCCCCGTGCAACTTTTTTAGCACCCTTTTGACGGCACTCGACCCTTCATTTCCCAAGGAATTTCCCTGACTTTAGGCAGGGGAGGGTACCCCAAAAACCCCCCTTGAAAGGTCCTCTAAAAAGGGAAATTTGTTTTTCAATAGCTCTGTCGCCCAAATCCCTCCTTTCCCGGGCCCACGGGATGTTTGGCCCCATAGCGGGAGCTCAGATTTTTGTATTCTTCCCTGCATCTTATTAGCCCCGAAATTAAATCTAGGAAAAATTTCCCAAATGAGTAAACCCAATTTGCTGTTCCCTGGTCTTTCATCGTTGGACCCGTCCTGCCCCTTTAACCTGCTCCCGGGCCCGCAAGTCCCTTCCACATCCGGGAAAAACCCCCCCCTTTGGTACTGCCTTACCCAAAATTTATTCTCTGGGCCCCACTAGGGGAAAAACTGTCGACCCTGGTTTACCTTGTCATGCGGGCTTCCTCACAAATCGAAAAAACCATTTCCGTAAATTTTTAAAAAGTTTTCCCCACGGGGGAGTAGCGCCCTGGGGTCAAATAATTAGTGCCGTGTTCCCCCCGAAATGTACAAATGCTGCTGTTTGTCCCCACGAATTTCTGCCCCGGCCCAGCAATCCCTTCCCGGGGAAACCCAGCGGGGCCTTTAAACCCAAAGGGCTCCCCTTTTACTCAACTTTCTGTTTTGTCCCCCCTGGGCTTATAAAGGGCCCGGCTGGGTTTTGATCTGAAAGGCACATAAAAGAATTGTTGACGTTGACTGTACCCCCCGTTTTCTCCTTTCCCCGTTTCCCGGGACATAGGGGAGCTTGGGTTTCTTTTTCGGGGACCCACTTTTAAGGCCACCTCCGAGTCTGTCCTTACATAGGTGTGTGCACCCTCAGATTATTTTAAAACACCTCCTCTACGTACTTCCCCCAGTCCTTGCTCCCGGGCAACATCCCCTGTGAGCTCTAGCTTTGGGATCGGGGCAACCCTTTCGGGGGGGGTTCCCCGGGGCCACGCCCGGGTTTGACCAAAATTGACTTGGCCCCCGGCCCAAATTTTCCTTTTCTCCCCCCAAGGGCCCCTGGAGAGGCATCACAAAAGCCCTGCAAGTCAAAATTCCCCCCGGGGGTTTGCACCCGTGGACCTGGGGAATGTAACTCGTGCAATTCCGCTGGGTCTTTTTTAAACCAGACCCCAAACCCCTGGCGGGGCTTGTTTTTTTGGCAGTGGGCCCGCCCCAACCTGGGTTTCAGCCCCCAGGTCTGTTGACTAGACCCTCCCTCAAAATGGTGAGGGTTTGGTCAACAAACCCAAAGGATAAAGGGCAGTCTGCACTTTACTCAAAAAAGGACCCCCTGGTCGTTTCCCCTTCCCCCATCAGGCTTCCCCCTTTACCTAAGTCTGTCTTCCTTGACCCCCACTCTAGTCCAACCCCGGGATGTTACCAAAAAAAGGCACGAGAAGCCAGTATGGGTCATGTTCACCTTTCCCCCCCGCAACGTTGGATATTTTTTTTGTCCCCCATTCTCTCAATGGGCATTTTAGCGGAGCATCCCCTGATTAGATTGGGTAAATACCCCTAAAACACCCTTTCATCTGAGGTGGTCCCTGAAAGTTGTTACTTTAAAATGGGTCTTCAGAAATTCTTAAGGGGGGCCTGTTACATTTTAAACAAGGGTGGTAGCCCTATGGTAGCCTGAAATAAATGGTAAACTAGTGGCACCAAAAAACACTGCCCTGAATCTTGGGGACCCTCCCCTTGCTTGGGAAATCCCCCTTTTAAACCCAGCCCAAGAACCTTGTGAAGCCCCTTTTTGTGGCGGGAACCCCTTTTTACTTTGGAAAAGGTTTGTTTAAGGGTTGCCGCATAGGGTACTGTTCCGCCCTGAATTTTTCAACAAACATCTGCTTTTTTCCCTGCGTAAAGGGGGGGCCCCTGTGGCGACAGCGTTAAAACGATGGCTCTGGGGACTCCCCTGCGGGCTGCAGTTAAAGATACTTGATGGGAGGGGTTAGGGACCCCTTTGGTGACTGCCATTTTTGGGGAAGATAATGGTTTTTTTTTTCCCGGGGCTGGAATTGGGCATTTTCTCGTTAAACCCAAGGGGGCCACCCTTTTCCTTTAAAAATTTTATCATCATATTTCCCCCCAGATTTTTCCCTTGGTCGGGCTGTTCCCCCAATAAATTTTCAATAAACCAACGTGCCCTTTAAATTTAAATTGGGGCCCGGTTGGGGGGCCCCGGGTTTTCCATGGGATTTCCCCACCCAATACTGCCCCGCCCCTAAACTGAACGGGGTTTTAAGTAATCTCGATACGTCCTTTCGTTTTTTCCGGGGGGCGGCGGGGTCACCTTTAATCCCAAATACTTTCCAGGTCCCATAGTTTTTGGACCGGTCACTGTCGGATATCCCAACTTCCCGCCCGGGACGGCCTTCGTGAAAAACCAAATGCATCACCAGTACACCCCTACCCTTTTAAATACCAGAGCCCCCCTTTTCCCCGGGGGTCCCCGGGAAAGGGTGAGCGGGTATTCTGCCCCCTACGATGTACCCCGCTGGAGTCCTTTTGGGCCCACACCTTCCTTGAAAAACCCTTCTGGGAAGAACAAACCCCGTTAGGAAACCCCCCTCCTACCAATATCCTACTTTAAACTAACTTTTGTCTGTAGCAATGTCGGGTTCTGTAGCTTAAAACACCCAACTCCCTAAAAACGTTTAAACTGCTTCAGCCATTTCCCCTAGTGGTAATAAATTTTGGGCAGCCTTTCCCATCAAGGTGAAATTTCCCGCGATGCCCGGCAAACCCTGACCGTAAAATTTAAAATTACGGGTTAAGACCTGCGGGGGAAATTCCCCACCAAACCCTTCCCCTTCATGTCAACTTTCCCCAAACTGTCTCCAGCTTAAACCCAAAGGGCTAGACTCTCTGCAAGAAGGTTTCCTGTCCCCCCACTGTCGAAGAAAAACGGGTTGTTTCAAAACTTCTTCCCTTTCGCGACCACCGCCTTTAGGGTGGGCAAGGCCCCCCGGGCCCTTGGGAAAATTTCTCACCAAACAAATTTCCCCGGGGGCCGTACTCACCCTCATCGTTTTCTTCTGACTTGTTCTTGCTCTCCGCCCTTTCCCTTTCGGTTTGCTCTCCTTAACTTGTGCTTAAAACCGGATCATTAGGGCACAGTTTCACTGTGGGGCTTTTCCCTTTTGGGGAGCCCCCACAAATCCGAAGGGAAAGGTGTTTTCGTCCCCCCCAAAATGTTTCCAAACACTTTAAACAAAGTTCAACTTCTTTCCGTTTTTTTTGAACCCCTTTTGGGTTTTTAGGGGGTGAAGTTGAACCCTTAACTACGTGTTTTTTCTTTACAAAAACGCCCGTCTCCACTGGCCGCCCTTTTGGTGGGTTTTCCCTTGGCCCCCGTGGGGGGGGACTCGCCCTGGGCTAAAAACGTGCCCACTTTTTGTGGGGGGTGGTTTTTGGTCCTATCTCTCGAAATGTTGGGGAAAACGACCGGGGCTTCTCCTTGGTAGGTAATTTCTCCCCCCGACCCATGCTCAGGTGGAAAAATGAAAACCCCTAAACCCTTCAAAATTTGGGGTTATCGTGAAAACCCATTCGTTTCCCATATTTTAAATGTAAATCTGCACTGTCGTGCAGCCGTTTCCCCTGAATCACCTGGTAAGGGGCCCATTTTTGGGAATTTAAATTTCACCATGCAGATCTCCCGAAACTTTTTGGTCAAGCTCATAATTCAATACGGAACTTCTTAAATTTGAGGTAAAGCGGCAAAAAACCCCGATCCAACAACCGTTTAAAATATAACTACCTTTTTTCTCCTCAGTTTTTGCCCAAAAATTTTCTAAATTTGGGCTTTGGGGATGTTGGGAAAATTTGCGTCAGTAAAAAGGGTAGGGGGGCCGGGCCAGGGTCTAAGGCCTTTTTCCCCCTTTATTTTTCGACCGCAAATACTGCAATTGACGGGCATCTGACAAATATTTCTGTCATCTATCTGGGCTCCCAAACTGAAAAACCCAAAACCAATGTCCCCTGTTAAGGTTCCGTCAAAAAGTTGGTAAAATTCAGCTGGGGGAACTTGGGCAACAAATTGACAAAGGGGTGTGGTTTTTTTTGGGGGACCGGGGGTGTTTTAACACCAAACCTTGGAATACTTGCCTTTAAAAAGTACTTTTAAATTATCTTTTTTCATTTTCTCTCCGAGACAATCTACATATCCTTTGTGAATTTGTCCCAAAATCTTGGGAAAACTTTCCCCGGGGATTCTCAACCTCAATACCCGGGAGTATATGCTTTAGAAAAGCTTGTTCCTTGGGTTCCCACCCTTTTCCCCCCCAAAAAATTCAAACAGTTCTGCAAATAAACGCAGCTACATTTTTGGGGTTGGCAAGTAGCCTTGCACCTGGGTTTCCCCGTTTTTGTTCAGATGCCCTTTGTTTGCTGAAAAAATCGTTTTAAATTTTTTTTAGCACTGAAACCCGGGCTCTTTCCCGAAAACCCCCCCTGCCCTTTTCAAAAATTTAATGGGATGTGGGCACTTTAAAATTTTCTTTAAAACCCTCCACCCCCCACACGTCCCCCGGTGTTAGGTGAGAAAGGGCCAGTCTTTAAAGGGCCCCCAAAAAGCCTTTAAAAATTCCCCTTTTTTTATTTACTCTACTATGGGAAACAAAAATGTAACCCCCTTTTTAGCTCTTTAAATCCCAATTTAAAATGTGTTTTTTTTTCCCCTTGAAAAATTAATCTAAACACTCAACGTACAATGCCAGCAAATAAATTTAAAGGGCTTTAAAACCAGTCTCAGGGGATAATTTTACAATTTCCCCCATTTTCATGAAAACAAAGATGATGAAAAACACAAAAAAAGTGCAAGTGTACAAATTAAATCAGGGGGGGGGGGGGGGGGGTTTAAACAAGCAAATTAACAAAATTTAAATTGTGAAAAAAGTAAATAAATTTAAAGTAAAGTAAACGCTTGGCCTAACTGTGCCCAGCTTATCGTTTAGCGTGGATGGTTGGATAAGGTAAAACCCCAACCTAGTAATGGTGCCCATTAAATTTAAACCCGGTTTATAACTCCCCCGTAAAAAATAACTAGGTTTAAAACCCGTCCCAGCTACTATAACCTTTTTTAAATATTGCAAGCCCACCTAACTGTGGCTACCCTTTCCCAAAACCCCTGTAAGAAAATTTAAAACCCCAATCTCCTACTCTGGAAATTTCTTGTTAAACACTGTAAAAAAATTTTAAAATTTACAAGCTTTTCCCCAGCCTAAACCCCCTGCCTGTAAATTACTGCAAATAACAACTTCTTGTATAGTCGCTTGGCCGCCTCTGGAGGGAACTTTGACCCAGGTGTGCTAACTTAAACCCAACTTTTTAAACTGGTTCCCAAATGTGGCCTAGCTTTTGTAGCTTAAAAAATTGGGGCCTTTGCTTTGGGTAGGTTTAAAAACCAAACTTTGTTAAAATGGTTCCTTAAAATGTAGTACTTTGATAGCTTAACCCAAAATGTTGGGGCCCAGCTAGGGTAGCTTTTTTCCCAACTCTGTTAAAAAAGGTTCCTAACTGTGGCCTACTATGATAGCTTTCCTAGCTATTCACACATCCGGTTTTTGAAGGACCACTTTTTTTGAAAAATTTTGGGCTGGGCTGCCTTCCAAGTGGGGTTCCCTACCCCGGCCCAAAATCTATTGACACCCAGGGTTGAGAGGGTTTCCCCCAGCCTCACAAGTGGGGTTTTTAGGGCAGATTTTTTTTTACAAATGATTGGTATTGCAAAAAACCTTTGCCCGCCCCTGCAAAAGTATAAAGGACCCAACCTTTCTTGGTGTTGCCCGCCCTATATCCTGAAATTCAACTTCCCAAGGGCCCAGCTTTAGGGCCCCCTTTGGGGTTCCCCCTTGGGGGAAACCCCGGCAACCCCGGGGCATTAAAATTTCCCGCAATATTCAAATTTGTTATTAGTGTCCGGGCCCGCACCTCAAAAATTTCCCAATTTCCCAAAAGGGTATGTATCCCCTTATAACTATGCGAAATAGACGCTGCTTCAGACGACTCTGAGAAAGTTTTGGGACTTACTTTGGGCCCAAATCTCTCTGTAGCAACCCCAGCCCCCAGTAACTCAATCCACAATTCCTAATCACTGGCCCGTTCCACTGGAAAAAGGGGAAAAATCTCGTTTACTGTATGGGTGATGGAGGATTTATCTACGGTACATCGAGGGGGTCCCTATACCAGATTTCCCCAGGTTTTCAGAGTGAAGGAACGTGGGGGGGCCGCCCCGATGTTCACGGCACGTCTTGTCCGCCGAAGGGCTATGAAAAAAGGACGGAATTTTGTTTTTTGTGACCTGCGCCCCGCCCTTCAAGCTAGGGGTTCCCTTTTTCCTAGTAACTTATCCTAAGTTTGCCCACATTTTCGGCCCTTTTTCTACCCCATGTTTTTGGTCTTTAAAGGTTTTATTTTATCATTATCTACGATTGCCTTAGTAAACCTAATATTTTGTATTACCAGTTTTAAAACCCCAAACCCACTCCTTCCCGGAAAAGTAAATCTATAAATTTAAAAAAACTTTCCAAACCCCCCAACCAGAGAAAAGCCTTTGCTTGTTTGGGGGGTTTAAGGGTTTGCTCGGCTCAGACGAACAGGAGCTCATGCTGGGTTGGGCTGTGGAAAATATTTTGGGCCAAAAAAAAATTTCCACAATCTTCCGTCTGGAAATTTTAAAACCCCGGAAGAGTTCCGGGGGTCCAACGCCCCCCCGGCCCGGTCTGTTTACCAGGGGGGCCCTTGGTCAGTGTCCCAGGATGCGACCCCCACCCTCGCTAAACACCCGGGGACCCCCTTTTACTGTGGGGAAAAAAGACAAAAAGGTGGGATAAAAAACCGCCAAAAGTTTTCTACTTTCTGGGAATTTGAACCACCCTCACCGGTGAAGCCAGGAAACGTTAAACCCCCAGGGCCACCAGAGCCCTATGGGGAGACCTAAAAATTTTTTCCCGCCGGATAACTTATCGGGATATTGGGTTTTAGAAAAGAAGGGTTATCCGGGTTTGGGCCCGGAGCTTTTTTTCTTATCAAGGGGTTAAATAACAATTTCTTTACTTCCCCATTTATGTTGTTTCTTTTCTTTTTCAGTTCTCTGGTTTTACACTAAAGTTTTCCCACTGAAAAATATTTCCCTTCAGTTCCTTTTACATGTCTTCCTCCATCTGGTGTTTTTGGGCTTCCTGGGGGGGGGGGGGGGGGGGGGGGGGGGGGGGGGGGGGGGGGGAGGGGGGGGGGGGACCTCAGTGTTTTTTCCTTCCCTCCCCGGGATTTTTTTCTTTCCCCCAACCCCCCCCTCCCAGGTTTTTTTATTTTGGTCCCTTTCCCCCACTCGGTGAAACTTGTCTTCCTTAAACCCCAGGTCTTGTCTTCCTGACCTCATGGATTTGTCTTTCCTCCCCCAATTTATTTGTCTTCCTCCAAACCGGTGATCTTGTCTTCCGCACCTCATGATCTTGTCTTCCTGCAAACCCCAGTACTTGTCTTCCTCCCCTCAGTGATCTTGTCTTCCTGCACCTCAGTGATTTTGTTTTCCCTCCCCCTCAGTGATCTTGTCTTCCTCCACTCAGTGATTTTGTCTTCCTCCACCTCATTGATCTTGTCTTCCTCCACCTCAGTGATCTTGTCTTCCCTCCCCCTCAGTGATCTTGTCTTCCTCCACCTCAGTGATCTTGTCTTCCTTCACCTCAGTCATCTTGTCTTCCTCCACCTCAGTGATCTTGTCTTCCTCCACCTCAGTGATCTTGTCTTCCTCCACCTCAGTGATCTTGTCTTCCTCCACCTCAGTGATCTTGTCTTCCTCCACCTCAGTGATCTTGTCTTCCTCCACCTCAGTGATCTTGTCTTCCTGCACCTCAGTGATCTTGTCTTCCTCCACCTCAGTGATCTTGTTTTCCCTTTCCATCTCGGTGATCTTGTCTTCCTGCACCTCAGTGATCTTGTCTTCCTGCACCTCAGTGATCTTGTCTTCCTCCACCTCAGTGATCTTGTCTTCCTGCACCTCAGTGATCTTGTCTTCCTCCACCTCAGTGATCTTGTTTTCCCTCCACCTCAGTGATCTTGTCTTCCTCCCCCTCAGTGATCTTGTCTTCCTCCACCTCAGTGATCTTGTCTTCCTCCACCTCAGTGATCTTGTCTTCCTCCACCTCAGTGATCTTGTCTTCCTTCACCTCAGTCATCTTGTCTTCCTCCACCTCAGTGATCTTGTCTTCCTCCACCTCAGTGATCTTGTTTCCTCACCTCAGTGATCTTGTCTTCCTCCACCTCAGTGATCTTGTCTTCTCCACCTCAGTGATCTTGTCTTCCTCCACCTCAGTAAATCTTGTCTTCCTGCACCTCAGTGATCTTGTTTTCCCTCCCCCTCAGTGATCTTGTCTTCCTCCACTCAGTGATTTTGTCTTCCTCCACCTCGTGATCTTGTCTTCCTCCCCCTCAGTGATCTTGTCTTCCTCTACCTCATTGATCTTGTCTTCCTCCATCTCAGTGATCTTGTCTTCTTTCACCTCAGTGATCTTGTCTTCTCCACCTCAGTGATCTTGTCTTCCTCTACCTCATTGATCTTGTCTTCCTCCATCTCAGTGATCTTGTCTTCCTCCACCTCAGTGATCTTGTCTTCCTCCACTCAGTGATCTTGTTTTCCTCCACCTCAGTGATCTTGTTTCCTCCACCTCAGTGATCTTGTCTTCCTCCACCCCAGTGGTCTTGTCTTCCTTCACCTCAGTGATCTTGTCTTCCTCCACCTCAGTGATCTTGTCTTCCTCCACCTCAGTCATCTTGTCTTCCCCCAAACCTCAGTGATCTTGTCTTCCTCCACCTCAGTGATCTTGTTTTCCCTCCCCTCAGTGATCTTGTCTTCCTCCACCTCAGTGGTCTTGTCTTCTCCACCTCAGTGATCTTGTTTTCCCTCCACCTCAGTCATCTTGTCTTCTTCACCTCAGTCATCTTGTCTTCCTCCACCTCAGTCATCTTGTTTTCCCTCCACCTCAGTGATCTTGTGTTCCTCCACCTCAGTGATCTTGTCTTCCTTCACCTCAGTTTTCTTGTCTTCCTCCACCTCAGTTATCTTGTCTTCCTCCACCTCAGTCATCTTGTCTTCCTCCACCTCAGTCATCTTGTCTTCCTCCACCTCAGTGATCTTGTGTTCCTCCACCTCAGTGATCTTGTCTTCCTTCACCTCAGTTTTCTTGTCTTCCTCCACCTCAGTGATCTTGTCTTCCTCCACCTCAGTGATCTTGTCTTCCTTCACCTCAGTCATCTTGTCTTCCTCCACCTCAGTCATCTTGTCTTCCTTCACCTCAGTCATCTTGTCTTCCTTCACCTCAGTGATCTTGTCTTCCTTCACCTCAGTCATCTTGTCTTCCTCCACCTCAGTCATCTTGTCTTCCTTCACCTCAGTCATCTTGTCTTCCTTCACCTCAGTGATCTTGTCTTCCTCCACCTCAGTGATCTTGTCTTCCTTCACCTCAGTCATCTTGTCTTCCTCCACCTCAGTCATCTTGTCTTCCTTCACCTCAGTGATCTTGTCTTCCTTCACCTCAGTGATCTTGTCTTCCTCCACCTCAGTCATCTTGTCTTCCTTCACCTCAGTCTCTTGTCTTCCTTCACCTAGTCATCTTGTCTTCCTCCCCCTCAGTCATCTTGTCTTCCTTCACCTCAGTCATCTTGTCTTCCTCCACCTCAGTCATCTTGTCTTCCTCCACCTCAGTGATCTTGTCTTCCTTCACCTCAGTCATCTTGTCTTCCTCCACCTCAGTGATCCTGTCTTCCTTCACCTCAGTCATCTTGTCTTCCTTCACCTCAGTCATCTTGTCTTCCTTCACCTCAGTGATCTTTTCTTCCTCCACCTCATCATCTTTTTCTTCTCCACCTCAGTGATCTTGTCTTCCTTCACCTCAGTCATCTTGTCTTCCTCCACCTCAGTGATCCTGTCTTCCTTCACCTCAGTCATCTTGTCTTCCTTCACCTCAGTCATCTTGTCTTCCTTCACCTCAGTGATCTTGTCTTCCTCCACCTCAGTCATCTTGTCTTCCTTCACCTCAGTCATCTTGTCTTCCTCCACCTCAGTGATCTTGTCTTCCTCCACCTCAGTGATCTTGTCTTCCTTCACCTCAGTCATCTTGTTTTTCCTCCACCTCAGTGATCCTGTCTTCCTTCACCTCAGTCATCTTGTCTTCCTTCACCTCAGTCATCTTGTCTTCCTTCACCTCAGTCATCTTGTCTTCCTCACCTCAGTCATCTTGTCTTCCTTCCCCTCAGTAAATCTTGTCTTCCTTCCCCTAAAGTCATCTTGTCTTCCTCCACCTCAGTCTTTCTTGTCTTCCTTCCCTCAGTCATCTTGTCTTCCTTCAACCTCAGTGATCTTGTCTTCCTCCACCTCAGTCATCTTGTCTTCCTCCACCTCAGTCATCTTGTCTTCTCCACCTCAGTCATTGTCTTCCTTTCACCTCAGTCTTTCTTGTCTTCCTCCACCTCAGTGATCCTGTTTTTCCTTCACCTCAGTCATTTTGTCTTCCTTCACCTCAGTCATCTTGTCTTCCTCCACCTCAGTCATCTTGTCTTCCTTCACCTCAGTCATCTTGTCTTCCTTCACCTCAGTGATCTTGTCTTTCCACCTCAGTCATCTTGTCTTCCTTCACCTCAGTCATTCTTGTCTTCCTTCACCTCAGTCATCTTGTTTTCCCTTCACCTAAAGTCATCTTGTCTTCCTTCACCTCAGTCATCTTGTTTCCCTTTTCACCTCAGTCATCTTGTCTTCCTGCACCTCATGATCCTGTCTTCCTTCACCTCAGTCTTTCTTGTCTTCCTTCACCTCAGTCATCTTGTCTTCCTCCCCCCTCAGTGATCCTTTTCTTCCTTCACCTCAGTCATCCTGTCTTCCTTCCCCCTCAGTCATCTTGTCTTCCTTCACCTCAGTCATCTTGTCTTCCTTCACCCCCAGTGATCCTGTCTTCCTCCACCTCAGTCATCTTGTCTTCCTCCACCTCAGTCATCTTGTCTTCATCCACTCAGTGATCTTGTCTCTTCCTTCACCTCAGTGATCTTGTCTTCCTTCACCTCAGTCATCTTGTCTTCCTTCACCTCAGTCATCTTGTCTTCCTTCACCTCAGTCATCTTGTCTTCCTTCACCTCAGTCATCTTGTCTTCCTTCACCTCAGTCATCTTGTCTCCTTACCTCAGTATCTTGTCTTCCTCCACTCAGTGATCCTGTCTTCCTTCACCTAAAGTCATCTTGTCTTCCTTCACTCAGTGATCTTGTCTTCCTCCACCTCAGTCATCTTGTTTCCTCCACCTCAGTCATCTTGTTTTCCCTTTCACCTCAGTCATCTTGTCTTCCTCCACCTCAGTGATCTTGTCTTCCTTCACCTCGTGATCTTGTCTTCCTTCACCTCATGTCTTGTCTTCCTTCACCCTCAGTCATCTTGTCTTCCTTCACCTCAGTTATCTTGTCTTCCTTCACCTCAGTCATCTTGTCTTCCTTCACCTCAGTTTTCTTGTCTTCCTTCACCTCAGTCATCTTGTCTTCCTTCACCTCAGTCATCTTGTCTTCCTCCACCTCAGTCATCTTGTCTTCCTTCCCCTCAGTTTTCTTGTCTTCCTTCACCTCAGTCATCTTGTCTTCCTTCACCTCAGTCATCTTGTCTTCCTTCACCTCATTTTTTCCCTTGTCTTCCTTCACCTCAGTCATCTTGTCTTCCTTCACCTCAGTCATCTTGTCTTCCTTCACCTCAGTCATTTGTCTTCCTTCACCTCAGTCATCTTGCTTCCTTCCACCTCAGTCATCTTGTCTTCCTTCACCTCAGTCATCTTGTTTTCCCTTTCACCTCAGTCATCTTGTCTTCCTTTACCTCAGTCATCTTGTTTTCCCTTCACCTCAGTATCTTGTCTTCCTTCACCTCAGTCATCTTGTTTTCCCCTTCACCTCAGTCATTTTGTCTTTCCTTCACCTCATCATCTTGTCTTCCTTCACCTCAGTCATCTTGTCTTCCTTCACCTCAGTCATCTTGTCTTCCTTCACCTCAGTCATCTTGTCTTCCTTCACCTCAGTCATCTTGTCTTCCTTCACCTCAGTGATCTTGTCTTCTTGCACCTCAGTGATCTTGTCTTCCTCCACCTCAGTGATCTTGTCTTCCTCCACCTCAGTGATCTTGTCTTCCTCCACCTCAGTGATCTTGTCTTCCTCCACCTCAGTGATCTTGTCTTCCTTCACCTCAGTGATCTTGTCTTCCTCCACCTCAGTGATCTTGTCTTCCTGCACCTCAGTGATCTTGTCTTTCTTCACCTCAGTGATCTTGTCTTCCTTCACCTCAGTCATTTGTCTTCTCCACCTCAGTGATCTTGTCTTCCTGCACCTCAGTGATCTTGTCTTCCTCCACCTCAGTGATCTTGTCTTCCTCCACCTCAGTGATCTTGTCTTCCTTCACCTCAGTCATCTTGTCTTCCTCCACCTCAGTGATCTGTCTTCCTGCACCTCAGTGATTTTGTCTTCCTTCACCTAGTGATCTTGTCTTCCTTCCCCTCAGTCATCTTGTCTTCCTCCACCTCAGTGATCTTGTCTTCCTTCACCTCATTTCAATCTTGTCTTCTTTCCCCTCAGTGATCTTGTCTTCCCCCAAACCTCAGTGATCTTGTCTTCCTCCCCTCAGTCATCTTGTCTTCCTCCACCTCAGTATCTTGTCTTCCCCCACCTCATCATCTTGTCTTCCTCCACCTCAGTGATCTTGTCTTCCTCCACCTCAGTCATCTTGTCTTCCTCCACCTCAGTGATCTTGTCTTCCTTCACCTCAGTGATCTTGTTTTCCTCCACCTCAGTCATCTTGTCTTCTTTCACCTCAGTGATCTTGTCTTCCTCCACCTCAGTCATCTTGTCTTCTTTCACCTCAGTGATCTTTTCTTCCCTCACCTCAGTGATCTTGTCTTCCTTCACCTCAGTCATCTTGTCTTCTTTCACCTCAGTGATCTTGTCTTCCTCCACCTCAGTGATCTTGTCTTCCTCCACCTCAGTCATCTTGTCTTCCTCCACCTCAGTGATCTTGTCTTCCTC
Organism: Cherax quadricarinatus; assembly: GCF_026875155.1. Classification (NCBI taxonomy): domain Eukaryota; kingdom Metazoa; phylum Arthropoda; class Malacostraca; order Decapoda; family Parastacidae; genus Cherax; species Cherax quadricarinatus. The sequence goes on from NC_069401.1 coordinate 10,596,265, forward strand.
CACCTCAGTGATCTTGTCTTCCTCCACCTCAGTGATCTTGTCTTCCTCCACCTCAGTCATCTTGTTTTCCCTTTCCACCTCAGTGATCTTGTCTTCCTCCACCTCAGTCATCTTGTCTTCCTTCACCTCAGTGATCTTATCCTCGTTATTCTTTGGATTATGTCTTTTAGTTCACTTCTATCATATTTAAGCTAAAAGTTAGGTTCTACCTTCCCTTTGCCTATTTTTTTCTTAACAGAATTTCTTTCTTCCTCTCTCCTTACATTTGCTCATTCATTTCTAGTTTCCTTCCATCTCTGATACGTTTCTCCATTGTCCCACTACCTGTATTGATTCCAAATGTTTTCCTTCTGTTTGTTGATCCTCAGCACCTTCCATTAATCATTTTTTCATCATTTCTTCTTATATTCCTATTTGGATTATTCTATTTAATTCCATTTGTCATTTACACTACAGAAGTCTTTGTGCAGATTATTTAAATCTGTTTCTTGATGTATATTGTTCCAGTTATTTTCTCTAAAACACTGTTTTAAAGTTTTGTAACTCTCTTTCTTGTAAGCCAACATTCGTCTGTTTACGAATTTCTTTTTCGTCTTCTAAGTTATATTCCAGTGTACATGATCAGTCTTTCCAAGTGGGGATATGTTCGTTACGTAGAAGATTTACTCAGTTGTTCCAGTAAACAGTAAATCTAACACTGATGGTGTGTTGCTGCCTCTCACTGATGGTGTGTTGCTGCCTCTCATTGATGGTGAGTTGCTTCCTCTCCCTGATGGTGTGTTGCTGCGTCTCACTGATGGTGTGTTGCTGCCTCTCACTGATGGTGTGTTGCTGCCTCTCACTGATGGTGTGTTGCTGCCTCTCACTGATGGTGTGTTGCTGCCTCTCACTGATGGTGTGTTGCTGCCTCTCACTGATGGTGTGTTGCTGCCTCTCACTGATGGTGTGTTGCTGCCTCTCACTGATGGTGTGTTGCTGGGCTCTCACTGATGGTGTCTTGCTGCCTCTCACTAATGGTGTGTTGCTGCCTCTCACTGATGGGTGTGTTGCTGTCTCTCACTGATGGTGTGTTGCTGTCTCTCACTGACGGTGTGTTGCTGTCTCTCACTGATGTGGTGTGTTGCTGTCTCTCACTGATGGTGTGTTGCTGTCTCTCACTGACGGTGTGTTGCTGTCTCTCACTGATGGTTTTGGGTTTCTGTCTCTCACTGATGGTGTGTTGCTTGTCTCTCACTGATGGGGTTGCGTCTTCAATGATGATGGTGTGTTGCTGTCTCTCACTGATGATGATGTGTTGCTGTCTCTCACTGATGATGATGTGTTGCTGTCTCTCACTGATGATGGTGTGTTACTGTCTCTCACTGATGATGGTGTGTTGCTGTCTCTCACTGATGATGGTGTGTTGCTGTCTCTCACTGATGATGGTGTGTTGCTGTCTCTCACTGATGGTGTGTTGCTGTCTCTCACTGATGATGGTGTGTTGCTGTCTCTCACTGATGATGGTGTGTTGCTGTCTCTCACTGATGATGGTGTGTTGCTGTCTCTCACTGATGATGGTGTGTTGCTGTCTCTTCACTGATGGTGTGTTGCTGTTTCTCACTGATGATGGTGTGTTGCTGTTCTCCCGATGGTGTGTTGCTGTCTCTCACTGATGATGGTGTGTTGCTGTCTCTCACTGATGATGATGTGTTGCTGTCTCTCACTGATGATGGTGTGTTGCTGTCTCTCACTGATGATGGTGTGTTGCTGTCTCTCACTGATGATGGTGTGTTGCTGTCTCTCACTGACGGTGTGTTGCTGTCTCTCACTGATGGTGTGTTGCTGTCTCTCACTGATGATGGTGTGTTGCTGTCTCTCACTGATGATGGTGTGTTGCTGTCTCTCACTGATGGTGTGTTGCTGTCTCTCACTGATGATGGTGTGTTGCTGTCTCTCACTGATGGTGTGTTGCTGTCTCTCACTGACGGTGTGTTGCTGTCTCTCACTGATGATGATGTGTTGCTGTCTCTCACTGATGATAATGTGTTGCTGTCTCTCACTGATGATGATGTGTTGCTGTCTCTCGCTGATGATAATGTCTTGCTGTCTCTCACTGATGATGATGTGTTGCTGTCTCTCACTGATGATGATGTGTTGCTGTCTCTCACTGATGATGATGTGTTGCTGTCTCTCACTGATGATAATGTGTTGCTGCCTCTCACTGACGGTGTGTTGCTGTCTCTCACTGATGATGATGTGTTGCTGTCTCTCACTGATGATGATGTGTTGCTGTCTCTCACTGATGATGATGTGTTGCTGCCTCTCACTGATGATGATGTGTTGCTGTCTCTCACTGATGATAATGTGTTGCTGCCTCTCAATGATGATGTGTTGCTGGGCTCTCACTGATGATAATGTGTTTTCTGTCTCTCACTGATGATAATGTGTTGCTGTTTTCTCATGATGATAATGTCTTGCTGTCTCTCACTGATGATAATGTCTTGCTGTCTCTCACTGATGATGATGTGTTGCTGTCTCTCACTGATGATAATGTCTTGCTGTCTCTCACTGATGATGATGTGTTGCTGCCTCTCACTGATGATGGTGTGTTGCTGCCTCTCACTGATGATGGTGTGTTGCTGCCTCTCACTGATGATGGTGTGTTGCTGCCTCTCACTGATGATGATGTGTTGCTGCCTCTCTCTGATGATGATGTGTTGCTGTCTCTCACTGATGATGATGTGTTGCTGCCTCTCTCTGATGATAATGTGTTGCTGTCTCTCACTGATGATAATGTGTTGCTGTCTCTACTGATGATTTAAAGTGTTGCTGTCTCTCATGATGATGATGTGTTGCTGTCTTCAGATGATGATGTTTTCTGCTCTCTCTGATTGATTTATGTGTTGTGCCTCTCACTGATGATGATGTGTTGCTTTCCTCTCTTGATGATAATGTGTTTCTGTTCTCTCCTGATGATGGTGTGTTTCTGCCTTCTCACGATGATAATGTGTTTGCTGTTCTCACTGATGATGTGTGTTCTGTCTCTCATTGAAATGATTTGTTGCTGCCTCTCTCTGATGATGATGTTTGCTGCTTCACTGATGATTTATGTTTGCTGCCTCTCACTGATGATATGTGTTGTGCCTCCTTGAGATAATGTGTTGCTGTCTCTCCTGAGATGGGTGTTGCTGCTTCCACTTGATGATGTGTTGCTGCCTTCTTGATGATGAATGTGTTGCTGCCTCTCACTGATGATGGGTGTGTTGTGCCTCCTCTCTGATGATAATGTGTTGCTGTCTCTCACTGATGATAATGGTGTTGCTGGGCTCTCACTGATGATGATTGTTGCTGTCTCTCACTGATGATGGTGTGTTGCTGCCTCTCTCTGATGATAATGTGTTGCTGTCTCTCACTGATGATGATGTGTTGCTGCCTCTCTCTGATGATGATGTGTTGCTGTCTCTCACTGATGATGATGTGTTGCTGTCTCTCACTGATGATAATGTGTTGCTGTCTCTCACTGATGATAATGTGTTGCTGTCTCTCACTGATGATAATGTGTTGCTGTCTCTCACTAATGGTGTGTTGCTGTCTCTCACTAATGGTGTGTTGCTGCCTCTCACTGATGATTATGTGTTGCTGTCTCTCACTGATGATAATGTGTTGCTGTCTCTCACTGATGATAATGTGTTGCTGTCTCTCACTAATGGTGTGTTGCTGTCTCTCACTAATGGTGTGTTGCTGTCTCTCACTAATGATAATGTGTTGCTGTCTCTCACTGATGATAATGTGTTGCTGTCTCTCACTGATGATAATGTGTTGCTGTCTCTCACTAATGGTGTGTTGCTGCCTCTCACTGATGATAATGTGTTGCTGTCTCTCACTAATGGTGTGTTGCTGTCTCTCACTGATGATAATGTGTTGCTGTCTCTCACTAATGGTGTGTTGCTGCCTCTCACTGATGATAATGTGTTGCTGTCTCTCACTGATGATAATGTGTTGCTGTCTCTCACTAATGGTGTGTTGCTGTCTCTCACTGATGATAATGTGTTGCTGTCTCTCACTAATGGTGTGTTGCTGCCTCTCACTGATGATGGTGTGTTGCTGTCTCTCACTGATGATGATGTGTTTGCTGTCTCTCACTGATGATGATGTGTTGCTGTCTCTCCCCTGATGATAATGTCTTGCTGTCTCTCACTGATGATAATGTGTTGCTGTCTCTCACTGATGATAATGTGTTGCTGTCTCTCACTGATGATAATGTGTTGCTGTCTCTCACTGATGATAATGTGTTGCTGTCTCTCCCCTGATGATGATGTGTTTGCTGGGCTCTCATGATGATAATGTGTTGCTGTCTCTACTGATGATGATGTGTTGCTGTCTTCCTGATGATAAAAGTGTTGCTGTCTCTCACTGATGAATGTGTTTTCTGTCTCTCACTGATGATGTGTGTTGCTGTCTCTCACTGATGATAATGTGTTGCTGTCTCTCCCCTGATGATAATGTGTTGCTGTCTCTCACTGATGATAATTTTGTTGCTGTCTCTCACTGATGATAATGTGTTGCTGTCTCTCACTGATGATGATGTGTTGCTGTCTCTCACTGATGATAATGTGTTGCTGTCTCTCACTGATGATAATGTCTTGCTGTCTCTCACTGATGATAATGTGTTGCTGTCTCTCACTAATGATGGTGTGTTGCTGTCTCTCACTGATGATGATGTGTTGCTGTCTCTCACTGATGATGATGTTTCTGTCTCTCACTGATTTATGGTGTGTTGCTGTCTCTCACTGATGATTAATGTGTTGCTGTCTTTTCACTGATGATGGTGTGTTGCTGCCTCTCACTGATGATAATGTGTTGCTGTCTCTCACTGATGATGGTGTGTTGCTGCCTCTCACTGATGATAATGTGTTGCTGTCTCTCACTGATGATGGTGTGTTGCTGTCTCTCACTGATGATAATGTGTTGCTGTCTCTCACTGATGATAATGTGTTGCTGTCTCTCACTGATGATGGTGTGTTGCTGTCTCTCACTGATGATGGTGTGTTGCTGCCTCTCACTGATGATGATGTGTTGCTGTCTCTCACTGATGATGGTGTGTTGCTGTCTCTCACTGATGATAATGTGTTGCTGTCTCTCACTGATGATAATGTGTTGCTGTCTCTCACTGATGATGGTGTGTTGCTGCCTCTCACTGATGATGGTGTGTTGCTGTCTCTCACTGATGATAATGTGTTGCTGTCTCTCACTGATGATGGTGTGTTGCTGTCTCTCACTGATGATAATGTGTTGCTGTCTCTCACTGATGATGGTGTGTTGCTGTCTCTCACTGATGATAATGTGTTGCTGTCTCTCACTGATGATGGTGTGTTGCTGTCTCTCACTGATGATTAATGTGTTGCTTCTCTCACTGATGATGGTTTTGTTTTCTGTCTCTCACTGATGATGGTGTGTTGCTGTCTCTCACTGATGATAATGTGTTGCTGCCTCTCACTGATGATGGTGTGTTGCTGCCTCTCACTGATGATGGTGTGTTGCTGCCTCTCACTGATGATGGTGTGTTGCTGTCTCTCACTGATGATGATGTGTTGTTGTCTCTCACTGATGATAATGTGTTGCTGTCTCTCACTAATGGTGTGTTGCTGTCTCTCACTAATGGTGTGTTGCTGTCTCTCACTAATGGTGTGTTGCTGTCTCTCACTGATGATAATGTGTTGCTGTCTCTCACTGATGATGTGTTGCTGTCTCTCACTGATGATAATGTGTTGCTGTCTCTCACTGATGATAATGTGTTGCTGTCTCTCACTGATGATAATGTGTTGCTGTCTCTCACTAATGGTGTGTTGCTGTCTCTCACTAATGGTGTGTTGCTGTCTCTCACTAATGGTGTGTTGCTGTCTCTCCCCTGATGATAATGTGTTGCTGTCTCTCACTAATGGTTTTGTTGCTGTCTCTCCACTAATGGTGTGTTGCTGTCTCTCACTGATGATAATGTGTTGCTGTCTCTCACTGATGATGTGTTGCTGTCTCTCACTGATGATAATGTGTTGCTGTCTCTCACTGATGATAATGTGTTGCTGTCTCTCACTGATGATAATGTGTTGCTGTCTCTCACTAATGGTGTGTTGCTGTCTCTCACTAATGGTGTGTTGCTGTCTCTCACTAATGGTGTGTTGCTGTCTCTCACTGATGATAATGTGTTGCTGTCTCTCACTAATGGTGTGTTGCTGTCTCTCACTGATGATAATGTGTTGCTGTCTCTCACGTGATGTGTTGCTGTCTCTCCCCTGATGATAATGTGTTGCTTTTCTCTCCACTGATAATAATGTGTTGCTGTCTCTCCCCTGATGATAATGTGTTGCTGTCTCTCACTGATGATAATGTGTTGCTGTCTCTCACTGATGATAATGTGTTGCTGTCTCTCACTGATGATAATGTGTTGCTGCCTCTCACTGATGATGGTGTGTTGCTGTCTCTCACTGATGATGGTGTGTTGCTGCCTCTCACTGATGATGGTGTGTTGCTGTCTCTCACTGATGGTGTGTTGCTGTCTCTCACTGATGATAATGTGTTGCTGCCTCTCACTGATGATGGTGTGTTGCTGTCTCTCACTGATGATAATGTGTTGCTGTCTCTCACTGATGATAATGTGTTGCTGTCTCTCACTGATGATGATGTGTTGCTGTCTCTCAATGATGATGATGTGTTGCTGTCTCTCACTGATGATACTGTGTTGCTGTCTCTCACTGATGATGATGTGTTGCTGTCTCTCACTGATGATGTGTTGCTGTCTCTCACTGATGGTGATGTGTTGCTGTCTCTCACTGATGATGTGTTGCTGTCTCTCACTGATGATGGTGTGTTGCTGTCTCTCACTGATGATAATGTGTTGCTGTCTCTCACTGATGATGATGTGTTGCTGTCTCTCACTGATGACGGTGTGTTGCTGTCTCTCACTGTAATGTGTTGCTGTCTTTATGATAATGTTTGCTGTCTCTCACTGATGATGTGTTTGTTCTGCCCCCTCACTGATACTGTGTGCTGTCTCTCATGATGATGATGTGTTGCTGTCTCTCACTGATGTTTTGTTGCTGTTCTACTGATAATGTGTTGCTGTCCTTCACTGATGATGGAAAGTGTTGCTGTCTCTCACTGGGTGATGATGTGTTTCTGTTTCTCACTGATGATGATGTGTTGCTGTCTCTCACTGATAATGTGTTGCTGTCTCTCACTGATGATGGTGTGTTGCTGTCTCTCACTGATGATAATGTGTTGCTGTCTCTCACTGATGATGATGTGTTTCTGTCTCTCACTGATGATGGTGTGTTGCTGCCTCTCACTGATGATGATGTGTTGCTGCCTCTCACTGATGATGATGTGTTGCTGCCTCTCACTGATGATGTGTTGCTGCCTCTCACTAATGATGATGTATTGCTGCCTCTCACTGATGATGTGTTGCTCCCTCTCACTGGTGATGGTGTGTTGCTGCCTCTCACTGATGATAATGTGTTGTTGCCTCTCACTGATGATAATGTGTTGCTGCCTCTCACTGATGATGTGTTGCTGTCTCTCACTGATGATAATGTGTTGCTGTCTCTCACTGATGATGATGTGTTGCTGCCTCTCTCTGATGATGATGTGTTGCTGCCTCTCACTGATGATAATGTGTTGCTGCCTCTCACTGATGATAATGTGTTTTGCCCCTCACTGATGATAATGTGTTTTCTGCCTCTCACTGATGATGTGTTGCTGTCCTCACTGATGATAAAGTGTTTTCTGCCTCTCACGATGATAATGTGTTGCTCCTCTCACTGATGATAATGTGTTGCTGTCTCTCATGATGATGTGTTGCTGTCTCTCCCCTGATGATAATGTGTTGCTGCCTTCTCTGATGATAATGTGTTGCTGCCCCTCAATGATGATAATGTGTTGCTGTCTCCTCACTGTGATTTTGTTGCTGTCTCTCACTGATGATAATGTGTTGCTGCCTCTCACTGATGATAATGTGTTGCTGTCTCTCACTGATGATGTGTTGCTGTCTTCACTGATGATAATGTTTGCTGGGCCCCTCACTGATGATAATGTGTTGCTGCCTCTCACTGATGATAATGTGTTGCTGCCTCTCACTGATGATGATGTGTTGCTGCCTCTCACTGATGATAATGTGTTGCTGCCTCTCACTGATGATAATGTGTTGCTGTCTCTCACTGATGATAATGTGTTGCTGTCTCTCACTGATGATAATGTGTTGCTGTCTCTCACTGATGATAATGTGTTGCTGCCTCTCACTGATGATAATGTGTTGCTGTCTCTCACTGATGATAATGTGTTGCTGCCTCTCACTGATGATGATGTGTTGCTGTCTCTCACTGATGATAATGTGTTGCTGTCTCTCACTGATGATGTGTTGCTGTCTCTCACTGATGATAATGTGTTGCTGCCTCTCACTGATGATGTGTTGCTGTCTCTCACTGATGATAATGTGTTGCTGCCTCTCACTGATGATGATGTGTTGCTGTCTCTCACTGATGATAATGTGTTGCTGTCTCTCACTGATGATGTGTTGCTGTCTCTCACTGATGATAATGTGTTGCTGTCTCTCACTGATGATAATGTGTTGCTGCCTCTCACTGATGATGTGTTGCTGTCTCTCACTGATGATAATGTGTTGCTGCCTCTCACTGATGATGATGTGTTGCTGTTTTCTCACTGATGATGTGTTGCTGTCTCTCATTGATGATAATGTGTTGCTGCCTCTCACTGATGATAATGTGTTGCTGTCTCTCACTGATGATAATGTGTTGCTGTCTCTCACTGATGATGTGTTGCTGCCTCTCACTGATGATAATGTGTTGCTGTCTCTCACTGATGATGTGTTGCTGCCTCTCACTGATGATAATGTGTTGCTGTCTCTCACTGATGATAATGTGTTGCTGTCTCTCACTGATGATGTGTTGCTGCCTCTCACTGATGATAATGTGTTGCTGTCTCTCACTGATGATGTGTTGCTGCCTCTCACTGATGATATGTGGGTTTCTGTCTCTCACTGATGATGTGGGTTTCTGCCTCTCACTGATGATAATGTGTTGCTGTCTCTCACTGATGATGTGTTGCTGTCTCTCACTGATGATAATGTGTTGCTGCCTCTCACTGATGATGTGTTGCTGTCTCTCACTGATGATAATGTGTTGCTGCCTCTCACTGATGATGATGTGTTGCTGTCTCTCACTGATGATAATGTGTTGCTGTCTCTCACTGATGATGTGTTGCTGTCTCTCACTGATGATAATGTGTTGCTGGTCTCTCAAATGATGATAATGTGTTGCTGCCTCTCACTGATGATGTGTTGCTGTCTCTCACTGATGATAATGTGTTGCTGCCTCTCACTGATGATAATGTGTTGCTGTCTCTCACTGATGATGTGTTGCTGTCTCTCATTGATGATAATGTGTTGCTGCCTCTCACTGATGATAATGTGTTGCTGTCTCTCACTGATGATAATGTGTTGCTGTCTCTCACTGATGATGTGTTGCTGCCTCTCACTGATGATAATGTGTTGCTGTCTCTCACTGATGATGTGTTGCTGCCTTCACTGATGATTAAAGTGTTTCTGCTCTCATGATGATAATGTGTTGCTGTCTCTCACTGATGATAATGTGTTGCTGCCTTCCCTGATGATATGTTGTTGCTGTCTCTCACTGATGATAATGTGTTGCTGTCTCTCACTGATGATGTGTTGCTGTCTCTCACTGATGATAATGTGTTTCTGCCTCTCACTGATGATAATGTGTTGCTGTCTCTCACTGATGATAATGTGTTGCTGCCTCTCACTGATGATAATGTGTTGCTGTCTCTCACTGATGATAATGTGTTGCTGCCTCTCACTGATGATAATGTGTTGCTGTCTCTCACTGATGATGTGTTGCTGTCTCTCACTGATGATAATGTGTTGCTGTCTCTCACTGATGATAATGTGTTGCTGCCTCTCACTGATGATAATGTGTTGCTGTCTCTCACTGATTTATGATGTGTTGCTGTCTCTCACTGATGATGATGTGTTGCTGTCTCTCACTGATGATGTGTTGCTGTCTCTCACTGATGATGATGTGTTGCTGTCTCTCACTGATGATGATGTGTTGCTGTCTCTCACTGATGATGATGTGTTGCTGTCTCTCACTGATGATAATGTGTTGCTGCCTCTCACTGATGATAATGTGTTGCTGTCTCTCACTGATGATGATGTGTTGCTGTCTCTCACTGATGATGATGTGTTGCTGTCTCTCACTGATGATAATGTGTTGCTGTCTCTCACTGATGATGTGTTGCTGTCTCTCACTGATGATAATGTGTTGCTGCCTCTCACTGATGATAATGTGTTGCTGTCTCTCACTGATGATAATGTGTTGCTGTCTCTCACTGATGATGATGTGTTGCTGTCTTTTCACGATGATAATGGTTGCTGTCTTTTCACTGATGATAATGTGTTGCTGTCTCTCACTGATTTTAATGTGTTGCTGCCTCTCATGATGATAATGTGTTGCTGTCTCTCACTGATGATAAAAGTGTTGCTGTCTTCACTGATGATAAAGTGTTGCTGCCTCTCACTGATGATAATGTGTTGCTGTCTCTCACTGATGATTAAAGTGTTGCTGTCTCTCACTGATGATGATGTGTTGCTGTCTCTCACTGATGATAATGTGTTGCTGTCTCTCACTGATGATAATGTGTTGCTGCCTCTCACTGATGATAATGTGTTGCTGTCTCTCACTGATGATAATGTGTTGCTGTCTCTCACTGATGATAATGTGTTGCTGTCTCTCACTGATGATGATGTGTTGCTGTCTCTCACTGATGATGATGTGTTGCTGTCTCTCCTGATTGATTGGGTGTGTTGCTGTCTCTCACTGTTTATGATGGTTGCTGTCTCTCACTGATGATGATGTGTTGCTGTCTCTCACTGATGATAATGTGTTGCTGTCTCTCACTGATGATGATGTGTTGCTGTCTCTCACTGATGATGATGTGTTGCTGTCTCTCACTGATGATAATGTGTTGCTGCCTCTCTCTGATGATGATGTGTTGCTGTCTCTCACTGATGATGATGTGTTGCTGCCTCTCTCTGATGATGATGTGTTGCTGCCTCTCACTGATGATAATGTGTTGCTGCCTCTCACTGATGATAATGTGTTGCTGTCTCTCACTGATGATGTGTTGCTTCCTCTCACTAATGATGTGTTGCTTCCTCTCACTAATGGTGTGTTGCTGCCTCTCACTGATGATGATGTGTTGCTGCCTCTTATTGATGATGTGTTGCTGCCTCTCAGTGATGATGTGTTGCTGTCTCTAATGATGATGTGTTGCTGCCTCTCACTGATGATGTGTTGCTGCCTCTCACTGATGATGATGTATTGCTGCCTCTCACTGATGATGTGTTGCTGCCTCTCACTGATGATGGTGTGTTGCTGCCTTCACTGAAAGATGATTGTTTTCTGTCCTCTCACTGATGATGATGTGTTGCTGCCTCTCACTGATGATGATGTGTTGCTGCCTCTCACTGATGATGATGTGTTGCTGCCTCTCACTGATGATGGTGTGTTGCTGCCTCTCTCTGATGATGTGTTGCTGCCTCTCACTGATGATGGTGTGTTGCTGCCTCTCTCTGATGATGATGTGTTGCTGCCTCTCACTGATGATGATGTGTTGCTGCCTCTCACTGATGATGGTGTGTTGCTGCCTCTCACTGATGATGATGTGTTGCTGCCTCTCACTGATGATGATGTGTTGCTGCCTCTCACTGATGATGGTGTGTTGCTGCCTTCACTGATGATGGTGTGTTTTTGGCCTCCTTTTTGATGATGGTGTGTTGCTGCCTCTCACTGATGATGGTGTGTTGCTGCCTCTCACTGATGATGGTGTGTTGCTGCCTCTCACTGATGATGATGTGTTGCTGCCTCTCACTGATGATGATGTGTTGCTGCCTCTCACTGATGATGATGTGTTGCTGCCTCTCACTGATGATGGTGTGTTGCTGCCTCTCACTGATGATGATGTGTTTCTGCCTCTCGCTGATGATGGTGTGTTGCTGCCTCTCACTGATGATGGTGTGTTGCTGCCTCTCTCTGATGATGATGTGTTGCTGCCTCTCACTGATGATGATGTGTTTCTGCCTCTCGCTGATGATGGTGTGTTGCTGCCTCTCACTGATGATGGTGTGTTGCTGCCTCTCTCTGATGATGATGTGTTGCTGCCTCTCACTGATGATGATGTGTTGCTGCCTCTCACTGATGATGATGTGTTTCTGCCTCTCGCTGATGTGGTGTGTTGCTGCCTCTCACTGATGATGGTGTGTTGCTGCCTTCTCTGATGATGAAGTGTTGCTGCCTCTCACTGATGATGATGTGTTTCTGCCTTCGCTGATGATGGTGTGTTGCTGCCTCTCATGATGATGGTTTTGTTGCTGCCTCTCTCTGATGATTTATGTGTTGCTGCCTCTCACTGATTTATGATGTGTTTTCTGCCTCTCCTGATGATGTGTGTTTCTGCCTCTCGCTGATGATGATGTGTTTCTGCCTCTCGCTGATGATGGTTGTGTTGCTGCCCTTCCTGATGATGGTGTGTTGCTGCCCCTCTCTGAGATGATGTGTTGCTGCCTCTCACTGATGATGATGTGTTGCTGCCTCTCTCTGATGATGATGTGTTGCTGCCTCTCACTGATGATGATGTGTTGCTGCCTCTCACTGATGATGATGTGTTTGCTGCCCCTCTCTGATGATGATGTGTTGCTGTCTCTCACTGATGATGATGTGTTGCTGCCTCTCACTGATGATAATGTGTTGCTGCCTCTCTCTGATGATGATGTGTTGCTGCCTCTCACTGATGATGATGTGTTGCTGCCTCTCACTGATGATGATGTGTTGCTGCCTCTCACTGATGATGATGTGTTGCTGCCTCTCACTGATGATGGTGTGTTGCTGCCTCTCACTGATGATGATGTGTTGCTGCCTCTCTCTGATGATGATGTGTTGCTGTCTCTCACTGATGATGATGTGTTGCTGCCTCTCACTGATGATAATGGTTGCTGCCTCTCTCTGATGTGATGTGTTGCTGCCTCTCACTGATGATAATGTGTTGCTGCCTCTCACTGATGATGGTGTGTTGCTGCCTCTCACTGATTTATGATGTGTTGCTGTCTCTCACTGATGATGATTTTTGTTTCTGCCTCTCTCTGATGATGATGTGTTGCTGTCTCTCACTGATGATGATGTGTTGCTGCCTCTCACTGATGATAATGTGTTGCTGCCTCTCTCTGATGATGATGTGTTGCTGCCTCTCACTGATGATAATGTGTTGCTGCCTCTCACTGATGATGGTGTGTTGCTGCCTCTCATGATGATAATGTGTTGCTGCCTCTCATGATGATAAAGTGTTGCTGCCTCTCATGATGATGGTGTGTTGCTGTCTTCACTGATGATAATGTGTTGCTGCCTCTCTCTGTGATGATTGTTGCTGCCTCTCACTGATGATAATGTGGGTTTCTGCCTCTCACTGATGATGGTGTGTTGCTGCCTCTCACTGATGATAATGTGTTGCTGCCTCTCACTGATGATAATGTGTTGCTGCCTCTCACTGATGATGGTGTGTTGCTGCCTCTCACTGATGATAATGTGTTGCTGCCTCTCACTGATGATGATGTGTTGCTGCCTCTCACTGATGATGGTGTGTTGCTGTCTCTCACTGATGATAATGTGTTGCTGCCTCTCACTGATGATGATGTGTTGCTGTCTCTCACTGATGATAATGTGTTGCTGCCTCTCACTGATGATAATGTGTTGCTGCCTCTCACTGATGATGATGTGTTGCTGTCTCTCACTGATGATAATGTGTTGCTGCCTCTCACTGATGATGATGTGTTGCTGCCTCTCACTGATGATGATGTGTTGCTGCCTCTCATGCTTATCGCTTCATTTATATACCCTATTATATATTTAGATAATCTATTGATCATTTATTTGCAGTTCCAGCCTCGTAGGCTGCCCATTTTTTCTCTTTCGAGTTAAAACCTCCAGGTACAATAACATTTTACTTATGGCATTCACTTTTCATTACCAGTTTACTAAGTATGTTAGGTAATCCCTTGTTATCCTTCTGAACTCCTCTCTTTCCCAGGTATTATTTAGTGGTGGCTTAAATACATTTACTAAGAGTTTCTCGTCTTTTTTCGTACTGTTGTTTCTAAAATTTCAACATTTCCAGTATTTTGGATCTCAATTTCCATAACTTGAGAAGATTCTTTTACCAATATTATCAATCTTCCCACTTTCTCCTCTACATTGTCTCTTCTCCATACTAAAATACAAACTCTTTTAATCATTTTATTTTTCCATTTTGGTTTCAGTTAGGCAAACCATATCAGGTGTCTTGTCATATATAATATTTCTAAGTTCTTATCTTTTTGAGATTGTTCTGTCTTTATATTAGTGTAGAAATTTTCGAAAATCTATTATTCTCATTGATGTCCTTTTTCCCATTTGTCTGAACACGATCTTCATGTATTTTGTGGTCGTTTATTTGAAAACCATTTGCTGGGTTTGTCTGGTCTTGTGTCTCTAAAAAATATTTTTATTCCCCTCTTCTACCCTCATTCAACTTCCTAGAAGTGTTTATAAAAAAAATTATTTTTATCTTGTCCTCCTTTGGAAGATTTTGTCTAATTTGTATATTCTTAGGACCTTCCAGTACCTGGATGTCTTTATCGTTTTTTGAAAAAGTTCTCCCTTATGTGTAACCTGTGTGGATGTTATTTTCAGAGACCTATGCTTGTTTCTTTTTTTTATATTTTCCCATTCAGCTTTATGCCACAATTCAATGTTAATTTTATAATTAAACCCATATAATTTATATATATATATATATTTTATGTACTCGTGATTTAATGACCTATTTAACAACGTCCCTCACTGACTTAGAGTTATTTTCAATCTTCTTCTAAAATTTCTTGACTAATATAGGTTCTAGCAGTGAATTCTTTAGCTAATACCACCTGATTCTGTATTTCCTCTTGTGAACTCTGTAAAACTATTTTCAGTCTTAGATTTATTTTCTTCCAGACATTTCCTCTCCTCGCTTTTGTTGACATTCTCAGCAATATCCCGTGTTAGCTGCACCTGACCGAATTCTGTCTTATGATTAGTTATTCCTGTATAACTATCGTCTGATTTAGCATTGAATGTGTATATGTGGTTGCAGGGGTTGATTCAAAGCTCCTGGTCACTCTTCCTGCTCATTGAGCTTTATCATACCTCTTCTTAAAGCTATGTATGGATCCTGCCTCCGCTACATCACTTCCCAGACTGTTCCACTTCCTAGCACTCTGTGTCTGAAGAAATACTTCCTAACATCCCTGTGACTCATCTGAGTCTTCAACTTCCAACTGTGACCCCTTGTTGCTGTATCCCATCTCTGGAACATTCTGCCTCTGTCCACCTTGTCAATTCCTCTCAGTATTTTATATGTCGCTATGATATTCTCCCTATCTCTCCTGTCCTCCAGTGTCGTCTGGTCGATTTCCCTTAACCTCTCCTCGTAAGACGTACCCCTTAGCTCCGAGACTTGTCTTGCTGCAAGCCTTTGCACTTTCTGTAGTTTCCTTACGTGCTTGGCTAGGTGTGGGTTCCAAACTGGTGCTACATACTCCAATATGGGCCTAACATACACAGTATACAGGGTCCTGAACTATTCCTTATTAAGATGTTGGAATGTTGTTCTTAGGTTTGCTAGGCGCCCATCAAGCATTAGGGGAATTGCCAATAAACCCCTGGCTGCCTTCAAGAGAGAGCTGGACAGATATCTAAAGTCAGTGCCGGATCAGCCGGGCTGTGGCTCGTACGTTGGACTCCGTGCGGCCAGCAGTAACAGCCTAGTTGATCAGGCCCTGATCCATCGGGAGGCCTGGTCATGGACCGGGCCGCTGGGGCGTTGATCCCCGGAATAACCTCCAGGTAACCTCCAGGTATATGCTGCAGCAGTTATTTGCTTGATGTGCGCGTCAGGAGATGTGCCTGGTGTTATATCACTCTAAGATCCTTTCCCTGAGTGACGTTTCTAGTCTCTGGCTCCCTGGACTGTACTCCGTCTGCGGCCTTCTTTTCTCTTCCCCAATCTTCTGCCTGATCTTCTTGGGACTGGATTCTTCTCATCAACTTCACATCATCTGCAAACAGGGACACTTCAGAGTTTATTCCTTCCGTCATGTCGTTCACAAATACCAGAAACAGCACTGGTCCTAGGACTGACCCCTGTGGAACCCCGCTCGTCACAGGCGCCCACTCTGACACCTCATCACGTACCATGACACCCTGTTGTCTTCCTGACAGGTATTCCCTGACCCATTGCAGTACCTTCCCTGTTATCCCTGCCTGAATCTCTAGCTTTTGCACTAATCTCTTGTAAGGAACTGTGTCAAACGCCTTCTTACAGTCCAAGAAAATGCAATCTACCCACCCCTCTCTCTCTTGTCTTACTGCTGTCACCCTGTCATAGAACTCCAGGAGTTTGTGACCGTGCTGGCTGTCGTTGATAAGCTCATTCCTTTTTAGGTGCTCCACCACTCACCTCCTGATAATCCTCTCCATGACTTTGCATATTATACGTGTCAATGTGTGTGTGTGTGTGTGTGTGTGTGCCTGTGTATCTTGTCTTGGTGTTTTTCCTAGTGATTTACGTTCATTCTTACTACTCACATTGTTTTCTTGGTGCCAGACCCCGTGGTGACACTGGTCCTTTACTGTGTGGGCAAGTTTGGCATCTCTTCTTCCTTCGTGGTGCTGCCACTGATGGCCTCTGAGCTGTACCCGACGGTGGTGAGGGGCATGGGTCTCTCTGTCTCAGCCGTGGCGGGTATGGTTGGCCCCATCGTCATCCCGCTCATCAACTACTTGGTAAGACATGACATGGTAAGACATGTGGGTACACTAGTGTTATGTACGGGTTGTATGGTGGAGGTTTGATGAACCTGGTGTTATGTACGGGTTGTGTGGTGGAGGTTTGATGAAGCTGGTTGTTATATACGGCTGTATGGTAGAGGTTTGATGAAGCTGTTGTTATGTACGGGTTGTATGGTGGAGGTTTGATGAAGCTGGTGTTATGTACGGGTTGTATGGTGGAGGTTTGATGAAGCTGGTGTTATGTACAGGTTGTGTAGTGGAGGTTCGGTCATCGAACCTCCACTACACCGTGTGAGGTAATGTATCCAAAATAACTCACATTCAGCCGATAGAATACGTGAACATTCGGTCAACTGGAGGCCCTCTCAGCATGAACCTGTGGACTGCCTCAGATGAATCATTCACGTTAATGTGAGTTATCAGAACATCTCGGTGTGAAAGAACTCCTTAATACAGAGTGTTCATTTCCCTTCCTGCGCATTTTCTCTGATATGTTGGTGACGGAGCCGCTGATGAGCAGAGTCTTTGCAGGGGTCAGAGATGATGGTGCTGCCGCTGATCATCATGGGCATCCTGCTCAACCTCGGGGGAGTCTTCTCCCTGCTGCTGCCGGAGACGCTGCACCAGCACCTGCCACAGACGCTGCAGGAGGGCGAGGACTTCGGCAAACACTGGACGCTCGCAGACTACTGTACCTGCTGCCCTCAGCAGTCAGTATGCTCCGTCATTAACCCTCTCTCATATTTCGAGCACTTAGAGCAAGATATGGTCTTTATTAGGTACTTAGAGTAAGATCAAGTCTTAGTTAGACACCTTGCACATGATCAAGTCTTAGTTAGACACCTTGAACATGATCAAGTCTTAGTTAGACACCTTGAACATGATCAAGTCTTAGTTAGACACCTTGAACATGATCAAGTCTTAGTTAGACACCTTGAACATGATCAAGTCTTAGTTAGACACCTTGAACATGATCAAGTCTTAGTTAGACACCTTGAACATGATCAAGTCTTAGTTAGACACCTTGAACATGATCAAGTCTTAGTTAGACACCTTGAACATGATCAAGTCTTAGTTAGACACCTTGAACATGATCAAGTCTTAGTTAGACACCTTGAACATGATCAAGTCTTAGTTAGACACCTTGAACATGATCAAGTCTTAGTTAGACACCTTGAACATGATCAAGTCTTAGTTAGACACCTTGAACATGATCAAGTCTTAGTTAGACACCTTGAACATGATCAAGTCTTAGTTAGACACCTTGAACATGATCAAGTCTTAGTTAGACACCTTGAACATGATCAAGTCTTAGTTTAGACACCTTGAACATGATCAAGTCTTAGTTAGACACCTTGAACATGATCAAGTCTTAGTTAGACACCTTGAACATGATCAAGTCTTAGTTAGACACCTTGAACATGATCAAGTCTGTATTAGAGAACAAATGGGTCCAGGAGACCTATTTATATGATATAAAATAAGAGCTTTATCAAGTCATAAACAAAGCTTTATAAAGCTCTCGTTGAGCAAGACGTTGCGTCAGCACAGGCTGACACTGATCAGTGTAACCACAAGCTGACACTCATCAGTGTCACCACAAGCTGACACTCATCAGTGTCACCACAAGCTGACACTCATCAGTGTCACCACAAGCTGACACTCTTCAGTGTCACACAAGCTGACACTGATCAGTTTAACCAAAAGTGACAACTCATCAGTGTCACCACAGGCTGACATGATCAGTGTCACCACAAGCTGACACTCATCAGTGTCAACACAAGCTGACACTGATCAGTGTCAACCACAAGCTAAACACTCATCAGTGTCACCACTAGACTGACAATGTCAGTTCACCAAAAGTGACACTCATCAGTGTCACCACAAGCTGACACTGATAAAGTGTCACCACAAGCTGCATCATCAGTGTAAACCACAAGCTGACACTGATCAGTGTCACCAAAGCTGAACCATCAGTGTCACCACAAGCTGACACTGATCAGTGACACCACAGCTGACACTCATCAGTGTCACCACAAGCTGACAATGATCAGTTTTCACCACAAGCTGACACTCTTCAGTGTCACCACAAGCTGAACTAAATCAGTGTCACCACAAGCTGACATCATCAAGTCACCACAAGTGACACTCATCATCAGTGTCACCACAAGCTGACATGATCATTTTGTCACCACAAGCTGAAAACTGATCACTTGTCACCACAAGCTTGACACTCATCAGTGTCACCACAAGCTGACACTGATCAGTGTCACACAAGCTGACATCATCAGTGTCACCACAAGGCTGACATGATCAGTTAAACCTCAAGTTTGACATGTCAGTGTCACACAAAGCTGACACTGATCAGGGGTCACCACAGCTGACACTGATCAGTGTCACCACAAGCTGACACTCATCAGTGTCACCACAAGCGGGACACTCATCAGTGTCACCACAAACTGACACTCATCAGTGTCACCACAAGCTGACATGATCAGTGTCACCACAAGCTGACACTGATCAGTGTCACCACAAGCTGACACTCATCAGTGTCACCACAAGCTGACACTCATCAGTGTCACCACAAGCTGACACTCATCAGTGTCACCACAAGCTGACACTCATCAGTGTCACCACAAGCTGACACTCATCAGTGTCACCACAAGCTGACACTCATCAGTGTCCCCCAAAAGCTGACACTCATCAGTGTCACCACAAGCTGACACTCATCAGTGTCACCACAAGCTGACACTCATCAGTGTCACCACAAGCTGACACTCATCAGTGTCAACACTAGCTGTCACTGCTCTGTGTCAGCAGATCTGTGTGAGCAGAAGCTGACACTGCTATATGTGTCAGCATAAGCTGACGCTACTCAATTTCTGCATTACACAGACTTTTCAACACCGTGACTTCCGATCCACATATTATGTTCACGGGGAAGCGCTAAACTGGCAAGGGTCGCACAGTACCCGGGGAATGGGAGGTAATGAGACTTGATAAAGTATTGAGACTGTGGAAGATGGGTCGACTTATGTGACGAACCAAGTGTTTCAAAACGTGGACCCCGGTTTAACGAACTTTTTTCATTCCAGTAGTATGTTCAGGTGCCAGTACTGACCGAATTTTTTCCCATAAGGAATATTGTGAAGTAGATTAGTCCATTTCAGACCCCCAAACATACACGTACAAACGCACTTACATAAATACACTTACATAATTGGTCGCATTTGGAGGCGATCGTTAAGCGGGGGTCCACTGTATTTTGACTTCGTCTGTGATATAAATCCTAAAAATTTCATTGACGACTGAGAGAAATGCTTTAAAAATAATAATAATAGTAATAATAATAATAATAATAATTTATGTTAAGCGCTAAGCCCGTGTGGGTCATTCAGCGTAAGACGTAGTGGAGGCTTGATCCTCCGTCTCCTGTTTTTACTTTGAAATGTTACTCTTTTTCTCTACATTAAGGGAGTTTTAATAGTGTTTATTTATCATCGCAGACCGAGCAGCATGAACGGCGTAGCTCACTCGATGTCAGGCAAGATGACCATCTATGAGGGAGTGCCTGAAGGACCAGCTGGCGAGGCCACCTTCCCTGGGACGAAGTTAGTCTCACAGCAATCATATAAGCAACAGCTGGATGAACGAAGCTAGGAAGCAGGAGCAGGAGCAGGAGCAGGAGCAGGAGCAGGAGCAGGAGGAAGAATTGGCGACAGGGAACGAGGTAGCAGACCTCAGTCAGTAGTGTTACTTGATGACCTGTCCAGTTCCATTATTATTAATGCCAGTGGTGGTGGTGCCACTGTGGGTGCCACTTCTGTTGCCTCTGTTGCTGCCACCATAGGTGCCATTTCTGGTGCCAGAAGCAGGAAGAAGAGGCGAGATTCCTCTGGTTCAGCTGCAGGAGATATGGACGAGGTGGAGCCAGCAGGAGAGTACCTGAGGCTCGTCACCTCCAGCAAGAAAATTACAGTTGTATAGGAACAATGACGTTACCTGCTCAGCTACTGTGTTTTAGCTGATACATAACCTTCAGTGTTTGTGAATAGGTTGTATGTTGCTTGTAGTCACGTGATCAGTGTATGTCAACAGGTAGAACGTTGCTAGTAGCTGGTCAGTGTATGTTAGCAGATAGAAAGTTGCTAGTAGCTTAATGGGATTTTTACCAGCCAAATCTACCTTCCGACATAAACTGAAATATACTTAGCTTCAGTGATGATTCCGACTTCTTGCAGCCGCATTCAAGAAGTCTCCTTCGCTTGAATCGTGGTAGTCACATCTCTGAGCTGTAGAATGACGAGTATAGTTAAGGTTAAGAACCTAACATACATATTTTCCAGTATATTAATTTACTGGAGTGTGTTACGCTACTCGCCTGAGTTTTGTGGATGGCTTGCATATTACGGTCTAGAATAGGGCAGCCCTAATGACCATGTGTCCGCCAAAAAACTGCAGTAGTTAATAGGCTCTACAAGCAAGATTAGGGCTTACCTTGCTCGTGTAACGTGAGCGTGTGGTGTTGACTGCACCACTTAGGCATAGAATGATGTCTTGTGGATGAATGTTGAGGTGTCACACGGAGAATGTTGCACTTGAGTTTGTCACAACACATCGGAAATGTTCATTGCAATCACTCGCATGGTTATACACGTCATTCAGTGCCATCCTTTGTTCATAGTTTCGTGGAATTATCCACTGCAAGAATAACACGGATACACAATAACACTGCATGATTAGTTCTACCACGAACTTCCTAGCTTATATAAGAGAACTAGTCTAACTTTCCTAGTTTCCTGAGACTGTCAGAATGAACAAGAGTCAAGAACGCACTGGTCACTACTGTCTCTTTGTCTTTTGTTCGATAAGGAGGCAACGCCCTTCTGTCTCGTGTTGCTTTTACGAAAATACGTATTCAGTTAATCTGTTTTTGAGGAAGTAAGAGTCCATTAGCCCCTTCTGGTAGGGTTAAGTACCTCAGAGGGCTGAGGGGGGCTGAGAGATACCCCCTTGCATCAACACTAGTAAGTAAACTACCAGCTGCATCAAATACCTTTAACACAGACTCTGATAAGTTTCAAACATACTATACCAATAAAGGGGTAACCCCAAACAGTTGTCAACTAGTAAGTGTATCTCATGACTTTATTCAAAAAGAACTAAGCAGGTTAAACCCAACTGAGAGCACAGGCCCTGATAACATCCCGTCTAAGTTCCTAAAAGATGGTGCTTCTGAACTGTCAATCCCTATTGCTCACATAATAAATCTATCAATCACCACTAATACCGTACCGGAGGGGTTCAAGGAGGCCAGAGTTACTCCTATCTTCAAGAAAAATAGTAGGTCTGATGTAAGCAACTGTAGGCCTGTTAGTATACTCAGTATAATATCTAAAATTCTAGAGAGGGCGGTGTATTCTCAAGTAGTTAAGTACCTTAATGACAACAACATTCTCCATAGCTATCAATCGGGCTTTAGAAGATCCTACTCAACCGACACCTCCCTTATTAATCTGATGGATTACCTGAGAACTGAAATGTCAAAGGGGAACCTCATAGGTATGGTAACCTTAGACCTGCAAAAGGCCTTCGATACTGTCAACCACAATATATTATGTAATAAACTTCAAGCTATCGGTATAGGTTCTGTAGACTGGTTTAAGTCCTACCTTAGCAACAGGAGACAAATAGTCAAAATCAACAAAACAGAATCAGAACCCCTGCCGATAACATGTGGAGTTCCCCAAGGTAGTATTCTGGGTCCCTTATTATTCTTATCTTATGTCAATGATATGCCTATCAGTGTCAAGTGCAAACTCCTACTGTATGCACATGACAGTGCTCTGTTAGTGTCAGGTAAAGACCCACAAGATATTGCTAATGTTTTAACACTGGAACTGGAGTCCTGCAGCAAATGGTTAGTAGACAACAAACTATCATTACACCTAGGGAAAACTGAAGCCATTCTCTTTGGCACGAAACATAAACTGAGAAGGGTAAATAACTTTAATGTTCAATGTAATGGGGAGCCCATCACTTTGGTTTCATCAGTAAAATATTTGGGAATCCCCTTTGACCCATGCATGTCAGGAGAATTGATAGGGAACAGTGTAGTAAAGAAAGCGAATGCCAGACTGAAGTTCCTGTATAGACAAGCACAGTGTCTACCTACTGAGGCTCGCAGGACCCTATGTCTAGCCCTTATACAATGCTATATGGATTACGCTTGCTCTTCTTGGTACTCTGCCTTGACAAAAAAACTGAAAGATAGACTGCAAATCACCCAGAACAAAATCGTAAGATTCATCCTGGGGCTGGGACCAAGAGAACATGTAGGCCAGGATGAATTACAGCAGTTGGATATGCTGAATGTTGAAGACAGAGTAAAACAACTGAAGCTAAATCATGTTTATAAAATTGCTCACGAACAGTGTCCAGAATATCTTGCTGTCAATTTTGTCAAGGTTGGGAACCAAAGCAATCATAGTACTAGGGGGAGAGAGCACAACTTTGTAGTACCCACAGTAATTGGACAGGCTTCAAACACCTCTTATTGTACAGCAATAAAGGAATGGAACAGACTGCCCACACATGTCAAAGCCAGTCATAGCATGAACCAGTTCAAGAAGAGTGCCAAAAGGTGTCTGATGAATGTAGCTACAGAAAGGGAGGGGAATGATTTTCTATTTTTTATCTAACATACGTGTAAATTTTACCTTATTCCTAGTAATGACCCTCGTATTGTAGATAGTCTTAATGACCCTCGTGTAGTAGATAGTCTTTTTAGTATGATAATAAGATGTTATCTTCATTGTAGAATAATAAGAAAATATTATAACCTTTATATTATAATAATAAGGTAAAAGGACCCCAATGGAAATAAGTCACTCTGTCTGACTTTTTTGGGTTATCCCAGGTTCTCTACACATATGCTGCTATGTATGATAATTCTATGTAACTGTATTTGTGTATACCTGAATAAACTTACTTACTTACTTACTTACTTACTTACCCTTTTGCTGCAGAATTTTCTCCACACTGGCGGGGGGCGAAAGTTCACCGTAGGTGAACTATTCATCTATTAACATTCTTTGATTTTCCCACTCACCACCACTGCTGATTGTCTTTTCTTAGCAACTTTAGTCTGTGGGGTTTCTGGAGAATCACTAAGTTTAAAAAAAAAAAAAGCCATACCATGGATGGGGATAGAACCCGCGATCAGAGAGTCTCAAAACTCCATACCGTTTGTTTGCAACCGTGCCATTACGATTTCGTGAGTCATTAAGTTTGTTTTCAACACTGTAATTCTAACGGCACTAGTTTATCTATTATCCGCTTATTCACTACACCTTTGCTCAAAACTTCAACTGTCCTGATGGTTCCATTTGCATCAGGATATATGGTCACTATTTTTTCAAGAGGCCATTGAGACCTTGGACCATTATTGTCAATAATCACTGTTACCAGGTCTTAACGACGCATGATTTTCAGGAACACCAGCTCCATAGAAGTGTTCTCTCAGTGATGTGAGAGAGTCTTCTCGCTAATTTTTTCTCCCAATGTTAAGTTACTTTATTAAGGTGTTTAAATTTACATCTGAGTTGCTCAGGTTCGAGATAAGTAGGATCCATGATTTCTTTATCATTCATGGGAGGAACTGGTTCGAGCCTTCTGCCGTGGAGTAAATGAGATGGATTTAACACTTCTAATTTGTCCAGATCAGTTACGACTGTTCGAAATTATTCTAAGTCGATTCGCTGACGATGAAGTCTTCCTTAAAAAACGTTTAACGATGTGTATCATTCTTTCATAAAATCCGCCGTGCCATGGGAATTTAGGAGGAATGTATCTCCAACGACAACTGCGTTGATTCAGCATCTGTTGTACTTCTGGTTGATCAAAGATCTTGGTTATATATGCAGCACCAGCAACAAAGTTCGTTGCATTATCTGAAATTATGTCTGGGACATGCCCTTCTTCTGGCTCCAAACCTGAATAGTTTGATAAAGGTTTCAGCAGACATGTCAGTGGCTACTTCTAGATGTACTGCTCTAGTTGTAGCACAAGTGAACAAACAGATGTACACCTTGATGGGAACTTTGTCAATTGTATTAGTTGAAAATTATTGGTCCAGTGTAATCTACACCTGTCACCTCAAATGGAGTGACATGACGTACTCGCTCAGCGGGATGTGGAGGTGGACCTGGATACCGACATACTCGCATATCATAGCGACGACATGTAATACAGTCCCTTATTTGTTTTTTCACGCTTTGCCGACCTTGAGGTATCCAGTAGGATTGTTGTATGTGACAAAGTGTGTCAGCTACCACCATGTAACACGTTACTGTGGGCGTTTTGCACAATCAGGTTCGTTAGCCAATGATTCTTGGGGATCAATATTGGATGTATGACTTCTTTAGGTAATTAAGAATTATGAATTCTTCCTCGACATCCTTATAATATTTTCTGAGTCGAGATAAAGTCGTAAAGAATTAATCATATCAGGTTTCTTTGAGGATTTATCTTGTGTTTCCAGAAACTTGTACTCTGTAGAGAAGATATTTTTCTGTATTTGTTTCACCCAGTATTTAATGGGTTCAGAACGTTCATAATTAGTCTTTGTTCCTTTAATGAATTTAAAGACAAGAGCTGTAACTCTTAAGAGTTTACCCAAAGATGAGTATTTAGATCCATCAATGACTATTTCTGGTGTGTCTGATATACTTAAGCAGATTATTTCTGCTGCTTTTAAGTAGAATATTTCTTTTGGCATAATGTGAGCTTTTTGCTGAGACCAGTTGTTTTCATTAGAGAGCCAGTTCGGTCCGTGGAGACATAATTTATTATCCACAAATTTCTTGAGTGGGACACCACGTGACAACATGTCAGCTGGATTCTCTTGGGTAGAGACGTGGAGAAAGAGATAATCTCTCTGCATCTCTTTTATTTCTGCTACTCTGTTCTGTACATAGACCAACTTACTCTTATTATTTCTTAACCACTGGAGAACTGCTTCATTATCACTCCAGATCACGGTTTTTTTCAATAGTGAAATGATCAAGTACTTTGTTGAGATAGACAGCTAGTTTTGTACCTACATAGAGTGCTGTCAGTTCCAATTGTGGTACTGTTCTGACCTTCAAGGGTGCTACCCTGGCCTTTGAAGTAATTAGTGTACTTCCTTCAGCATTACTCATGTAAGCTACAGCGCCATAACCTCTGGTTGACGCATCACAGAACACATGTAATGTGTACTTGTTTCCCTCTTGACCTATTTGTCTGGGAAATTTAATTTGATGAAGTTGCTTAAACTCCTTGGATATTTCATCCCATGCTTGACTCATTTCTAGAGGCAAGTTCTCATCCCATCCAATTTTGAGTTTCCATGCATCTTGCATAAGCATTTTACCTTTTATGGTAATTGGTGAGACGAGTCCTAGAGGATCAAAACATTGAGATACCTCTGACAGTAAACTACGTTTAGTGAGTGTACTGCATGATTTATTATTTATCCTTTTGAGACTCAGAGTATCTTCCTGTGTGTTCCAATTAAGTCCCAGCATATTGTTGCAATCAGGAATTTCAGTTTCAGGGAAATCTTCTTTGATAAGTTCCCTTAATTGCTTTGAATTTGTATTCCACATCCTTAGAGGCATATTTGCTTCTTTCATCTCCTTGTTAGCTTCTCTGTATAAGGATTTCAAATCCTCCACTTTATTCACAGTACCTTGAAGATTGTCCACTTAGAAACTTTCCTTTAAGATTTCTTTGAAGGGACTTCAAGATTTCTTCAAATGTGTATTTAGAGTAGCTTCTAGTAAGAATGGAGAGGATGTTGCACCAAGCAATTTTGATTTGAAACGATAAGTTTTCACAGGACTTTGAGGATCATGTGGATTTTCAGGCCACAAGAATCGAGTATAATCTCTAACTATTTCTTGTAATCCTACTCTTAAGAAAGCTTTGGAAATATCAGCCGTGTAGGCATATGGGTTTGTGCGAAATTTCATAAGCACGTTTCCAAGCTTCTCAGTTAGTGAGGGTCCGGTCATCAGACAATCATTAAGACTTGCTACATCTTTATTTGCACGTGCGCTGCAATTATATACAACACGTAGTGGAGTGGTTTCAGAATCTTTTCTGACTCCATGATGCGGGAGATAATGAGCGTTTGTCTTCAACTTATCTTCGACTATTTCCTCAATGAATTTATTGTCCAACTGTTCTTGTATGATATTATCATAGACAGTCAGTAGCTCTGGATTCTTCCTGAGCTCATGTATTTGTGCTTTCAGTTGTCCGAAAGCCATGCGATAATTGCTAGGCAGATGTGGTCGATTTAATTTCCAAAGTTTCAACTATTTCAATCCAAATTGTGTTTTGTGAGATAACTGGAGATTGTCTCTACTGATCAGAAATAAAGTCAAGCATTTGTGTTTGTTTTGTTTATCCTGGCTTTAATCTACATGATTGAACTCTTCATACCTGGAGGGTGTTTCGGGGGGTCAATGCCCCCTGCGGTCCGGTTCATGACTGGACCTTCTGGTGGATCAGGGCTTTATCAACCAGGCTACTACTGTTGGCAGCAGGTAAACCAACGTACGAGCGACAGCCCGGCTGGTCAGGTACTCACTTGAAGTGTCCGACCAGTTCCATTACTTCTGTACACCAGTAACTCAGTCGTAAAAGAATTTTAACTATGTACCAAAAGCTTAATGAATCTTATTTATTAGTTACTTACGTATATACATAAATCTATGAAGCTGGTCAGTTGTATTGAGAGAAAAGTTTTAATTGATATCACCCTACTTTCCCCCTCCCCCGTCTCTCGTAAATGTATTTTCTTCCTTCCCTTCGCGCTTCAGTGTGGCTAGTTAATGATGCGTATCGGACCAAAACATCATCATTAGTTTCAGTCTCTTATGTGCGTGTTATTTGTGTATTGTTCCAGTCACGGTATTGTTCCAGTCATGGTATTGTTCCAGTCACGGTATTGTTCCAATCACGGTATTGTTCCAGTCACGGTATTCTTCCAGTCACCGTACTGTTCCAGTCACAGTATTGTTCCAGTCACGGTATTGTTCCAGTCAGCGTACTGTTCCAGTCACAGTATTGTTCCAGTCACGGTACTGTTCCAGTCACGGTATTGTTCCAGTCACGGTATTGTTCCAGTCACAGTATTGTTCCAATGACGGTATTGTTCCAGTCACGGTATTATTCCAGTCACGGTATTGTTCCAGTCACGGTATTGTTCCAGTCACGGTATTGTTCCAGTCACAGTACTGTTCCAGTCACGGTACTGTTCCAGTCACGGTATTGTTCCAGTCACGGTATTGTTCCAGTCACGGTATTGTTCCAGTCACGGCATTATTCCAGTCACGGTATTGTACCTTTGTGTTCTTTGAATTGATGATATTCTGTGTAGGTCCCGTTTTGAAATTTTTATGGAAGAAAATGGAAAAACTTTCAAACGCTACTTTTCATTGGATAATGTGTGAGTGCTTCGTCCAACTGGCTTCATCACCGATATCTTGATAATGCAACTTGAGAGCGGCACTAAACTTAATATGTTGACTCAGTTGAAGATACTGGTTCCTCTGAGATAACCAGAGAATGCATCTACAGTTCGGCTTCAAAACCATTGTGTCTTAGCGCAAGGTTTCAGTTGCCTGTTGTTCTCTGTGTGTCCTAATATACCATTATTACTGAAGAAATTAGAATGTTATATGTGATAATATGTGAATGTCTCTTCTGACTCGCCTCAAGTCTTCAACACAGATACTCAACAGTTACAGAATTATGTGGCACTCTCCACTGAGGCAGAGAAACTGCTTGTGCAACACGCTTGTGCAATATGTATCCTGCAATGACCAACATGCATATAGTTTCCACTGACTTAGAGCTGCGCAGAAGTCAACGCGCCAGTTTTAGTGAAGGAATTATGGAGATGAATGTGTTGTCTTGCGGTAATTTAAACTACTGTATTTGTTCCAGCAATTCAGTTTGGTAATAAGTTTGAAGCCTAGTGACTGCATGAGGGTGCGTCAGTTTTTTATGTTTGAAACGTAGCGACTGCATTATTATGTGGGAAATTACCTGCATGAGCTTTACAGAGTATTACCTGAATTATTATGTGCAAATAATTTGGGTGAAGAAAGTGGGACTTAGTTACAGTAGGTGACAGAACTGTCACTCCCTCGATGCCCACTCCATCACTACTCTCACAAAAAACTAGACCTGACATTAAGTTAATAATTACAATATTAAAACCAGCTACTCTGGTAAATTAAAATTGTGTGGATTGTATATTTTGGTTTACTTGCTGGGTACACAAAATATAACTGTTTGTACAATACATATAATACAATGGTGTTAATAGAAAAGAAATTTGTATTACAACTTACCTTTTAATTACTGGATCACAATTTTTATGTATAACACAACCTAACGCTACCCTAATAGCTAGAGTTTACGATGGCCAATGCAGAACTACTATACATTATGGGTAAGCATCACTTAGCTAAGGTGTGTTGCTGGGAAGAATTGGAGTCCCCCTATTTTTCCGTCCTTGTAGCCGATTTGTAAGGGTTTTCCACACTATTTATCCCAATTCTTCAGTGGGAACGTGTCAACAGTTTCTAAATTACAGATTGAGGCTGATATACACCAACTGAACTTCGATGACACCTGATTACTTTTCATAATTAACAGACCAGTGTTCACACATTCAATTTCATTATGGCGTCCTCCCCTGTCTGCCTTGCAGCTGTTCCACATCCCCCCTTCCCTCCTCACTCGAAATTTCTCGAAGCGTCAAATCAGCATCACATTTTAATACACAATTATTATAGAATTCAAATTTACACATGCTGAATTTAGGAAAATTCAAAATTTTCCACAGGTGAATCAGTTTGTTAAGTTTGAAGCCGTGCGACTGCATGAGGGTCGCTAAAGCTGTACTTGTACAGTAACATGAGTAATTTATTACCTAAAGATGAAAGTGCACTCACTGAGTATATACACTGAGTACATACACTGAGTACATACACTGAGACATACACTGAGTATATACACTGAGACATACTGAGTACATACACTGAGACATACACTGAATATATACACTGAGATATACACTGAGTACATACACTGAGTACATACATTGATACATATACTGAATACATACACTGAGACATACACTGAGTACATACACTGAGACATACACTGAGTACATACACTGAGACACTGAGAACATACACTGAGACATACACTGAGACATGCACTGAGTACATACACTGAGACACTGAGTACATACACTGAGACATACACTGAGTACATACATTGAGACACTGAGTACAAACACTGAGACATACACTGAGTACATACACTGAGTACATACATTGATACATATACTGAATACATACACTGAGACATACACTGAGTACATACACTGAGACACTGAGAACATACACTAAACCCCCCCCTTTAAAAAAAAATTTAAAAACCAGGGGGCCCCACTGAGTAAAAATACACTGAACACGATAAATACACTGAACATACACTGAGAACATAAAATTGAGACACTAAATCAAACACGAGACATACACGAGTACATACCCTGAGACATACCTGATTACAACACTGACACCCTGATACTTTTTACTGAGACTTTCACGAGTACATAAAAATAACATCCCAATCTTTTCATGACTATACTGGGGGGAGACATCACGGGGTATACTTTTTGATATATCTTGGTGTATAGGATATATCATGGTTACTGGGATACATAAAAAGGTTTGCCGGGATTTTAAACCTGGAGGATTTTCCGGGGGTCACGCCCCCGGGGCCCGGGTCTGTGCCCCAGGCCTCATGGTGGATCAGACCCTTGATCAACCAGGCGGGTTTATTTGCGGCTCCCCACGCAATCCAACGTCCCGAGCCCCAGCCCGGCTGGTCAGGAAACCGACTTTAGGGGGCTTTTTCCAGTCCCAGCTTGAAAAACTGCCGGGGTTTCTATTGGAAACCCCCCCTTTATTTTATGCGGGGGGCATTTTAAAACAGCCCTTCCCCCCCCTGACCCCTTTTTTGTTTTGCCCTCTTAACGGGGCTAGTAAAACCCCCCTTTTGTTTTTCATTGGGGGGATTTTGGGCATCGCCCTGCCGATTTTTTTGCTTTCGTAGTGATAAATTTGGGTTTTGCAAGTTCGGTATTTATCCCTCTAGGATTTTCCAGGGGTATATAATCATGAAACTCTCCCGCCTGTTTTTTCCAGGGAATACATTTTTTAGGAACCTCAAGCGCTCCCAGTAATTGAGATGTTTTATCCCTTTTATGTCGCCGTAAAGGTTCTCTGTACTTTTTTCTAGGTGGGCAAATTCCCTGCCTTAAAAGGTTTTTAATGTGCAGCAAAAATTCCAGCCTAGAAGAAAAAAGTGACCTGAAGAGTGTCATCAGGGGTTTGGCATCCCGGGGTTTTTTAGGGTCCCGAAGTTAAAGATCCCCCCCGAATGATCACCCCCAGGTTTTTGCCTTTGGGGTTTTCGCTCTATTTTGTGCGGGGGAATTTTTTTTTTAATACTTTTAAAAGAAATTTTTAAATTTTTCTCATTTTTTAACCAAAAACGGAGTAATTGAAATTTCTCATCGTTGAATTTCCATTTTTTTTCCTTTAATCCATTAAAAGTTTTGGGTTTAGGGTCCGCCTGGACCCTTTGGGCATTGTCTGAAAAGGAAGACACTGTCATCAGATTGGGTTTTCATCTGCAAAGGAAGACACGGAACGGGGTGGCGGGACATCCTTGTAAACGGGAAATAAAATCATAATGTGAGACATCATTTTTAAAAACCCTCACAAAGTGAAAAGTCAACTAAACACCCCCATGACTTTTTAAATACAAGACAAGAGCGCCCCAAATTTTAAAGGGTTTTCAGCCCTAAATGCAATGTTTGGTAGGGGCCGGGTGTGTTGTAGAACTTACAGCTCAAATTTTTTTTTTTAAAAGGGGGGCCCCGGTTAACCCCGCTGAAGGCCCTTCTGTCAAGGGACCAAAGCTCCATTAGGGGGCCCATCATATGACAAAGCCCAGCACGGGAAAACCCCTTTGGCCTTTTTCCCTTTGACAACCCCTTAACAAAAAAAAACCCTTTTTGTTTTTCTACGTGATCTTAAACTAGTTAATTCACACGATAGTTCAGGCATATTTTTAAATGTCGGATTCTAACGGGCTTTCCCACATAACGGGTTTTTAAATAAAAAAAATTTTTGACGTTTTTTACGTGGTTATAAGAGCAACCCTGTGTAAAAAATCCTTTCCCCAGGGGGCCCTTCGGGGACGGTTTGGGTAGTGTATGGTAACAAAGTTTTTCAGGTACGGGTTTACACATAAGTACATTTAACTTTAAATTATCAACAAGAGCACCCTGTAGTTTACCAAGGTGAAACCCCAAACGGGAAATAGTCACTTTCCTTTTTTGGGGAAATCATCCTGGGTAATTTACACATTTTTCTCTGAAATGTTTAATTTCAAAAAGATTTTATGTGTACTTGTGCTAAATAAACTTATTTACTTACTAACCCCCAGTATTTTTCAAGTTTTTGGGGGAAACCCCTTAATTTTCCCCCTCCTCGTTTTTTGGGTTTCCCCCCTGTCCCTCGCTTTTTTAATTCTGAATCTTTTTCGTCCGTTTTTACCCCTATGGATATCGTAAACATTTACTTTAAATATTTTAAAAACTTTACCCCAAAAACCCTGAAACCCCATTCTCTTTGCTAAACGACACGACTTACTCACCCTCCCCCCTAATCTTTTGCCACCCCCCAAAACAAAATTTTCCCCAAACGGGGAGCGGCTAAAAATTTCCCAAATTGGATGCCCAGCCAAAAAAATTTGAAATTAACACAGAAAAAAACCTACTAAAATATTTTTTGGGTAGCAGGGGAAAGGTGTTGCCAATTTAAAAATAAAACGACAACACTCTAATTCCCAAACCCAAATGAGGGCAAATTCCTGGGTTTCGGGTACCCGACAACAACCTAAATTTCAGCCCCCCAAATCCAAACAAAAAAAAAAAAAGAATCAAAAACGGGGGGGGAAATCCTCTTAAAAGATCGATATTACTTTCCGCAAACTCCCTTCTCACACTTTTACCCATTCATTTCATTTATCCAAAACCTCACCTATGCAATTTGTGTTTGGGGGAAAACTTCAGCAAACCCCTAAAGCCCAAAAAAAACCCAAACAAGCCGCAGTAAAAAAAATCGCAAAATCCCATCCCTGGAAACCCACCCCCCCCCCCCCTTTTCCTTCATAGATCAAAACTTACCCCCTTTTCAGAACCCACACTTACTACTGTGCAATCTATATTTTACGGGCCCTTTAATTTTCCAAAAATTAACCTTGACCTAAAACTTTTTTCTTGATATTTTGGGGACGGGAAAACCACGGGGCATAACACCCAAACCCCAAACATCTCAAGGGACATTCCCCGTGTCCGACTAAACATTTTTAAAAAAATTCAATGTGGGGTCAAAGGGCTTAAAATCTGGAAAAACCCCCCTGAAAACTCTAAAAACCGCAGACCATTCATCATTTTAAAAAACCCTACATTTGGGAAACACCCTTATCTCCCTAAAAAAACCCCCGTCAATTTAACTACATTTAAAAAACCATCGGGTGGTTCACACTTACACCACTAAACCTTTTGACTAAAACACAGAAAAACAATTTTAAAAATTTTTAAAAAAAATGAATCCTAAACAAGTCATAAGTTTGCCTATGATACCCCCAATAAGACATTTTGGTATTTTTGCCAAAACAAAAGCATTCACATTGCTAAACCACAAAAATTTTAATGTTTGTCACTTTAGCCTTTAAAACCATAATCGTAATAATTTTTAAAGGGTTTTGAATTAATCTTAATCTGCCCGAAATGCCCAGCCATGCTAGGTGTCCCCAATTGGGCCCCCCTGAAATTTATTTTAAAAAAATTTAAAACCCCACAATAAACCAAAATCTGTAAAACCTCCGCTTTTAATCCTTATAAGAATAAAAATTGATTGGTTGGGTTGATTTTATTAGCTAAGATTAATTTCAAGTGCAGGAAACAAGATATTATTGCTATAACAGAAAACCTGGGTCAAAACTGAAAGATAGAAGAAACCCTCTGAATGCCCCATACAAGGCTATAAAATTTTTTCCACACTGACCGGGCAACCCGGAAAAGGGGGTGGAGTAGCGGATGTCAAGACAATTTAAAAATTTTTGTGTTTGAAAAAGAAATTAAATTTAAACGTCCACCACGAAACTGTTTGGTTTTCAGCTTCTTTCCCAGGGCCGAGAAAAACTAATTTTTGGGGTTTTGGGTTTTCAGGGCCCCAATCTTGATAGGGGGTGCAGTAAACTTCTATGGGGCGAAATTTTGAAAAGGCATCAAAATACGAAAATTTTTGTGCTAAAGGGAGAATTTTAAATATAGACAATTTACTGGGGCAAATTTTAAAAGGAAATTTAGAGTCTGTGACTTTCTTGATACGATCCCGGGTTTTTTTTTTAAAAAATTTGGAAAGAGCCAACTAGGGGGAAAAAAACCCCTTTACTTGGTTCTTGCCAGTAGTGAAAACACTAATTTTAAAAAACTTGAGGTTTAAAGATGAGCTTGGGGGGAAAATGATTTACAAAAACACCAAATTTTTAAAAAATAACATGGGAAATTTCCCCCAATAAAGGGAATCAAGTCTCCGTCCCCCGAATTTTTGCTTGGGGTGATTTCATAGGACGAAAAATTTCTTTGGTGGCTGAAAATGGAAAAGACCACTAAGGGTAGTAGGGGTTTGATTTGGGTTGGGCCCATATAACTTTTCCAGGCATAGGGTTTTAGCTCCAACCCAAAATTTTGGTTTTTCCAAAAAGGGAAATCAGATCAAACAAAAATGATCCTAAATGGGTGAACAATAGATTAAAATATCTGATTGGTCAAAAGAAAAGGGGATATAAAGGCAAAACAAAAAGGGGAGGGGGCAAAATTTAGAAATCGATATATTCTTTAAAGAGAGAAATAAAAAAGGGAAATTTGGAAAAAACAAAAAGAATTAAAAGGTTAAAGTTGCAAGAGAATTTGAAGACTAAACCCCAAAAAAAATTTTTTTCAGGTTTTAAAGAAGTAAATCAAAGGGGCAAGAAAAGGGCCCCCTCAAAAGTTCCTCGGTCACTCACTGACAGTGGGTAAAAGGGAAAAAAGTTAAAAATTTTTAAAACACCTTTCCCCTCAAATTTTTTCACAAAAGGGTCCCCGGGATATTTCCCGTAATGAAAAAAATTAAATTTGAACAGGGCCCAAAAAAACTGTGCACGATTAGGGTCACAAGTGAAATGGTCCCCTTAGGCAAATTTTAAAAAATTTAAAACCTAACAAATCCCCCTGGCCCCCAAAACTGTATGCAAGGGTTTTTTAAAAAATTAAAGAGGGCTTAGCACACCCTTTTGGGGTAATCTTTTCCAACCCAAAAAACACAAAAATGGGAAAGGGGCCAAAAAAGTGGAAAAAAGGCAAATGTTATACCTATTTTCCCAAAAAAGGGGAAGGTCCCTTAGCTTCCCCAACTATAAACCAAAAAGCCTGACCTTTCCCTATGGGAAAATTTAGGGGAAACCAAAAAAATTTTCCGAGGGATTTCGGGAGCCACCTTAAAAAAACAAAATTAAACAACGAATTTTCAGAATTGGGGTTTTTCAAAGGGCCTTTTGCCTTAAAGGGAATTTTTTAAACTTTTTTTACTAAGGAAATTTGAGGGGTAAAAACAAAAAATAATTAATTTTTATATTAGTTTTATTAAATTTTAGTAAAAGGGTTTTGACAGGGTCCCACATTTAAGACTAAATTTAGGAAAAATTTAAAACACATGGAATAGAGAGAAATTTTTTCCCGGGTAGAGGCATTTTTTGACAAATAGGCAGCAGAGAGGTTTTTTTTAAATGGGGGAAAACAGAGTGGGGAAAAAGCCCCGACGGTTGGGTTTCCCCGGGTCCCCTGGGTTGGGGGCCCCCTGCTGTTTTACAAAACTACATAAACGACATAAAATAGGCAAAAAGAGCGGGCATCGGCAATTTTCCATTTACACCCAAAAAAAGGCCCCTTTGAAATTTATTCTGACAGGACATTCGAGCACTCCAGGAAGATTTTTAATAGACGATTCAGTGGGCGGAGAAAATGGCAATGCAATTTTTTAAAATAACAAATGCAAAGTTCCTTTAAAAGTTTTGGCCCAAAAATAACCAGCCAAAATAAAAACTAAAAATGTAATCTTAAAAATTTCGGGGGTTTCGAAAAAAAATTTAGGAGTTTTGGTTTTACAGTAAAACGAAACCAAGACAACAGTGCATAAGTGTTCGGGAAAAAAGCTTAATAGAATCCTTGGCTTATATCAAGAAGCAAAAATAATAGGTTTTCCCCAGGTTTTTCTTCAAAATCTATACCTCCTTGGTTTTGGGCCCCAATTTTGATTATGCTGCACAGTTTTGGTCACCTATTCCCGAATGGATATAAATTCTCTGGAAAATGTACAAAGGAGGATGACAAAAATTTATCCCCCTTTATAGAAACCTTCCCCCATGAGGGAAAACCCAAGGGGGCCCTGAAAAATGCACTCTCTAGAAAGACGTAAAAATTAAAGGGGGTATATTTGGGAAAAAAGGTTTAAAAGGAAGGGCAGGAATAAAAAAAGGGGATTTAAATAGTGTGCTGAAAAAATCTAGGGCCCAGAAAAGGACTTTGCAGCAATGTTTTAAGGAAAAAAAAAGATTCAAAGGGAAAGGGTATAGAAAGTACTGGTTTGGGGAAAAGGGGTGTTGGGTGAGTGGGGAAAAAACACCCCAAATACCGTTAAAAAGGGCTAGAACGGTGTACTTTAAAAAAAGGTTGGATAAATAAAATGAGTAATTGGTTTGGGGGTGAGTTAACCGATAGCTTGTGCAACCAGGTCCCGGGTTTCCGGTTTTCCCCCCTTAAGTCAAAGTGACCTTACCTTTACTAGGGTTTGGGGGGGATTGGGTTTTAAGGCCCGGGAAAAGGGGAAATTGGGACCTGCCCCGCATGGGCCCCGTAGGCCTTCTGCAGTGTTCCTTTGTTCTTAAAGTTCTTTTTGTTCTTTAAATTTATTAAAGGACCCAAATTTAACATGTTGGTTTAAAATAGGGGGTAAAAAGTATTTTTTTGTGAGTCTGCCCGTTTTTAAAATTTTTTTGGGAGCAAACCATTCCCTGTGGGATGTAGAAAACGTTTTTTTGTCACTGATGCTGGGGGTAACTTTTCAGTCTGTAAGTTTTTCCCGGTATAAGAAAATAAGTAAATAAGTAAGTTTTTTCATGTATACCCAAATACAATTAAAAATAGAATTATCATACATAGCCCGGGATAAGTTAGAGAACCTGGGGAAAACCCAAAAAGTCCCGACAGAGTGACTTATTTTTCCCTTGGGTTCCCTTTTAACCCTATTTTTTAAAATAAGAAGGATAAATTTTTCTTATCATTCTATAATGAAGATAAAAATCTTATTTTTCATACAAAAAGAACTAACCACCACGAGGGTCCCTTAAACTATCCCACAATACGAAGGTCATTACTAGGAAAAAGGTAAAATTTTTCACGTTGTTAGCTAAAAAAATAGAAAATCATTTTTCCCCCCCCTTTCCCGTAGCAAAATTCTCAACACCTTTTGGCATTTTTTCTTGAAATGGTTCATTTTAAAACTGGTTTTAAATGTGCCCGGGGGGCCCGTTCCATTTTTTTATTCTTTACAATAAAAGGGGGTTTTTTTTGGGATGCCCCAAAAAGTACGAAAACCTTTTTTTCGGCGCATGGGCACCCCCCCATTTAAAAAGGGTATCTCCCCCAACCAGCGAACCCGGGTTCCAAAGTTGATGATGGGGGGCCCCTCGTTTAACTAGTGACCAGTTCTAGCCAATAAGGGAAAGGGGGGAAATTTACAATCGCAGAGGTTATGTGGATACCGCTCTCCCTTCTGCCCTTTTCATTCCCCTCTAGAGCTGGTTGAAGCACGGGGCTGCTAAACTTGTCTTCTATTTTCTGCCTGCTTACCGTGGAGGGCACAAAAAAAATCACTGTACATAGTGTACATATTGCTGTTATAATTGGTGAAGGATAATATAAGTCTAAACTTTTTCTACTGTGTTTATTTGCTCCCATTACACCTGGGATAACAGGCCATTTGAAATCCTAGGTTGTAATAGTGTTTGACCCCTGGCCACTGACTGTGGGTACTACAAAGTTGTGCTCTCTCCCCTAATACTATGATTGCTTTGGTTCCCAACCTTGACAAAATTGACAGCAAGATATTCTGGACATTGTTTGTGAGCAATTTTATAAACATGATTAGCTTCAGTTGTTTTACTCTGTCTTCAACATTCAGCATATCCAACTGCTGTAATTCATCCTGGCCTACATATTATCTTGGTCCCAGCCCCAGGATGAATCTTACGATTTTGTTCTGGGTGATTTGCAGTCTATCTTTCAGTTTTTTTGTCAAGGCGATACCATGAAGAGCAAGCGTAATCCATATGGCATTGTATAGGGTCCTGCGAGCCCAGTAGGTAGACTCTGTGCTTGTCTATACAGGAACTTCAGTCTGGCATCGCTTTCTTTACTACACTGTTCCCTATAAATTTCTACTGACATGCATGGGTCAAAGGGGATTCCCAATTATTTTACTGATGAAACCAAAGTGATGGGCTCCCCATTACACTAGCATTAAAATTATTTACCCTTCTCAGTTTATGTTTCGTGCCAAAGAGAATGGCTTCATTTTCCCAGGTGTAAGATAGTTTGTTGTCTACTAATCATTTGCTGCAGGACTCCAGTTCCGAGTTAAAAACATTAGCAGTATCTTGTGGGTCTTTACCTGACACAAACAGAGCATGTCATGTGCATACAGTAGGAGTTTGCACTTGACACTGATAGGCATGTCATTGACTTAACATAAGAATAATAAGGGACCCAGAATACTCCCTTTTGGGGAACCCCACATGTTATGGGGCAGGGGTTCTGATTCCGTTTTGTTGATTTTGACAAATTGTCTCCTGTTGCAAAGGTAGGATTTAAAAACCAGTCTACAGAACCTTTATACCGATAGTTTGAAGTTTCTTACATAATATATTGTGGTTGACAGTATCGAAGGCCTTTTGAGGTCTAAGGTTTACCATGCCTGTGAGGTTCCCCTTTGGCATTTCGTTTTCAGGAAATCCATCAGATTAATTAGGGAGGTGTCGGTTGAGTAAGACCTTCTAAAGCCCGATTGATAGCTATGGAGAATGTTGTTGTCATTAAGGTACTTAACTACTTGAGAGTACACCGCCCTCTCTAGAATTTTGGATATTATACTGAGTATACTTACAGGCCTATAGTTGCTGACTCTGACCTTACTATTTTTCATGAAGACAGGGTAACTCTGGCCTCCTTTAACCCCTCCGGTACGGTATTAGTGGTGATTGATAGATTTATTATGTGAGCAATTGGGATTGACAGTTCAGAAGCACCATCTTTTAGGAACTTAGACGGGATGTTATCAGGGTCTGTGCTCTTAGTTGGGTTTAACCTGCTTAGTTCTTTTTGAATAAAGTCATGAGATACACTTTCTTAGTTACAACATGTTTGGGGTTAACCCCTTTAATTTTGGGCTAGTATGTTTGAAACTATGAAACATTTGGAGACCAAATGCTCATAGTGCGCGGGCTGCGCGTACATTGTAGAAGCTGGCTTGCGCTCCTAGATGTTTGAATCGAGTCTGAATGCCTTCCTTTACCGCAGGCGCTATATGGCCCGGCGGGTTTAGCGCTTCCCCATGAATGTAATAATGCGCAGTGCGGTCTGGCGCCA
Organism: Cherax quadricarinatus; assembly: GCF_026875155.1. Lineage (NCBI taxonomy): Eukaryota > Metazoa > Arthropoda > Malacostraca > Decapoda > Parastacidae > Cherax > Cherax quadricarinatus. The sequence goes on from NC_069401.1 coordinate 10,636,084, forward strand.
AGATGTGTGTAATGCGCAGGCCTGCGCAGTGCCTCATCTCAGATGGTCAACCTCCCTCATTCTCAATTCCCCACCTCAATAGGGCTCCTGGAGGATAGAGAGAGGCTCTCTGCTTTTAAGGAACTGGAACCTGTTCCTCTCAGTCCTGGGACAGAAGTAGCTGCCTTTCGTTAATGTGGAAGCTGCCTCCCGTTAATGTGGAAGCTGCCTCCCATTAATGGGTAAGCTGCCTCCCGTTAATGGGAAAGCTGCCTCCTATTAACGGGGAAGCTGCCTCCCGTTGATGGAGAAGCTGCCTCCCGTTAGTGGGGAAGATGCCTCCTGTTAACGGGGAATTTACTCGCCCATTCCAAGTTTCCGGAATGACAGATGTGAATCTGGACAACTGTTAAACATTTAGAGTTTAAACATGGACTGGTTAGGTGTGTGTGTGTGTGTGTATTCACCTATTTGTACTTAGCTATTTGTGGTTGCAGGGGTCGATTCATAGCTCCCGGCCCCGCCTCTTCACTGATTGCTACTAGGTCCTCTTCCTGCTCCATGAGCTTTATCAAACCTCGTCTTAAAAACTATGTATGGTTCCTGCCACCATAATGTCACTTGCCAGACTGTTCCACTTCCTGACAACTCTCCGACTTAAGTAATTATTCCTAACATCCCTTTGACTCATCGGAGCCTTCAACTTCCATTTGTGACCCCTTGTTTCTGTGTCCCATTTTTGGAACATCCTGTCTCTGTCTACCTTGTCAATTCCTCAGAAGTATTTTTTTTATGTCGTTATCATGTCTCCCCTAACCCTCCTGTCCTCTAGTGTCGTCAGGCCGATTTCATTAACCTCTCTTCGTAGGAGATGCCCCTTAGCTCTGGAACCAGTCTTGTTGCAAACCTTTGCACTTTCCCTAATTTCTTGGCGAGCTTGACCAGGTGTGGGTTCCAAACTGGTGCTGCATACTCCAGTATATGCCTGACGTTCACGGTGTACAGAGTCTTGAGCGATTCCCTACTGAAGTATCGGAACACTATTCTCATGTTTGCCAGGCGCCCATATGGTGCAGCGGTTATCTGGTTGATGCGCCTCAGTAGATCTGCTCGGTATTATACTCACCCCAAGATCCTCTTCCTTGAGTGAGGTTTGCAGCATTTGGCCACCTAGCCTATATTCTGTCTACGGTCTTCTTTGCCCTTCCCCGATCTTCATAACTTTGCATTTGGCAGGGCTAAATTCTAGGAGCCAGTGGGTGGACCAGGCTTCCAGTCTGTCCAGGTCTCCTTGTAGTCCTGCCTGATCCTCATCCGATTTAATTTTCCTCATTAACTTCACATCATCTGCAAACAGGGACATATCTGAGTCTATCCCTTCCATCATGTCATTCACGTATAGCAAAAATAGCACTGTTCGTAGCACTGACACCTGTGGAACGCTGCTTGTCACAGGCGCCCACTCTGACACCTCGTCACGTACCATGACTCGTTGTTGCCTCCCTTTCAGGTAAACTCTGATCCATTGCAGTGCCCTTCCTGTTATGCGTGCCTGAGCCTCCAACTTTTGCACTAATCTCTTGCGAGGAACTGTGTCACAGGCCTTCTTGCAGTCCAAGAAAATGTAATCTACCCACCCTGTCTCTCGTGTCTTTCTTCCGTTACTTTGTCATAAAACTTCAGTAGGCTTGTGACACAGGATTTTCCTTCCTTGAATCCGTGCTGGTTGTCGTTTATAAGCGTGTTCCATTCCAGGTGCTCCACCACTCTCCTCCTGATAATCTTCTCCATGATTTTGCATACTATACACCTCAGTGACACTGGTCTGTTGTTTAATGCCTCGTATCTATCTTCTTTTTTAAAAATGGGGACTACATTTATCATCTTCCATATCTTAGTTAGTTGCCCAGTTACAAGGTATGTGTTGAAGATTATGGCACTCACAGCATCTCTGCTCCCTCTATAAGGACCCACGGAGAGATGTTATCCTTTGAGGCATCAAGTTCACTTAGCAGCTTCTTCACCTCTTCCTCGGTTGTGTGTATTTCACCCAGCACTTGTTGGTATAATCCTTGTTGGTGTTCCCCCTTATTCTGACTTCCCAGAGTTCTTTCTGTCTCCACTATAAATACTTCCTTAAATCTCATGTTGAGCTCCTCACATAATTCTTGGTCATTTCTTGTGAGCTCCCCACCTTCCTTCATCAGCCTGATTGCCGGGTCCTTGACTTGTTTTCCTCCTGATGTGGCTATACAACAGCTTCGGGTCAGACTTGACTTTCGATGCTATGTCGTTTTCATACTGCTGCTGCGCCTCCCTCCTTACCTGTGCATACACGTTTCTGGCTCTTCGACTAATCTCTTAATTTTCCTGGGTCCTTTATCTATCATACTTTTTCCATTCTCAAGTGCGCTTAATTTTTGCCTCCCCACACCTCGGGGCAAACCAAGGGCTCGTTCTGGTCTTCCCATTATTTCTATTGCCCTTGGAAACAAACTTTTCCTCTGCCTCCTTGCATTTTATCACATAGTCAATCATTTCATTTACTGATTTTCCTACCAATTCTCTTTCCCACTGAATCTCCTGCAGGAAGTTCCTCATGCCTGTGTAGTCCACCTTTCTGTAGTTCGGCTTTTCCAACCTACTCCTGTTACCCTCTCCACTTGTAGCTCTACTATGTATTCAAAGCTCAGAGCCATGTGATCACTAGCTCCAAGGGGCCTTTCATAGTGATACCCTCGATGTCCGAGCTACTCGGGGTGAATATGACGTCCAGTCTTGCTGGTTGATCCTCACCTCTCTCTCTGGTAGTGTTCCTAACATGCTGATGCATGAGGTTTTCCAATACCACATTCATCATCTTGGTTCTCCATGTATCGGGACCCCCATGTGGCTCTTGACTTTCCCAATCAATCTCCTTGTGGTTGAAATCGCCCATAACTAGTAACTTGGCTCTACCAGTGTGAGCTCTTCTGGCCACCTCAGCCAGTGTGTCCACAATTGCTCTGTTGCTCTCTTCATATTCTTCTCTTGGCCTCCTACAGTTCTGTGGCGGGTTGTACATCACTACAATGACTACCTTATGTCCCCCAGACTGAATTCTACCATTCCTTCCTTTTCCTCCCCACCGGTTTGTAATGAGCAGTGCAATTTCTCGTCCACCTCTGCTCCCTCTATCTTACCTTAGGATCGGATATCCAGGTGGGAGGATTGCATCTGTTATCCCTGTAAGTTTCATTTCTGTGAGTGCTGTGAAGTCATGCAACTCCTCACATTTATTTGTTATTCCATCTACATTCATATACCAAACCTTCAATTTCTTTTCTAAAACTGTGGTCTGGGGAGAATGTTGGGGTTGGGAGAGTGGAGACCTGGCAGGGAACTATGGGGGGTTGCTGCTGGGGGTGGAGTTTGTCATGAGGGGGTGGGGGTAGTGGGTACAGTGTGTGGATTTTGGGTTAGATTGTTTAGTTGCATTGAGGTTGTCGTGGTTGAGGTGGTTCAGAGGGAGGTTGTATATGCTCTTCTTCTGAATCTGGGTTCTCCTGCTCATCTCCTCTTTCCCTCTCTTTCCTCCATCCGTCTATGTACCCTCTCTTTCAGTTTCTGCCTTTTCTCTTGTGTTCCGTCGCGGTCAAGGTATACCCTCCAGTACGTCGGTATATCCCTTAGCAGTGCTTTCTCCTTCAGGATCCTGTTTCGAGGCATTTCTGCCTCGAAACAGGAAAAACCTGCCATTTTGACTGGCAGGTTTTCTCCTCTTGCAAACCATCCTATTCTCAGTGTGTGTGTGTGTGTGTGTGTGTGTGGGGTGTGTGTGTGTGTGTGTGTTGTGTGTGTTGTGTGTGTGTGTGTGTGTGTGTGTGTGTGTGTGTCTGTCTGTCTGTCTGTCTGTATGTGTGTGTGTGTGTATGTGTGTGTCTGTGTGTCTGTGTGTCGCCAGGGTCATCTTAACAATCAAAATTGTTAGGTTAGGTTAGGTTAGGTTAGGTTAGGTTTAAGTTAGGTTAGGTTAGGTTAGGTAAGTGTCGTGAGGAAAAGCTTTAGTCATGAGAACATCTTAGGAAAGATTGGTCAGGAAAGAATAACAACGAGTTTCCCCTGACCCTGTGTCTTAATTACATGATGACTCACCAACTGGAGCTTATGTCATCTGACCGAGGCCTTCAAGCTGGCTTAACCATTCCACCCCTTTGATAAAATATGTTTATAATAATATCTGTTCCATTTATGATTATTTCAACTCCAAGAGTTAATAAATCACTTTGACTCTATTTTGGGATGTTTTCTAGTTAATTTATATATTAATTATTATTATTATATTATTAATATAATTATTAGTATAAACTACATTAAAACACTCGGGAGGGGGAGGGAAGCGCTTAACCCGTAGGAATGCAACAGCGCATGGGTATGAATGGAGGCAGTTGGGTTACATCCAATAGATTGGGATGATAGGATAAGTGCTGTGATCAAGAGCCTCTCGCCGGCATCAAGGTCCACGTTAAGTAATTTATTTACAACACTTAAACAACGCTTCGGATATTAACCATTGTCTTATATAACATAGAAGCGTGAGTTACCCAGTACCGACACAGAAACATAGTCCTGAATGACTTTAATGTTATACTGACTCCATTAAGTGTTTATCTGGTAGATAAAGAAAAATATCCTTCGTGATTATTAGATTTAGAGCAAAAATAAAGTGAGTAAAAAGGAAAACATCTGTTAGATGTTTAACCTGGAGTTTACCATGAGAGAAGTTTCGGGTCAACGCCACCTGCGGCACGGTCGTTATCAGGCCTTCCCTGTGATCAGGCGCATGATCAACCAGCTAGTTGCTGCTGTGCTGCACGCAAACCAACGTACACCCACAGCCTGGCTGATCATGAACTGACTTTAGGTGCTTGTCCATTGCCTGCAGCTTGAAGACTGCCAGGGGTCTTGTTGTAATCCCCCTTATGTGTAGCTGGGAGGCAGTTGAACAGATTCTCGGGGCCCCTGACATATATTGTATGGTCTCTAACGTGCTAGTGACACCCTGCCTTTTCATTGGGGGATTGTGCATCTGTCAGCCTAAGTCTTTTGCTTTCGTAGTGAGTGATTTTCGGTGCAAGTTCGGTACTAGTCCCTCTAGATTTTCCAGGTGTACATAATCATTATCTCCTCCTCCTGCGTTTCCAGGGAATACAGGTTTTAGAAACCGTCATCGCTCCCAGTAATTGAGTGTTTATCCCGTTATGCGCGCCGTGAAATTCTCTGTACATTTTCCATCTTAGGTCGGCAATTTCACAACACCTGTGTTAGAGAACAACACCTGTGTTAACCTATACAAGAAATCTCTTTAATCTTGTTTACCTCTTTCCCATAAACCTCTTGTCCTCCTGTAAACTTCGTACATCAGTGGACTTTAACCTCTTGTCCGTTCCTGTAACTTCCTACATCCTAATCTTTAACCTCTTTTCCTTCCTGTAACTTCGTACAGTGAGTAACTTTAACCTCTTGTCCTCCCTGTAACTTCGCATATCAGTAACTTTAACCTCTTGTCCACTCTGTAACTTCGTACTTCAGTAAACTTTGACCTCTTGTCCTCCTGTACTATCGTACATGAGTAACTTTAACCTCTTGTCCTCGCTGATAACTTCTTACATGAGAAATTTAACCTCTTGTCCTCCTGTAACTTCGTACATGAGTAACTTTAAACCTCTTTTCCAACCGGTAAGACTTCGTACAAGAGAAACTTTAAACCTCTTGTCCTCCTGAACTCGTACATGAGTTAAATTACCCCTTCTTGTCCTCCTGTAACTATCGTACATCAGTGACTTTAAACTCTGTCCTCCCTGTAACTTTCGTACATGAGTACTTTAACACTCTTGTCCTTACCTGTAACTTCGTTACATGAGTAACTTTAACCTCTTGTCCTCCTGTAACATTCCAACATCAAACTTTTAACCTCTTGTACCTCCTAACTTCGTACATGATAACTTTAACCTCTTGTCCTCCTGTAACTTCGCACATCAGAAACTTAACCTCTTGTCCTGCTGTAACTTCGTACATGAGTAACTTTAACGCTCATGTCCTTCCTGTAACTCTTACATGAGTTGCAAATTTTAACCTCTTGTCCCTTCCTGTAACTTCGTACATGAGTAAACTGTTAAACCCTTGTCCTCGCTGTAACTTCGTACATGAGTAACTTAACCTCTTGTCTTCCTGATAACTTCGTACATGAGTAACTTAACCTCTGTCCTCCTGTAACTTCCTAATCAGAAACTTTAACCTCCTGTCCCTCCTTAACTTGCGTACATGAGAACTTTAACCACTTGTCTCTGTAACTTCGTACATCAGTAACTTTGACCTCTTGTCCTCCTGTAATACTTCGTACCAGAGTAACTTTAACCTCTTGTCCTCCTGTAACTTCTTATCTGAGCAAAATTTAACCTCTTGTCCTCCTGTACTTCGTACGATGAGTAACTTTAAAAACCTCTTGTCCTCCTGTAACTTCGTACATGAGTAAACTTTACATTGAGGCCTCTGTTCCACCGTAACTTCGTACATGAGTAAATTTAACCTCTTGATCCTCCTGTAACTTCCTACATGATAACTTTAAAACTTCTTGTCCTCCTGTAACTTCGTACATGAGTAACTTTAACCTCGTGTCCTCCTACTAACTTCGTACAAGAGTAACCTTTAACCTCTTGTCCTCTCTTTAAACTTCGTACATGAGTAACTTTAAACCTGTTGTCCCCTCCTGTAACTTCCTACATGAGTAACTTTAACCCTTTTTTTTTTTTTATTTGTCCTCCTGTAACTTCCTACATTCTAACTTTAAACCTTTCATTGTCCTCTGCTGTAACTTCCCACACCATAACCTTTACCTCTTGTCCTCTGTAACTTCGTACATGAAGTAACTTTAAGCTCTTGTCCTCTCTGTACCTTTTTCCGCCATCAGTAAACTAAACACTTGTCCTCCGTAACTCCCACAATCAGTAAACTTTAACCTCTTGTCCTCCTGTAACTTCGTACATGAGTAACTTTAACCTCTTGTCCTCCTGTAACTTCGTACATGAGTAACTTTAACCTCTTGTCCTCCTGTAACTTCCTACAATCGAAAACTTTAACCTCTTGCCTTCTGTACTTTCCACTTCAGTAACTTTAACGCTCTGTTTCTCCTGTAACGTTCGTACATGAGTAACATTTAACCTCTGTCCTCCTGTAACTTCGTACATGAGTAACTTTAAAACCTCTTGTCCACCTGTACTACCTCGTGAGTAACTTTAAAGCCACTTGATCCTCCTGTAACTTCCCACATCAGTAACTTTAACCTCTTGTCCTCCTGTAACTTCGTACATGAGTAACTTTAACCTCTTGTCCTCCTGTAACTTCCTTCGTGAGTAACTTTAACCTCTTGTCCTCCTGTAACTTCCTACATCAGTAACTTTTTTTAATTCTTTTTCTGAACAGGTTGTTGCAAGGACTAATCTTAATATGATCAAGCAACCATTTCCACGCTTGTATTGCTGTAGTAGGTGTCTGAGACCTGGTCACCTGTTGTGTAATAGAAGGTGTCTGAGGCCTGGTCACCTGTTGTGTAATAGAAGGTGTCTGAGGCCTGGTCACCTGTTGTGTAATAGAAAGGTGTTCTGAGCATGGTGCACACCTTGTTTGTGTATAGAAGAGGTGTCTGAGGCCTGTTCACCTGTTGTGTAATAGAGGTGTCCTGAGGCCTGGTCACCTGTGTGTAAAAAAGGTGTCAGAGCCTGGTCACACTGTTGTTTCATATAAGGTGTCTGAGGCCTGGTCACCTGTTGTGTAATAGAAGGTGTCTGAGGCCTGGTCACCTGTTGTGTAATAGAAGGTGTCTGGGCTGGTCAATCCTGTTGTGTACATAGAAGGTGAACTGAGGCCAGTGGTCAACCTGTTGGTAATAGAAGGTGTCGTGAGGGCCTGGTCACCTGTTGTTGTAATAGAAGGTGTCTAGGCCTGGTCACCTTTTGGTAATAGAAGGTTTCTGAGGCCTGTGTCACCTGTTGTGTAGATAGAAGGTGTCCTGAGGCTGGTCACACTGTTTTAATATAAAGTGACTGATGCCTGGTTCACCTGTTGTTTAATAGAAGGTGTGCTGAGGCCTGGCACCTGTTGTGTAACAGAAGTTGTCTGAGGCCTGGTCACCTGTTAGTGAGTATAAAGTGTTCTGAGGCCTGGTCAGGCTGTTGTGGTAATATAAGAGTCGAGGCAAGGCACTCTGTTGTGGTATAACAGAAGGTTGTCTGAGGCCTGGTCACCTGTTGTGTTAGAAGAATGTCTGAGGCCTGGTCCACCTTTTGTGGTAATGAATGTGTCTGATGCCTGGTCACCTGTTGTGTAATAGAAAGGTGTCTGAGGCCTGGTCACCTGGTTGTGTAATAGAAAGGTATCTGAGCCGGACACGCTGTTGTTTAATAGAAGGTGTCTGAGGCTTGTCACCTGTTGTGTAATAGAAAAGGTGTCTGAGGCCTGGTCATCCTGTTTGTGTATAGAAAGGTGTCCTGAGGCCTGGACACCTGTTTTGTAAAGTAGAAGGTGTCTGATGCCTGTCATCTGTTGTGTAAAAGAAGAGGTGTCTGAGGCCTGGTCACCTGTTGTGTAATAGAAGGTGTCTGAGGCCTGGTCACCTGTTGTGTAATAGAAGGTGTCTGAGGCCTGGTCACCTGTTGTGTAATAGAAGGTGTCTGAGGCCTGGTCACCTGTTGTGTAATAGAAGGTGTCTGAGGCCTGGTCACGCTGTTGTGTAATAGAAGGTGTCTGAGCCCAGTCACCTGTTGTGTAACAGAAGGTGTCAGATGCCTGGTGCACCCCTTTGTGCATAGAAGGTGTCCTGAGGGGGCCTGGTCACCTGTTTGTAATAGAAGGTGTCTGAGGCCTGGTCACAATGTTGTGTAACAGAAGTGTCCTGAGGCCCTGGTCACCTGTTGTTGTAATAGAAGGTGTCTGAGGCCCTGGTCACCTGTTGTAATAGAGAGTGTCTGATGCCTGTCCCCTGTTGTGTAACAAAGGAGTCTGAGGCCTGGTCACCTGTTGTGTAACAGAAGGTGTCTGAGGCCTGGTCACCTGTTGTGTAATAGAAGGTGTCTGAGGCCTGGCACCTTTGTGTAATAGTAAGGTGTCCTGAGGCATGGTCACCTGTGGTGGTAATAGAAGGTTTCAGAGGCCTGTCACCTGTTGAGTAAGAGAAGGTGTCAGAGGCCTTGGTCACCTGATGTGTAATAAATGTGTCTGAGGCCTTTTCACACCCTGTTGTGTAAATAGAAGGTGTCGAGGCGCTGGTCACCTTTTGTTAATAGGAGGAGTCTGAGGCCTGGTCACCTGTTTGATGTAATGAAGGTCTTGAGGCAGCTGGTCACCCTTTAGTGTAATAGAAGGTGTCTGAGGCCTGGTCACCTGTTGTGTAATAGAAGGTGTCTGAGGCCTGGTCACCTGTTGTGTAATAGAAGGTGTCTGAGGCCTGGTCACCTGTTGTGTAATAGAAGGTGTCTGAGGCCTGGTCACCTGTTGGTAATAGAAGGTTCCTGAGGCCTGGTCACCTGTTGTTTGTAACCAGAAAGGTTGTCTGAGGCACTGGTCACCTGTTGTGTAACAGAAGGTGTCTGAGGCCTGGTCACCTGTTGTGTAACAGAAGGTGTCTGAGGCCTGGTCACCTGTTGTGTAATAGAAGGTGTCCCCTGGAAGGGCCTGGTCACCTTTGTTGTAACAGAAGGTTCTGAGGCCTGGTCACCTGTTGTGTAATAGAAGGTGTCTGAGGCCCTGGTCACCTGTTTTGTGGGTAATAGAAGGTGGGTCTGAAGGCTGGTCACCCGCTGTTGTGTAACAGAAGGTGTCCTGAGGCCTGGTCACCTGTATGTGTAACAGAAGGTGTCAGAGGCCTGTCACTGCGTGTGTGTAACAGAATGTCTGACATGGTCACCTAGTTGTGACAGAAGGTGTCTGAGGCCTGGTCACCTGTTGTGTAACAGAAGGTGTCTGAGGCCTGGTCACCTGTTGTGTAATAGAAGGTGTCTGAGGCCTGGTCACCTGTTGTGTAATAGAAGGTGTCTGAGGCCTGGTCACCTGTTTGTGTAACAGAAGTGTCTGAGGCCTGGTGTCACCAGTTGTGTATATAGAATGTGTCTGAGGCCTGGTCACCTGTTGTGTAATAGAAGGTGTCTGAGGCCTGGTCACCTGTTGTGTAATAGAAGGTGTCTGAGGCCTGGTCACCTGTTGTGTAATAGAAGGTGTCTGAGGCCTGGTCACCTGTTGTGTAATAGAAGGTGTCTGAGGCCTGGTCACCTGTTGTGTAATAGAAGGTGTCTAGAGGCCTGGTCACCTTTTGGGTAATATAAAGGTGTTCTGGAGGCCTGGTCCACCTGTTGTGTAATAGAAGGTTGTCTGAGGCCTGGTCACCTTGTTGTGTAATAGAAAGGTGTCTGAGCCCTTTCACCTGTTTGTTGAATAGAAGGTGTCTGAGGCCTGGTCACCTGTTGTGTAATAGAAGGTGTCTGAGGCCTGGTCACCTGTTGTGTAATAGAAGGTGTCTGAGGCCTGGTCACCTGTTGTGTAATAGAAGGTGTCTGAGGCCTGGTCACGCTGTTTGTCATAGAAGTGTGTCTGAGGCCTGGTCACGCTGTTGTGTAATAGAAGGTGTCCTGGAGGCCTGTCCACCTGTTGTGTAATAGAAGGTGTCTGAGGCCTGGTCACCTGTTGGTGAAAAATGAAGGTGTCTGATGCCTGGTCAACCAGTTTTGTGTTAATAGAAGGTGTTCCTGATTCCTGGTTCACCCTGTTGTGTTAATAGAAGGCGTCTGAGGCCGTTGTCTCACCTGGTTGTGTAAAGAAGGGTGGTCTGAGGCCTGGTCACCTGTTTGTATTAGAAGGTGTCTGGTACCAGGGCACGCTGTTTATAATAGAATGTGTCAGAGGCGCAGTCCACCTGAGTGTAATAGGAAGGTGTCCTGAGGCCTGGTCACCAGTTTTGTAAAATAGAAGGTGTCTGAGGCCTGGTCCACCTGTTGTGTAACAGAAGGTGTCTGAGGCCCTGGTCACCAGTTGTTAACAGAAGGTGTCTTCGCCTGGTCACCTGTTGAGTAACAAAGGTGTCTGAGGCCTGGTCACGCTGTTGTGTAACAGAAGGTGTCTGAAGGCCTGTCACACTGTTGTTGTAACAGAAGGTGTTCCACCCCCCCCCTGAGGCCGGTCACCTGTTGTTGTAATAGAAGTGACTGAGGCCTGGCACCTGTTGTGTAATAGAAGGTTCAGAGGCCTGGTCCACCAGTTTGTGTATCAGGAAAGGTGTCTGAGGCCTGGTCACCTGTCTGTTGTAATAGAAGGTGTCTAGGCCTGGTCACCTGTTGTGATAGAAGTGTCTGAGTCCTGGTCACCTGTGTGTAATAGAAGGTGGTCTGAGGCCTGGGTCACCTGTTGTGTAATAGAAGTGTCTGAAGGCCTGTGCACCTGTTGTGTAATAAGAAGGTTGTCAGAGGCTGGTCCACGCTGTTGTGTAATAGAAAGGAGTCTGAGGCCCTGGTCACCTGTAGTGGTAAAGAAGGTGTCTGAGGCCTGGTCACCTGTTGTGTAATAGAAGGTGTCTGAGGCCTGGTCACCTGTTGTGTAATAGAAGGTGTCTGAGGCCTGGTCACCTGTTGTGTAACAGAAGGTGTCTGAGGCCTGGTCACCTGTTGTGTAATAGAAGGTGTCTGAGGCCTGGTCACCTGTTGTGTAATAGAAGGTGTCTGAGGCCTGGTCACCTGTTGTGTAATAGAAGGTTGTCTGAGGCCTTGGTCACCTTTGTGTAATAGAAGGTGTCTGAGGCCTGGTCACCTGTTGTGTAATAGAAGGTGTCTGAGGCCTGGTCACCTGTTGTGTAACAGAAGGTGTCTAAGTGCCGCTGTCACACTGTTTGGTGTAATAGAAGGTGTCTGAGGCCTGGTTCACCTGTTGATAATAGAAGGTGTCTGAGGCCTGGTCACCTGTTGTGTAATAGAAGGTGTCTAAGGCCTGGTCACCTGTTGTGTAATAGAAGGTGTCTGAGGCCTGGTCACCTGTTGTGTAACAGAAGGTGTCTGAGGCCTGGTCACCTGTTGTGTAATGGAAGGTGTCTGAGGCCTGGTCACCTGTTGTTTAATAGAAGGTGTCTGAGGCCTGGTCACCTGTTGTGTAATAAAAGGTGTCTGAAGCCTGGTCACCTGTTGTGTAACAGAAGGTGTCTGAGGCCTGGTCACCTGTTGTGTAATAGAAGGTGTCTGAGCCGGGTCACCTGTTGTGTAACAGAAGGTGTCTGAGGCCCTGTCCACCTGATTTGTGTAACAGAAGGTGTCAGAGAGGCCTGGTCCACCTTGTTTGTGTAAAGAAGGTGTCTTGAGGCCGGTCACCTGTTGTGTAATTAGAAGGAGTCTAAGGCCTGGTCACCTGTTGTGTAATAGAAGGAGTCTGAGGCCTGTCACCTGTTTGTGTAACAGAAGATTGCTGAGGCCTGGTCTCCTGTTTGTGTAATGGAAGGTGTCTGAGGCCTGGTTCACCTGTTGTTTAATATTAGTGTCGAGGCCCTGGTCCACGCTGTTGTGTAATAAAAGGTGTCCGAAGCCTGGCCACCTGTTTGTGTAACAGAAGGTGTCTGAGGCCTGTCACCTGTTGGTAATGAAGGTGTCTGAGCCTGGTCACCTGTTGTGTAATATAAGGGTGTCCTGAGGCCTTGTCACCTGTTGTGTAATAGAAGGTGTCTGAGCCTGGTCACCTTTTGTGCAATAGAAGGTTGTCTGAGACCTGGTCACTGTTGGTGTAATAGAAGGTGTCTGAGACCCTGGTCACCATTGTGTAATAGAAGGTGTCACTGCGGCTGGTCACCTATAGTGGTAATAGAAGGTTTTCTGAGGCCTGGTCACCTGTTGCGTAATAGAAGGTGGTCTGAGTCTGGTCACTGCTTGTGTAATAAAGTGTGTCTGAGGGTCAGGTACACCTTTGTTGTAATACGAAGGTTGTCTGAATCACTGGTCACCTATTGTTATAAGAAGGTGTCTGAGGCCTTGTCACCTATTGTACAATAAGAGTCTGAGAGGCTGGTTCACCTAATTTGTATTAAAAGGTGTCTTGAGACCTGGTCACCTATTGTGTAATAGGTGACTGAGGACTGGTCACCTATTGTGGTTAATAGAAGTGTGTCTGATACCTGGTCACTACAGTATAACAGGTGCCTGAAAACCATGGCGCACCTACAGCATATGCCACAACAATATGTATCACTTCCCGCAACACCTAACTTACCAGCTCTGTTGCTTAAACCTGTGGGTGTCGCCATGGGTCATCTAAACATCAAAATTGTTAGGTTAGGTTCGGTTCGTTCGTGTTTAGTTTCGGCTCGTTCGGTTAGATATTCTGGACACAGGACTGTTCAACAATTTGTAAACAAGATTCACACCTCCGTCTGCCTCCAACCTTCACTTACAATACCTGCCTTGCCTTCAATCTCTCTTGAACCCATGTTCATGTAGGACAAGTTTGCGTCTATTCTTGGGTGAGTAGGTATTGTGTCTAAATAAATTATACACATGTGCAACCCATGTGGTCCCTAATTTAATCAACTTGCTATTCTCAGAAACCTTCATCTACAGTATTGTGTGTCAAGAATTGTTATCGTTGTGATAAGAGAGAGAGAAGAGAGAAAGAAGAGAGCTCTGAATCATGGAAGCCATACAATGCTGGGAATATTGCAGGTTTTCAAGTCCTGATCCAGGGAAAGGAAGCTCCAGTACCTTTGAATGACGACCCCTCACTTAGCATCAAAGGAACCTGGCCAGGAAACACTTATGTAAATTCTTTTATCTATACAGATTTTAGCGCTCTGAGGGGTATGTCAAGTAGTAGTGAACAGCTCCTGGATTCCTGAACCTAGTACAAACTCCAGAAGACCTAGAATATTGAATATTACTCCTGAAATATTGACTAATGCTTCTGGAGGCAGGAAACCTTGAGTGACGCTCCTGTAACACTCAAAAAGCTCCTGAAATCATGGATTAATGCTGTCTGGAGGCTGTGGAAGTAATATAAACAAAGGTCTTGGAGGCCGGGATAAACTTTGTATAATCTTCCAATAGTACAGATCCTTGAAGTCTAAAGCTGATAGGTTTGGAATCCAGAACCACTCTCTCAAAACCAGCACGATGAGAGTACGTATGATAGCTTTCCTGGTCCTACACACCTAGAATCACGATCCTCCCTCGCCTTTGTTTACTATCCAGAGGTGCAATTGTTCCACCTTTCCCAGTAACAAGGTCTGTTTGTGTATCAAAAGTCACTTGATAAGTATGGTTGGGGATGTGTTCATGTATCGAACACTGAACATGATAGGAACGCTGTGTTCACTGTCCTGTTGTTATCCAGGAGGGGAGAGAAAGCGATGTAAAAAAATGTCACTAACTATATTGCATTTTTGTTTGCAGCGTTAAGCAGAAAGATTCTCCGGTATTAGCAAGACGCACCAGGCCTCTACATCTCGGTCACGCAGAAGGAATAGTGCAGAGTGAGCGTTTGAAATTATAACGGAGAAAAGTATAATATGTATGCATTTATGAATATGCGCATTTTCCTGTGCATGATCACGCAAATGAAATGTATTTAACGATATAACGAGGATAAAAATTTCACTAAGATAAACATAAAAAGGTGCACTTCTACTGCTGTCACTCAATGAATTTCACACTCCCACCGTCGTCGAAGAGGAGTCCAGCTTCTTGAAGGCTTGAAAGCTCCTCCACGGAGGGCTCTAGAAATATCCTAGCCATTCCAGATAATGGGAACTGGTCACAAGGCACGTGACTGCGAGGTCCTCGTAACGTACCACAAGTCCTGAAAATCTGAAGCCTGTTGATGAGACGTTCTTCTCGAGTTATAAGCGGACCTTTTAAGTCCTCTTAAAGGGGATACCAATTACATGAATAATTTCATGTCATTTTTGTAACTTATTCATTCGGAATTATTACTAGCTCCTGCGCATTGTGTACTTGTATTTGTCTGTTTTTTGTACCATGGTAGCACTGGACATGGTCATCAGTATGCACAGTTCGGAAAAAGTTCCCAGAAACTCTCTCTTGGACAGAAATGACATTTAGGCAACTCAACTCGTATTATATACAAATATCTTGTACTATACTATAACTACACTACTACGCTACTACTACTACTACTATACTACTACTAATACTACTACTACTAAATACTAACTACTACGACCTCTTCCAGCCTATAATAGCCTCCTGCCTCCACCTCTGGTTAGTGGACTTTGTCATGACCAATGTCGGACCGAACGTCGTCGTAAGCTTCCCCCCTCACTTTTAAGTGCGGTTTATTTGTGTATTGTTCGAGTCACGGTATTGTGCCATTTTTGTTATTTAAAAACAGAGTAGTTCAAGACTATTTTTATGAGTTAATTGACGATGGTGACTGCGGTTGACAAAATTAACTGCTGGTACTTTCTGTCCTGTCTAGTATAGAAATAGAATTGTTAGAATGCATACATGGAAATTAATTACCATTCGAATATTATATCCAGTTTTTATAAAAAACATAAAATTATTTGACAAGGATACTGAGATATTGTAATGAGAATATTAGATTGATAACAGGTCCGTAATCATTATACATCGGTCAATCTGACTCAGGTAAAGCATATTTTTTATGGATGAGGTCCATATAATGTCTTAAGATTTCCACCCCACGGGTGGGGGGGTGGAAATCTTAAGCTCAAGTACTTTCATCACGTCTCAGTGCGTCACAGTACTGTGCAGTGTTGCAAGGTCAGACAAGAAAAGAGGGGAAGTTTTCTCAAGTATGGTAACGTGGGGGGCCCCCGGAGGCACCCCTTGAACCCCCTGGTCCCCACCCACGCCCACCATATGTGAAAAAACTTTCCCCTTTTTTTCCTGTTGTTACATTGCAACTTTGCACCTATTGATGACACATAAACAATTTTTAAGGTACCCCTTTAAGATTTACACCCCCCCCTTTCCCGGGGGTTCTCCTGCATTTTTTAGTCGCCGTTTTTCGATTTTTTTAAATTTATATATATATATATATATATATATTATATTTATATATATATTATTTATAAAATTTTTTTTTATTAACAATCGTCCGTTTCCCCCAAGGCAGGTGACTTAAAAAAATTAAATTTTTTTCCATCTTTCCCCTTATCACGGTTTGCCAGAGGATGCTTACACTACGTTATAACTGAACATTAAACCCCCCTTCAAATCAGACCTGTTTTCCCCCATCTCGGGGTCCGGCCCCCGGGGTTTCAAAACCCTTCTAAACATACCCTGTTAACTTAACAGCACTCAAGTCCTAAAAACCATTTTCCATCGCCCCTATCAAACACGCTCCAAAATGTTTGCTGGAAGTCCAAGCCCCTCCACACAATCCCTCCTTTCCCCCCCTTTTCCCCCAACCTTTCCGGCCGCCCCCTACCCACCTTCCCTCCATACGTATATAACCTCGGAAAATTATTTGATCCTTCCTCTCAAAATGTCTAAACCTATACTTTTTTATATATTATATATTTTTAATATTTTAAATATATATTATAATATATATTATTATTATATATATAATATTATTTATTATATTATATTTTTCAGAAAATTAACGATTCTTAACACTTTGTAGACCTGTCCATAAAATTTTCTTTATTTTTGAAAGACTGATGATTTTAATGATGGACTTTATCAACATAATATTCCCTTACAATTTTTCAGTTCCTTTTAAAATGATTTTTGTTTTTTTAAAAATTGGTTTAAATATCCAAATGGTAATTAATTCGTATGCATTCTAAATCTATTTAAAATTAGATTGACGAAGACCAGAACTTAAAATTTTGTAAACCCAGCACCCGTTAATTAATTCTAAAAATGTGTTGTTACTAGTCTCGTTGCCTGATATTGCTGTCCAGGAAGACTGTCTTGGAAAATTTTTTTTCCCCAATGTACATTGTATGTAAATTTTGTTTCTTTATGGGCTAAAAAGTTCCATTGTTTTTTCATTGTAAATTTTTTAGAAATTTTTTGTGTTAGTTTACTAGTTCACTGTTGAAAAATTTCCGTAATTGTTTTAGTGAGTGAAATAATGGGAAAAAGGGCAGGTGTTTCCTTCCTTTCAGGTTTTAAAGATTTCAAAATACCGGGGTCATTAAGACTGTGTGTACCTGTTCACCACCACCAAAGGAACTTTAATTTTTAAATCCGGAGTTACTGGAGGGAATTCCGGGGGTCAAACGCCCCCCCGGCCCGGGCCTGACCGCCCCCTGGAAATCAGGGGCTTTTATCCTGGCTAAAAAAACTTCAAGATACAAAAAACGCCCGTTAAAATTTCATAATTACAGGTTAGTGGTTAATGAAGTTTCAAACTTATCGACGACACGATGGTCTTAAAGGCACATACCCCTTCCC
>NC_069401.1:10654006-10707994 GCF_026875155.1 Cherax quadricarinatus
CTTGGATACTTGGTGCTGTAGGCTTGTGCTAGGATACTTGGTGCTGTAGGCTTGTGCTAGGATACTTGGTGCTGTAGGCTTGTGCTTGGATACTTGGTGCTGTAGGTTTGTGCTAGGATACTTGGTGGTATAGGTTTGTGCTAGGATACTTGGTGCTGCAGGTTTGTGCTTGGATACTTGGTGCCGTGAGGCTTGTGCTAGGATACTTGGTGCTCTAGGCTTGTGCTAGGATACTTGGTGCTGTAGGTTTGTGATAGGATACTTGGTGCTGCAGGTTTGTGCTTGGATACTTGGTGCTGTAGGCTTGTGCTAGGATACTTGGTGCTATAGGTTTGTGCTAGGATACTTGGTGCTGTGAGGTTTGTGCTAGGATACTTGGTGCTGTAGGTTTGTGCTAGGATACTTGGTGCTGTAGGCTTGTGCTTGGATACTTGGTGTTGTAGGCTTGTGCTAGGATACTTGGTGCTGTAGGCTTGTGCTTGGATGCTTGGTGCTGTAGGCTTGTGCTTGGATACTTGGTGCTGTAGGGCCTCGTTTAGATTATGCGCTACAGTTCTGGTCCCCAGACCACAGAATGGATACAAATACTTTCGAGAACATACAGAAAAAGGATAACAAAATTAACGCTCTGTACAGTACATTAAATCTTTCATACGGAGACAGAAATGAAAGAAACAGAATGAGGGGAGATATGATCGAAGTATGCAAATGAAAGACGGGAATAAATATGGGAGATAAATATGAGATGCTGAGAAAATCGTCCAAGAAATAACTTGAAACAATCAAGTTGGACAAATTCACATTCAGAAAGTGTTTGGGAAAGTACTGATTTGGAACCAGTTAGTTGCAGGACGGTGGAACACGCTACCGAGTTGAGTGCTCGAAGTTAGCACCTTGGGTAGCTTCAGGAATAGCTTGAACGATTATTACTACATAATTTAGAGAGAAGCGCTAAACCCGTTGGGGTCATACAGCTTTTGTGGAGAGAGAAAATCAGGTCCAGTTCCTTGGATGAAGAGTCCCTCAACGGCGCCAAGGAACCTCCTTTGAGGGGTGTTTTATGTACAATATTCAGAAAACCTAGAAAACTATTTACTCATATCTATCGACTACTTAACACTTTTTTATCACTACTTACCGAAGAAAAAACTATCAGTCGTGGAACCTTTACTAGATAACATTTCAGAACACTTGCTTGTTTTGATGGGTTTAAAACCTACAATTCAAAACAATTGGTTGGTTTGATGGGTTAAACTCTATAGAGTGTCCGAGAGTCAAGAAGGTTGCATATCACTCTGTGTACACCTCGTTAGCAATAGTTTAATATAAAAATTGGCTATTAAAATAAAATATTGAAGTATATAGATATGCACACAATACAGTGTACATACATAAACCTCTCGGTGTGTGTGTGTGTGTGTGTGTGTGTACACACACACACACACACACACATCAAAGAGAGAAATAAAAAAAGGAATAAGAAAAGCAAAAAGGGAATATGAGGCTAAGGTCGCAAGGGATTCGAAGACTAACCCAAAAGGGTTCTTTCAGGTATATAGAAGTAAGATTAGGGACAAGATTGGCCCACTTAAGAGTAACTCTGGCCAGATCACTGACAGTGATAGGGATATGTGTGAAATTTTCAATACCTACTTCCTCTCAGTTTTTACACAGAAAGATACTAGCGAAATTCCAGAAATAATAGATTATGTAGAACAGGACGATAATAAACTATGCACGATTGCTGTAACTAGTGACATGGTCCTCAGACAAATAGAGAAACTAAAACCTAACAAATCCCCAGGTCCTGATGAACTGTTTGTAAGGGTTTTAAAGGAATGTAAAGAGGAACTTAGCATACTTTTGGCTAATCTTTTCAAAATATCACTACAAACTGGCACAGTGCCTGATAAGTGGAAAATGGCAAATGTAATACCCATTTACAAGGCAGGTGACAGGTCCTTGGCTTCGAACTATAGACCAATAAGCCTTACCTCCATAGTGGGAAAATTTATGGAATCAATAACTGCCGAAGCAATTCGTAGCCATCTTGATAGGCACAGACTGATTAATGAATCTCAACACGGTTTTACAAAGGGGCGTTCCTGTCTTACAAATTTACTAACTTTCTTAACTAAGGTGTTTGAGGAGGTAGAGCATGGTAATGAATATGATATTGTGTATATGGACTTCAGTAAGGCTTTCGATAGAGTTCCACATCAGAGGCTATCGAGGAAAATTAAGGCACACGGAATAGAAGGATAAATTTTTTCCTTGATAGAGGCATGGCTGACAAATAGGCAGCAGAGAGTTTGCATAAATGGGGAGAAATCAGAATGGGGGCACGCCACAAGCGGTGTTCCTCAGGGGTCAGTGTTGGGCCCGTTGTTGTTCACAATTTACATAAACAACATAGATGAGGGAATAATAAGCAAATTTGCTGATGATACCAAAATAGGCCATGCAATTCATTCTAGTGAGGACACTAGAGCACTCCAGGATGATTTGAATAGACTGATGCAATGGTCGGAGAAGTGGCAGATGCAGTTTAATATAGACAAATGCAAAGTTGTAAATGTTGGACAGGAAAATAACCATGCCACATATAAACTAAATAATGTAGATCTTAATACTACTGATTGCGAAAAGGATTTAGGAGTTCTGGTTAGCAGTAATCTAAAACCAAGACAACAGTGCATTAGTGTTCGCAATAAAGCTAACAGAATCCTTGGCTTCATATCTAGAATTATAAATAATAGAAGTCCTCAGGTTGTTCTTCAACTCTATATATCCTTGGTTAGGCCTCATTTAGACTATGCTGCTCAGTTCTGGTCACCGTATTACAGAATGGATATAAATGCTCTGGAAAACGTACAGAGGAGGATGACAAAGTTGATCTCATGTATCAGAAATCTTCCCTATGAGGATAACTGAGGGCTCTGAATCTGCACTCTCTCGAAAGGCGTAGAATTAGGGATGATATGATTGAGGTGTATAAATGGAAAACAGGAATAAATAAAGGGGATGTAAATAGTGTGCTGAAAATTTCCAACCAAGACAGGACTCGCAGCAATGATTTCAAGATGGAAAAATTCAGATTCAGGAAGGATATAGGAAAGTACTGGTTTGGTAATAGAGTTGTGGATGAGTGGAACAAACTCCTGAGTACAGTTATTGAGGCTAAAACGTTGTGTAGTTTTAAAAATAGGTTCTATAAATACATGAGGGAGTGTGGGTGGGTGTGAGTTGGACCTGAGTACCTTGTGCTGCTAGGTCTGGTGCCATGCTCCTTCCTTAAGTGGAAGTGACCTGACTAGGTGGATCATTGGGCTAATCTGGGGGGGATTACATGGAGCCTCTTCGCATGGGTCAGTAGGCCTGCTGCAGTGTTCCTTCTTTCTTATGTTCTTATGTTCTTAAATGTTGCAGCGAGGAGGAGGTTGGATGCAGTGATGTCCTGTCTAAGGGCAATGTGAGGTGTAAATATGCAGAGAATTCGGAGTGTGGAAATTAGGAGGAGGTGTGGAGTTAATAAAAGTATTAGTTAGAGGGCTGAAGAGGGGTTGTTGAGGTGGTTTGGTCATTTAGAGGGAATGGATCAAGTAGAATGACTTGGAGAACGTATAAATCTGTATATATATATATATATATATATATATATATATATATATATATATATATATATATATATTATATATATATATATATATATATATATATATATATATATAATATATATATATATATATATATATGGTTCCAAATAGGTAAAGCTTGCGATTTTGGCTTAAATGGCAACCCTCTTCTTGCCGAATAACGCAAGCGAAAATTTGTGTATGCAATAATTTCACAAAAATCATTCTGAACCTAACTAAAAAATATATATTTCAATGTGTTTATTATTAAATTGCTGTAAACTTATCTAAAACATATTTAGTTGGATCAGTCTAAATTATATTGCACTTGTTATAATAAGGTTAGGTAAGTTTTCTAATTATTTTTGGTACAAAATAATTAACTTTTACATTACTTGGAGTATACCTGTAGAGGGGGTTTCGGGGTTCCGGTCTGTGAGCAGGCCTCATGGTGGATCAGGACCTGATCAACCAGGCTGTTACTGTTGGCCGCACGTAACCCGACGTATGAACCACAGCCCGGTTGGTCAGGTACCGACTTTAGGTGCCTGTCCAGCGCCTTCTTGAAGACAGCCAGGAATCTATTGGTAATCTTCCTTGTGTATGCTGGGAGACAGTTGAACAGTCTTGGGCCCCTAACAGTTATTGTATTGTCTCTTATCATGCTAGTGACACCCCTGCTTTTCATTGGGGGGATGTTGCATCGTCTGCCGAGTCTTTTGCTTTCATAGGGAGTGATTTTGTGTGCAAGTTCGGTAGTAATCCCTCTAGGATTTTCCAAGAGTATATAATTATGTATCTCTCCCTCCTGCGTCCATTTACCAAACTGCGGCAGTTTGATAAATGATTTAAAATCACATGTTTCGTGATTTCATTACTATATAGACTGCTTGTTGAGGTGGGTATTCCAACAGGAGGAGGCTGAAATTAATTCTCGAGATACCACTGCCACGAGTGTCCTCGGATCACGAGAAAAACATGTAGCTCAGCTGCATGCATGATTCTTGTAGGATTGCTGGCGCAAGTGGTAAGGCGATGCGTACATAGTGCTGTCTCTGGAGGCGGTACAAGATCCGTAGGATCGAGTCCTGGCCTGCCGTAGTTTGGTAAATGATTTAAAATAATTTGTTTGGTGATTTCATTGCTCTATATATATATATATATATATATATATTATATATATATATATATATATATATATATATATATATATATATATATATATATATATATTGCAGTGAAATGTAATTAATTACATTTCACTGCAGTAAGCTTATAGATCAGCAGAGACTATTGTATTTTGTGACCCAACCCAAAAATTTTGGATTTCATTCTTATTTTATTTTAAATATTTTTATATGGGCCGTTATAGCGTACAAAAAAAATCACCTAAATTAACACGGTAGAGAGGCGAGATTTTTGGGACACGAATAACGAATTCCAAAAACAATTACGTGAAATTATTAAATTGATAATAAATTGCAAAACAAATAAAAATATAAGAAAATGTTGTTGATCTATATAATTCAACATAATAAACTAAATTTAAAGGAAATAATGGCATATAAGAACCGATTTTTTTTTTCAAATTTCTTGTTCATAGGAAATTAGCTAAAA
Source organism: Cherax quadricarinatus (assembly GCF_026875155.1). NCBI lineage: Eukaryota > Metazoa > Arthropoda > Malacostraca > Decapoda > Parastacidae > Cherax > Cherax quadricarinatus. The sequence goes on from NC_069401.1 coordinate 10,659,259, forward strand.
AAATACTTTCATTTTAACATATTTAAAACATTACTGTTTTAATGAGATATATGAATAAACAGACATTAACAAATAGGATATACTTGTATGTGTTTTTTCATACGTATTTCGAATCCAGATTTATTTATTTATTTATTTATTAATTTGAAAATGATACAGAGAAGTACAAGGAATACAATTTTTAAAGTGTAACATGACAAAGTTCCTTGTATGCAGAGCATTATGGGTAGGCTTAAAATTAACTTAAGATTAACTAAGCAATGATATATTCAGTGGTACAAAAATTATTGTAAACAGATAACAATTTAGTACAAATGAGTATTACAAAGACAGGTTATATGGTCATTTACTGTGTTGCTGTGTAATCAGTATTATTATTATTATAATTAAGGGGGAAGCGCTAAACCCGGAGGATTATACAGCGCCTGGGGGGGGATGTGGAAGGCATTCAGGCTTAATTCGGGGAACTGGAGCACAGATCCAATTCCCTAAATCAAGAGCCCCTCACCAACATCAAGAAACCTTCCTTGAGGGGTGTGTAATCAGTAGAATGGAGTATTCTGAAGTGATTACCTCAAACTCTTCGTCTTTTACGTTTCTCTGTATTGGACTGAAGAAGCCAGTGGCTGGAGAAGCATTTCCAGAATAAGATACCCAAATGCTGCACAAGTGTTTCAATTATCAAGAGGAAGTGTTGCCGTATTTCTCAACTGCGAGACACATCAACTACACAGTCTGTATCTTCAGACTAGTCAAGAATTGTGTTCCAGTCTACACGGGACTATGGAGGTCGGGTTGTTTACAGTCCATCTGGAATGAGAAACCCTTTTGGAGTGGAACCTGGACTGACATGACAATTTAGCAGTGTCTCACGAGGGCCTGGAAAGACACACCGTATTCTTATAAACAATACCTACAATTGGCTGTGTGTTAGTGTGTGCAATGACACAGTGATTGTTATCTGGCCATGTTATTGCTCAATATGGAGACGCACTACGAACCTTCAGTGTTACTGCCACTGCAACATACTCTCAACAACATACACTGAGAGATGAATCCATGTTGGTGTAAAGAGTGATTTTGATAGTCCTAAGAATTCAAAGTTCATTTCATTTCTTCGAAGTCGTAATCAGTTAACTGTGGCGGAGTTCAGAGTTAAGGAACACTGCAACAAGACCGAATATTGATGACCGTGTCAGTGTGAATAATGCGGGAAACATTGGTGTGTAAATATACAATAAACTGATAAGGAACAAGTTCGACAGTATTGTACTGAAGAAGTCAGAGTAGGCCAGTACATTCACGGTCACGAGTAGGCCAGTACATTCAGTGTTATGAGTAGACCAGTACATCCAGTGTCATGAGTAGGCCTCATGGACCTCCCGTCCCCAGAGTGGAGCATTTTCATATATGAGGTAGCAACGACTGCACCAACTCTCTCTTCCAAAATAATGGCAGTAGTACAAAGAGTCCCAGGTGGCTAGACATACCGAAGTGATCGAGGCATCACTAGACAAACTACTGAATGGTAATGGATGGATGTCCCGTCATGCATCCCTTGACGTGGACGAGAGTCGTGATAAAGGAACCTATATGTGAAAAGTCTGTAGTTGCCGTGGTTCAGCATCAGCCCCTGTAGTTCCTGTGTGTGTCGTCTCTAACAGCCATAACGTTATCTACCAATAAGGTCAGCGAGCAAAATCGTCGCCGCATTGAGCAGGTGTCATTCCTCGAAATGGTTATAGAAACTAGGCCAGGAATTCCAGGAAAGAAGGTCGATTTCCTCTCAAACAGGCGGAACTAGTAGAAGCCTATCAACTTGCTAGCTGCTTATCTGAGGCAGACTAATGTCTAGGATATACTTACTGGCCATGATGGGGATGCGGATGTGGTCACTGTACGTAAGTCCGTGTGAGTACTTTGCAGGGGATTGCAACACGGTGTACTAGTGATCGTCATCAACTACACAAGTTGTCTTAAATAATATACTAGGTCTAGATATTATTAGTATGTTAACTTCATGATCAGTTAGCCTTAAATGCATTACATAATTAGTGACCTTCCTTTGTGCTTACATTTGTATTAAATTTTGTATCAAATTACGTATATCTACTGTAGATGATGGAGACACTTGTGCAACACTTGGGTATCCTTACTGTGGAAACGTTTCTCCAGGCTGTGGCTTCCTCAGTCCAATACAGAGAAGATTGGTGCAAGATCAGAAGAAGTTTGAGGTAATCAGTCCCTCAGTCTGGAGTGTTTAGTCCATCATTGATCTTCAACATCTACTGTAATCTTTTTATGGCTCATGAGAAATAAAAGAAAATTTTGCTTAAATTTTGAAGGTTGTAGCTGATGACACAGACTTTCTCATTCTGCAGTTTTACGGCGCCATCTAAATACACCAATAACTGGCACATACCTTCGTGTGTTAATGTGCCACTAATCAATGAAGCAGTGCCTGAAGGGGCCACTACATCTATCTTGTTGAGAAGTAGGAAATTCTCTACGTGGTAAGCAGTCCGGCAGGCCGGACTTGAGTCCTGGAGATGGGAAGTACAGTGCCTGTACTCTGAAGGAGGGGTGTTAATGTTACAGTTTTACAACTGTAGTGTAAAGCACCCTTCTGGCAAGACAGTGATGGAGTGAATGATGGTGAAAGTTTTCCTTTTTCGGGCCAGCCTGCCTTGGTGGGAGACGGCCAGTGTGTTACTAAAAATAATAATAAGGCATGTTGAAAATAAGCACGAAATAAGGCAGGAAACTGTTGTGCGAATATACGTGTATATATGTCTGCAGATATGTGAGAATATACCAGCATGTGTGTATATATACTTGAGTATGATTACAAATATACCAACATATACGTGTATATATGACTGCAGATGTGTGAGAATATACCAACGTGTGTACATATGACTGAAGAAATTTACATATATACCAACAAGTTAGTCTTGATATTCTGATTGACTGGACTGATCAGTGACCTGAGTGTGACTCACTGCTACTATATTGCCACACAGACTCAGCCTGCTATGGAAGATTGAGACCCTGAGCTTCCGTCACTAACTTGGCCTGACCAACCAGGCTGTTGGTGATAGTGTCAGTCAACGTGGCGAGACCTTGTCAATATGGCGCCTCTCATTTGCATTACGGTGATCCCAGATTAAAGTTACCATACACCGGACCTCCAATTTAACCCCATCTGTTTTTCCACGCATTATTCAAAATTATGCGCTCATTTGCATGTGTTTGTCGAAAATTTTTAAGACGGGGTAGGGAATTTTCTCTCTTGTGGGCCGAAATAGATTTGCTTCGTAAAATAATTCAAGAAGATATATTCTGGTTACCTGTGTCTGCCACCAGTGTGTATCCCCGTCCATAAGTCCTTTACACTTATACTCTGTAAACAAAAGAAATACTTGCCAGTTTTTGTTAAGGAAGAGTAATGTTAAACTGTATGTTATTATCTTCAAGGTGTGTCTTAGACTTATTTTATACTATCAACTGATTAACAAATATCTTTGATCATTCCAGTCAACAGGATATTATACTGTAATTTTTAGCTGAGTTTTGATCACTGGAAGAGTACTACCACTGATGTAGCTTCAAGAGTACCACCACTGATGTAGCTTCAAGAGTACCACCACTGATGTAGCTTCAAGAGTACCACCACTGATGTAGCTTCAAGAGTACCACCACTGATGTAACTTGAAGAGTACCACCACTGATGTAGCTTCAAGAGTACCACCACTGATGTAGCTTCAAGAGTACCACCACTGATGTAGCTTCAAGAGTACCACCACTGATGTAGCTTCAAGAGTACCACCACTGATGTAACTTGAAGAGTACCACCACTGATGTAACTTAAAGAATACCACCACTAATGTAACTTGAAAAGTACCACCACTGATGTAACTTAAAGAATACCACCACTAATGTAACTTGAAAAGTACCACCACTGATGTAACTTTAAGAATACCACCACTGATGTAACTTAGGGCACAAAATGCGTGCTGAAAGAATACCTACAACAATGAGCAGATGAATTTTCAACTTTCTAATAAATAGAATACAATGAGTAATAGCAAACAGAGTCGTGAGAGGCGGCTACAGTGTAAAACTTTGTTCCACAAGACACTGTACTCGCCCCCATCCTTTTCCTGATCCTCTTATCTGACATAGACAGAGATGTAAACCATAGCACTGTATCAGCCTTTGTAGACGATACTGGAAATGCATGAGAGTGACATCCACCAGGAACACAGCAAATCTCCAAGTGATATAAACTAAGTCTTCCAGTGAACCACGGAAAACAATATGATGTCAAGTGAGGACATATTTTAGTTACTTCGTTATGGAAAAATTTGATTAAATAAGAGTTAAAACAGAGTACGAACTAATTCTAACGTGAATAACTTGTGAGTGGTAATGTCAAAGGATTTCACCTTCAAGGATCACAACAGTGTCATTATTACAACCACGAGGAAAGTGAGAACCTTCAAAACAAGGAATGTAATGCCAATGATGATCTTCTTGAAGTTATCTGTTGTCTGAGGACTGTACACTAATAGACCGTTTCCAAGAGGGCGAAATTGGAGTTCTAGACATCGTACAAAGAACATTCACTGCACGTATAATTTCAGCCAAACATCTAAATTACTAGAAACATTCGAAGTCCCTTGACCTGTACTCCTTGGAACGCAGGCGAGAAAGATGCATCATAATTTTCACCTGGAATATCCTAGAGGGACTGGTTCTACATATGCACACATGAATCACTCTCTACTGTAACAGAAGCTTGGCAGATGGTGCCAAATATTCCAATGAAAAGCAGGGGCGCCATGAGTACATGAAAGACATCACAATAAGTGTAAGAGGCAAAAGGCTATTCAACAGCCTCCCACCATACATAAGGGGATTGATTACCAATAGATCACTAGCTATCTTAAAGAGAAAATTGGGTAAATTCGTGAAGTCAGTTCCAAATCAGCTTGGTCTAGGATCACATGAATAGCATCAACACGGACGTGAGTTATCGTGTTTGGAAAACTTAAACAGCCAATCCTTTTCTTAGCAATTGGATAGATGGATTTATTGTGTTCTGTAACCCACAGAATGTCTGAGATGTTCCTCTCGTTCCTCTCTGTTTATTTTTTATCCAGTGTTGTTTTGAGGTGTTTGTTCTCTGTGTGTCTTTCGAGTGTGAGAATGATAGAACCCTCGAGGCTTGGAGCCAATAATGCCTGTGATGGCAGTTTGAAAAGGCGAGGCCAGGAGCTGAGACTCAGTCTCACAAATATAACTTGGTGAGAACACACACACAAACATACACAGCAACTGGCTCCTTGAATTTAACCCCACCAAATGCAAAGTCATGAAGATCGGGAAGGGCAAAGAAGACTTCAGACGGAGTATAAGCTAGGTGGCCAAAGACTGCAAACCTCACTTAAGGAAAAGGATCTTGGGGTAAGTATAATACCGAGCACATCTCCTGAGGCGCACGTCAACCAGATAACTGCTGCAGCGTACGGGCGTCTGACAAACCTTAGGATAGCGTTCCGATACCTCAGTAAGGAATCCTTCAAGACTCTGTACACCGTGTACGTCAGGCCTATACTGGAGTATGCAACACCGGTTTGGAATCCACACCTAGTCAAGCACGTCAAGAAATTAGAGAAAGTGCAAACGTTTGCAACAAGACTAGTCCCAGAGCTAAGGGAATTGTCCTACGAAGAAAGGTTGAGGGCAATCGGCCTGACGACACTGGAGGATAGGAGGGTTAGGTGAGACATGATAACGACATATAAAATACTGCGAGGAATTGACAAGGTGGACAAAGACGGGATGTTCCAGAGATGGGACACAGCAACAAGGGGTCAAAATTAGAAGTTAAAGACTCCGATGAGTCAAAGGGATGTTAGGAAGTATTTCTTCAGTCATAAAGTTGTCAGGAAGTGGAATAGTCTAGCAAGTGACGTAGTGGAGGCAGGAACCATACATAGTTTTAAGATCAAGTATGATAAAGCTCATGGGGCAGGGAGAGAGAGAACCTAGTAGAGATCAGTGAAGAGGCGGGGCCAGGAGCTATGAATCGACCCCTGCAACCACAAATAGGTGAGTAAAAACAGGTGAGTTTACCAGTGAGTGGTACCTTACAACCTCACATAAACACATTTGAGGATTTCACACAAATTCCGGCCATAAGAGGATTTACTGTAATGATTGCTAATCTATTCACTGGGTCACCAGATTTACTGAGGGACCCCACTCTGAAAAAACATACGACACCATCTTTGGAACCCACATGATTTACTCTATACCTCCCCCTTGAAATTTACCCTTTTTAAACCACTGGCGTAATATTATATAATAAAATATATACATACAAATATATATAAAATATACTAAATATAATAAAAATATATATATAAAAATATATATATTTATTTTTATATAAATATTTTTAATATATATAATTAAATAAATATATAAAATATAATATAAATATATATTATATATATATATATAAAAATTTTTAAAAATAAATTTTATTATACAAGAAAGATGTCTTTTTTTTCACAGGTAAATCACTTAGGGGTAACTCTTATCCCTTTTTTAAAGTTTTAAAAAACTTTTTGTGTCAGTTGTGAAAAGGGATAGTGAAGACTAATGACCCTTTCGGTCGAATCATTAAAACCCACTTTAAACCTTAACCATTAACCTTCTACTAACTGCAAGCAGTCTCGCCCCTGCTTACTGCACACTTTTATCAGACGAATTGCGGAGCGCAGATATCAAGTGGGGTGATTGTGATTCATTGAAGACTAAGTTGCAGGAAGAAGGTGCAAAAACATCACTGAAATGCATTTGTATAAGAAGTTTTATTTTTCGAAGTTTCTTCATATAGGACTTTTTTTGGATCGAACTCTACTTTGGCACATCAGTTTTTGGCGCCCACACTGAACAGTGGTGAGGTAGAAGTAACCTATGTGATACAGTGAGTGTAGGTAGAGGGGAAACTAGGTGATACGGAGTGGGGGTAGAGTGTAACCTAGTGTGATACAGGGGTTGGGTAGAGTGCAACCAGTGTGATACAGGAGGTGGGAGAGTGTAACCTAGGGGAACAAGAGGTAGGTAAGGTAACCTAGGTGATACGTGATTTTGGGGGTAGATTTTAACCTAGGGATACAATGATTTTAATTGGGTGTAACCTATTATACAGGAGTTGGGTAGAGGTAACCTATGTGATACAGTGGTGTGGGTAGAGGTAACCTAGGTGATACCGGGTGAGGTAGAGTGTAACCTAGGTGATACAATGTAGGTAGATGTAACCTATTTGATACAGTGAGTGTAGGTAGAGTGAAACCTGGGATACATTTTTGGGAGGATATGTAACCTAGTGTAAAAAGTGTTGTAGTTAAGCGTAACCAGTGGAACTTTGTGTGTAGGTAAGTGAAACCTAGTGTGATACAGTGTTGTGGGTAACGTAACCTTGTGATACATTGTTGTAGTAAGCGAACCTAGGGAACATTGTGGTAGGTAGATTAAACCTAGGGATCTTTGGGGAGGTAAGTTAACCATGTAACGGGTGTAGGTAGACGTAACCTATGTGAAAACTTTGTGTGTAGGAAGGTAACCTAGTGTGATACAGTGTGTGTGGGTAGACTAACCTAGGTTTGAACTGGTGAGGAAGGGGGAACCTATGTGATACATTTGGTAGGTAGAGTGAACCAGTGTATACATGGGGTTAGGTGGGGTTTAACCTAGTGTGAAACAAGATGTGGGTAAATGAAAACCAAGTGGATACACCGAGTTTTGGGAAAGTGAAACCTAGTTTAAACACCGAGTGTGGGAGAGGTAACCTAGTGTGATACAGTGTGTTAGGTGAGTGTAACCTATGGATACAGGTTAGTAGAGTGAAACCATTGGATACGTGTGGTGGGTGAGTGTAACCTAGTGTTTCAGTGTGTGTAGGTGGTGTAACCTATGTGATCAGTGGTGTACGAGAGTGAAACCTAGTGGGGGATACTGATGTGGGTAGGAAAACCCAGGTGATACAGAGGTGAACGTAGGTAACCAGGGAACATTGTTTTGGGGGTAATGTAACCTAGTTATACATTGTTTTGGTAGGGGAAACCTATGTGATACATTGGGTAGGAGATTAAACCTATTGATACATTGTGTAAAAGGGGGGTGTAACCTAGGATACATTGTGTGTGGGTAGAGTGTAACCAGTTGAACATTGTGTGACATAGAGTGTAACCTATGTGTACAGTGTGTGGGGAGAGTGAACCTAGTGTGATACAGTGTGTGAAGGGTAAGTGTAACCGGTGATACAGCGGTGTGGGTAGAGTGTAACCTGTGTATACAGTGTTGTAGGTAGAGTGAAACCCTATGTACACAGTGGGGTTAGGTAAGCGAAACCTGGGTTTGACAAAGGAGTGGGGAAAAATTGAAACCTAGTGTGATGCAGTGAGTGTAGGAGAGGAACCTATGTGTACATGTTAGGTAAATTTAAACCTATTGAAACAGTGATGTAGGTAAAATAACCTATGTATACGGGAGTCGGGTAAGTTAACCTAGTTTATACAGTAATGTAGTAGAGTTAACCTATTGATACAGTGAGTGTAGGTTGATGTAACCTAGTGTGAACGTGAGTTTAGGTAAAGTGTCCTAGGTGATGCAGGATGTAGTAGAGTGAAACCTAGTGTGATACAGTGATGTGGGTAGATGAAAACCTATGTATACACCGATGGGGGTAGATAAACCTATGTATACAGGAGGTAGGTAGAGTGTAATGGTGTGATACAGGAGTGTATAAGTGTAACCTAGTTAATACAGTGTTGTGGTAATGTAACCTAGGGGAAACAGTGTGTGTAGTAGAGTGTAACCAGTGTGATACAGTGACGAGGTAGAGTGAAACCTTTCTGAATAGTGTGGTGTAGGTAAGTTAACCTAGTTATACAGTGTGTGTGGTAAGTGTAACCAGTGTATACAGGAGTGTGGGTAAGTGAAACCCTTTGTTCATGCAGTGAGTGAGGTAAGCGTAACCTAGTGGATACATGGTAGGTAAAGTGTACCTTTATCAGTATGAGGTAGAGTGTAACCTAGGGGATACGTGATGCGGGTAGAGTGTAACCATGGATACAGTAAGTGTAGGTAGATTAACCTATTTTGAACTGAGGTAGTTGAGTTAACCTATGTGTACAGTGAGTTGGAAGAGTATAACTTATGTGATACGTGAGTGTAGAATAGTGTAACCTAGGTGATACAGCGATTTGGGTAGATGTAACCCCTTGTGATACGTGAGTGTAGGTAAATTAAACCATGTGATGCAGTGAGTGTAGTAATGAAACCTAGTGTGATATTGGTGTGTGTAAGTTAACCTATGTGATACAGTGAGTGGGGAAGATGTAACCTAGGTGATACACTAGTTAGGAAAATTGAAACCTAGTTGATATATGATGTAGTAGATGTAACCTAGTGTGATACAGTGAGTTAAAGGAAAAGTTAACCTATTGATACTGATGTAGGTAGAGGTAACCTAGTGTGATGCAGCATTTGGGAAAGGTTAACCGTGTGATATAGTGGTGTGGGTAGAGTGAACCAGTGTAGACAGGGGTAAAAGTGAACCTAGTGTGATACGGCGTGTGGGTAAAGTAAAACCCTAGTGTGAACATGCGTGAGGAGAGTGTCCCCTAGGTATACAGTAGTGAAAGGAAAGTGTACCAGTGTTGTACAGTGAGTGTAAAAAGGGAACCTAGTGCGATACATGAGTGCGGTAAGGTAACATAGGGGGTACAGTGAGTGAGCATGTAACCTAGTGTGAACAGGAGTGTGGGGCAAGTGTAACCAAATGTGATACAGTAGTGTGGGAGATGAACCTAGTGTATACCCAGTGTGTAAGTAAAACCCTAGTGTATACAGGATGTAGTAAATGTAATAGTGTGATACATGATGTGGGAGAGTGTAACCTAGGGTAATACGGGTTTGTGTAGGAGAGGTAACCTAGTGTGATCAGGGGGTTGTGGTAAGTGTAACCATGTGATACAGTGATGTGGGAGAGTGAAACCCTTTTGTGATATAGTGTGTGTGTGGAGATGTAACCTGTGTATACGTTGTTAGGTAAGGGAAACCAATGTATACAGGAGTGGGAAAAGGTTAACCTTTTGTCTTTCATGATGTAGAAAGGCGTAACCAGTGGATACAGGTGTAGGAAAAAGTAACCTATTGATACAGTGAGTGTAGGTGAGTGTAACCTAGTGGATGCAGTGATGCAGGTGGGGGAAAACCCTAGTGTGATACAGTAAGTGTAGGAGAGTGTAACCTAGTTGAAACAGTGAGTGTAAGTTGATTAAACCTAGTGAACGTAAAGTGTGGGTTGAGTGAAACCTAATGTGATACGTGAGTTGGGTTTTGATTGTAACCTGTGTGATACAGTGAGTGAAAGGAAAGTATAACTGTGTGAACAGTGAGGTGTAGGAATAGTGTACCTAGGTGATACAGCGATTTTGGGTAGGTGTAACCTAGTTGAACAGTGAGTGTGGGTAAAGTGTAACCTAGGTTATGCAGTGGTGTAGGTAGATGAAACCTATGAATTTTTTTGGGTGGGAGAGTGAAACCCTAGTGTGATACAGTGAGTGGGGTTAGTGTAACCTAGTGTGAACAGTGGTGTAGTAAAGTGAACCATTGATACAGTGAGGGGTGGTAGAGTAACCTGGGATCATTGAGTGTAGGTAAAAGGAAACCTATGGATACAGTGAGTGTAGGAAGGTAACCAGTGTGATGCAGTCATGTGGGGAGAGTGTAACCTAGTTGATAAGGTTGTGGGTAGAGGAAACCCTAGTGTGTCAGGAGTGTAAGAGTTTAACCTATGTGAAAAGTGGTTTTGTAAATGAACCTATGTGATACAGGGGGTTTAGGAAAAGTGTAACCAGTGTTTTTAATAGGAGAAAGTGTAACCATGGCGATACAGGGGTGTAGGTAAGTGAAACATAGGGATACAGTGATGAGGATTTAACCTAGTGGGATACAGTGAGTGTAGGAGAGTGAAACCTAGTGGATACTGAGTGTAGGTAGAGTGTAACCTATTGATAACCGAGTGTGGGTTTAAATGAAACCTAGGTACAGTGATTGGGGGGAAGTGTAACCTAGTGATACAGTGTGTGTATGTAATGTAACCTATGTATCAGTGTGGTATTTTTCAGGAACCTGTGTGATACAGTGAGGAAGGAGAGTGAAACCATGTGATACAGTGTTGTTAGGTAGAGTGTAACCTAGGGGAACAGTGTGTGAGGTGAGTGTAACCTATGTGATACAGTGATGAGGAAGAGTGTACCTAGGTAAAGTGAGTGTGGGTAGAGCGAAACCCTATTGTTACAGTCAGTAGGAAAATTAACCTATGTATGCATGAGTTTAGGTAAAGGTAACCTAGTGTTGTACATGGTGTAGGAAAGTTAACCTAGTGCGATAAGTGAGGTGGGTAAGTGTAACATAGTGTGATACAGTGATGTAGGTAGGTAACCAGTGGATACATGAGTGAGTAATGTAACCTGGGAACATGAGGGGTAAAGTGTAACCTTGTGAAACGGGAGTGAGGTAAAGTGTAACCTAGTGTGTACAGTGTGTTGGGTAAGTTAACCAATGTGCAGTGATGAGGTAGATTAAACCCTGGGTTGATATAGTTTTGGTTGGTAATCAACCTATTATACAGGGGTGTAGGTAGAGTGTAATCTTGTGATACAGTGTTGAGGTAAAGTGTAACCTGTGTTTTCAGTGAGTGTAGGAAGTGTAACCAGGTGATACAGGAGTGAGAAAAGGTAAACCTATGGGGTACGTGATGGGGGTAAGTGTAACCTATGGGGGGTGAGTGAGTGAAGTGAGTTAACATAGTGCGATACAGTGAGTGAGGGTAAGGTAACCAGTGTGATCATGATTAGGTAATGTAACCTAGGTATCCCTGAGTGTGGGTAAATGAAAACCTAGTGTGGTACAGTGATGTAGGTAGAGTGTAACCTATGTGGTGCATGAGTGAAGGAAAGTGTAACATAGTGCGATACAGTGAGTGAACCTATGTGATACAGTGAGGTAGTAAGTGAAAACAAGTGCATACAGTAGTGAAACCTAGGTGGTGCAGGAGTAAAGGGTAGAGTGTAACAATCGATACAGTGATTTAACCTAGTTGATACATGAGTGTGGGTAATTTAAACCCTATGCATACTGACGGGGTAGATGAACCTAGTGTTAACAGTGAGTGTGGGTAAAGTATAACCTAGTGTGATACAGTTGTGTGGGTAGAGTGAAACCTAGTGTGATACAGTGAGTGTAGGTAAAGTATAACCTAGTGTGATACAGTGTGTGTAGGTAGAGTGTAACCTAGTGTGATACAGCGAGTGTAGGTAAAGTGTAACACAGAGTGATACAGTGTGTAGGTAGATTGTACCACAGACTGATACTGTGTGTTAGGTAGATTAACACAGTTTAGGGCACAAAACTGCTGGAAAAACCCACCAGTGCGTGTTGGACCACCCCCAGGATTGCGGACCGCCACCAGTGCTGTGTTGGACCACCACCAGGTTGTTGGCCCACCACCAGTGAGGCTGGACCGCCACCAGTGCGTGTTGGACCACCACCAGTGATGTCGGGAAACCCCCCCAGGCGGGTTTGGACCACCACCAGTGCTGTGCTGGCCCCCGCCATCTGCTGTGCTGGCCCGCCACCATGCGTGCTGGAAAACCACCACCAGGCTTGCGGGACCGCCACCAGTGCGTGCGGACCGCCACCAGTGCTGTCTGAACCACCACCATGATGTGCGGACCGCCACCAGTGCTGTGCTGGACCCCCACCATGATGTGCTGGACCGCCACCGGCTGTTTTGGACACCCCCCAAAGGCTTGCGGAAAAACCACCCATGCTGTGCGGGAAACCCCCACCAGTGCTTGCTGGACCACCACCATGCTGTGTTTGGCCCCACCACCATGCTGTGCTGGACCGCCACCGGGCGGCGGGACCGCCCCCAGTGCTGTGCTGGACCACCCCCCAGTGCTGTGCTGGACCGCCACCAGTGCGGGCGGACCGCCACCATGCGGCGGACCCCACCAGGCTGTGTTGGACCACCACCAGCGTGCGGACCGCCACCATGCTGTGCTGGACCACCACCAGTGCTGTGCTGGACCGCCACCAGTGCTGTGCTGGACCACCACCAGTGCTGTGCTGGACCGCCACCAGTGCTGTGCTGGACCGCCACCAGTGCTGTGCTGGACCACCACCAGTGCTGTGCTGGACCACCACCAGTGCTGTGCTACCACCACCAGGCTGTGCGACCGCCACCTGCGGGTGCGGGACCGCCACCATGCTGTCGGGACCGCCACCATGCTGTGCTGGACCGCCACCAGTGCGGGCACCGCCACCATGCGTCTGCCCCCCACCAGTGCTGGCGGACCACCACCAGTGCTGTGCTGGACCGCACCAGTGCTGTGCTGACCGCCACCGTGCTGTGCTGGACCGCCACCATGCTTCTGGACCACCCCCAAATGCGGCGGACCACCACCAGGCGTCGGACCGCCACCAGTGCGTGCTGGGCCGCCACCAGTGCTGTGCTACCGCCACCATCTTCGGGGACCGCCACCAGTGCGTGCTGCCGCCACCATGTTGTTTTGGGCACCAACACAGTCTGTGCTGGACCCCACCAGTGCTGTCTGGCCCAAACCACCAGTGCTGTGCGGGAACCGCCACCATGTTTTCTGCACCAACACTATGCGTGCGGACCCCACCTGCGTGCTGGACCCCCACCAACTGTCGGGACCCCCCCCCCTGTGGCGGACCGCCACCAGTGCTGTCGGGACCGCCCCAGTGCTGTGCTGGACCACCACAGTCGGGGCTGACCACCCCAGTGCTGTCGGACCCCCCATGCTGTCGGACCGCCACCAGTGCTGTGCGGGACCCACCCCATGCGTGCGGGACCGCCACCAGTGCTGTCGGACCACCACCAGGCTGTCGGGAAACCGGGCCACCAGTGCTGTGCTGACCGCCACCATGCGGTTTGACCGCCACCATGTTTTTTCTGCACCACACTATTTTTGGCTGGACCACCATCAGTGCTGTCTGGACCGCCACCAGTGGGGGCTGGACCGCCCCCAGTGCTGTGCGGACCACCCCCCAGTGCTTGCTGGACCGCCACCAGTGTGGCGGGACCGCCACCTGCTGTGCTGACCACCACCATGTGGCGGACCGCCACCAGTTTTTGTTCTGCACCAACACTATTTTTGTCTGGACCACCACATTTGGCTGTGCTGGCCCGCCACCAGTGCTGTGCGGGACCGCCCACCAGGTTGTTCGCACCAAACACAGTGTTGTGCTGGCCCGCCACAGTCTTTGCTGGACCGCCACCAGTGTTGTTCTGCACCAACTCTATGTTTGCTGGCCCACCACCAGTGCCTGTTGGACCGCCACCAGTGCTGTGCGGCCCAAACCACCATTTGCTGTGCTGGACCGCCACCAGTGCGTCTGGACCGCCACCAGTCTGTGCTGGACCACCACCAGTGCTTTTTGGACCCCCACCATTTTTCTGCACCAACACTAGTTGTCTGGACCACCACCAGTCGTTTGGGACCGCCACCAGTGTTTGGCGGACCACCACCAGTGTGTGCTGGACCGCCACCATCTGTGCTGGACCCCACCATGCTGGCGGACCGCCACCAGTGCTGTCTGGACCACCACCATTTTCTGTGCTGGACCACCACCTGTTGTTCGCCCCAAACACTTGTTTTGTGCTGACCACCACCATGCTGTCGGACCGCCACCATGCTGGCTGGACCACCCCCTTGCTGTGCTGGACCGCCACCATTCGTGCGGACCGCCACCATTTTTGTGTTTACCGCCACCTCTGTGCTGGACCACCACCATGCTTTTCGGGACCGCCCCATGCTGTGCTGGACCGCCACCATGCGTCGGACCGCCACCAGGTTGGCTGGCCCACCACCAGTTTTGCTGGACCCCCCACCCCATGCTGTGCGACCACCACCATCTGTCTGGACCACCACCATGCGTGCGGCCCCACCATGCTGTGCGGACCCGCCACCGTGTGTTTGGGGACCGCCACCAGTGTTTGCGGGGACCCCCCCACCAGGCGGGGGCGGACCACCACCAGTTTGTGTACCGCCACCATGCTGTCGGGACCACCACCAGTGCTGGCGGGACCGCCACCATGCTGTGCGGACCGGCCCCATGTTTTTGCGGTCCACTGCGGGAATAACACAAACGCTGATAAAACTTTTGGGGGTTCCTGGAGTTCTTTTTAAATAAAAAAATCAAAAATTTTTTTTCCCGAGTCTCAGAAAAAGAAAAAAAATTTTAAAATTGTCAACAGCAAATGTTTAAATTTTTTGGTAAGGAAAAATATTCCCCAATAGAAATTCGGGAAAAATCAAACTGGGAGGAACCCCCAAAAATGGAAATCCTGCCCAGATCAAGTATCTCAGTGCCAGCCAGTGAATATACTAGGCACCCCTACTACCACAACAAGGCAGCTGGCAGCTCGATGGTCCCCGGGGAAAAACGTTAAAAAGGTGAGGAGGCTCTACGAGGCGTGGGGTGGAGGGGGGCGTGCAAGAGAGGCACGGGGGAAAACCGCCTCAACCCACTAGGGGCCCCCCCCCCTTTCGCCTTCACACAAAGGTTAGTTGATAGACTTTCTACCCGCTTAGAAACTAACACATCTGCTTTCAAACACGAGGGGTCAGTTGACAAAACTTCCTACCATCTCGTACACTAGGACATAAACAGTGGGGAATAACAGTAACTCACTCAAAGCTCCTCTGCCCATTGAGAGGTTTTATAAACTTAATTGCAGAAGTGCGTGTAAAACTGCAAGACCAGCCCGAGATACCTTCACAACTATCACTCACTATAGAGAGAGAAGCTTTGCGGTAGACTATTATATACCCACACAAGTGCGGTTAATATAAACGACACAATGTGCGGTTACTGTGTATCCACACAATGTGGCGGTACTATTTACTGTACTGGCCAGTTACTATAATACCGTATGGGCGCATCCGGGGTCCGTACAGGTCCTTGACTGGCCCATACGGGCCTCGGACTGGTCCATACGGGCCTCGGACTGGTCCATACTGTCGCTCCCACACTCCAGCGGCTGTATCAACGCTGGCAGTACTAATGTAGAAAAATGGCTCAGAGAACCGACAAGTTGATAAATCAGACACATGTGCAACACTTGGGTATCTTTACTGAGGAAACGTTTGGGCCCACACAGTGGTTTCATCAGCCCCATACAAAAAGAATGATTAAAAATCAGGATCATTAATCTACAACCATTCTTCTTTTCACTGGACTGATGAAGCCACGTGTGGCGAAACTTTTTTACAGTAAAGATAACCGAGTGTTTTCACATGTTCTTGATTTACCAATGTCCACCTAGGTAGTGCGTCCCCACACTGGTAAACTCCACGGCGTCGTCCACTCAGGTTTCACTATGTGACGCCCGTAAAGTCTTCTTTATGAAAGGAAAATCATAATATTGACCATGATGTTCTATAAATATTATTGGATAGGGATGTTATAGTCCTGGAGGTGGGAAATACAGTGCCTGCACTGTGAAGGAGGGATTGGGATGTTTTTAGTCCTGGAAGTGGGAAGTACAGTGCCTGCACTGTGAAGGAAGGATTGGGATGTTATAGTCCTGGGGGTGGGAAGTACAGTGCCTTCATGGGGAAGGAGGGATTGGGATTTATAGTTCCTGGAAGTGGGAAGTCCCGTGCCTGCACGTGAAGGAGGGTTGGGATGTTATAGTCCTGGAGGTGGGAAGTACAGTGCTTGCACTGTGAAGGAGGATTGGGATGTTATAGTCCTGGAGGTGGAAGTACAGTGCTTGCACTGTGAAGGAGGGATTGGGATGTTATAGTCCCCGGAGGGGGGAAGTACCCGTGCTTGCACTGTGAAGGAGGGATTGGGATGTATAGTCCTGGAGGTGGGAAGTAAAAGTGCTTGCACTGTGAAGGAGGGATGGGATGTTATAGTCCCGGAGTGGGAAGTACAGTGCTTGCACTGTGAAGGAGGGATTGGGATGTTATAGTCCTGGGGGGGGAAGTTACAGTGCCTGCACTGTGAAGGAGGGATTGGAGTTTTTAGTCCTGAGGTGGAATACAGTGCTTGCACTGTGAAAGAGGATTGGGATGTTTACAGTCCTGGAAGTGGGAAGTACAGTGCCTGCACTGTGAAGGAGGGAAATTTGGGGTGTTATAGTCCCGGAGGTGGGAAGTACAGTGCCTGCACTGTGAAGGAGGGGTTGGGAATTTTTAGTCCTGGAGGGGGGAATACAGTACCTGCACTGTGAAGGACGGGTTGGGTGTTAAAGTCCTGGAGGTGGGAAGTACAGTGCTTGCACTGTGAAGGAGGATTGGGATGTTATAAATCCTGGGGGTGGGAATACAGTGCTTGCACTGTGAAGGAGGGATTTTGGGTGTTATAGTCCTGGAGGGGGGAAGTACAGTACCTGCACTGTGAAGGACGGATTGGGATGTTAAGTCCTGGAGGGGGGAAGTACAGTGCTGCACTGTGAAGGAGGATTGGGATTTAAAAGTCCTGGAGGTGGGAAGTACAGTGAAGGAGAGATGACGAAGTTGCCGCTCAAAGAGTCATTTAAATTGTTATGTCTGCACACTTCTTAAAAAAATCTATTGAAGGAGTGAAAGGGGAAAAGTATTTCTTTTTCTATGGATCACCTCTAATTTCCTCATAATTGCCATTAATTATACTACCTTTATTAACTGTTTTCTAGTTCCTTGGTGTTTTGGGTACTCGACTTATAACTGAAAGGACGAAGGTTCAGTCCTGGGAAGGGCCAGGCGTGTGGGCAGAAATTCCTACACATGTTACTCTTGTTTCACACTCCAAGTAAATAGATACCTGGGTGATAGTCGACCATTGTGGGTCATAACCTTTCTTGTACTTTTTGGCAGGACTACCTGAAGTAGGAAAACAGCTCTTATAAGAACATAAGAATGGAGGAACACTGCAGCAGGCCTACTGGCCCATGCAAGGCATATTCTTCTCAAAATCATTCCCTCAACACCTATTTGTCTAGCCTTTTCCCAGAGTCACCCAAGCATGTGCTGCAATACCTCACTCAGGTACTAATCAATCCCAGTTCTTTTCACTCACATATTTATCTAATCTCATTTTAAAATACCTTAGGTTGCAATTTCTATTAACCTATTTGACAGACTGTTCCACACATCTTCAATTCTTTTAGAAAACCAGTAAATATCTTCTGTTACGAAGAAAATGAGGAACCTAAGGGACTTTAAGCCTTGTCCAGGAGCATATAAGGAATGCAAATATTCGAAAATAAACTACCCCAGGGTTACCTTGATAACCTCAGAAAGCGCTAAACCAGTGTTCACTGCTCCAGGTTTGATTATCGGAGGGATCAGGAAAAAATTCACTTTTAGAAAATAATTAAAAATTCATAATATAATAAATATATATATATATAATATATATAATATATATATATATATATTATATATATATATATATATAATATTTTATAATATATATATATATATATATATGTCGTGCCGAATAGGCAGAACTTGCCATCTTGCTTAAATAGCAACGCTCATCTTGCCATAATAGGACAAGTGAAAATTTGTGTATGCAATAATTTCGCCAAAATCATTCTGAACCTAACGAAAAAAATATATTTCACTGTGTTTGTTTTAGTATAAAATTACTGTAAACAAATCTAAAATATATTTGTTTGGTTAAGCTAAAATAATTACGCTTGTTATAATAAGGTTAGGTAAGTTTTCTAAGTTCCTTTTGGTGCAAAATTATAAATTTTTACATCAACATTAATGAAAAAAATATATCTTTAAACGTATATGAGAAAATTTAGAAATGACTTAATTTTAAATGAGTTCTTGCTAACTGACCAGTTTTACATATTCGGCACGACATATGTATATATATATATATATATAACACTACAAAACACCCATAACCTTCCTGCAGCACTTTACACTTAAACATTTACACATCGGGTCACCGCCAGGCTAAAACATAGAAGAAAACAAAAAGAAATATCCATATATAAATATGGTGTTAGGTCACAGTGGGTCACAGTGGGCGCCATTAACTCACTCCACTCACTACCTTCTTAGGAAAACCTTATTAACTCACCCAAATTCACTTTCCCTCCCCCACTCCACAACAAGCGCTAGGCTTCTAACAGACCCCTGGTAAGCATCATGGTGAACTAAAAAATAGCCTATGGCGTCAACTTGCTGACCAAAAAAAAAGTGTGGAATACTTAGCTCTGGGGGACAGCTTTTGCCCTCCATGATGCTTATTCAAGGCTGTTCCCAGGTGACCACATACAGTCACTCAGACCCCAGGCTGATCCCACACTCCAGTGGAAACTAAGTCACGCTGTGACTTAACTTAAACTTAAAGTTAGCTTAAAGTGCCCACCAGCTGTTAACATTATTTGTAAAATTATGACGCATTTGTCCACAATGCAGAAACCTGCATAATACCTAGTTATTATTTGATTTGATATCCTTAGTACTATATTTATATAGCCTTTGTTTATATTCATTTTCCACTTGTATACTTAATGATGTTTCTCCTCAGTCAACGTCTCTCAAGAGACAGTGAAGGTTTATGTCTCTCAGTTGATCCTCGTATGACAGATTCCTTATACAACTGATAAATTTGTTCATTCTGTGTATGTTCTCCAATGTATTTATGTCTATTCTGTAGTATGGCGACCAAAACTGAAATGCATAATCTAAGTGAGGCTTTACTAGTGATGTATAGAGCTGTAAAATAACTTCTGGACTTCTTCTACGTATTTATTCTTCTTGATATAAATCCAAGTAATCTGTTAGCCTCTTGCGTACCTTAGGCACTGATGTCTTGGCTTCAGATTTTTTTTGATCATGAATTCCAATCTATTCACATTCTGTATGATCAAACTCTACATCACCTGTTTTATAACTACGAGGCTACGAGGGTTATTTTCATTCCCAAGGATTAGGATTTTACACTTGTCCATACTGAATCACTGTATCTGCCACTTTTCAGACCATGACATTAATTTGTCCAAATCCTTCTGAAAGTCAACGGTATTCTTCTCAGAATCTATTATTCGCCCTATTTTGTGTCATCAGAGAATTTACTCCTGTCACTAGTAATTCCTTCATCAAGGCCATTAATGCAAATTATGAACAACAACGGGCCCTGAACTGATCCTTGCGGCACGACAAGGCCTCAGTAATACAAACGCTCTGCTGTCTATTGGTCAGCCATGCCCAGAACCTTGCCTCCTGTACCATGAATTGTCACTTGTCTTAACAGTCTTTTTTTTGAGGTGCTCCAACGACAGCCTTACTGAAACCCAGATAAACAACATCATATTATTTATCATTGTCCATTAATTTAAATACTTTACTGAAGAACGTCAGTATATTTGTCAGGCAAGAACGACCTCTTGTGAATCCATGCTGACATTTATTAATAAAATTAAGCTGATTAAGATGACTTCTAATAATATCGACTGTAACTGTTTTTAATAATTTTCCTACTCTAGACATCAGGCATATTGGACGGTAATTTGATAGAACTAACTTATCCCCCTGACAGGAATTACATTAGTCATCTTCCACACCTCCGGTACAACACCAGTTTAGGTCGTTGAGTTAGTCTCGTTAGCGGCTGACTTCCAATCTTTAAGTATCCTTGAATAAAGTTCGTCGGGGACCCAAGGACTTATTTTGTTTTAGTTTATCTAATTGTTTGATCATCATATCCCTTGTGACTATAATATTACTTAATTTGTTTTCCTCAGGGACTGAATAATTACAGGTTTCTGGGATACCATCGTGTCTTCCTGTGTGAAAACTGAATAGAAATAACTATTAAAAATAGAGCACATTTCCTGCTCATTATGAGTCAGCTCTCCAGAACTAGTTTTTAGTTGTCTTTCTTTTTCCTGATATTTGTTTTATACACTGGAAAGAATCCTTTAGGACTGGTCTTGATTCTCTAGCAACTTTAATTTAATTGTCATGGTTAATCTTCCTAATCCCATTATTCTCTTTTAAAATGAACGTATTAATCAATAAGGTTAACCTCTCCTCTTCTGATGAGCCTGGAAATTCCCATTTCCTCCCCTAATAGATGTTTAAGGCTCCTAGTTATATATATATATATATATATATATATATATATATATATATATATATATATATATATTATATATATATAATATATATATATATATATATATATATATATATATATATATAATATATATAATATGTCGTGCCGAATATGTAAAACTGGTCAATTAGCAAGAACTCATTTAAAATTCAGTCATTTCTGAAATTTCTCTTATACGTTTAAAGATATATTTTTTTCATTAATGTTATTGTAAAAATTTTTAATTTTGCACCAAAAGAAATCTGAGAAAACTTACCTAACCTTATTATAACAAGAGCAATTTATTTTAGCCTAAGCCAACTAAATATATTTTAGATTTGTTTACAGTAATTTAATACTAAACAAATAGAGTGAAATATATTTTTTTTCGTTAGGTTCAGAATGATTTTGGCGAAATTTTTGGCATACACAAATTTTCACTTGTCCTATATGGCAAGAGAGCGTTGCTATTTAAGCCAAGATCGCAATTTCCCTGCCTTTTCGGCACGACATAAATATATATATATAATTAAATATATATAAAATATATATATATAAATAAATATATATATATAAAATATATATATATATATAATATATAATATAATTATAAAAATTTTATATATATATAAAATATTATAATATATATATATATATATATATATATATATAATATAAAAATATAAATTATATATATATATATATATAAAATATATTATATATATATATAATATATATAATATATATTTTAATTTTACGTTTTCGTGCCGAATACTTAAAACTTGCGTTTTTGGTTACAAAGCAATACTCTTCTTGCCGAATAAGGCAAGTAAAAATTTATGCATGAAATAATTTCGCAAAAAATCATTCTGAGCCTAACGAAAAAATAATATGTTTAATTCTGTTTCTTTATTATTAAATTATTGTAAATTTTTCTAAAATATATATAGTTGGATTAGGCTAAATTAAATTGAGCTTGTTATAATAAGGTTAGGTAAGTTTTCTAAGGTTCTTTTGCTACAAAATTATTAATTTTTACATTAACATCAATGAAAAAAAAAATATATATTTAAACGTATAAGAGAAAATTTTAGAAAGGACTTAATTTTAAATGAGTTCTTGCTAATTGACCAGTTTTACATATTCGGCACGGTCTTACAGGAGAGGGATGGGGAAGGGGGGGGGGGGGGAGGGGAGGGGGGGAGGGGGGGTGACGGGAGGGCGAGGGGAGGGGAAGGAAGGGGGAGGGGAGGAACCTGAAAAGTTTACAGACAACTAGTTACGGTATAATAAGTAATATCGGTAGTCAGCCCAAAACAGCATTTTAGTCGATGTCAAGTAATCTAGTGACGTATGGAACCATTGTACTTAAGTAGTAAATACACCGACGTACTCAGCCTTCACGGAACTTTAAATAATGAATGAATCAGATGTGTTGTCACCCTATGTGTCCGAAAATGTTCCAGAAAGTCTACCAAAATCCCTAGGCCTAACCTCCCCAGGCTATCCTAGTAAACTCAGTCATATATATATTATATATATATATATATATTATATATATATATATATATATATATATAATATATATATATATATATATATATATATATATATATATATATATATATATATATATATATATATATATAATATATATATATATGGAGGTACCACCTCTAGAACGTCCTAGGACCCTCATCCTCAGAGAAGAGAATAAACGTTCTTCAGGGAAAACTCAAGGTTCTCCCTGAAGCTGTTTGAGAATTTTCTCCTACCGCCCCCTATATTTCAAGTATGTTTTATTTAAAGACAAAATACATTGGCCAAACATTCACAAAAATACGATAGAAAGTAAAACAACATAGGTAACTCAGAGCTACATCTCGAATACTTCTTCCAGCTCCCCTGCGGTGGGCCGCGTGCCCAGAATGCTGCAAGCATTTCCTCTCTGGATCGCAACACTGAGTCTTTGAAAGAGAAAGCTGGTCGCCCTGTGGTCCTTGGTTTCTATGATGAGCTTTACACTCAGCTCTTTAAGGAACTTTAGAGCACACTTGCATCCCTGGCATCTCCCTGGTAACAGGTGTCTCGTGGTTTTTGAAGAAACATATATATATATATAATATATATATATATATATATAATATATATATATATATATATATATATATATATATATATATTATTCCAGGGAACTTGCATCTACGTTACCATGTAATTGTATAAACCTGCACTCGTATGTAAAGCTTTAAATAGAGTAACTTCTGCTATTACCTACTAGCTACTTATTACATTACAGTGTAGACAGAGTTCTACTATCCATCAATTACAATATTACATTAAACCGCTACTAGAAATATTTCTTTATATATTCTGATCTCCACCAACATACAGGAGATGATTTACCTTCCGAAAGTAATTAATTTAATGCTATCTTGGCTATTAAATTATTTATAGGTGTCGTCAGGTGTCTTGTAAACACCTGGCTTCCCCCTGGTGACAGGTGTCTGGTAAACACCTGGCCTCTCTCTGGTGACAGGTGTCTGGTAAACACCTGGAATCTCCCTGGTGACAGGTGTCTTGTAAACACCTGGCTTCCCCCTGGTGACAGGTGTCTGGTAAACTCCTGGCCTCTCCCTGGTGACAGGTGTCTGGTAAACTCCTGGCCTCTCCCTGGTGACAGGTGTCTTGTAAACACCTGGCTTCCCCCTGGTGACAGGTGTCTTGTAAACACCTGGCTTCCCCCTGGTGACAGGTGTCTGGTAAACTCCTGGCCTCTCCCTGGTGACAGGTGTCTGGTAAACTCCTGGCCTCTCCCTGGTGACAGGTGTCTTGTAAACACTGGCTTCCCCCTGGTGACAGGTGTCTTGTAAACACCTGGCTTCCCCCTGGTGACAGGTGTCTGGTAAACTCCTGGCCTCTCCCTGGTGACAGGTGTCTGGTAAACACCTGGCCTCTCCCTGGTGACAGGTGTCTGGTAAACACCTGGCCTCTCCCTGGTGACAGATGTCTGGTAAACACCTGGCATCTCCCTGGTAACAGGTGTCTTGTAAACACCTGGCCTCTACCTGGTGACAGGTGTCTGGTAAACACCTGGCCTCCCCGTGGTGACAGGTGTCTGGTAAACACCTGACCTCTCCCTAGTATCAGATGTCTGGTAAACACCTGACTTCTCCCTGGTGACAGGTGTCTTGCAAAAACCTGCGCTCTCCCTGGTGATAGTTGTCTGGTAAACACCAGGCCTTCCCCTGGTGACAGGTGTCTGGGATACACCTGACCTCTCCCTAGTGTCATGTGTCTGGTAAACACCTGGCCTCTCCCTGGTGACAGGTGTCTGGTAAACACCTGACTTCTCCCTGGTGACAGGTGTCTTGTAAAAGCCTGCCCTCTTCCTGGTGACAGGTGTCTGGTAAACACTTAGCCGTCCCCTGGTGACAGGTGTCTGGGAAACACCTAACCTCTCGCTAGTGACAGGTGTCTGGTAAACACCTGGCCTTCTCTGGTGACAGGTGTCTGGTAAACACCTGGCCTCTCCCTGGTGAAATGTGTCTGGTAAACACCTGGCCTCTCCCTGGTGACAGGTGTCTTGTAAACACCTGAATTCTCCCTGGTGACAGGTGCCTGGTAAACACCTGGTCTCTCCCTGGTGACAGGTGTCTGGTAAACACCTGGTCTCTCCCTGGTGACAGGTGTCTGGTAAACACCTGGCATCTCCCTGGTAACATGTGTCTTGTAAACACCTGGCCTCCCCGTGGTGACAGGTGTCTGGTAAACACCTGACCTCTCCCTAGTATCAGGTGTCTGGTAAACACCTGACTTCTCCCTGGTGACAGGTGTCTTGCAAAAACCTGCGCTCTCCCTGGTGATAGTTGTCTGGTAAACACCAGGCCTTCCCCTGGTGACAGGTGTCTGGGATACACCTGACCTCTCCCTAGTGTCATGTGTCTGGTAAACACCTGGCCTCTCCCTGGTGACAGGTGTCTGGTAAACACCTGACTTCTCCCTGGTGACAGGTGTCTTGTAAAAGCCTGCCCTCTTCCTGGTGACAGGTGTCTGGTAAACACTTAGCCGTCCCCTGGTGACAGGTGTCTGGGAAACACCTAACCTCTCGCTAGTGACAGGTGTCTGGTAAACACCTGGCCTTCTCTGGTGACAGGTGTCTGGTAAACACCTGGCCTCTCCCTGGTGAAATGTGTCTGGTAAACACCTGGCCTCTCCCTGGTGACAGGTGTCTTGTAAACACCTGAATTCTCCCTGGTGACAGGTGCCTGGTAAACACCTGGTCTCTCCCTGGTGACAGGTGTCTGGTAAACACCTGGCCTCTCCCTGGTGACAGGTGTTTGAAAACACCTGGCCTCTCCCTGGTGACAGATGTCTGGTAAGCACATGACTTCTCCCTGGTGGCAGGTGTCTGGCAAACACCTGGCTTCCCCTTCGTGACAGGTGTTTGGTAAACACCTGGTCTTTCCTTGTGGCAGGTGTCTGATAAACACCTGGCATCTCCCTGGTAACAGGTGTCTGGTAAGCGCCTAGCCTCTCTCTGGTGACAGGTGTCTGATAAACACTTGGCCTCTCCCTGGTGACAGGTGTCTGGTAAACACCTGGCCTCTCCCTGGTGACAGGTGTCTGGTAAACACCTGGTCTTTCCTTGGTGGCAGGTGTCTAATAAACACCTTGCGTCTCCCTGGTAACAGGTGTCTGGTAAACATCTGGCCTCTCCCTGGTGACAGGTGTCTGGTAAACACTTCCCTCTCCCTGGTGACAGGTGTCTGGTAAACAACTGGCCTCCCCCTGGTGACAGGTGTCTGGTAAACACCTGGCCTCTCCCTGGTGGCAGGTGTCTGGTAAACACCTGGTATCTCCCTGGTAACAGGTGTCTGGTAAACACCTGGCCTCTCCCTGGTAACAGGTGTCTGGTGAACACCTGGCCTCTCCCTGGTGGCAGGTGTCTGGTAAACACCTGGCCTCCCCCTGGTGACAGGTGTCTGGTAAACACCTGGCCTCTCCCTGGTGGCAGGTGTCTGGTAAACACCTGGCCTCCCCCTGGTGACAGGTGTCTGGTAAACACCTGGCCTCTCCCTGGTGGCAGGTGTCTGGTAAACATCTGGCCTCTCCCTGGTGGCAGGTGTCTGGTAAACACCTGGCATCTCCCTGGTAACAGGTGTCTGGTAAACACCTGGCCTCCCCCTGGTGACAGGTGTCTGGTAAACACCTGGCCTCTCCCTGGTGGCAGGTGTCTGGTAAACACCTGGCATCTCCCTGGTAACAGGTGTCTCGTGGTTTTTGAAGAAAAAACTGTTATTATTGGTGTGACAGGAAACAGACAAGTAATGGCTTGAACTCTTTCCTTCACTCCCGAATCATGACACTCCCAGGACCATGGCATTCCCAGAATCACGGCACTCCCGGATAATGGCAATTCCAGGACTATGGCATTCCCAGAACCATGGCACTCCCGGGATGATGGCACTTCCAGGACCAAATCACTCCCATGATCATGGCACTCCCATGACTATGGCACTCCCAGTATCATGGCACTTCAGGACCCCGGCACTCCCAGAACCATGACACTCCTTGGAGGACACTCCTGGAGGACACTGGATCAAAATGGGATTTGGTCTCAGGGAACAGTGTCTACACACTACCAGCAAAACCTGGTGGAAGCACTGATGTCCATACAGGGGTGAAAAATATTGATGAAACAGGAAAAATAAATGCACCAGCAGTGAACGCAGCTACAAAAATCCTAGCAAACTGAAGTACAATCTGTGTAAATACTATGCCTTGTGTATCTGCAGGCAAGGTATATCTGGTAAAACAGGTGGGACATGCACCTTTGACCATCCCAAAAAATGCCACACCCACATGACAACAGGAGAGTGAAACTTCCCTTCTTGCAACTTATTTCACCCAGAAATGTGTCACTCATCAATCCATGAAAGAAAATGCTACAATATACTGTCAGGCACATCATCTAAAGGGGACTAAAAGACACAGACCAGCCAGATTATGGGAAACAAAAGAGAGAGAAGCCACAACCTCTCCAGGGACAGAGCTTTTTTTAGAGCCAGAAAGGAAAAAAGTCTGGCAAGAAATGACAATAATCCTACAGCACCTGAAAACACTTCTGGAGCAGAGGCACGGACATTGGCCTCTACCCCAGAACAACAGATATTAGAACCTACAAATAAAACCCCCCTAAATACCACCAATACGAAATTTGTCTTTAAGATAAGATAAGATAAGATTTCGTTCGGATTTTTAACCCCGGAGGGTTAGCCACCCAGGATAACCCAAGAAAGTCAGTGCGTCATCGAGGACTGTCTAACTTATTTCCATTGGGGTCCTTAATCTTGTCCCCCAGGATGCCACCCACACCAGTCGACTAACACCCAGGTACCTATTTGCTGCTAGGTGAACAGGACAACAGGTGTAAGGAAACGTGTCGAATGTTTCCACCCGCCGGGAATCGAACCCGGGCCCTCCGTGTGTGAAGCGGGAGCTTTAGCCACCAGGCCACCGGGCCACAAACATACAGGGTCTAAAGCCGTCAAAAAAACAATAAAATTCTTTACATCAAGGGACTGCTCATGGAGTCAAATGCAATGTTTGCAGCATTCACAGAGACCCGCAGAAAGGATCATTATGGCAACGAAATATGGATCCCTGGCTATAACCTATTCCGATGCGACAGACTAAACAGGCAACAAGGGGGGTTGGGCTGTTTGTCACAGAGTCGCTCATTTGCACAGAACTGCTAAACACCTCAAATGATGTGCTTGAAGTTTTGGCGGTAAAGATCGAAAATCAAAACCTTGTCATTGTGGTAGTATACAAGTCTCCAGATGCAACTTCCCAGCAATTCCAGGAGCAGCTTGAGAAAATTGACCACTGTCTGGAAAATCTCCCAACTCCTGCCCCAAACATCTTACTTCTAGGAGATTTTAACTTGAGACACCTAAAATGGAGGAGTATAGCAAACAATGTTTTAGTAGAGATCACCCCGGGAGGCAGCTCAGATGAAAATTCACACACACGAACTATTAATTCTCTGCAACAAATTCACCTTAAACCAGCAAACAGTAGAGCCTACAAGACTAGAAAATACGCTGGACCTCATCTTCGCTAACAATGATGATCTGATACGAAATATAACTGTATCACGGACAATACACTCAGATCACAACATAATAGAGGTACAGACATGTATGCACAGGGCTCCTGACCAGCAAAATGTGAGCAGTCATGAAAGTCTCTTCACGAAATTCAATTTCAATAACAAAAACAGACAATGGGATCAAGTTAACCATGTCCTAAATGAAACAAGCTGGGAAGATATCCTAAATAACACGGACCCGAACATATGCCTTGAGAAAAAGGAATTCTGTGGTTCTTGAGATCTGCTCAAGACACATTCCATTAAGAAAAATAAAGAGAAGATGTAAACTAGAAAGAGAGAGACGTTCCCTATACAGACGAAGGCGAAGAGTCACAGAGCTGATGAGTGGGGTCAATATATCTGAAATACGAAGGGAAGCACTAGTCAATGAAACTGCAAATATCGAACTTAAGCTGAAGGAATCTTATAGGAGACAAGAATCACAAGAAGAACTAAAAGCCATAAAAGAAATTGGAAGAAACAAAAACAAAATACTACTTCTCTTATGTCAAATCTAAGGGAAAACAACCTCTAGTATTGGGCCCCTGCTTAGGCGGGATGGGACATACACAGATGATAGCAAAGAAATGAGTGAGATACTAAAGTCCCAATATGACTCAGTGTTCAGCGATCCACTGCCCACTCTGAGGGTCGACAATCCAAATGAATTCTTTATGAACGAAACCCAAAATTTGGTCATCCCAAAAATCTAGGATATTATTATAACTCCACAAGATTTTGAAGAGGCAATGAATGACATGCCCATGCACTCTGCCCCAGGCCCAGACTCGTGGAACTCCGTGTTCATCAAGAACTGCAAGAAGCCCCTATTGCGTGCCTTCAGCATATTATGGAGAGGGAGCATGGACACAAGGGTCATCCCACACTCACTAAAAACAACAGACATAGCCCCACTCCACAAAGGTGGCAGTAAAGCAATTGCAAAGAACTACAGACTGATAGCACTAACATCCCATATCATAAAATCTTTGAGAGGGTTCTAAGAAGCAAGATCGCCAACCTCCTAGATACCCATCAGTTACACAACCCAGGACAACTCGGGTTTAGGGCAGGTCGCTCCTGCCTGTCCCAGCTACTGGACCACTATGACAAGGTCCTGGATGCTGTAGAGGATAAACAAAATACAGATGTAGTATACACAGACTTTGCAAAAGCCCTTGACAAGTGTGACCACAAAATGAGGGAAAAGTTGGTAGATGGATCTAAAACTTCCTGACAAATAGAACACAAAGAGTAATAGTAAACAGAGTAAAGTCTCAGGCAGCCACGGTAAAAAGCTCTGTTCCACAAGGCACAGTACTCGCTCCCATTCTATTCCTCATCTTCATTTCTGACATAGAGATGTAAGCCATAGCTCCGTGTCTTCCTTTGCGGATGACACCCGGATCACCATGGCAGTGACCTCCATCGAAGACACCGTGAGACTCCAAGCGGACATCAACCAAATCTTCGAATGAGCCACTCAAAACAATATGAAGTTCAACCAGGAGAAATTTCAACTACTCAGATATGGGAAACTTGAAGAAATTAAAAAAGTGTCAGGGTATACCACAAATTCCAACCATACAACACGAAAATCACTCCATATGAAAGCAAAAGACTCTGCAGGAGACGCAACATTCCCCCGATGAAAAGCAGGGGCGCCACGAGTACACTGAGAGACAACACAATAAGTGTCAGGGGCCCAAGACTGTTCAATTGCCTCCCAGCATACATATGGGGGATTACCAATAGACCCCTGGCTGTCTTCAAGAAGGCACTGGACAAGCACCTAAAGTCAGTACCTGACCAACTGGGCTATGGTTCGTACGTCAGCTTGTGTGCGGCAAGCAGCAAGAGCCTAGTTGATAAAACCCTGATATACCATGAGGACTGGTCTCAGACCGGGTCGCGGGGGCGTTGACCTCCGAAACCTTCTCCAGGTAAACTCTAGATAAATTCTCAGGACCATGGCACTCCCGGGATAATAGCACTCCCAGGGCTATGGCATTCCGAGAACTATGGCACTTCTGTGGTGATGACACTCCCAGGACCATGGCACTCCCGGGATGATATCACTCCCAGGGCCATGACATTCCGAGAACTATGGCACTTCTGTGGTGATGGCACTCCCAGAACCATGGCACTCCCGGGATGAGAGCACTCCCAGGACCATAGCACTCCCGGGTTGATGGCATTCCTAGTACCATGGCACTTCCGGGATGATGGTATTCCCAGGATGATGGTACTCCCAGGGTGATAGAACTCCCAGGATGATGGCATTCCCTGGATGATGGTTCTCCCAGGATTATTGTACTCCAAGGATGATGGTACTCCAGCGATGATAGAACTGCCAGGTTGATGGTACTCCCAGGATGATAGAACTCCCAGAATGATGGTACTCCCAGGACGACGGTACTCCTGGGATGATGGTACTCCCAGGATGATGGTACATCCAGGATGATAGAACTCCCAGGATGATGGTACTCCCGGGATGATGGTACTCGCAGGATGATGGTACTTTCAGGATGATCGCACTCCCGGGATGATGGTACTCCCGGGATGATGGTACTTCCGGGATGATGGTACT
Organism: Cherax quadricarinatus; assembly: GCF_026875155.1. NCBI lineage: Eukaryota > Metazoa > Arthropoda > Malacostraca > Decapoda > Parastacidae > Cherax > Cherax quadricarinatus. The sequence continues at coordinate 10,690,236 of NC_069401.1, forward strand.
CCCGAGATGATGGTACTCCCGAGATGATGGTACTCGCGGCATGATGGTACTCCCGGGATCATGGTACTCCAGGGATCATGGTACTCCCAGGATGATGGTACTCCCGGGATGATGGTACTCCCGGGATGATGGTACTCCCGGGATGATGGTACTCCCGGGATGATGGTACTCCCGGGATGATGGTACTCCCAGAATGATGGTAATCCAGCAATAATGGTACTCCCGGGATGATGGTGCTCCCAGGATGATGGTACTCCCGGGATGATGGTACTCCCGGGATGATGGTACTCCCGGGATGATGGTACTCCCGGGATGTTGGTACTCCCGTGATGATGGTACTCCAGGGATGATGGTACTCCCGGGATGTTGGTACTCCCGTGATGATGGTACTCCCCGGATGTTGGTACTCCCTGTATGATGGTACTCCCGGGATGATGGTACTCCCGGGATGATGGTACTCTCAGGATGATGGTACTCCCGGGATGATGGTACTCCCTGGATGATGGTACTCCCGGGATGTTGGTACTCCCGGGATGATGATACTCCCGAGATGATGGTACTCCCGGGATGATGGTACTCCCTGGATGATGGCACTCCCAGGATGATGGTACTCCCGAGATGATGGTACTCCCGGGATGATGATACTCACGGGATGATGGTACTCCCGGGATGTTGGTACTCCCGGGATGATGATACTCCCGGGATGATCGTACTCCCGGGATGATGGTACTCCCCGGATGTTGGTACTCCCAGTATGATGGTACTCCATGGATGATGGTACTCCCAGGATGATGGTACTCCCGGGATGATGGTACACCCTGGATGATGGTACTCTCGGGATGTTCGTACTCCCGGGATGATGGTACTCGCGGGATGATGGTACTCCCGGGATGATGGTACTCCCGGGGTGATGGTACTCCAGGGATGAGAGTACTCCCAGGATGATGATACTCCCGGGATGATGGTACTCTCGGGTTATGGTACTCCCGGGATGTTGGTACTCCCGTGATGATGGTACTCCCAGGGTGATGGTACTCCCGAAATGATGGTATTCCCGGGATGATGATACTCACAAGATGATGGTACTCCCGGGATGTTGGTACTCTCGGGATGATGATACTCCCGGGATGATCGTACTCCCGGGATGATGGTACTCCCCGGATGTTGGTACTCCCGGTATGATGGTACTCCCGGGATGATGGTACTCCCTGGATGATGGTACTCTCGGGATGTTCGTACTCCCGGGATGATGGTACTCGCGGGATGATGGTACTCCCGGGATGATGGTACTCTCGGGATGTTGGTACTCCCGGGATGATGGTACTCCCGGGATGATGGTACTCCCTGGATGTTGGTACTCCAGGGATGATGGTACTCCCGGGATCATGGTACTCCCGGGATGATGGCACTCCTGAGATGATGGTACTCCCGGGATGATGTTACTCCTGGGATGATGGTACTCCCGGAATGTTGGTACTCCCGGGATGATGGTACTCCCGGGATGATGGTACTCCCCGGATGTTGGTACTCCCGGTATGATGGCACTCCCGGGATGATGGTACTCCCGGGATGACGGCACTTCCGGGATGATGGCACTCCAGGGACGATGATACTCCCGGGATGATGGTACTCCCGGGATGATGGTACTCCCGGGATGATGGTACTCCCGGGGTGATGGTACTCCAGGGATGAGAGTACTCCCAGGATGATGATACTCCCGGGATGATGGTACTCTCGGGTTATGGTACTCCCGGGATGTTGGTACTCCCGGGATGATGGTACTCCCGGGATGATGGTACTCCCGGGATGATGGTACTCCCTGGATGATGGTACTCCCGGGATGATGGTACTCCCGGGATGATGGTACTCCCGGGACGATAGTACTCCCGGGATGATGGTACTCCCAGGATGATGGTACTCCAGGGATGATGGTACTCCCGGGATGATGGTACTCCCGGGATGATGGTACTCCCAGGATGATGATACTCCCGGGGATGATGGTACTCCCAGGATGATGGTACTCCCGGGATGATGGTACTCCCATGATGATGGTACTCCAGGGATGATGGTACTCCCAGAATGATGGTACTCCAGGGACGATGGAACTCCCAGGATGATGGTACTCCCGGGATGATGGTACTCCCGGGATGATGGTACTCCCGGGATGATGGTATTCCCAGGATGATGGCACTCCCGGGATGATGGCACTCAGGATGACGGCACTCTCGGGTTGATGGTACTCCAGGGATGATGGCACTCCAGGTATGATTGCACTCCAGGGATGATGGCACTCCAGGGATGATGGTACTCCCGGGATGATGAGACCCCAGGGATGACGGCACTCCAGGGATGATGGTACTCCCGGGATGATGGTACTCCCGGGATGATGGTACTCCCAGGATGATGGTACTCCAGGGATGATGGTACTCCCGGGATGATGGTACTCCCGGGATGATGGTACTCCCGGGATGATGGTACTTCCAGGATGATGGCACTCCCGGGATGATGGCACTCTCAGGATGACGGCACTCTCGGGTTGATGGCACTCCAGGGATGATGGCACTCAAGGGATAATTGCTCTCCAGGGATGACGGCACTCCAGGGATGATGGTACTCCAGGGATGATGGCACTCCAGGGATGATGGTACTCCCGGGATGATGGTACTCCGGGATGATGGTACTCCCGGGATGATGGTACTTCCAGGGTGATGGCACTCCAGGGATGATGGTACTCCCGGGATGATGGTACTCCCAGGATGATGGTACTCCAGGGATGATGGTACTCCCGGGATGATGGTACTCCCGGGATGATGGTACTCCCGGGATGATGGTACTTCCAGGATGATGGCACTCCCGGGATGATGGCACTCTCAGGATGACGGCACTCTCGGGTTGATGGCACTCCAGGGATGATGGCACTCCAGGGATAATTGCACTCCAGGGATGATGGCACTCCAGGGATGATGGCACTCCAGGGATGATGGTACTCCCGGGATGATGGTACTCCCGGGATGATGGTACTCCCGGGGTGATGGTACTCCAGGGATGAGAGTACTCCCAGGATGATGATACTCCTGGGATGATGGTACTCTCGGGTTATGGTACTCCCGGGATGTTGGTACTCCCGTGATGATGGTACTCCCGGGATGATGGTACTCCCAGGATGATGGTACTCCCGGGATGATGGTACTCCCGGGATGATGGTACTCCCGGGATGATGGTACTCCCTGGATGATGGTACTCCCGGGATGATGGTACTCCCGGGATGATGGTACTCCCGGGATGATAGTACTCCCGGGATGATGGTACTCCCAGGATGATGGTACTCCCGGGATGATGGCACTCCCGGGATGATGGTACTCCCGGGATGATGGTACTCCCAGGATGATGATACTCCCGGGATGATGGTACTCCCAGGATGATGGTACTCCCGGGATGATGGTACTCCCGGGATGATGGTACTCCAGGGATGATCGTACTCCCAGAATGATGGTACTCCAGGGACGATGGTACTCCCAGGATGATGGTACTCCCGGGATGATGGTACTCCCGGGATGATGGGCCCCCGGGGATGATGGTATTCCCAGGATGATGGCACTCCCGGGATGATGGCACTCAGAAGACGGCACTCTCGGGTTGATGGTACTCCAGGGATGATGGCACTCCAGGTATGATTGCACTCCAGGGATGATGGCACTCCAGGGATGATGGTACTCCAGGGATGATGACACTCCAGGGATGACGGCACTCCAGGGATGATGGTACTCCCGGGATGATGGTACTCCCGGGATGATGGTACTCCCAGGATGATGGTACTCCAGGGATGATGGTACTCCCGGGATGATGGTACTCCCGGGATGATGGTACTTCCGGGATGATGGTACTCCCGGGATGATGGTACTTCCAGGATTTCCAGGATGATGGCACTCCCGGGATGATGGCACTCTCAGGATGACGGCACTCTCGGGTTGATGGCACTCCAGGGATGATGGCACTCCAGGGATAATTGCACTCCAAGGATGATGGCACTCCAGGGATGATGGCACTCCAGGGATGATGGCACTCCAGGGATGATGGTACTCCCGGGATGATGGTACTCCCGGGATGATGGTACTCCCTGGTTTGTGGTACTCCCTGGATGATGGTACTCCAGGGATGATGGTACTCCCGGGATGATGGTACTCCCAGGATGATGGTACTCCAGGGATGATGGTACTCCCGGGATGATGGTACTCCCGGGATGATGGTACTCCCGGGATGATGGTACTTCCAGGATGATGGCACTCCCGGGATGATGGCACTCTCAGGATGACGGCACTCTCGGGTTGATGGCACTCCAGGGATGATGGCACTCCAGGGATAATTGCACTCCAGGGATGATGGCACTCCAGGGATGATGGTTCTCCAAGGATGATGGCACTCCAGGGATGATGGCACTCCAGGGATGATGGTACTCCCGGGATGATGGTGCTCCAGGGATGATGGCACTCCAGGGATGATGGCACTCCTGGGATGATGGTACTCCCTGGATGATGGTACTCTCGGGATGATGGCACTCCAGGGATGATGGCACTCCAGGGATGATGGCACTCCAGGGATGATGGCACTCCAGGGATGATGGCACTCCTGGGATGATGGTACTCCCTGGATGATGGTACTCTCGGGATGATGGCACTCCAGGGATGATGGCACTCCAGGGAAATGAATGGCACTCCAGGGATGATGGCACTCCTGGGATGATGGCACTCCTGGGATGATGGTACTCCCTGGATGATGGTACTCTCGGGATGATGGCACTCCAGGGATGATGGCACTCCAGGGATGATGGCACTCCAGGGATGATGGCACTCCTGGGATGATGGTACTCCCTGGATGATGGTACTCTCGGGATGATGGCACTCCCTGGACAACTTGCCTTGCTCATCTTTGTCACTACTCAAGGTATTTATATTTTTCAACCTGGACGAGCCCAACTTAGATGAAGCAAACTTGTTATCATAACTTGGAGAATTATTCCCACGTGGTTAAGTTATCTTGATGAAGGAGTGAGACTGTAACCTCTGCTTGGTGTAGCCTAGGTGAGTGCTGAGTTTGTGGGCTTCCTGTACACCGTAAAGTGTTTAAGAACATAAGAAAGAAGGAACACTACAACAGGCCTACTGACCCATGCGGGGCAGGTCCATGTCAACCCCTGGCTCAGATCAATGGCGCACCCAGTCAGGTCACCTCCATTTAAGGAAGGAGCACGGCTTCTGACCGAGTAGCAGCAGCTAGTCTTGGCTTCTATAACGGTACTTGGGAGTTTGTTCCACTCTTCCACAACTCTATTACCAAACCAGTGCTTTCCTATATCTTTCTTGAATCTAAATTTTTCCAGCTTAAAACCATTGCTGCGAGTCCTGCCTAGGCTCCATATTTTCAGCACACTATTTACATCCCCTTTATTTATTCCTGTTTTCCATTTATACACCTCAATCATATCTTCCCTAATTCTACGCCTTTTTAGAGAGTGCAGATTCAGGGCCTCAGTCTATCCTCATAGGGAAGATTTCTGATACATGGGATCAACTTTGTCATCCTCCTCTGTACGTTTTCCAGTACATTTATATCCATTCTGTAATACGGTGACCAAAATTGTGCATCATAATCTAAATGAGGCCTAACCAAGGATATATAGCGTTGAAGAACAACCTTAGGACTTCTATTATTTATACTTCTTGATATGAAGCCAAGGATTCTGTTAGCTTTATTCCGAACACTTATGCACTGTTGTCTTGGTTTCAGATTACAGTTAATCAGAACTCCTAAAACCTTTTCGTAATGAGTAATATTAAGATCTACATCATTTAGTTTATATCTGGCATGGTTATCATCCTTTCCAACATTTAGAACTTTGCATTTGTCTATATTAAACTGCATCCGCCAATTCTCCAACCATTGCATCAGTCTATTCAAATCATCCTGGAGTGCTCTAATGTCCTCATTAGAATGAACTGGACGGCCTATTTTGGTATCATGAGCAAATTTGCTTATGTCGCTATTTATTCCCTCATCTTTGTCGTTTATGTAAATTGTGAACAACGAAGGGCCGCTTCCTGTTCACGGTGAAGTGTCTCGAGGCAACTTGTACACGGTGAAGTGTTTATGGCTCACTTTTCATAGACTAACATGTAACTTTAAATTTTATAGAGTGAACCACATGATTCAGCTTCTCGAGAAAGGTGTAAAAATTACTCCATTTCTGTTCCCATTTGTGACTATATCATCTATGTGTGTATGGCAATTCACAAATGACAGTTTGATCGTCTGGAGTGTTTGTTTCTCCATATACTCGACTAACAAGTTTGACAACACAGAAGAGTGTGCACCTCTTATCCACTTTTTTTCTGATAGAAAATGCATCAGATGATTCGCAGATTGTTGTTAAGTCTATGATTTTCTGGATATTATTAGGAAATTTGACTTCAATGTGGATGAAGTTCCTGACTAACTATCTCGTTACATGGCTTGATCGTACTTATTGTACCAATAGGATTCTCCGAATGTAAAGCGAGGGGGGAAAATCGGAGAATTATTCTAGAAATGAAGAGAGTAACTAGTTGAGGCGTTCTGTGAGTGTATACGAGAAGGAGTTCATAAGTTTGGTAATAGGTCCGGATGGATTGTTTTCTTGGTGGACTGCGGGGAGTCCGGAGAAATAGGGAAGTCTGGGAATTATCATTTTCACTTTCTGTAAAAATTCTAGCGGCCGCCTTCAGTGTTCTGTAGTTGTACGTCTTCTCAAGTCATTAGTCAGATCTGGTCGCCAGTTAGATCTGGCCACTGGTCTGGTCACCAGATCTCAGATCTGACCACTGGTCTGGTCACCAGATCTCAGATCTGACCACCGGTCTGGTCACCAGTTTGATCTGGTAGCTGATCCGGTAACCATTTAGATCTGGTCTCTATATATCAGTGATGTTCAATACCGACAAGATGAAGAATTAGGCACATGTACAACTTCGTGGTAAATATATTTACTTGAAGACGTTTCGCAATACAGTGGCTTTTATCAGTACAATACATGGACAAAATTTGAAAACTAGAAATATATACAGAAGACATTAGAAGACGAGATAATCAGTCCCTTAGCCTAGGAGCAGCCGCAAACTAGAAGAATCTGAAGCACAGGCAGGAAGAGAGGAGCTTAGATGATATACGGGCAGCAGACGAAGACATTGTCACTGGTAGGCGGGACTTCCCTGCGGAATTTCACCTACCCAGAAGTTGAACGTGTGTCTAATTCATCATGTTGTAGGTACTGTATACCACTGATATTCAACGTGTCAGACACAGCAACATCATGGAATCTTGGTACAGAGGACATCACCACAACTTACCCCTGGTTCAACTCGTGGGCATGACTTACTTCCACAGGGAAGTCCCACCTACCAGTGACAATGTTTTCGCCTGCTGCCCGTTCCTCATCTGACGCAGTATATAAGCACCAATCTTCCCGCCTGTGCTCATCACTTGCTCCTAGGATGAATAACTGTTTAGCTTGTCTTCTACTGTCTTCTGCATATATTTCTAGTCTTCATATGAAATTCATGTATTGTATTGATGACGAAACGTCTACAAGTAAAATACCCAAATGTTGCACTTGTCAGATTCATTATTTGGTCACTGGTCTGGTCACTAGATAGATTTGGTTACCAATCACATCTGGTCATTGGTCCGGTCATGTTAATTGCTGACAGCTGCTCAGTGACGTCGATGAAATGACAAGAGGCAATGAAATACAAACATTAATTGCTATTCACTTTTATTCTGCCTCAGGCGCTGTCTGGTGTAACCTGAACTATTTGTCCAGACCAGGACACAACGCGAACAGTTGCCCACACTTCCCTCGCGGGGAACGCGACCCCGAACCACGCTGGCAGGGAAGGAACGCTGAGGCAACGCGACTCTAGGAAAAAGCTGCCTGGTCTAACCTCGCGGTGAACGCGACCCCGGGTCTGGCTGCAGGGAACGGGAAAGTGCGATAGCAGCCTCTTAATTAAGCGGGTCATATGATATCTGGCGTGCTTGTGTGATATCTGACCCAGGCTTTGTGCGGTGTGCGTGTTGTTGGAGCCTCACTCTGTTGTGCTCCTTAATAAGGCTTCAACCTTCTCGTGTTGTGAGACACAGGTTTTGAGAGCTCTTCTGTGTGTGTGTACTCACCTAATTGTGGTTGCAGGGGTCGATTCATAGCTCCTGGTCCCGCCTCTTTACTGGTCGCTACTAAATCACACACTCCCTGCTCTGTGAGCTTTAATTGTACCTCTTCTTAAAGCTATGTATGGATCCTGCCTCCACTACATCACTTTCCAGACTATTCCACTTTCTGACAACCCTGCCTGAAGAAATACTTCCTAACATCTCTGTGACTCATCTGAGTCTTTAGCTTCCAATTGTGACCCCTTGTTGCCGTGTCCCATCTCTGGAACAGCCTGTCTCTGTCCGCCTTGCCTATTCCTGACAGTATTTTATATGCCGTTATCATGTCTTCCCTATCTCTCCTGTCCTCCAGTGTCGTCAGGTTGATTTCCATAAACCCCTCCTCGTGTGTGTGTGTGTGTGTGTGTGTGTGTGTGTGTGTGTGTGTGTGTGTGTGTGTGTGTGTGTGTACTCACCTAGTTGTACTCACCTAGTTGAGGTTGCGGGGGTCGAGTCCGAGCTCCTGGCCCCGCCTCTTCACTGATCGCTACTAGGTCACTCTCCCTGAGCCGTGAGCTTTATCATACCTCTGCTTAAAGCTATGTATGGATCCTGCCTCCACTACATCGCTTCCCAAACTATTCCACTTACTGACTACTCTGTGGCTGAAGAAATACTTCCTAACATCCCTGTGATTCATCTGTGTCTTCAGCTTCCAACTGTGTCCCCTTGTTACTGTGTCCAATCTCTGGAACATCCTGTCTTTGTCCACCTTGTCAATTCCTCTCAGTATTTTGTATGTCGTTATCATGTCCCCCCTATCTCTCCTGTCCTCCAGTGTCGTCAGGTTGATTTCCCTTAAACCTCTCCTCGTAGGACATACCTCTTAGCTCTGGGACTAGTCTTGTTGCAAACCTTTGCACTTTCTCTAGTTTCTTTACGTGCTTGGCTAGGTGTGGGTTCCAAACTGGTGCCGCATACTCCAATATGGGCCTAACGTATACGGTGTACAGGGTCCTGAACGATTCCTTATTAAGATGTCGGAATGCTGTTCTGAGGTTTGCTAGGCGCCCATATGCGCAGCAGTTTATTTGGTTGATGTGCTTTTCAGGAGATGGGGCCTGGTGTTATACCCCACCCCCAAGATTTTTTCCCTTTGAGTGAGGTTGTAGTCTCTGCCCCCCTAGACTGTTCTCCGTCTGCGGCCTTCTTTGCCTTCCCCAATCTTCATGATTTTTGCACTTGGTGGGATTGAACTCCAGGAGCCAATTGCTGGACCAGGTCTGCAGATGTCCAATCCCTTTGTAGTTCTGCCGGGTCTTCAAATCGAGTGTATTCTTCTCATCAACTTCACGTCATCTGCAAACAGGGAAAACCTCAGAGTCTATTCCTTCCGTCATGTCGTTCACAAATACCAGAAAACAGCACTGGTCCTGGGACTGACCCCTGCGGGACCCGCTGGTCACGGGTGCCCACTCTGACACTCGCCACGTACCATGACTCGCTGCTGTCTTCCTGACAAGTATTCCCTGATCCATTTAGTGCCTTCCCTGTTATCCCTGTTTGGGTCCTCCTTTTTTGCACCAATCTCTTGTGTGGAACTGTGTCAAACGCCTTCTTGCAGTCCAAGAAAATGCAATCCACCCACCCCTCTCTCTCTTGTCTTACTGCTGTCACCATGGTCATAGAACTCCAGTAGGTTTTGTGACACAGGATTTCCCGTCCTGAAACCATGCTGGCTGCTGTTTATGAGATCATTCCTTTTTTAGGGGTGTGTGGTGTGTGTGTGTGTGTGTGTGTGTGTGTGTTGTGTGTGTGTGTGTGTGTGTGTGTGTGTGTGTGTGTGTGTGTGTGTGTGTGTGTGCGTGTGTGTGTGTGTGTGTGTGTGCCATATTCTTGCCTGGCTGTATTCCGTGTCTGGTCTTCAGTATTTGCATTTTTCTGGATTAAATTCCAGCAGCCAGTATTTTCGAGAGTACTGATCGAAGTGCACACGCCGAGGTGTACACCGCCGAGGTGTACAGGACGAGGTGTACACGCCGAGGGGGTACAGGACGAGGTGTACAGGACGAGGTGTACAGGACGAGGTGTACACGCCGAGGTGTACACGCCGAGGTGTACAGGACGAGGTGTACAGGACGAGGTGTACAGGACGAGGTGTACACGCCGAGGTGTACAGGACGAGGTGTACAGGACGAGGTGTACACGCCGAGGTGTACAGGACGAGGTGTACAGGACGAGGTGTACACGCCGAGGTGTACAGGACGAGGTGTACAGGACGAGGTGTACAGGACGAGGTGTACACGCCGAGGTGTACAGGACGAGGTGTACAGGACGAGGTGTACAGGACGAGGTGTACACGCCGAGGTGTACAGGACGAGGTGTACAGGACGAGGTGTACACGCCGAGGTGTACAGGACGAGGTGTACAGGACGAGGTGTACACGCCGAGGTGTACACGCCGAGGTGTACACGCCGAGGTGTACAGGACGAGGTGTACAGGGCGAGGTGTACAGGACGAGGTGTACCGCCGAGGTGTACAGGACGAGGTGTACAGAGAGGTGTACACCCGAGGTGTACAGGACGAGGTGTACAGGACGAGGTGTACACGCCGAGGTGTAAGGACGAGGTGTACAGGACGGTGTACAGGAGGGTGTACACGCCGAGGGTACAGACGAGGTGTACAGGGCGAGGTGTACAGGACGAAAGGGGTACAAAGCCGAGGTGTACAGGACGAGTGTACAGGACGAGGTGTACACGCCGAGGTGTACAGGACGAGGTGTACAGGACGAGGTGTACACGCCGAGGTGTACACGCCGAGGTGTACACGCCGAGGTGTACAGGACGAGGGGTACAGGGCGAGGTGTACAGGACAGGTGTAACCCCGCCGAGGTGTACAGGGCGAGGGGTACAGGACGAGGTGTACACGCCGAGGTGTACAGGACGAGGTGTACAGGACGAGGTGTACACGCCGAGGTGTACAGGACGAGGTGTACAGGACGAGGTGTACAGGACGAGGTGTACACGCCGAGGTGTACAGGACGAGGTGTACAGGACGAGGTGTACAGGACGAGGTGTACACCCGAGGTGTACAGGACAGGTGTACAGGACGAGGTGTACACGCCGAGGTTTTACAGGACGAGGTGTACAGGACGAGGTGTACACGCCGAGGTGTACACGCCGAGGTGTACACGCCGAGGTGTACAGGACGAGGTGTACAGGACGAGGTGTACAGGACGAGGTGTACACGCCGAGGTGTACACGCCGAGGTGTACAGGACGAGGTGTACAGGACGAGGTGTACACGCCGAGGTGTACACACCGAGGTGTACACACCGAGGTGTACACGCCGAGGTGTACAGGACGAGGTGTACAGGACGAGGTGTACAGGACGAGGGGTACACGCCGAGGTGTAAAAGGACGAGGTGTAAAAGGACGAGGTGTACAGGACGAGGGTGTACACTCCGAGGGTTACACACCGAGGTGTACACACCGAGGTGTACACGCCGAGGTGTACGGAACGAGGTGTACAGGACTAGGTGTACACGCCGAGGTGTACAACGCCGATGTGTAACAGGACGAGGTGTACACGCTGAGTGTACACGCGCGAGTGTACCGGACGAGGTGTACACGCCGAGGTGTAACACGCCGAGGTGTACACACGAGGTGTACACACCGATGTGTACACGCCGAGGTGTACAGGACGAGGGTACAGGAGAGGTGGTACAGGACGATGTGTACACGCCGAGGTGAAACAGGACGAGGTGTACAGTACGAGGTGTACAGACGAGGTGTACACGCCGAGGTGTACACACCGAGTGGTACACAACGAGGATTACACGCCGAGGTGTACAGGGACGAGGTGTACAGGACGAGTTTACACCCCGAGGTGTGACAACGGCCGAGTGTAAAGGTACGAGGGTAATCACGCTGAGTGAGTACACGCCGAGGTGTACATGACGAGAGACACGGCCCGAGTGTACACGCCGATGTGTACAACGGCCGAGGAGTACACTCCGAGTTGTACTTACTATTTTTTTTCTGGGATCAGGATCTCAGGTCCACAACCTTCCACCATCACCCCAACACCCCCACCATCACCCCAACACCCCTACCATCACCCCAATACCCTACCAACGACGCCCAACACCCCTACCATCACCCCAACCCCCCCTACCATCACCCCAACACCCGTACCGATCACCGGCACCCCAAATTCTCCCAAAAGGAGAAAACACACCTACCATCAACACCCCAACCACTCCTACCATCACCCCAACACCCCTACCATCACCCAACACCCCTACCATCACCCCAAGACCCCTACCCTCCCCAAACACCCCTCCCGATCACCCCCAAACACGCCCCAACCACACCCCAACACCCCCACCATCCACCCAACACCCCTACCAACACCCCAACACCCCCACCATCACCCCAACACCCCTACCATCACCCACGACCCCCACCACACCCAACACCCCAACATCACCCCAACACCCCTACCATCACCCCAACACCCTACCATCACCCTAACACCCCTACCATCACCCAAACACCCCTACCATCAACCCCAACAACGCCCTACCATCACCAAACCGCACCCCAACACCCCTATCAACACCTCCACACCCCTACCATCACCCCAACACCCCCTACCATCACCTCACACCCCCGCACAACACCCCAACACTACACCCCTACCATCACCCCAACACCCCTACCATAACCCCCAACACCCCTACCATCACCCCAACACCCCTACCTCACCCTAACACCCCTACCATCACCCCAACACACCTACCATCACCCCAACACCCTACCTTCACCCCAACACCCCTACTATCGACCCCAACACGCCCTAACCATCACCCCAACGCCCACCCCTACCGTCACCCGCAACGTTAACCCCTACCCGTCACCCGCAACACCCCTAACCATCACACCCCCCGCCCACACCCCTACCATCGAGCCGGGCCAACACCCCCAACCATCACCTCAACACCCCTACTATCACCCCAACATCCCCTACCATCACCCCAACACCCGGCCTACTATCACCCCAACACCCCAACCATCACCCCAACACCCCTATTAACCCCCCAACACCCCTACCATCACCCCAACACCCCTACTATCACCCCCAACACCCTACCATCACCACCAACACCCCTACTATCAATCCCACCCCAACACCCCTAACATCACCCCAATCAACAACACCCCTACCATCACCCCAACACCCCTACTATCACTCCCAACACCCTACCATCACCCTAACACCCCTACCATCACCCCAACACCCTACTATCACCCCAACATCCCCTACTATTCACCCCAACACCCCTACGCATCACCCAAACACCCCTACCATCACCCAAAAACCCCAACCATCACACCAACACCCCTACCATCACCCCAACCCCCGAAACCATCAACCCCAACACCCCGTACCATCACCCTAACAGCCCTAATCACCCCAACACACCCCTACCATCGCCCCCAACACCCCTACTAACACGCTCCAACACCCCTACCATCACCCCAACATCCCTACCATCACCCAAACAACCCCTAACTACCCATCTCCATCCAACAACCTCCTACCATCACCCCAACACCCTACCATCAACCCCAACACCCCTACCATCACCCCAACACCCGTAACATCACCCAAACACACCTACCATCCCCCAACATTCCCCTACCATCACCCAACACCCCTACCATCCCCCCAACACCCCTACATAAACCCCAACAACCCCTACCATCTACCAAACACCCTACCATCCCCCTAAGACCCCTACCATCACCCCAACACCCCTACCATCACCCAACACCCCTACCATCACCCCAACAACAACCCCTACCACACCCCCAACCACCCTACCATCACCCACAACCACTACCATCACCCAACACACCACCCACCATCACCCCAACACCCCTACACCTCTCCCCCAACACCCCTACCAATCACCCCCAACAACACCCCTATCAGTCACCCCAAGAACCCATACCATCACCGACCAACACCCTACCATCACCCCAACCACCCTACATCAACCCAACACCCACTATCCATCACCTCCATCACCCCTACCATCGGCCCCAACACCCCTACCATCCACCCAACACCCCTACCATCACCCCAACAACCCCTACCATCCTCCCCAACACCCCCCACCATCACCCCTACACCCCTACCATCTCACCCCAACACCCCCACCATCACCCCAGCACCCTCTACCATCAAACCCCAACACCCCCACCATCACCCCAACACCACCTACCATCACCTCAAACACGTGCCCCTACCACACCCAAACAACCCCACCATCACCCCCAACACCCCTAACCATCACCCCAAAAGACCCCCTACCAGCACCCCCTACCATCACCCCAACACGCCCTACATCACCCCCAACACCTCCTACCATCAACCGAGTTCAACACCCCTACCATCACCCGCTAAATGGGGGTTATTTTATACCCAACAAACCTACTTCAACACAAAACACCCCATCACCCCTACCATCACACCACCAACACCCTAGAAAGAGGGAATTTTTTTTTTATTTTTTTGATAAAGTTATATAAATTAATGATAAAATTATAAAAGTAATTATAATATATAAAATTAATATAAAATTATAAAATTTAATTATTAAAATCAAACATAAATCTAAAATAAAAAAATAAGAGAGTAAACATATAATATTCATGAAAACATAAAAAAATAAAATATAAAATTCTAAGATTCCGTCAACCCCAAGACCATATCCAGCAACCCCCCAACTCCCCAACATAACCACAAACACCCCTACAATCACCCCAACTACACCTAAAATCACCCAAACACCCCTACCATCACCCCAACACCCTACCATCACCCATACACCACTACCATCACCCCAACACCCCTACCATCACCCCACACCACCTTCCATCACCCCCAACACCCCACTATCACCCCACACCTCTACCTTCACCCCAACACCCCTACCATCAACCCCAACACCTCTACCGTCACCCCCAATAACCCCTACCATCAACCCAACATCCCTACCATCACCCCTACACCCCTTACCAATCACCTCAACACCCCTACTATCACCCGACTCACCTCCTACCATCACCCCAACACCCCTACAATCACCCCCAACACCCCTACCATCACCCCAACTACCCTCTTATCACCCCCCACACCCCTACCAGTCACCTCCAACACCCCTACTATCACACCCCAACACCCCTAACTTCACCCCAACACCGCCTACCAACATCCACCCCAACAAACCCCTACTATCAAACCGCCAACACCCAAGACCATCACGCCCCAACACCCCTACCATCACCCTAACACACCCTACTATCAAACACCCCAACACCCCTATAATTCACCCAAACACCCCTACCATCACCCCAACAGCCCCTACCATCACCCCAACACCCCTACCATCACCCCAACCCTCCCTACCATCACCCCAACACCCTACCATCATACCCCAACACCCCTACTATCACCCCAACAAACCCCTACCATCACCCCCAACAACCCCAACGATCACCCCAACACCCCAACCATCACCCCACACCCCTAACCATCTACCCAAACACCCCTACCAACACCCCAACAATTCCCTACCATACACCCCAAACACCCCTACCATCACCCAACCCCCTACCATCATACCGGCCAACACCCCTACCATCACCCAACACACCTACCATCACCCTACGTAAGCCACCCCAACATCCCTACCCATCACCCCCAACACCCTACCATCACCTCAACACCCTACTATCACCCCAACATACCCCTACCATCACCCAAACAACACCCCTACCATCACCCCCAATACCCCGACGCCATCACCCCAACACCCCAAACCATCGACACCCCAACACTACCCTACCAACACACCCAACACAACCCCTACCATCACTCCAAGAACACCCCTATACCACACCCCAACACCTCCTTCCTACCATCACCCCAACACCCCCACCATCACCCCAACACCCCTACCATCACCCCAACTACCCTACAACACCGCCAACACTCCCTACCATCACCCCAACACCCCTACCATCAAAACCCCAAACACCCCTACCATCACCCCAAACACCCCTACCATCACCCCAACACCCCTACCATCACCCTGCAACCACCCCTACCATCACCCCAACACGCCCCACCATCACCCCAACACCCCAACCATCACCCCAACACAACCCTACCATCACCCAACACCCCTACCATCACCCCAAACACCCCTACCATCACCCCAACAACCCCTACCATCCACCCCAACACCCGTACATCACCCCAACACCCCCAACCATCACCCCCAACATACCTACCATCAACTCAACACCCCTACCATCACCGGCCACACCCTTACCATCACCCAACACCCCTACCATCACCACAACACCCTACCATCTCCCCAACCCCCCCCTACCATCACCCCCAACACTCCTAACCGTCCCCCCAACACCCTACCATCACCCCAACACCCCCTACCATCACCATCCCAACATCCCTACCATTCACCCCCAGTACCCCTACCATCACCCCAACACCCCCTACCATCACCCCCACGACCCCTACCTTCACCCAACACCCTAACCGGAGCACTCCAACACCACCGCTACCATCAACCCAAACACGCCTAGCATCACCCCAACACCCACCCATAACCACTAAACCCTACCAGCACCCCAACACCCCTATCATCACCTCCAACACCCCTCGCCCCTTACAACCCATCACCCCAACACCCCCCACCAACACCCCAACACCCCTACCAGCACCACCAACACCCCTACCATCACCCTCAACACCCCTACCATCACCCCAACACCCCCACCATCACTGCACCCCAACACCCCTACCAGCACCCCAACACCCCTACCATCACTCTCAACACCCCAACAACACCGCCACCATCACCCCAACACCCCTACCACACCCCAAAACTCCCTACCAGCACCCCAACACCCCTTCCAGCACCCCAACCCCCTCAACCATCACCCCAACACCCCTACCACACCCCAACACCCCTACCAACACCTCAACACCCCTCCCCCTCTCACATCTCGTCACCTCAGCTCGTTTCTTAGACGATTGGTGCGTCACAAGGCGTCGTCAAGGAACATTATATGTACCATTCAAGTGTTTTATGATTCTCTTAATAATGACTAAGACACAGGTAGAGACGGCTATTGCTAGGAGGAGTGACGCTACTTAGGAGGTAGTGACGCTACTGTAGGAGGTAGTGCCACTACTGTAGAGGTAGAGACGCTACCGCAGAGGAAGCAGTTACACCACTGAAGGAGATAGTAACGGTACTAGAAGCAGGTAAGAGGCTAAGAAAGAGGTAGAGAGGCAACAACAGAAGGTAGAGAGGTTACCGATAGGAGTAGAGATGCTACGGAAATTCGAGTTAGAGAGGCTACAATACCCCTTAGAGAGCTACGGCAGGAGGAGAAAAAGTTACTGGCAGGAAAGCGTTGCTGATGCCGGATTTTAATAACCTAACTGAAGAAGTATGAGGCTCTATATTCCTTCAGT
>NC_069401.1:10708494-10796317 GCF_026875155.1 Cherax quadricarinatus
ACCCTTCCTAACACCCAGGTACCATTTTTTTTGGGGTTGCTTCCTTCTGTTTTTTAAAATGCCATCAGAACCACTTAATTTATGGAGTTCCTTCTAAAATAACTGGGGAGAGGGGGTTTGTTTGGATTTTAACCCATTCCTAAAATGGCCCAAGACTTTGTCACTTTTTCTTTCCCAAACCTGGGACCACCTTGTAGGTATGGATCCTCCAAAAATTTCCCATGGTACCCCGTTTTTTCTCCATCTCTTTCCTCTCCTCGGGCACCAAGATTTGTCATGTGTTGCTCCCTGGGCCTTGAAACCCTTTGTTGGTAAGCTCCATAAGGTTTCCCAAACCCCCCAGAAAATCTCTTCCACTCCTCCCTCCTCCACGCGAAAGGGACTGACCGATGTGGCCCCATTAAAGTTTGACTCCCATTTAAAGGCTCATTTGGTCTTCCACATTTTTTCCAAAACCCCTAACAATCCCCCAGAATTCCCCAGGGGGGAATTGTTTTTGGGAAAGGGTTGGGTTTAAATTTAAAATTTTGTGGGGGAAATGGAAATTTTTCCAGGCAAGTTCAAAGTCCTGGTAGTCACTCCTCCAAGCAACTTAAGGGTATGCAGTGGAGGATGCTGAAGTGTTCCCCTCCAAAATTCCCTTAGGGTCAAGTGATGTCTGTGGCCCACAGTCAAGAAACTATGAAACATGCTTTTGTGTAGAGTTTTTTAAAGTTTGCAATAACCTGCTGGTCCAGGGGTTGGAGGAGAGGAGTGGTATTCGGGGCAAAATTTTTACTGTGATGAACCCAAATTGGGTCATCCAAGTTTGGAGGATGAGCAGTGCATTGTCCATTACTAGCAGCACTTGAGATCCAATTTCTTTTCCAGGAGATACCCCTTTCACACTGGGGCCAAACACTTCATTGAACCACTCGACGAAAATTTCCCTCGTGACCCATCCCTTTAAACTAAATAGATTTCCAAAACACACACAATTTACTCTTCATAACATTGTTTTTCCTGAACACTCTGGGATTTTCAGAATGGTACACTAGTAATGGCTTCACTTTGAAATCCCCACTAGCATTAGCACAGAACATTAGCGTCAGCCTGTCTTTCATAGGCTTGTGTCCTGGCATTGCCTTTTCCTCTTGTGTAATGAAGGTCCTCTTTGGCATTTTCTTCCAAAAGAGGCCTGTTTCGTCACAACTGAACACTTGTTCAGGTTTCAGTCCTTCAACCTCTATGTACTCCTGGAATTCATGCCGCCTTGTGGTCCGAACTAGCAGTCTCACCATGCCTTACCACACTTTGTATGCCAGTACGGTTCTTAAATTTTTCAAACCAGCCTTTGCGGCCTTAAATTCACTCACTTCACCACTATTTGCAGGCAATTTCTTTACCAAATCTTCATGCAACTGCCTAGCCTTTTCACAAATAAACGAAGTCATAAGAGTATCTCCTGCTAATTGTTTCTCATTTATCCACACCAATAATAACTTCTCAACCTCTACCAGTACTGGTGATCTCATTTTTGTCAGCATAGTTACTCCCTTTGCAACAACAGCATCCTTTATTTCATTTTTCTTGGCCCCTATGGAACATAAGGTTGTTAGGGTTTCTTATACATCCTGGACAGTTCGGCCACAAATTGTACCACTTTCACATTGTTCAATGATGATTTTCTTAAATTCAATCGTATTTCTCACCTTCTTTAAACCCCAGGCTTGGCACTAGGAGCTTTTTTTGAGCCATGGTAGCTTTTTAGTACTTTCAACACTAAAATAAATGGAATATTATGAAATATTTCGCTGGAGCACGTGAGGGGACCTTCGCTCACTGTAAACAATGCCAGACTGGCTGCCGCCCTGGCTCACGCCGTGGGTACGCGTCCCCGACGAACTACGACTGGCGAGTCAACCTATGAAAACGAGTCCTGTTTATACGAAAATACCTCTATGATTGGCGAATTTACGATTGCCGGGGAACTACGAAAAGCGGGGGAAACCACTATATATATATATATATATATATATAATATATTTATATATATATATATATATATATAAAATATATATATATATATATATTATAATATATCCTTGCATTGTTAAAATCTCTAGTAAGGCTGATGCATGCAGGGGATGAGAGAAAAACTGTAAGCCTTCTCCCTGAAAGCTGGCTGCCTTGATCAAACGTGGGAGCGCAAGATACACGCCAAGGTAAAGTCCAGTTTTAACGATGAGAAATTTCAATTACTCAATATGGGGAAACACGAGAAATTAAATCTTCATCAGAGTACAAAACAAATTCTGGCCACAAAATAGAGCGAAACACCAACGTCAAAGACCTGGGAGTGATCATGTCGGAGGATCTCACCTTCAAGACCATAACATTGTAAAATCGCATCTGCTAGAAAAATAAACGGGATGGATAATGAGAACCTTCAAAACTAGGAGGCCAAGCCCATGATAAAACACTCTTCAGGTCACTTGTTCTATCTAGGCTGGAATATGCTGCACACAAACCCGCCCCTTTCAAGGCAGGTGAAATTGCTGACCTAGAAAATGTACAGAGAACCTTCACGGCGCGCAAACGGAGATAAAACACCTCAATTACTGGGAGCGCTTGGGGTTCCTGAACCTGTATTCCCGGGAAACGCAGGCGGGAGAGATACATGATTATATACACCTGAAAATCCTAGAGGGACTAGTACCAAACTTGCACACGAAAATCACTCATTTACGAAAGCAAAAGACTTGGCAGACGATGCAAACATCCCCCCAATGAAAAGGGGGGGTTTGTCACTAGCACTTTAAGAGCCCATACAATAAGTGTCAGGGGCCCGAGACTTTTCAACGCCTCCCAGCATACATAAGGGGATTACCAACAGACCCCTGGGAGTCTTTAGCTGGCACTGGACAAGCACCTAAAGTCGGTTCCTGATCAGCCGGGCTGTGGCTCGTACGTTGGTTTGCGTGCAGCCAGCAGTAACACCTGGTTGAAACAGGCTCTGATCCCCATGGGCCTGGTCAACAGACCGGGCCGCGGGGCGTGACCCCCGGAACTCTCTCCAGGGAAACTCCAGGTAAACTCCAGTGGGGTAGATTTGGGAAAGCACTGCGTAAACCCTTGTCCTAAGGTTCATAGGTTCGAGTCTCCTTCAGCCAGAGAATCAGTGTTTGTGTAAAATTTTTACCTGCTCTCGCGAATTCCTTGTGTGTGTATATATATATAATATATAATATATATATATTATATATATATATATATATATATAATAAATATATATATATATATAAATATATATATATGTAGAGTTGGTAGACAGCAACCACCCAGGAGGTACTACCGTCCCCGCCAAGTAGTGTAAAACGAAAGCCTGTAATTGTTTTACATGATGGTAGGATTGTTGGTGTCTTTTTTTCTGTCTCATGAACATGCAAGATTTCAGGTATGTCTTGCTACTTTCTACTTACACTTAGTCACACTACACATACATGTACAAGCACATATATACACACCCCTCTGGTTTTCTTCTATTTTCTTTCTAGTTCTTATTCTTGTTTATTTCCTCTTATCTCCATGGGAAGTGGAACAGAATTCTTCCTCCGTAAGCCATGCGTGTTGTAAGAGGCGACTAAAATGCCAGGAGCAAGGGGCTAGTAACCTCTTCTCCTGTATATATTACTAAATGTAAAAGGAGAAACTTTAGTTTTTCCTTTTCGGCCACCCTGCCTCGGTGGGATACGGCTGGTGTGTTGAAAGAAATATATATATATATATATATATATAAATATATATATATAAATATATAATATATATATATATATATATATAATATATATATATATATATATATATATATATATATATATATAATATATAATATATATATATTATATATATATATTCGCTTGCCTCGTTTGAGTGTGAATGATAAATATTTCTTCAGTGTTAGGTTAGGAAACAAGTGGAGCAAGTTGGATGAGGAATTGGTGGTAGAGGCTAACTCCACCACCTCCTCATCCACACACTCTCCACTCCACGATCGATCTACTCCAGTAAACAGGTGATATCAGAATATGTAAACCAACCAGACTTGTCTCTAACCTGTATTTTGAGGGAAGAATTGAGTGGAGTCTGCAGTCTTGCTCTCGTGTTTTTTCTTCAACTCTGGTAAATAGATTGATTATGTCTACTCTCTCTATACCCCTGAGTATTTTATAGGTTGTGATCATATCTTTCCCTCGTTCCTCTGTCCTCGAGTGGTTTATGGTGTTTCTTTAACAATTTCCCAAAACTCGGGTATTAGTCGTCTAGCACTTCTTGGTACTCTCTCAAGCTTGGTACTCTCTCAAGCTTGGTACTCTCTCAAGCTTGCACTAGCGGTGAGCTTCACACTGCTCCTACACGCTCACCACTGGGTAGCTCAGGAGATATGAAATGTCTGCAGTGAATATTTGTCTGGCTACCTGATTGTTGCTCTAATGTGTCCATGGTTATCTATGCTGCAACTGCTGCTGTTGTTGCTGCTGCTGGTGTGTTGCTATGTTTCTGGTGTTTGCTGCTGTTGTTCTGTTGCTGCTGGTGTGTTGCTGCTGCTGGTGTGTTGCTATGTTTCTGGTGTATGCTGTTGTTGCTGTGTTGCTGCTGGTGTGTTGCTGCTGCTGGTGTGTTGTTCCTGCTGCTGTACTCACCTAGTTGTACTCACCTAGTTGAGATGTTGCTGCTGATGTGTTGTTGCTGCTGCTGTATTCCTGATGATGCTATGTTGCTGCTGGTGTGTTGCTGCTGCTGCTGCGTTGTTGCTGCTGCTGTGTTGCTGCTGGTGTGTTGCTGCTGCTGCTGTGTTACTGATGATGCTGGTGTGTTGCAGCTGCTGGTGTGTTGCTGCTGCTGCTGTATTGTTGCTGCTGCTGCTGCTGTGTTGTTGTTGTTGCTGCTGCTGCTGTGTTGCTGCTGCTGCTTCTGCTACTGCTGTGTTGCTGCTGCTATGTTGCTGCTACTGCTGTGTTGTTGTTGCTGCTGTGTTGCTACTTCTGTGTTGCTGCTGCTGCTGGTGTGTAGCAGCTGCTGGTGTGTTGCTGCTGCTGGTGTGTTGCTGTTACTGCTGTGTTGTTGCTGCTGCTGTGTTGCTACTTCTGTGTTGCTGCTGCTGCTGGTGGTAGCAGCTGCTGGTGTGTTGCTGCTGCTGGTGTGTTGCTGTTACTGCTGTGTTGTTGCTGCTGGTGTGTTGCTGTTACTGCTGTGTTGTTGCTGCTGGTGTGTTGCTGTTACTGCTGTGTTGTTGCTGCTGGTGTGTTGCAGCTGCTGGTGTGTTGCTGCTGCTGCTGTATTGTTGCTGCTGCTGCTGCTGTGTTGTTGTTGTTGCTGCTGCTGCTGTGTTGCTGCTGCTGCTTCTGCTACTGCTGTGTTGCTGCTGCTACTGCTGTGTTGTTGCTGCTGCTGTGTTGCTACTTCTGTGTTGCTGCTGCTGCTGGTGTGTAGCAGCTGCTGGTGTGTTGCTGCTGCTGGTGTGTTGCTGTTACTGCTGTGTTGTTGCTGCTGCTGTGTTGCTACTTCTGTGTTGCTGCTGCTGCTGGTGTGTAGCAGCTGCTGGTGTGTTGCTGCTGCTGGTGTGTTGCTGTTACTGCTGTGTTGTTGCTGCTTGTGTGTTGCTGTCTACTGCTGTGTTGTTGCTGCTGGTGTGTTGCTGTTACTGCTGTGTTGTTGCTGCTGGTGTGTTGCAGCTGCTGGTGTGTTGCTGCCGCTGCTGTGTTGTTGTTGCTGCTGCTGCTATGTTGTTGTTGTTGCTGCTGGTGTGTTTCTGCTGCTGCTGTGTTGCTGCTGCTGCTATGTTGCTGCTGCTGTTGTGTGGTTGTTGCTGGTGTGTTGCTGCTGCTGCTGCTGCTGCTGTGTTGTTGCTGCTGGTGTGTTGCTGTTGCTGCTGTTGTGTTGTTGTTGCTGCTGTTGGTGTGTTGTGGTTGCTGCTGCTGCTGCTGCTGTTGATATGTTGCTGCTGCTGCTGTTGGTGTGTTGCTGCTGCTGCTGCTGTGTTGTTGCTGCTGGTGTGTTGCTGTTGCTGCTGTTGTGTTGTTGTTGCTGCTGTTGGTGTGTTGCTGCTGCTGCTGCTGTGTTGTTGCTGCTGGTGTGTTGCTGTTGCTGCTGTTGTGTTGTTGTTGCTGCTGTTGGTGTGTTGTTGTTGCTTCTGCTGCTGCTGCTGCTGCTGCTGCTGCTGTTGATGTGTTGCTGCTGCTGCTGTTGGTGTGTTGCTGCTGCTGCTGCTGCTGCTGCTGCTGCTGCTGCTGCTGCTGTGTTGTTGCTGCTGGTGTGTTGCTGTTGCTGCTGTTGGTGTGTTGTTGTTGCTTCTGCTGCTGCTGCTGCTGCTGCTGCTGCTGCTGCTGTTGATGTGTTGCTGCTGCTGCTGTTGGTGTGTTGCTGCTGCTGCTGCTGCTGCTGTTGGTGTGTTGCTGCTGCTGCTGTTGGTGTGTTGCTGCTGCTGCTGTTGGTGTGTTGCTGCTGCTGCTGCTGCTGCTGCTGCTGTTGGTGTGTTGCTGCTGCTGCTGCTGCTGCTGTTGGTGTGTTGTTGTTGTTGCTGCTGCTGCTGCTGTTGGTGTGTTGTTGTTGCTGCTGCTGCTGTTGGTGTGTTGCTGCTGCTGCTGCTGCTGTTGGTGTGTTGTTGTTGCTGCTGCTGCTGTTGGTGTGTTGCTGCTGCTGCTGCTGCTGCTGTTGGTGTGCTGCTGCTGCTGTTGGTGTGCTGCTGCTGCTGCTGCTGCTGCTGTTGGTGTGTTGCTGCTGCTGCTGTTGGTGTGTTGCTGCTGCTGCTGTTGGTCTGTTGCTGCTGCTGCTGCTGCTGCTGCTGCTGGTGGTGTGTTGTTGTTGCTGCTGCTGCTGGTGTGTTGTTGTTGTTGCTGCTGCTGCTGCTGCTGCTGTTGGTGTGTTGTTGTTGCTGCTGCTGCTGCTGCTGCTGTAGGTGTGTTGGTGTTGCTGCTGATGCTGCTAGTGTTGTTGCTGCTGGTGTGTTGCTGCTGATGTGTTGTTGCTGCTGTGTTGTTGTTGCTGCTGCTGCTGCTGTTGGTGTGTTGTTGCTGCTGCTGCTGCTGCTAGTGTTGTTCACAGGTGTCTCATGAGACAGGTTCTGAGTCATGGTTCTTCATGTGATTCAGTAAGCTTGTGTTTGTCAAGAAGCTTCCTTCGTGCTGGGAAGAGCTTTTCATCCGAAGAATTAAACCTGTGCTCCCCTTCCTTGGATCGAACCTGAATGTTTTTTCCATTCTCCCCACTAAATTCTGTGTGAATCATGCGTGTTTAGCGCTTCCTCTGGACCTTGCTTCCTGGACCTTGCTTCCTGGACCTTGCTTCCTGGACCTTGCTTCCTGGACCTTCCTTCCTGACCTACCTTCCTGACATTCCTTCCTGGACTTTCCTTCCTGGACCTTCCTTCCTGACCTTCCTTCCTGACATTCCTTCCTGGACCTTCCTTCCTGACCCTTCCTTCCTGACCTTCCTTCCTGACCCTTCCTTCCTGACCTTCCTTCCTGACCTTCCTTCCTGACCTTCAAGTTACCAGAAGCAAGTGTTCCACGCCTGCTCTAACGCAACTCCATCTACATGATGGAGAAACGGAATGAAGGAGGGTTAGATAAGAGAGACAGACAGACAGAGAAAGAAGGGGCAAGGATAGTTAGAGAAGAGAGGCAGGAGGAGTGGTGAAGAGGGGAGACGTGGAGCAGAGGAGACAATACCTGGTGAAGGGAGAGAGACAAGGCAGGGCAGACTACAGAGTGCCACTTTATTATCTGTGTATATTATAATGTATGGCAGTGGTGGCAGTGTTGTTGCTGCTGCTGTTATTTCTGCTGTTGCTGCTGCTGCTGTTGCTGCTGTTATTGCTGCTGTTATTGTTGCTACTACTGTTGCTGCTGCTGCTGCTGTTATTGCTGCTGTTATTGTTGCTGCTACTGTTGCTGCTGCTGTTGCTGCTGCTATTGCTGCTGTTATTGTTGCTACTACTGTTGCTGCTGTTGCTGCTACTGTTGCTACTGCTGTTGCTGCTGCTACTGTTGCTGCTGCTGTTGCTGCTACTACTGTTGCTGCTGCTGCTGTTGCTGCTACTACTGTTGCTGCTGCTGCTGTTGCTGCTACTACTGCTGTTGCTGCTACTACTGCTGTTGCTGCTACTACTGCTATTGCTGCTACTGCTGTTGCTGCTACTACTGCTGCTGCTGCTACTACTGCTGCTGCTGCTACTACTGCTGTTGCTGCTACTACTGTTGCTGCTGCTGCTGTTGCTGCTACTACTGCTGTTGCTGCTACTACTGCTGTTGCTGCTACTACTGCTATTGCTGCTACTGCTGTTGCTGCTACTACTGCTGTTGCTGCTACTACTGCTATTGCTGCTACTGCTGTTGCTGCTACTACTGCTGTTGCTGCTACTACTGCTGCTGCTGCTACTACTGCTGTTGCTGCTACTGCTGTTGCTGCTGCTACTACTGCTGTTGCTGCTACTACTGCTGTTGCTGCTACTGCTGTTTCTGCTACTGCTGTTGCTGCTACTGCTGTTGCTGCTGTCTCTTATCTTATTTTAGGCTCACTGTGTTTAGGTATGTCAGTGTGCCTTTGTTGCTCCTCACTCCATCACTAGAATTACCAGCTGCCTCAAGCAGGAGTGAGGGAGAGAGGGAGGGAGGGAGGGAGGGAGGGAGGGAGGGAGGGAGAGAAGGAAGGGAGAGAAGGAAGGGAGAGAAGGAAGGGAGAGGGGATATAAGAAGTACAGGTCATGATAACATGTGTTGGTCACTGTAAAACAAATTATTATTATTATTATTATTATTATTATTATTATTATTATTATTATTATTATTATTATTATTATTATTATTACCTTGAACGGGCCATTAAGCATTTGGATAAGGAAGTTAATCAGATTTAGCACGGAAATAAGGAAGAAACTTCAATTCCTTAATCACGAAGCACCAGCATCAAGGCTCCACCTTGAAGAGTAAAACAACCTTGAATCACCAGCTACTAGCATCAAGGCTCCACTTGAAGAGTAAAACAACTTGATCACCAGCTACTAGCATCAAGGCTCCACCTTGAAGAGTAAAGACAACCTTGAATCACCAGCTACTAGCATCAAGGCTCCACCTTGAAGAGTAAAACAACCTTGAATCACCAGCTACTAGCATTAAGGCTCCACCTTGAAGAGTAAAACAACCTTGAATCACCAGCTACTAGCATTAAGGCTCCACCTTGAAGAGTAAAGACAACCTTGAATCAGGTGAATTCCTTAAAGGAGTGCTGGACATGACGTCTTTCTGGCTCCACATTCTAAACTTGATGCTCCAGACTTCAGTTCTTCATCCTGACTCTGTTTTTACTTTCAATTGACTAACGTGGGTCAACCCTGTGTGTTCTCACGCTCTTCTGCTTCCCTCTATTCCATCAGAGGTCCTGTGTTGAAGAAATGTGTCCATGCCTGTACTGGTGTAGTTCTCAGTTGTGTTTTACTGGTGTAGTTCTCAGTTGTGTTTTACTGGTGCAGTTCTCAGTTGTGTTTTACTGGTGTAGTTCTCAGTTGTGTTTTATTGGTGTAGTTCTCAGTTGTGTTTTATGGTGTAGTTCTCAGTTGTGTTTATTGGTGTGTTTCAGTTGTGTTTTACTGGTTGTAGTTCTCAGTTGTGTTTTACTGGTGTAGTTCTCAGTTGTGTTTTACTGGTGTAGTTCTCAGTTGTGTTTTACTGGTGTAGTTCTCAGTTGTGTTTTATTGGTGTAGTTCTCAGTTGTGTTTTACTGGTGTAGTTCTCAGTTGTGTTTTACTGGTGTAGTTCTCAGTTGTGTTTTACTGGTGTAGTTCTCAGTTGTGTTTACTGGTGTAGTTCTCAGTTGTGTTCTATGGTGTAGTTCTCAGTTGTGTTCTACTGGTGTAGTTCTCAGTTGTGTTCTACTGGTGTAGTTCTCAGTTGTGTTCTACTGGTGTAGTTCTCAGTTGTGTTCTACTGGTGTAGTTCTCAGTTGTGTTCTACTGGTGTAGTTCTCAGTTGTGCTTTACTGGTGTAGTTCTCAGTTGTGTTTTACTGGTGTAGTTCTCAGTTGTGTTTTACTGTTGTAGTTCTCAGTTGTGTTTTACTGGTGTAGTTCTCAGTTGTGTTTTACTGGTGCAGTTCTCAGTTGTGTTTTACTGGTGCAGTTCTCAGTTGTGTTTTACTGTTGTAGTTCTCAGTTGTGTTTTACTGGTGCAGTTCTCAGTTGTGTTTTACTGTTGTAGTTCTCAGTTGTGTTTTACTGTTGTAGTTCTCAGTTGTGTTTTACTGGTGTAGTTCTCAGTTGTGTTTTACTGGTGTAGTTCTCAGTTGTGTTTTACTGTTGTAGTTCTCAGTTGTGTTTTACTGGTGTAGTTCTCAGTTGTGTTTTACTGTTGTAGTTCTCAGTTGTGTTTTTACTGTTGTAGTTCTAGTTGTGTTTTACTGGTGTAGTTCTCAGTTGTGTTTTACTGGTTGTAGTTCTCAGTTGTGTTTTACTGGTGTAGTTCTCAGTTGTGTTTTACTGGTGTAGTTCTCGTTTGTGTTTTATGTTGTAGTTCTCAGTTGTGTTTTACTGTTGTAGTTCTCAGTTGTGTTTTACTGTTGTAGTTCTCAGTTGTGTTTTACTGTTGTAGTTCTCAGTTGTGTTTTACTGGTGCAGTTCTCAGTTGTGTTTTACTGTTGTAGTTCTCAGTTGTGTTTTACTGGTGCAGTTCTCAGTTGTGTTCACCTCGCGGAGAGTGAACTGAACAGAGTTCAACTTTCTAATTTATTGGTGTACAAATTGGTTTCGAAGATAGATTTGGATTTTGCCTCCGAAGTGGCTAGTTTATTATGCACCTCATATCCATCCTGTGGATTGTAGTGACTAGATTATAGTGCGCCTCATATCCATCCAGTACACGATAGCGGATACTTAAAACTGGACACATGTGCAATAGTTAGGTACCTTTATTGTGGTAACGTTTCGCTACACAGTGGCTTCATCAGTCCAGTACAAAGAAGAATGGTGAAGATCAGAAGGAGTTTCAGGTAATCAGTCCCTCAGCCTGAAGTCGATGTACTCGGTCCATTAGTGTCGATAAGACTAAAACAGAGAATTCTACGCTTGCCTAAACCTACAGGCGTGACCTACTTCTACCTGTGGATTTGCTTCCCCTCACCTGTCTGCAGTACATAAGTCACTTCTTCGCGCATACAATGTAATCTTATCAAGATTGATGGATTGATTACGTTGAGTCCAGTCTAAGGGACTGATTACCTCAAACTCCTTCTGATTTTCACCATTCTTCTTTGTATGGACTGATGAAGCCACTGTGTGACGAAAAATTTCCAAGATAAAGATACCAAAGTGTTGCACATGCGTCTAATTTATCAACTTGTAAGCTCTCCGAATCATTCATCTACAGTGGAGAGATTATTATGCTCCTGATATCCATCCTGTCGAGGATAGCACAAGAGCATATGGATACACATAAGGCCCAGGAGTCTGGATTTATATCTACAGTTCATCGACCTCTTGCAACCAAATTTAGGATAATTGTTTAATTAATATTTATGGTATCTTATTTTCATTAATAAAATACCTTGACATATCACAGTTAAACACGTAGTGTTTAAGACAGTGACCATAGGGCTGGCCACATAATTTTCATTTAGTCTGGTCATCATCTGTTTGTCTGCCAAACTGCCAGAAGTACTTGTGACCAAGCCTAAGTGTCTGCGTCTGTCAGAGTGCCAGAACTATTGAATACGACACATGCGCATCAGACTTCTTCAGTCGAACATAAACGAATGAAACACTGAGACAGTAGACGTTGAGTAGTTTGAGGTGATCAGTACCTCAGCAAACTCCTTAGCAAGCTCAGGAATTTTTCCTGTGATAGACTGAAGATGCCTGCTGCGCAGCTGAAGGGTTTCTGCAGTAAAGTTACCTAAGGAGTGCATACATGACTTAGTCAGCAGTAGTTGTTCCAACAGTCCTCAAATCCACACACTGCACTGAAGAATATACAGCCTCATACTCTCCTTCAGTTAGGTTATAAAAACCTGGCATCAGCCACGCTTCCTGCGGTAACTTTTCTACCTCCTGCCGTAGCCTCTCTACGTCGTATTGTAGCCTCTCTACCTCGCATTGTAGCCTCTCTATCTCCTATCGTAACCTCTCTACCTTCTGCTGTTGCCTCTCTACCTTCTTCAGTACCGTTACTATCTCCTTCAATGGTGTCACTGCTTCCTGTAATAGCTTTACTACCTCCTGCAGTAGCGTCTCTACCTCCTGCAGTACCGTCACTACCTCCTACAGTAGCGTCACTATCTCCTACAGTAGCGTCACTGCCTCCTGCAATAGCGTCTCTACCTGTGTCTTAGTCATTACTTAAGAAGAATCATAAAACACTTGAAGGTACCAATAAAATGTTCCTCTGACGACGCTGTGACGCACCAATCGTCTTAAGAAACTAGCCTGAAGGAGACGAGAAGTGAGAGGGGGAGGGGTGTTGAGGTGATGGTAGGGGTGTTGGGGTGCTGGTAGGGGTGTTGGGGTGCTGGTAGGGGTGTTGGGGTGATGGTGGGGGTGTTGGGGTGATGGTAGGGGTGTTGGGGTGCTGGTAGGGGTGTTGGGGTGATGGTGGGGGTGTTGGGGTGATGGTAGGGGTGTTGGGTGATGGTAGTGGGTGTTGGGGTGATGGTGGGGGTGTTGGGGTGTTGGGTGATGGTAGGGGTGTTGAGGTGATGGTAGGGGTGTTGGTGGTGCTGGTAGGGGTGTTGGGGTGATGGTGGGGATGTTGGGGTGATGGTAGGGGTGTTGAGGTGATGATAGGGGTGTTGGGGTGCTGGTAGGGGTGTAGGGGTTATAGTAGGGGTGTTGGGGTGATGGTAGGGGTGTTGGGGTGATGGTGGGTGTTGGGGTTCTGGTAGGGGTGTTGGGTTGCTGGTGGGGATGTTGGAGTGATGGTAGGGGTTTTGGGGTGATGGTAGGGGTTTTTGGGGTAGTGGTGGGGGTGTTGGGGTGATGGTAGGGGTGTTGAGGTGATGGTAGGGGTGTTGGGGTGCTGGTAGGGGTGTTGGGGTGATGGTGGGGGTGTTGGGGTGATGGTAGGGGTGTTGGGGTGGATGGTAGGGGGGTTGGGGTGCTGGTAGGGGTGTTGGGGTGATGGTAGGGGTGTTGGGGTGATGGTAGGGATGTTGGGGGTGATAGTAGGGGTGTTGGGGTGATGGTAGGGGTGTTGGGGTGATGGTAGGGGTGTTGGGTGATGGTAGGGATGTTGGGGTGATAGTAGGGGTGTTGGGGTGATGGTAGAGGTGTTTTGGTGATGGTAGGGCGTTGGGGTGATGGTAGTGGGTATTGGGGTGATGGTAGGGATGTTAGGGTGATAGTAGGGGTGTTGGGGTGATGGTAGGGGTGTTGGGGTGATGGTAGAGGTGTTGGGGTGCTGGTAGGAGTGTTGGGGTGATGGTAAGGATGTTGGGGTGATGTAGAGGTGTTGGGGTGACGATAGGGGTGTTGGGAGGTGATGGTAGGGGGTGTTGGGGTGATGGTAGGGGTGTTGGGGTGATGGTAGAGGTGTTTTGGTGATGGTAGGGGCGTTGGGGTGATGGTAGGGGTGTTGGGGTGATGGTAGGGATGTTAGGGTGATAGTAGGGGTGTTGGGGTGATGGTAGGGGTGTTGGGGTGATGGTAGAGGTGTTGGGGTGCTGGTAGGAGTGTTGGGGTGATGGTAGGGATGTTGGGGTGATGGTGGGTGTTGGGGTGACGATAGGGGTGTTGGAGGTGATGGTAGGGGTGTTGGGGTGCTGGTAGGAGTGTTGGGGTGATGGTAGGGATGTTGGGGTGATGGTAGAGGTGTTGGGTGATGGTAGGGGTGTTGGGGTGATGGTAGGGATGTTAGGGTGATAGTAGGGGTGTTGGGGTGATGGTAGGGGTGTTGTGGTTTGGTAGGGGTGTTGGGGGTGATGGTAGGAGTGTTGGCGGTGCTGGTAGGAGTGTTGGGGTGATGGTAGGGATGTTGAGGTGATGGGGTGATGGTAGGGGTGTTGGGGTCATGGTAGGGATGTTAGGGTGATAGTAGGGGTGTTGGGGTGATGGTAGGGGTGTTGTGGTGATGGTAGGGGTGTTGGGGTGATTGGTAGGGGTGTTGGGGTGATGGTAGGGGTTGTCGGGGTTCTGGTAGGAGTGTTGTGGTGATGGTAGGGGTGTTGGGGGTGATGGTATGGGTGTTGGCGTTATGGTAGGGGTACTGGGGTGATGGTAGGGATGTTGGGGGTGATGGTAGGGGTGTTGGGGTGATGGTAGGGGTGTTGGGGTGACGGTAGGGGTGTTGGGGTGATGGTAGCGCGGTGTTGGGGTGATGGTAGGGGTGTTGTGGTGATGGTAGGGGTGTTGGGGTGATGGTAGGGGTGTTGGGGTGATGGTAGGGGTGTTGGGGTGATGGTAGGGATGTTGGGGTGATGGTAGGGGGTTGTTGGGGTGATGGTAGGGGTGTTGGGGTGATGGTAGGGGTGTTGGGGTGATGGTAGGGGTGTTGGGGTGATGGTAGGGATGTTGGGGTGATGGTAGGGGTGTTGGGGTGATGGTAGGGGTGTTGGGGTGATGGTAGGGGTGTTGTGGTGATGGTAGGGGTGTTGGGTGATGGTAGGGGTGTTGGGGTGATGGTAGGGGTGTTGGGGTGATGGTAGGGGTGTTGTGGTGATGGTAGGGTTGTTGGGGTGATGGTAGGGGTGTTGTTGTGATGGTAGGGTGTTGTTGGGGTGATGGTAGGGGTGTTGGGGTGATGGTAGGGATGTTGGGGTGATGGTAGGGGTGTTGGGGTGATGGTAGGGGTGTTGGGGTGATGGTAGGGGTTGTTGTGGTGATGGTAGGGGTGTTGGGGTGATGGTAGGGGTGTTGGGGTGATGGTAGGGATGTTAGGGTGATAGTAGGGGTGTTGGGGTGATGGTAGGGGTGTTGTGGTTATGGTAGGGGTGTTGGGGTGATGGTAGGAGTGTTGGGGTGCTGGTAGGAGTGTTGGGGGTGATGGTAGGGATGTTGAGGTGATGGGGGTGATGGTAGGGGTGTTGGGGTCATGGTAGGGATGTTAGGGTGATAGTAGGGGTGTTGGGGTGATGGTAGGGGTGTTGTGGTGATGGTAGGGGTGTTGGGGTGATGGTAGGGGTGTTGGGGTTGATGGTAGGGGTGTCGGGGTTTGGTAGGAGTGTTGTGGTGATGGTAGGGGTGTTGGGGTGATGGTAGGGGTGTTGGCGTTATGGTAGGGGTTACTGGGGTGATGGTAGGGATGTTGGGGGTGATGGTAGGGGTGTTGGGGTGATGGTAGGGGTGTTGGGGTGACGGTTAGGGTGTTGGGGTGATGGTAGCGGTGTTGGGATGATGGTAGGGGTGTTGTGGTGATGGTAGGGGTGTTGGGTGATGGTAGGGGTGTTGGGGTGATGGTTAGGGGTGTTGGGGTGATGGTAGGGATGTTGGGGTGATGGTAGGGGTGTTGGGGTGATGGTAGGGGTGTTGGGGTGATGGTAGGGGTGTTGGGTGATGGTAGGGGTGTTGGGGTGATGGTAGGGATGTTGGGGTGATGGTAGGGGTGTGTTGGGGTGATGGTAGGGGTGTTGGGGTGATGGTAGGGGTGTTGTGGTGATGGTAGGGGTGTTGGGGTGATGGTAGGGGTGTTGGGTGATGGTAGGGGTGTTGGGGTGATGGTAGGGGTGTTGTGGTGATGGTAGGGGTGTTGGGGTGATGGTAGGGGTGTTGTGGTGATGGTAGGGGTGTTGGGTGATGGTAGGGGTGTTGGGGTGATGGTAGGGATGTTGGGGTGATGGTAGGGGTGTTGGGGTGATGGTAGGGGTGTGTTGGGGTGATGGTAGGGGTGTTGTGGTGATGGTAGGGGTGTGTTGGGGTGATGGTAGGGGTGTTGGGGTGATGGTAGGGGTGTTGGGGTGATGGTGAAGGTGTGGATAAACAATTGTAATTCTAAAGGAAAATGTTAGGAGCTGAGACCTGATCCCCAGAAAAAAAAATAGTAAGTACACCTCGTCCTGTACACCTCGGCGTGTACACCTCGTCCTGTACACTCGGTCGGCGTGTACACTCGTCCTGTACACCCTCGGCGTGTACACCTCGTCCTGTACACCTCGGCGTGTACACCTCGTCCTGTACACCTCGTCCTGTACACCTCGGCGTGTACACCTCGTCCTGTACACCTCGGCGTTGTACACTCGGCGTGTACACCTCGTCCTGTACACCTCGGCGTGTGTACACCTCGTCCTGTACACCTCGGCGTGTACACCTCGTCCTGTACACCTCGGTCGGCGTGTACACCTCGTCCTGTACACCTCGGCGTGTACACCTCGTCCTGTACACCTCGTCCTGTACACCTCGGCGTGTACACCTCGTCCTGTACACCTCGGCGTGTACACCTCGTCCTGTACACCTCGGTCGGCGTGTACACCTCGTCCTGTACACCTCGGTCGGCGTGTACACCTCGTCCTGTACACCTCGGCGTGTACACCTCGTCCTGTACACCTCGTCCTGTACACCTCGGCGTGTACACCTCGTCCTGTACACCTCGGCGTGTACACCTCGGCGTGTACACCTCGTCCTGTACACCTCGGCGTGTACACCTCGTCCTGTACACTCGGCGTGTACACCTCGTCTTGTACACCTCGGCGTGTACACCTCGGCGTGTACACCTCGGCGTGTACACCTCGGCGTGTTCACCTCATACCTCGTCCTGTACACCTCGGCGTGTACACCTCGTCCTGTACACCTCGGCGTGTACACCTCGTCCTGTACACCTCGTCCTGTACACCTCGTCCTATACACCTCGGCGTGTACACCTCGGCGTGTACACCTCGTCCTGTACACCTCGGCGTGTACACCTCGGCGTGTACACCTCGGCGTGTACACCTCGTCCTGTACACCTCGGGGGTGTACACCTCGTCCTGTACACCTCGTCCTGTACACCTCGTCCTGTACACCTCGGCGTGTACACCTCGGCGTGTACACTTCGATCAGTACTCTCAAAAATACTGGCTGCTGGAATTTAATCCAGAAAAATGCAAATACTGAAGACCAGACACGGAATACAGCCAGGCAAGAAATATGGCCACACACACACGCACAAAACACACACACACACACCACACGCACACACAACACACACACACACACACACACTCACACACACACACACACACACACACAACACACACCACACACACACACACACGAGGAGGGGTTTATGGAAATTCAACTGACGACACTGGAGGACAGGAGAGATAGGGGAAGACATGATTAACGGCATATAAAATACTGTCAGGAATAGGCAGGCGGACAGAGACAGGCTGTTCCAGAGATGGGACACGGCAACAAGGGGTCACAATTGGAAGCTAAAGACTCAGATGAGTACAGAGATGTTAGGAAGTATTTCTTCAGGCAGGGTTGTCAGAAAGTGGAATAGTCTGGAAAGTGATGTAGTGGAGGCAGGATCCATACATAGCTTTAAGAAGAGGTACAATTAAAGCTCACAGAGCAGGGAGTGTGTGATCTAGTAGCGACCAGTAAAGAGGCGGGACCAGGAGCTATGAATCGACCCCTGCAACCACAATTAGGTGAGTACACACACAGAAGAGCTCTCAAAACCTGTGTCTCACAACACGAGAAGGTTGAAGCCTTATCAAGGAGCACAACAGAGTGAGGCTCCAACAACACGCACACCGCACAAAGCCTGGGTCAGATATCACACAAGCACGCCAGATATCATATGACCCGCTTAATTAAGAGGCTGCTATCGCACTTTCCCGTTCCCTGCAGCCAGACCCGGGGTCGCGTTCACCGCGAGGTTAGACCAGGCAGCTCTTTCCTAGAGTCGCGTTGCCTCAGCGTTCCTTCCCTGCCAGCGTGGTTCGGGGTCGCGTTCCCCGCGAGGGGAGTGTGGGCAACTGTTCGCGTTGTGTCCTGGTCTGGACAAATAGTTCAGGTTACACCAGACAGCGCCTGAGGCAGAATAAAAGTGAATAGCAATTAATGTTTGTATTTCATTGCCTCTTGTCATTTCATCGACGTCACTGAGCAGCTGTCAGCAATTAACATGGGCCGGACCAATGACCAGATGTGATTGGTAACCAAATCTAACTAGTGACCAGACCAGTGACCAAATAATGAATTTGACAAGTGCAACATTTGGGTATTTTACTTGTAGACGTTTCGTCATCAATACAATACATGAATTTCACATGAAGACTAGAAATATATGCAGAAGACAGTAGAAGACAAGCTAAACAGTTATTCATCCCAGGAGCAAGTGATGAGCACAGGCGGGAAGATTGGTGCTTATATACTGCGTCAGATGAGGACGGGCAGCAGGCGAAAAAAATTGTCACTGGTAGGTGGGACTTCCGTGTGGAAGTAAGTCATGCCCACGAGTTGAACCAGGGGTAAGTTGTGGTGATGTCCTCTGTACCAAGATTCCATGATGTTGCTGTGTCTGACACGTTGAATATCAGTGGTATACAGTACCTACAACATGATGAATTAGGCACATGTTCAACTTCTGGGTAGGTGAAATTCCGCAGGGAAGTCCCGCCTACCAGTGACAATGTCTTCGTCTGCTGCCCGTCCATCATCTAAGCTCCTCTCTTCCTGCCTGTGCTTCAGATTCTTCTAGTTTGCGGCTGCTCCTAGGCTAAGGGACTGATTATCTCGTCTTCTAATGTCTTCTGTATATATTTCTAGTTTTCAAATTTTGTCCATGTATTGTACTGATAAAAGCCACTGTATTGCGAAACGTCTTCAAGTAAATATATTTACCACGAAGTTGTACATGTGCCTAATTCTTCATCTTGTCGGTATTGAATATCACTGATATATAGAGACCAGATCTAAATGGTTACCGGATCAGCTACCAGATCAAACTGGTGACCAGACCGGTGGTCAGATCTGAGATCTGGTGACCAGACCAGTGGTCAGATCTGAGATCTGGTGACCAGACCAGTGGCCAGATCTAACTGGCGACCAGATCTGACTAATGACTTGAGAAGACGTACAACTACAGAACACTGAAGGCGGCCGCTAGAATTTTTACAGAAAGTGAAAATGATAATTCCCAGACTTCCCTATTTCTCCGGACTCCCCGCAGTCCACCAAGAAAACAATCCATCCGGACCTATTACCCAAGTTATGAACTCCTTCTCGTATACACTCACAGAACGCCTCAACTAGTTACTCTCTTCATTTCTAGAATAATTCTCCGATTTTCCCCCCTCGCTTTACATTCGGAGAATCCTATTGGTACAATAAGTACGATCAAGCCATGTAACGAGATAGTTAGTCAGGAACTTCATCCACATTGAAGTCAAATTTCCTAATAATATCCAGAAAATCATAGACTTAACAACAATCTGCGAATCATCTGATGCATTTTCTATCAGAAAAAAAGTGGATAAGAGGTGCACTCTCTTCTGTGTTGTCAAACTTGTTAGTCGAGTATATGGAGAAACAAACACTCCAGACGATCAAACTGTCACTTGTGAATTGCCATACACACATTGATGACATTGTCATAAATGGGAACAGAAATGGAGTAATATTTACACCTTTCTCGAGAAGCTGAATCATATGGTTCACTCTATTAAATTTAAAGTTACGTGTTAGTCTATGAAAAGTGAGCCATAAACACTTCACCGTGTACAAGTTGCCTCGAGACACTTCACCGTGTACAAGTTGCCTCGAGACACTTCACCGTGAACAGGAAGCGGCCCTTCGTTGTTCACAATTTACATAAACGACAAAGATGAGGGAATAAATAGCGACATAAGCAAATTTGCTGATGATACCAAAATACGCCGTCCAGTTCATTCTAATGAGGACATTAGAGCACTCCAGGATGATTTGAATAGACTGATGCAATGGTTGGAGAATTGGCGGATGCAGTTTAATATAGAAAGGATGATAACCATGCCAGATATAAACTAAATGATGTAGATCTTAATATTACTCATTGCGAAAAGGTTTTAGGAGTTCTGATTAACTGTAATCTGAAACCAAGACAACAGTGCATAAGTGTTCGCAATAAAGCTAACAGAATCCTTGGCTTCATATCAAGAAGCATAAATAATAGAAGTCCTCAGGTTGTTCTTCAACTCTATATATCCTTGGTTAGGCCTCATTTAGATTATGCTGCACAGTTTTGGTCACCGTATTACAGAATGGATATAAATGTACTGGAAAACGTACAGAGGAGGATGACAAAGTTGATCCCATGTATCAGAAATCTTCCCTATGAGGATAGACTGAGGGCCCTGAATCTGCACTCTCTAGAAAGGCGTAGAATTAGGGGGGATATGATCGAGGTGTATAAATGGAAAACAGGAATAAATAAAGGGGATGTAAATAGCGTGCTGAAAATATCGAGCCTAGGCAGGACTTGCAGCAATGGTTTTAAGCTGGAAAAATTTAGATTCAAGAAAGATATAGGAAAGCACTGGTTTGGTAATAGATTTGTGGAAGAGTGAAACTCCCGAGTACCGTTATAGAAGCCAAGACTTTGTGTAATTTAAAAAATAGGTTAGATAAATACATGAGTGGGTGTGGGTGGGTGTGAGCTGGACCTGACTAGCTGCTGCTACTCGGTCAGAAGCCGTGCTCCTTAAATGGAGGTGACCTGACTGGGTGCGCCATTGATCTGAGCCAGGGGTTGACATGGACCTGCCCCGCATGGGTCAGTAGGCCTGTACGGTGTACAGGAAGCCCACAAACTCAGCACTCACCTAGGCTACACCAAGCAGAGGTAACAGTCTCACTCCTTCATCAAGATAACTTAACCACCTGGGAATAATTCTCCAAGTTATGATAACAAGTTTGCTTTATCTAAGTTGGGCTCGTCCAGGTTGAAAAATATAAATACCTTGAGTAGTGACAAAGATGAGCAAGGCAAGTTGTCCAGGGAGGGCCATCATCCCTGGAGTGCCATCATCCCTGGAGTGCCATCATCCCTGGAGTGCCATCATCCCTGGAGTGCCATCATCCCTGGAGTGCCATCATCCCTGGAGTGCCATCATCCCTGGAGTGCCATCATCCCTGGAGTGCCATCATCCCTGGAGTGCCATCATCTCTGGAGTGCCATCATCCCGGGAGTACCATCATCCAGGGAGTACCATCATCCCAGGAGTGCCATCATCCCTGGAGTGCTATCATCCCTGGAGTGCCATCATCCCTGGAGTGCCATCATCCCTGGAGTGCCATCATCCCTGGAGTGCAATCATCCCTGGAGTGCCATCATCCCTGGAGTGCCATCATCCCTGGAGTGCCATCATCCCTGGAGTGCCATCATCCCTGGAGTGCCATCATCCCTGGAGTGCCATCATCCCTGGAGTGCCATCATCCCTGGATTGCCATCATCCCTGGAGTGCCATCATCCCTGGAGTGCCATCATCCCTAGAGTGCCATCATCTCTGGAGTGCCATCATCCCGGGAGTGCCATCATCCAGGGAGTACCATCATCCCATGAGTGCCATCATCCCTGGAGTGCCATCATCCCTGGAGTGCCATCATCCCTGGAGTACCATAATCCCTGGAGTGCCATCGTCCCTGGAGTGCAATCATCCCTGGAGTGCCATCATCCCTGGAGTGCCATCATCCCTGGAGTGCAATCATCCAGGGAGTGCCATCATCCCTGGAGTGCCATCATCCCTGGAGTGCCATCACCCCTGGAGTGCCATCATCCCTGGAGTGCCATCATCCCTGGAGTGCCATCATCCCTGGAGTGCCATCATCTCTGGAGTGCCATCATCCCGGGAGTACCATCATCCAGGGATTACCATCATCCCAGGAGTGCCATCATCCCTGGAGTGCCATCATCCCTGCAGTGCCATCATCCCTGGAGTGCCATCATCCCTGGAGTGCATCATCCCTGGAGTGCATCATCCCTGGAGTGCCATCATCCCTGGAGTGCCATCATCCCTGGAGTGCCATCATCCTGGAGTGCCATCATCCCTGGAGTGCCATCATCCTGGAGTGCCATCATCCCTGGATGCCATCATCCCTGGAGTGCCATCATCCCTGGAGTGCCATCAGCCCAGAGTGCCATCATCTCTGGAGTGCCATCATCCCGGAGTGCCATCATCCAGGGAGTACCATCATCCCAGGAGTGCCATCATCCCTGGAGTGCCATCATCCCTGGAGTGCCATCATCCCTGGAGTACCATCATCCCTGGAGTGCCATCATCCCTGGAGTGCAATCATCCCTGGAGTGCCATCATCCCTGGAGTGCCATCATCCCTGGAGTGCCATCATCCCTGGAGTGCCATCATCCCTGGAGTGCCATCATCCCTGGAGTGCCATCATCCCTGGAGTGCCATCATCCCTGGAGTGCCATCATCCCTGGAGTGCCATAATCCCTGGAGTGCCATCATCCCTGGATTGCCATCATCCCTGGAGTGCCATCATCCCTGGAGTGCCATCATCCCTGGAGTGCCATCATCTCTGGAGTGCCATCATCCCGGGAGTACCATCATCCAGGGAGTACCATCATCCCAGGAGTGCCATCATCCCTGGAGTGCCATCATCCCTGGAGTGCCATCATCCCTGGAGTGCCATCATCCCTGGAGTACCATCATCCCTGGAGTGCCATCATCCCTGGAGTGCAATCATCCCTGGAGTGCCATCATCCCTGGAGAGCCATCAACCCGAGAGTGCAGTCATCCTGAGAGTGCCATCATCCCGGGAGTGCCATCATCCTGGGAGTACCATCATCACGGGAGTACCATCATCCCGGGAGTACCATCATCCTGGGAGTACCATTGTCCCTGGAGTACCATCATTCTGGGAGTACCATCATCCCTGGAGTACCATCATCCCGGGAGTACCATCATCCTGGGAGTACCATCATCCCGGGAGTATCATCATCCTGGGAGTACCATCATCCCGGGAGTACCATCATCCCGGGAGTACCATCATCCCGGGAGTACCATCATCCCGGGAGTACTATCATCCCGGGAGTACCATCATCCCGGGAGTACCATCATCCCGGGAGTACCATCATCCAGGGAGTACCATCATCCCGGAGTAATACCATCATCTCGGGAGTACCATCATCCCGGGAGTACTATCATCCTGGGAGTACCATCATCCCGGGAGTACCATCATCCCGGGAGTACCAACATCCCGGGAGTACCATAACCCGGGAGTACCATCATCCCGGGAGTATCATCATCCCGGGAGTACTCTCATCCCTGGAGTACCATCATCCCGGGAGTACCATCATCCCGGGAGTACCATCATCCCGGGAGTAGCATCATCCCGGGAGTATCATCGTCCCGGGAGTACCATCATCCCGGAAGTGCCGTCATCCCAGGAGTACCATCATCCCGGGAGTGCCATCATACCGGGAGTACCAACATCCGGGGAGTACCATCATCCCGGGAGTACCATCATCCTGGGAGTACCATCATCCCGGGAGTATCATCATCCTGGGAGTACCATCATCCCGGGAGTACCATCATCCCGGGAGTACCATCATCCCGGGAGTACCATCATCCCGGGAGTACTATCATCCCGGGAGTACCATCATCCCGGGAGTACCATCATCCCGGGAGTACCATCATCCAGGGAGTACCATCATCCCGGGAGTACCATCATCCCGGGAGTAACATCATCCCGGGAGTACCATCATCTCAGGAGTGCCATCATCCCGGGAGTACCATGATCGCGGGAGTACCCTCATCCCGGGAGTACCAACATCCCGGGAGTACCATCATCCCGGGAGTAACATCATCCCGGGAGTACCATCATCTCAGGAGTGCCATCATCCCGGGAGTACCATGATCCCGGGAGTACCCTCATCCCGGGAGTACCAACATCCCGGGAGTACCATCATCCCGGGAGTACCATCATCCCGGGAGTACCAACATCCCGAGAGTACCATCATCCCGGGAGTACCATCATCCCGGGAGTACCATCATCCCGGGAGTACCATCATCCCGGGAGTACCATCATCCCGGGAGTACCATCATCCCGGGAGTACCATCATCCAGGGGTACCATCATCCCTGGAGTATACCATCATCCGGAAGTCCATCATCCGGAGTATTCATCCTGGGAAGTACCATCATCCCGGGAGTACCATCATCCCGGAGTACCATCATCCGGGAGTAGCCATCATCCCGGGAGTACCATATACCCGGGAGTACTCATCATCCGGATACCTCATCCCGGGAGTACCATCATCCCGGGAGTACCATCATCCGGGTAGTACCATCATCCCGGGGAGTACCATTATCCCGGGAGTATCATCATCCCGGGAGTACCATCATCCCGGGAAGTAGCCATCATCCCGGGAGTACCATCATCCCGGGAGTACCATCATCCCGGGAGTACCATCATCCCGGGAGTACCATTATCCCTGGAGTACCATCATCCGGAGTACCATCATCCGGGAGATACCATCATCCCGGGAGTACGCATCATCCAGGGAGTATCATCCATCCCGAGAGTACCATCATCCCGGGAGTACATCATCCCGGGAGTACCATCATCCGTGGTAGTACCAATCATCCGGGAGTACCATCATCCGGGAGT
The DNA here is from genome assembly GCF_026875155.1 of Cherax quadricarinatus. NCBI lineage: Eukaryota > Metazoa > Arthropoda > Malacostraca > Decapoda > Parastacidae > Cherax > Cherax quadricarinatus. The sequence goes on from NC_069401.1 coordinate 10,733,043, forward strand.
ACCATCATCCCGGGAGTACGATCATCCACGGGAGTATCATCATCCCGGGAGAGTACCATCACTCTCCGGGAGTCCTATCCCGAGTACCATCATCCGGGAGTACCATCATCCGGAGACAGTACTCATCATCCCGGGAGTACCTACCTTCAATCCCGGGAGTACCATCATCCCGGGATAGTACCATCATCCCGGGAGTACCATCCTAGACTCTCATCCTGGATACCACATCCGGGGTCACATCCGGGGTAATCTCCCGGAGTACCATCATCCGGGAGTATCATCATCCCGGAGTACCATCATCCGGATCGTCATCCCGGGAGTACCATCATCCTGGGAGTACCCATCATCCCGGGAGTACCATCATCCCGGGAGTATCCGTACCTCTGGGAGTACCACACCGGGAGTACCATCATCCGGGCAAGTACCATCTCCGGAGTATCATCATCCGATGAGTACCAACATCCGAGTCATCACTCGGGGAAGTACCATCATCCGGGAGTACCATCATCCGGGAGTACCATCATCCCGTGGAAGTAGTAACCATCATCCCGGGAGTACCATCATCCCGGGAGTACATCATCCCGAGAGTACCATCATCCGGGAGTACATCATCCCGGGAGTACCATCATCCCGGAGTGACACTCATCCCGGGAAGTACCATCATCCGGGAGTACCATCATCCGGGAGTACCATCATCCCGGAGTACACATATCCCGGGAGTACCATCATCCCGGGAGTACCAACATCCGGGAGTACCATCATCCCGGGGAGTATCCACATCCCGGGAGTATCATCATCCCGAGAGACCATCATCCCGGGGAGTACCATCATCCGGGAGTACCATCATCCTGGGAGTACCATCATCCCAGGGAGTACCATCATCCGGGAGTACCATCACGGGAGTACCATCATCCCGGAGAGTACCATATCCCGGGAGTACCATCATCCCGGGAGTCATATCCCGGATCCATACCGGGAGTACCTTCATCCGGGATAGTACCATCATCCTGGAGTCCATCACAGGGAGTACTACCATACATCACCCGGGAGTTACCATCATCCCGGGAGTACCATCATCCATGGAGTATCCTCAATCCGAGGAGTACCATCATCGGGGTACCATCATCCGGGAGTACCATCATCCGGGAGTACCATCTCCCTGGGGTACCATCATCCAGGAGTACCATCATACCCGGGGTACCAACATCCGGGAGTACCATCATCCCGGAGTATCATCATCCCGGCATCCAAGTCCATCATTCGGGAGTACCATCATCCTGGGAGTGCCATCATCCAGGGAGTACCATCATCCCGGGAGTACCATCATCCGGGAGTATCATCATCCGGGAGTACCAATCTTCATCACCGGGAGTACCATCATCCAGGAATGAGTACCATCATCCGGGAGTCCATCATCCGGGAGTACCATCATCCGTGAGTATCATCATCCGGGAGTACCATCATCCCGGGTTCTACTCATCCTGACATCCCGGGAGTACCATCATCCGGGAGTACCATCATCCGGGATCATATCCCGGGAGTACCAATCATCCCGGGAGTATCCATCATCCGGGAGTACCATCATCCGGGAGTACCATCATCCCGGAGTACATCATCCCGGGAGTACCATCATCCCGGGAGTACCATCATCCGTGGAGTACCATCATCCGGGAGTACCACATCCGGGAGTACCATCATCCCGGGAGTACCATCATCCCGGGAGTACCATCATCCGGGAGTACCATCATCATCGGGAGTACCATCATCCCGGGGGTACCATCATCCGGGGAGTACCATCATCCCGGGAGTACATCATCCGGGAGTACCACATCCGGGATGCTACCATCATCCCGTGGTTATCATCATACCGGAGTATCCATCATTCGGGAGTACCATCATCCTGGGAGTCCATCATCCGGGAGTACCATCATCAGGGGAGTACCATCATCCGGGAGTATCATCATCCGGGAGTACCACATACCGGGAGTACCACATCCCGGAGTACCATCATCCCGGAGTACCATCATCCTGGGAGTACCATCATCCGGGAGTACCATCATCCTGGGAGTACCATCATCCGGGAGTACCATCATCCGGGAGTACCATCATCCGGGAGTACCATCATCCCGGGAGTACCACATCCCGGGAGTACATCATCCCGGGAGTACCATCATCCGGGTCCATCATCCGGAGTACCATCATCCCGGGAGTACCATCATCCGGGAGACCATCATCCGGGAGTACCACCCATACATCATCCCGGAGTTCTTCATCCGGGAAGTACATCATCCGGGAGTACCATCATCCGGGAGTACCATCATCCAGGGAGTACCATCATCCGGGAGTACCACTCCGGGTTACATCTCCCAGTAACATCCCGATACCATCATCGGGAGTACCATCATCCGGGAGTTCCATCATCCGGGAGTACCATCATCCGGGAGTACCATCATCTCGGGAGGTACCATCATCCCGGGAGTACCATCATCCCGGGGAGTACCATCATCCCGGAGTACCATCATCCCGGGAGTACCAATCAGTACTCACTGGGAGTACCATCATCCCGGGAGTACCATCATCCGGGAGTATCACATCCCGGAGTACCCATCAGGGAGTACCATCATCCCGGGAGTACATCATCCCGGGAGTACCATCATCATACCATCCGGGAGTACCATCATCCAGGGAGTACCATCATCCCGGGAGTACCATCATCCGGGAGTACATCATCCCGGGAGTACCATCATCCGGAGTACCATCACCCGGGAGTACCATCATCCCGGAGTACCATCATCCAGGGAGTACCATCATCCCGGGAGTACCATCATCCGGGATCATCATCCGGAGTACCATCATCCGGGAGTACCACATCCGGGAGTACCACATCCGGAGTACCATCATCCGGGAGTACCATTCATCCCGGGAGTACCATCATCCCGGGAGTACCATCATCCAGGAGTACCTCCGGGATCCATACCGGGAGTACCATCATCTCGGGAGTATCATCATCCGGGAGTTACCATCATCCCGGGAGAGTACCATCATCCCGGAGTACCACTCCCGGAGTACCATCATCCCGGGAGTACCATCTCCGGGAGTACCAATCCAGGGAGTACATCATCCGATACCATATCCGGAGTACCATCATCCCGGGAGTACCAAACATCCGGGAGTACCATCATCCCGGGAGTACATCATCCGGGAGTACCATCATCTCCGGGAGTACCATCATCCCGGGAGGTACCATCATCCCGGAGTACATCATCCCGGTAGAGTACCACATCCGGGAGTACCATCTCCCGGAGTACCATCATCCGGGAGTACCAACATCCGGGAGTACCATCATCCGGGTACCATCATCCCGGGAGTACCATCTCCGGGAGTACCATCATCCTGGGAGTACCATCATCCCGGGAGTACCATCATCTCGGGAGTATCATCATCCGGGAGTACCAACATCCCGGAGACCTCAAGTACCATCATCCCGGAGTACCATCATCCGGGAGTACCATCATCCGGGAGTACCATCATCCGGGAGTACCATCATCCGGATGAGTACCATCATCCGGGAGTACCATCATCCGGGAGTACCATCATCCCGGGAGTACCATCATCCCGGGAGTACCATCATCCCGGGAGTACCATCATCCCGGGAGTACCATCATCCCGGGAGTACCATCATCCCGGGAGTACCATCATACCGGGAGTACCAACATCCCGGGAGTACCATCATCCGGGATACCATCATCCCGGGCAGTACCATCATCCGGGAGTACCAATCATCTGGGAGTACCATCATCCCGGGAGTACCATCATCCCGGGAGTACCATCATCCGGGAGTACCATCATCCTGGGAGTACCATCATCCCGGGAGTACCATCATCCGTGAGTATCATCATTCCCGGGAGTACCATTCATCCGGGAGTACCATCATCCGGGAGTACCATCATCCCGGGAGTACCATCATCCTGGGAGTACCATCATCCCGGAGTACCAACATCCGGGAGTACCACATCCGGGGTACCATCATCCGGGAGTACCATCATCCCGGGAGTACCATCATCCGGGGAGTACCATCATCCCGGGAGTACCATCATCCGGGAGTACCAACATCCGGGGAGTACCATCATCCCGGGAGTACCATCATCCCGGAGTACCATCATCTTTCATCATCGGAGTACCATCATCCCGGGAGTACCATCATCCCGGGAGTACCATCATCCCGGGAGTACCATCATCCCGGGAGTACCATCATCCCGGGAGTACCATCATACCGGGAGTACCAACATCCAGGGAGTACCATCATCCCGGGAGTACCATCATCCTGGGAGTACCATCATCCCGGGAGTACCATCATCCTGGGAGTACCATCATCCCGGGAGTACCATGATCCCGGGAGTACCATCATGCCGCGAGTACCATCATCTCGGGAGTACCATCATCTCGGGAGTACCATCATCCCGGAAGTACCATCATCCCGGGAGTACCATCATCCCGGGAGTACGATCATTCTGAAAGTACCATCATCCTGCGAGTACCATCATCCCGGGAGTACCATCATCTTGGTAGTTCTATCATCCTGGATGTACCATCATCCTGTGAGTACCATCATCCCATGAGTACCGTCATTCTGGGAGTTCTGTCATCGCTGGAGTACCATCATTCTTGGAGTACAATCATCCTGGGAGAACCATCATCCAGGGAATGCCATCATCCTGGGAGTTCTATCATCCTGGGAGTACCATCATCCTGGGAATACCATCATCCCGGAAGTGCCATGGTACTGGGAGTGCCATCAACCCGTGAGTGCTATGGTCCTGGGAGTGCTATCATCCCGGGAGTGCCATGGTTCTGGGAGTGCCATCACCAGAAGTGCCATAGTTCTCGGAATGCCATGGCCCTGGGAGTGATATCATCCCGGGAGTGCCATGGTCCTGGGAGTGTCATCACCACAGAAGTGCCATAGTTCTCGGAATGCCATGGCCCTGGGAGTGCTATTATCCCGGGAGTGCCATGGTTCTGGGAATGCCATCACCACAGAAGTGCCATAGTTCTCGGAATGCCATGTCCCTGGGAGTGCTATCATCCCGGGAGTGCCATGATCCTGAGAGTTTACCTAGAGTTTACCTGGAGAAGGTTTCGGAGGTCAACGCCCCCGCGACCCGGTCTGAGATCAGTCCTCATGGTATATCAGGGTTTTATCAACCAGGCTGTTGCTGCTTGCCGCACACAAGCTGACGTACGAACCATAGCCCGGTTGGTCAGGTACTGACTTTAGGTGCTTGTCCAGTGCCTTCTTGAAGACAGTCAGGGATCTATTGGTAATCCCCCTTATGTATGCTGGGAGGCAATTGAACAGTCTTGGGCCCCTGACACTTATTGTGTTGTCTCTCAGTGTACTCGTGGCGCCCCTGCTTTTCATCGGGGGAATGTTGCATCTCCTGCCGAGTCTTTTGTTTTCATATGGAGTGATTTTCGTGTTGTATGGTTAGAATTTGTGGTATACCCTGACACTTTTTTAATTTCTTCAAGTTTCCCATATCTGAGTAGTTGAAATTTCTCCTCGTTGAACTTCATATTGTTTTGAGTGACCCATTCGAAGATTTGGTTGATGTCCACTTGGAGTCTCGCGGTGTCTTCGATGGAATGCCATGGTCCTGGGAGTGTCATGATTCGGGAGTGAAGGAAAGAGTTCAAGCCATTACTTGTCTGTTTCCTGTCACACCAATAATAACAGTTTTTTCTTCAAAAACCACGAGACACCTGTTACCAGGGAGATGCCAGGTGTTTACCAGACACCTGTCACCAGGGAGAGGCCAGGTGTTTACCAGACACCTGCCACCAGGGAGAGGCCAGGTGTTTACCAGACACCTGTCACCAGGGAGAGGCCAGGTGTTTACCAGACACCTGCCACCAGGGAGAGGCCAGGTGTTTACCAGACACCTGTCACCAGGGAGAGGCCAGGTGTTTACCAGACACCTGTCACCAGGAAAAAGTCAGGTGTTTACCAGACACCTGTCACCAGGGAGAGGCAAGGTGTTTACCAGACACCTGTCACCAGGGAGAGGCAAGTGTTTACCAGACACCTGTCACCAGAGAGAGGCCAGATGTTTAACCCCGACACCTGTTATCAGGGAGATGCCCGGGTTTTATCAGACACCTGCCAAACCCAAAGGGAAAAACCAGGTGTTTACCAGACACCTGTCAAACCCGGGAGAGACCAGGTGTTTTTCCAGACACCTGTCACCAGGGAGAGGGCCCGGTGTTTACCAGACACCTGTCACCAGGGAGAGGCCAAGTGTTTATCAGACACCTGTCACCAAGAGAGGCTAGGCGTTTACCCAGACACCTGTTACCAGGGGGATGCCCGGTGTTTATCAGACACCTGCCAAAAAGAAAAGGACCCGGTGTTTACCAAACACCTGTCACGAAGGGAAGCCAGGTGTTTGCCAGACACCTGCCACCAGGGAGAATCATGTGTTTACCAGACATCTGTCACCAGGGAGAGGCCAGGGTTTTTCAAACACCTGTCCACCAGGGAGGCCAGTGTTTTACCAAACACCTGTCACCCAGGGAGAGACCAGGTGTTTACCAAAGGGACCTGTCACCAGGGAGAATTCAGGTGTTTACCAGACACCTTCACCAGGGAGAGGCCAGGTGTTTACCAAACACATTTCACCAGGGAGAGGCCAGGTGTTTACCAGACACCTGTCACCAGGGGGAGGCCAGGTGTTTACCAGAAAACCTGTCACCAGGGAAAAGTCAGGTGTTTAACCAGACACCTGTCACCAGGGAGAGGCCAGTGTTTACCAACACCTTCACCAGAGAGAGGGCCCCGGTGTTTAACCAGACACCTGTCACCAGGAGAGGCAAGTGTTTACCAGACACCTGTCACCAGAGAAGGCCAGGTGTTTACCAGAACACCTCCCTAGCGAGAGGTTAGGTGTTTCCCAACAAACCTGGCACAGGGACGGGTAAGTGTTTACCAGACACCTGTCACCAGGAAGAGGGCAGGCTTTTACAAGACACCTGTCACCAGGGAGAAGTCAGGTGTTTTACCAGACACCTGTCACCAGGGAGAGGCCAGGTGTTTACCAGACACATGACACTAAGGAGAGGTCAGGTGCTTACCAGACATCTGTCACCAGGGGGAGGCCAGGTGTTTACCAGGCACCTATCACCAGGGAGAAACCAGGTGTTTACGAGACACCTGTCACCAGGGAGAGGCCAGGTGTTTACAAGGCACCTGTCACTAGGGAAAGGTCCCGTGTATCCCAGACACCGTCACCAGGGGAAGGCCTGGTGTTTACCAGACAACTATCTCCAGGGAGAGCGCAGGCTTTTGCAAGACACCTGTCACCAGGGAGAAGTCAGGTGTTTACCAGACACCTGATACTAGGGAGAGGTCAGGTGTTTACCAGACACCTGTCACCACGGGAGGCCAGGTGTTTACCAGACACCTGTCACCAGGTAGAGGCCAGTGTTTACAAGACACCTGTTACCAGGGAGATGCCAGGTGTTTACCAGACACCTGTCACCAGGGAGAGGTCAGGTGTTTACCAGACACCTGTCACCAGGGAGAGGCAAGTGTTTACCAGACACCTGTCACCAGAGAGAGGCCAGATGTTTACCAGACACCTGTTACCAGGGAGATGCAAGGTGTTTATCAGACACCTGCCACCAAGGAAAGACCAGGTGTTTACCAGACACCTGTCACCAGGGAGAGACCAGTGTTTACCAGACACCTTCACCAGGGAGAGGCCAGGTGTTTACCAGAAAATCTGTCACCAGGGAGAGGCCAAGTGGGTTTTTCAGACACCTTCACCAAAAGAGAGGCTAGGCGTTTACCAGACAGCTTTTACCAGGGAGATGCCAGGTGTTTATCAGACACCTGCCACAAGAAAAGACCAGGTGTTTACCAAACAAACCCGTCACAAGGGAAGCCAGGTGTTTGCCCAAAACCTGCCACCAGGGAGAAGTCATGTGTTTTTCCAGACATCTGTCACCAGGGAGAGGGCCAGTGTTTACCAACACCGTCACCAGGGGAGGCAAGTGTTTACCAACACCTGTCAAACCCGAGAGGGGGCCAGGTGTTTACCAGACACCTGTCACCAGGGAGAGGCAAGTGTTTACCAACACCTGTCACCAGAGAAGGCCAGGTGTTTACCAGACACCTGTCACTAGCGAGAGGTTAGGTGTTTCCAAGACACCTGTCACCAGGGGACGGCTAAGTGTTTACCAGACACCTGTCACTAGCGAGAGGTTAGGTGTTTCCAAGACACCTGTCACCAGGGAGAATCAGGTGTTTACCCCGACACCTGTCACCAGGAGAGGCCAGGTGTTTACCAGGCAAACCAAACCCCCAAAGGGGGAAACCAGGTGTTTACGAGACACCTGTCACCAGGGAGAGGCCAGGTGTTTACCAGGCACCTATCACCAGGGAGAAACCAGGTGTTTACGAGACACCTGTCACCAGGGAGAGGCCAGGTGTTTACAAGGCACCTGTCACTAGGGAAAGGTCAGGTGTATCCCAGACACCTGTCACCAGGGGAAGGCCTGGTGTTTACCAGACAACTATCACCAGGGAGAGCGCAGGCTTTTGCAAGACACCTGTCACCAGGGAGAAGTCAGGTGTTTACCAGACACCTGATACTAGGGAGAGGTCAGGTGTTTACCAGACACCTGTCACAACGGGGAGGCCAGGTGTTTACCAGACACCTGTCACCAGGTAGAGGCCAGGTGTTTACAAGACACCTGTTACCAGGGAGATGCCAGGTGTTTACCAGACACCTGTCCACCAGGGAGATGCCAGGTGTTTACCAGACACCTGTCACCAAGAGAGGCCAGGTGTTTACCAGACACCTTCACCAGGAGAGGCCAGGTGTTTACCAGACACCTGTCACCGGGAGAGGGCCAGGTGTTTACCAGACACCTGTCACCAGAGAGAGGGCCAGGGGTTTAAACCCGACAACTATCACCAGGGGGAGGCCAGGTTTACCAGACACCTGTCACCAGGGAGGCCAGTGTTTACCAGACACCTGTCACCCGGAGAGGCCCCGGTGTTTACCAGACACCTGTCACCAGAGAGAGGCCAGGTGTTTACCAGACAACTATCACCAGGGAGAGGCCAGGTGTTTACCAGACACCTGTCACCAGGGAGAGGCCAGGTGTTTACCAGACACCTGTCACCAGGGGGAAGCCAGGTGTTTACAAGACACCTGACGACACCTATAAATAATTTAATAGCCAAGATAGCATTAAATTAATTACTTTCGGAAGGTAGATCATCTCCTGTATGTTGGTGGAGGTCACAATATATAAAGTAATATTTCTAGTACCGGTTTAATGTAATATTGTAATTGGTGGATAGTAGAACTCTGTTAATTGGTGGATAGTAGAACTCTGTTAATTGGTGGATAGTAGAACTCTGTTAATTGGTGGATAGTAGAACTCTGTTAATTGGTGGATAGTAGAACTCTGTCAACACTGTAATGTAATAAGTAGCTAGTAGGTAATAGCAGAAGTTACTCTATTTAGAGCTTTACATACGAGTGCGGTTACGCAGGTTTATACAGTATATATAGTAACGTAGATGCAAGTTCCCTGGAATAATATATAAATATATATAATATATATATATATATAAATATATAAATAATATATATAAATATATATATATATATATATATATATATGTTTCTTCAAAAACCACGAGACACCTGTTACCAGGAGATCCAGGGATGCAAGTGGTGCTCTAAAGTTCCTTAAAGAGCTGGGGTGTAAAGCTCATCCTAGAAAAACCCAAAAACCACAGGGCGACCAGCTTCCTCTTTTAGAGACTCAGTGTTGCGATCCAAGAGGAAAAAGCCTGCAGCATTCTGGGCACGCGGCCCACCGCAGGGGAGCTGGACGAAGTATTCGAGATGTAGCTCTGAGTTACCTATGTTTTTTTACTGTTGTTTCTTTTGTGAATGTTTGGCCAATTATTTTGTCTTTAAATAAAACATACTTGAAATATAGGGGTGGTAGGAGAAAATTCTCAAACAGCTTCAGGGAGACCTTTGAGTTTTCCCTGAAGCAAGTTTATTATTTTCTCTGAGAATGAGGGTCCCTAGGACAGTTCTAGAGGTGGTACCTCCCTATAATAAATATATATATATATATATATAAATATATATATATAATATATATATATAAATATATATATATATAAATATATATATTATATATATATATATATATATAATATAAAATATTTTATATATATATATAAATACATATATATTTTATATATATATATATATAAATATATATATTAATATATATATATATATAAAATATTAAATATAAAATATGACTGAGTTTACTAGGAAAAGCCTGGGGAGGTTAGGCCTAGGGATTTGGTAGACTTTCTGGAACATTTTCGGACACATAGGGTCACAACACATCTGATTCATTCATTATTTTTAAAATTCCGTGAAGGCTGAGTACGTCCCGGTTTTTTATACTTAAGTACAATGGTTCCATACGTCACTAGATTACTTGACATCGACTAAAATGCTGTTTTGGGCTGACTACCGATATTACTTATTATACCCTAACTAGTTGTCTGTAAACTTTTCAGGTTCCTCCCCTCCCCCTTCCTCCCTCCCCTCGCCCTCCCGTCACCTCCCCTCCCCATCCCCCTCCCACCCCTCCCTGAAAGACCGGCCGATATTAAAACTGGTCAATTAGCAAGAACTCATTTAAAATTAAGCCCCTTTCTAAATTTTTCTCTTATATTTTTTAAATATAATTTTTTTTTTCATTGATGTTAATGTAAAAGTTAAAAATTTTTGTAGAAAAAGAACCTTTAAAAACTTACCAACCTTATTAAACAACTCAATTTAATTTAGCCAAATCCAACTAATATATTTTAAAAAATTTTTAAATAATTTAAAATAAAAAAACAAATTAAACTATTATTTTTTCTTTTGGGCTCGAATGATTTTTTGCGAAATTATTTCATGCATAAATTTTACTTGCCTTATTTGGGGCAAGAAGAGATTTTTTGTAACCAAAAAAACGCAATTTTTATACGAAAAACTATAAATTAAATAAATAATATATATATATAATATATATATATAAATATATAAATAATATATATATATATATAAATATATAAATATTTTGTATAATATAAAAAATTAAATATTATTAAAATATATATAAAAATATTATATATATATATATATAATAATATATATATATATAAATTATATATATATATTATAAAAAATTATATATATAATATATATAACTAGGGCCAAAACACTATTAGGGAGGAAAGGGGAATTTCCGGGTCATCAAAAGGGGAAGGAAACCCTTTATTGATTAATACTTTCTTTTTAAAAAAAGAAAAATGGATTAGGAAGGTTAACCATGACAATAAAATTTTAAAGTTGCAAGAAAATCAAGACCATCCAAAAGGGATTCTTTCCGGGTTATAAAACAAAATCAAGAAAAAGAAAGACCAAAAAAACTAGGTCTGGGAGCGACTCATAATGAGCAGAAATGGCTCTCTTTTAATAGTTATTTCATTCATTTTTTTCACACAGGGAAAACACATGGACCCAGAAAACCCGTAATTTTCGTCCCTGGGAAAACAAAATTTAATAATTTTTTAAAATACAAGGGGAAAAATGTAAACAAAATAAACTAAAACAAAGTAAGTCCTCGGGCCCCCGACGAACTTTATTTAAGGTACTTAAAAATTGGGAAGCACCGCAACGAACTAACCAACGACCTAAACGGGGTTGTAAGGAGGGTGGAAGAAACTAATGTAAATTTCCGTCAGGGGATGAGTTTTTCTACAAATTACCGCCAAAGCCCGATGTCTAATAGAAAATTATTAAAAAAAAGTTACAGTCGTATTATTAAAAAGTCTCTTTAACGCTTAATTTTATTTAAAAAATGTCAGCATGGATTCACAAAGGGCGTTCTTTTTCCTGACAAATATACTGACGTTTTTTCAGTAAGTATTTAAATTAAAGGACAAAGATAAATAATATGAGTTTATCTGGTTTCAGTAAGGGTGTCTGGGGCACCCAAAAAAAAGACTGAAGACAATGACAATTCAAGGGGACAGGGGGCAAGGTTCTGGGGAAGGCTGACCAATAGAAAGCAGAGCGTTTGTATTAGTGAGGCCTTGTTGTGCCGCAAGGATCAGTTCAGGGCCCGTTGTTGTTCATAATTTGCATTAATGGCCTTGATGAAGGAATTACTAGTGACAGGAGTAAATTCTCTGATGACACAAAATAGGGCGAATAATAGATTCTGAGAAGAATACCGTTGACTTTCAGAAGGATTTGGACAAATTAATGTCATGGTCTGAAAAGTGGCAGATACAGTGATTCAGTGTGGACAAGTGTAAAATCCTAATCCTTGGGAATGAAAATAACCCTCGTAGCCTCGTAGTTATAAAACAGGTGATGTAGAGTTTGATCATACAGACTGTGAATAGATTGGAATTCATGATCAAAAAAAATCTGAAGCCAAGACATCAGTGCCTAAGGTACGCAAGAGGCTAACAGATTACTTGGATTTATATCAAGAAGAATAAATACGTAGAAGAAGTCCAGAAGTTATTTTACAGCTCTATACATCACTAGTAAAGCCTCACTTAGATTATGCATTTCAGTTTTGGTCGCCATACTACAGAATAGACATAAATACATTGGAGAACATATACAGAATGACAAAATTTATCAGTTGTATAAGGAATCTGTCATACGAGGATCAACTGAGAGACATAAACCTTCACTGTCTCTTGAGAGACGTTGATGAGGAGAGACATCATTAAGTATACAAGTGGAAAATGGATATAAACAAAGGCTATATAAATATAGTACTAAGGATATCAAATCAAATAATAACTAGGTATTATGCAGGTTTCTGCATTGTGGACAAATGCGTCATAATTTTATAAATAATGTTAACAGCTGGTGGGCACTTTAAGCTAACTTTAAGTTTAAGTTAAGTCACAGCGTGACTTAGTTTCCACTGGAGTGTGGGATCAGCCTGGGGTCTGAGTGACTGTATGTGGTCACCTGGGAACAGCCTTGAATAAGCATCATGGAGGGCAAAAAAGTCCCCCAGAGCTAAGTATTCCACACTTTTTTTTTGGTCAGCAAGTTGACGCCGTAGGGTATTTTTTAGTCCACCATGATGCTTACCAGGGGTCTGTTAGAAGCCTAGCGCTTGTTGTGGAGTGGCGGAGGGAAAGTGAATTTGGGTGAGTTAATAAGGTTTTCCTAAGAAGCTAGTGAGTGGAGTGAGTTAATGGCGCCCACTGTGACCCACTGTGACCTAACACCATATTTATATATGGATATTTCTTTTTGTTTTCTTCTATGTTTTAGCCTGGCGATGACCCGATGTGTAAATGTTTAAGTGTAAAGTGCTGCAGGAAGGTTATGGGTGTTTTGTAGTGTTATATATATATATATATATATATATATATATATATATATACATATGTCGTGCCGAATATGTAAAACTGGTCAATTAGCAAGAACTCATTTAAAATTAAGTCATTTCTAAAATTTTCTCTTATACGTTTAAAGATATATTTTTTTCATTAATGTTGATGTAAAAATTTATAATTTTGCACCAAAAGGAACTTAGAAAACTTACCTAACCTTATTATAACAAGCGTAATTTATTTTAGCTTAACCAAACAAAATATATTTTAGATTTGTTTACAGTAATTTAATACTAAACAAACACAGTGAAATATATTTTTTTCGTTAGGTTCAGAATGATTTTGGCGAAATTATTGCATACACAAATTTTCACTTGTCCTATATGGCAAGATGAGCGTTGCTATTTAAGCCAAGATGGCAAGTTCTGCCTATTCGGCACGACATATATATATATATAAATATATATATATATATATATATATATATATATTATATATATATATATATATATATATATATATTATATATATATACTATAATATATATATATATATATATATATATATATATATATATATAATATATATATTATATATATTATGAATTTTAATTATTTTTCTAAAAGTGAATTTTTTCCTTATCCCTCCGATAATCAAACCTGGAGCAGTGAACACTGGTTTAGTGCTTTCTGAGGGTATCAAGGTAACCCTGGGGTAGTTTATTTTCGAATATTTTGCATTCCTTATATGCTCCTGGACAAGGCTTAAAGTCCCTTAGGTTCCTCATTTTCTTCGTAACAGAAGATATTCACTGGTTTTCTAAAAGAATTGAAGATGTGTGGAACAGTCTGTCAAAAGGTTAATAGAAATTGCAACCTAAGGTAGTTTAAAGTGAGATTAGATAAATATGTGAGTGAAAAGAACTGGGATTGATTAGTATCTGAGTGAGGTATTGCAGCACATGCTTGGGTGACTCTGGGAAAAGGCTAGACAAATAGGTGTGAGGGAATGATTTTGAGAAGAACATGCCTTGCATGGGCCAGTAGGCCTGCTGCAGTGTTCCTCCATTCTTATGTTCTTATAAGAGCTGTTTTCCTACTTCAGGTAGTCCTGCCAAACGTACAAGAAAGGTTATGACCCACAATGGACGAGTATCACCCAGGTATCTATTTACTTGGAGGTGAACAAGAGTAACATGTGTAAGAAAGTCTGCCCACACGCCTGGCCCTTCCCAGGACTCGAACCTTCGTCCTTTCAGTTATAAGTCGAGTATCCTAACACCAAGGAACTAGAAAACAGTTAATAAAGGTAGTATAATTAATGGCAATTATGAGGAATTAGAGGTGATCCATAGAAAAAGAAATACATTCACCATCACTCCTTCAATAGATTTTTTTTAAGAAGTGTGCAGACATAACAATTTAAATGACTCTTTGAGCGGCAACATCGTCATCTCTCCTTCACTGTACTTCCCACCTCCAGGACTATAACATCCCAATCCGTCTTTCACAGTGCAGGCACTGTACTTCCCACCTCCAGGACTATAACATCCCAATCCCTCCTTCACAGTGCAAGCACTGTACTTCCCACCTCCAGGACTATAACATCCCAATCCGTCTTTCACAGTGCAGGCACTGTACTTCCCACCTCCAGGACTATAACATCCCAATCCCTCCTTCACAGTGCAAGCACTGTACTTCCCACCTCCAGGACTATAACATCCCAATCCCTCCTTCACAGTGCAAGCACTGTACTTCCCACCTCAGGACTATAACATCCCAATCCCTCCTTCACAGTGCAAGCACTGTACTTCCCACCTCCAGGACTATAACATCCCAATCCCTCCTTCACAGTGCAAGCACTGTACTTCCCACTTCCAGGACTATAACATCCCAATCCCTCCTTCACAGTGCAAGCACTGTACTTCCCACCTCCAGGACTATAACATCCCAATCCCTCCTTCACAGTGCAAGCACTGTACTTCCCACCTCCAGGACTATAACATCCCAATCCGTCCTTCACAGTGCAGGCACTGTACTTCCCACCTCCAGGACTATAACATCCCAATCCCTCCTTCACAGTGCAGGCACTGTACTTCCCACTTCCAGGACTATAACATCCCAATCCCTCCTTCACAGTGCAGGCACTGTACTTCCCACCTCCAGGACTATAACATCCCAATCCCTCCTTCACAGTGCAAGCACTGTACTTCCCACCTCCAGGACTATAACATCCCAATCCGTCCTTCACAGAGCAAGCACTGTACTTCCCACCTCCAGGACTATAACATCCCAATCCGTCCTTCACAGTGCAAGCACTGTACTTCCCACCTCCAGGACTATAACATCCCAATCCGTCCTTCACAGTGCAAGCACTGTACTTCCCACCTCCAGGACTATAACATCCCAATCCCTCCTTCACAGTGCAGACACTGTACTTCCCACCTCCAGGACTATAACATCCCAATCCCTCCTTCACAGTGCAAGCACTGTACTTCCCACCTCCAGGACTATAACATCCCAATCCGTCCTTCACAGTGCAAGCACTGTACTTCCCACCTCCAGGACTATAACATCCCAATCCCTCCTTCACAGTGCAGGCACTGTACTTCCCACCTCCAGGACTATAACATCCCAATCCCTCCTTCACAGTGCAGGCACTGTACTTCCCACCTCCAGGACTATAACATCCCAATCCGTCCTTCACAATGCAGGCACTGTACTTCCCACCTCCAGGACTATAACATCCCAATCCCTCCTTCACAGTGCAAGCACTGTACTTCCCACCTCCAGGACTATAACATCCCAATCCCTCCTTCACAATGCAAGCACTGTACTTCCCACCTCCAGGACTATAACATCCCAATCCCTCCTTCACAGTGCAGGCACTGTACTTCCCACCTCCAGGACTATAACATCCCAATCCCTCCTTCACAATGCAAGCACTGTACTTCCCACCTCCAGGACTATAACATCCCAATCCCTCCTTCACAGTGCAGGCACTGTACTTCCCACCTCCAGGACTATAACATCCCAATCCCTCCTTCACAGTGCAGGCACTGTACTTCCCACCTCCAGGACTATAACATCCCAATCCCTCCTTCACAGTGCAGGGCACTGTACTTCCCACCTCCAGGACTATAACATCCCAATCCTCCTTCACAGTGCAGGCACTGTACTTCCCACCTCCAGGACTATAACATCCCAATCCCTCCTTCACAGTGCAGACACTGTACTTCCCACCTCCAGGACTATAACATCCCAATCCCTCCTTCACAGTGCAAGCACTGTACTTCCCACCTCCAGGACTATAACATCCCAATCCCTCCTTCACAGTGCAAGCACTGTATTTCTCACCTCCAGGACTATAACATCCCAATCCGTCCTTCACAGTGCAGGCACTGTACTTCCCACCTCCAGGACTATAACATCCCAATCCGTCCTTCACAGTGCAGGCACTGTACTTCCCACCTCCAGGACTATAACATCCCAATCCGTCCTTCACAGTGCAGGCACTGTACTTCCCACCTCCAGGACTATAACATCCCAATCCGTCCTTCACAGTGCAGGCACTGTACTTCCCACCTCCAGGACTATAACATCCCAATCCGTTCCTTCACAGTGCAGGCACTGTACTTCCCACCTCCAGGACTATAAACATCCCAATCCGTCCTTCACAGTGCAGGCACTGTACTTCCCACCTCCAGGACTATAACATCCCAATCCGTCCTTCACAGTGCAGGCACTGTACTTCCCACCTCCAGGACTATAACATCCCAATCCGTCCTTCACAGTGCAGGCACTGTACTTCCCACCTCCAGGACTGTAACATCCCTATCCAATAATATCTTATAGAACATCATGGTCAATATTATGATTTTCCTTCATAAAGAAGACTTCACGGGCGTCACATAGTGAAACCTGGGTGGACGACGCCGTGGAGTTTACCAGTGTGTGACGCACTACCTAGGTGCACATTGGTAAATCAAGACACATGTGCAACACTCGGTTATCTTTACTGTGAAAACGTTTCGCCACACAGTGGCTTCATCAGTCCAGTGAAAAGAAGAATGGTTGTAGATTAATGATCCTGATTTTTAATCATTCTTTTTGTATGGACTGATGAAACCACTGTGTGGCGAAACGTTTCCTCAGTAAAGATACCCAAGTGTTGCACATGTGTCTGATTTATCAACTTGTCGGTTCTCTGAGCCATTTATCTACATTAGTACTGCCAGCGTTGATACAGCCGCTGGAGTGTGGGAGCGACAGTATGGACCAGTCCGAGGCCCGTATGGGCCAGTCAAGGACCTGTACGGACCCTGGATGCGCCCATACGGTATATAGTAACTGGCCAGTACAGTAAATAGTAACCGCACATTGTGTGGATACACAGTAACCGCACATTGTGTCAGTTTATATTAACCGCACGTTGTGTGGGTATATAATAACGTCTACCGCAAAGCTTCTCTCTCTATAGTGAGTGATAGTTGTGAAGGTATCTCGGGCTGGTCTTGCAGTTTTACACGCACTTCCTGCAATTAAGTTTACTAAGCCTCTCACTGGGCAGAGGAGCTTTGAGTGAGCTTACTGTATTCCACCACTGTTATGTCTGCTAGTGTACGAGATGGTAGGAAGTCTGTCAACTGACCCCTCGTGTAGAAAGCAGATGTGTTAGTTTCTAAGCGGGTAGAAAGTCTATCAACTAACCTCTTGTGTAGAAGGCTGACAAGGAGGGTGAGACAGTAGCTGGGTTGAGTGCGTTTCCCAAGTGCCTCTCTCTTGCACGACCACCTCCACCAGACTGCCTCGTCAGAGCCTCCCTCACCTTCTTATATACGTTCACCGCGGGAGACCATCGAGCTGCCAGCTGCCCATGTTTTGGGAGTAGGGGTGCCTGGTACTCATTCAAATGGCTGGGGGACTGGAGTATTGATCTGACAGCTTTAAAATTTTTTTTGAGAGTTTTCCCCCCCAGTTGTTTTTCCACGAAATTTTTATTGGGGGAAAATTTTTTTTATGGCCCAAAAAAATTTAAAAAATTTCTTTTTGACAATTTTAAAATTTATTTTTTTATATCTGAAAACTGGGAAAGGGGATTATTGTATTTTTGATATATTTGAACTCCCGGTAACCCAAAAAGGGATAATAAACGTTCAGTGATTTTATCCAGCAGTGGACAAACACAAAACTAGTGTTGGGGGGCAGAAAAAACATGGGTTTGGGGGGTCCAGCACGCCCTGGTGGGGGTCCAGCCAGCAATGGTTTGGGGGTCCAGCAAAAGCACTGGGGGGGGTTTCCCGCACGGACGGGGGGTGGTCCGCACGAAATGGTGGGATCCGCTATCAAATGGTGGTGGTCCCAAAAACAGCCATGGTGGGTTTTCCAGCAGTTTTTTTTTGCGTTTTTGTGTTCACTCTACCTAACCCCACAGTATCGTTGTTGGTACAATCTACCTACACACTG
This sequence comes from Cherax quadricarinatus, assembly GCF_026875155.1. Classification (NCBI taxonomy): domain Eukaryota; kingdom Metazoa; phylum Arthropoda; class Malacostraca; order Decapoda; family Parastacidae; genus Cherax; species Cherax quadricarinatus. The sequence continues at coordinate 10,751,973 of NC_069401.1, forward strand.
TATCACTTTGTGTTAAAACTTTAACCCACACCGTGTATCACACTAGGTTACACTTACCTCACACCTGTTAAAACCTAGGTTAAACCCCTTTTCCCACACTCACTGTATCACACTAGGTTAAACTCTACCTAAACTCACTGTATAACCTTTGGTTTCACTCTACCTACGCTCACTGTATTTGCCCTGGTTTCAAATCTACCTACACTCACTGTATCAAAACTAGGTTTTCCCCTTACCTACATCATGTAAAACACTATGTTACACTTACCTTCCTACTGCAACCCCACTAGGTTACACTTACCTACCCCTCAATGTACCCACACTAGGTTAAAACTTTACCTCACTCACTGTATCACACTAGGTTACACTCTACCTACAATAATGTATCCACTAGGTTAAAACTTTACCCACACACACTGTATCACACTTGATTACACTCTTTCCCCCCCCTACTGTTTAAAACTAGGTTGCCCCTCTTCCAAAACACACTATTTTTCCCCTTTGGGTTTCACTCTTTCCCACACTCACTGCCCCCCTTTTAGGTTTTTTCTTACCTACACCACTGTATAAAACTAGGTTAACTTTACCTACCCCTCACTGTTTCCCCACTAGGGGTTCACTCTACCTACATCAATGTAAACAAAACTGGTTACACTTTTACCTACACTACTGTATCTACTAGGTTACAATTTCCTACATCAATGTATCACCCCTATGTTACCCCCTCTACCCCAACTAATTTTATCGCACTAGGGTTTCAATCTTTCCCACATCAATGTACAACACCCAGGTTTTTCCCCTTTTTCCTACACTACTGCATAAAAATTGGTTTTTCTTTAAACCCACACTTACTGTTTTCACACTTGGGAAAGTCTACCTACACTCACGGGAGAAATTGGTTACCTCTTTCCCACATCACTGTATCCACTTGGTTACACTTACCTACACACACACTATCACAAAAGGTTACCCCTCACCTTTACTTTACTGGGATCACACTAGGTTACACGGGAACTAAACACACTGTTTCACACTAGGTTCCCCTCTACCCCCTTTCACCCCCTGGGATCACCTTTTGGGTTTCACTTAAACCCCACTCACTGATCACAAAAAAAGGGGGCAAATCTACCTACAAACGGTTGGGATCACCCCTTGGTTACACTCTAAACCCAAAACCCCAATGTATAAACTAGGTTACAAATTTTAAAATTCACCCTTACACACTATGTTTTCAATACCTACATTTATGTATCACCCCTTTTGGTTTTCCTTCTACCTACAATCACTGTTTTCGCACTAGGGTTACCTCTTCCTACATCACTGTTCAACCTTTTTTTACACTTTACCTACACTCAAATGTATCCACTAGATTAACCTTTTCCTCACGCACTGTATCAAACTAGGTTAACCCCCTACTTTTTTCACTGTATCACACTAGGTTACCCCTCTTCCTACCACACTATATCACACTAGGTTTCACTTTTAAACCCACAATGACTTGGGTTTTCCCCTAGGTTACACTTACCTACCTTTACTGTATCAAAATAGGTTAAACTTTACCCACACTAAAGGGATCACACTAGGTTACATCTACCTTTCACTCCCTGTTTTCACAAATAGGTTACACTTTCCTCCACATCATGTATCACACTAGGTTACCTCTAACCTTTCAAATCACTGTTTTAACCACTAGGTTCCAAATCTACCTAAAACACAAAATCACACTAGGGTTGCACTTACCCACACTCAATTTCAAAAACTAGGTTACACTTTACCCCACAATTTACGTATCACACTTTGGTTTTAATTTTACCTAAAAACGCTGTTTTCACATGGGGTTAAAATTTTTTCCTACCCCTCATGTATTTTTCCCCTAGGTTTACTTTCCTACCCCTCACTGTTTTAAAACTGGGGTTTCACTCAACCTAATCAAATTTTATCACATTTTGGTTACAATCAACCAACTCACTGTATTAAAACTAGGTTTCACTCAACCCACACTCACTGTATCAACTTGGTTACACCCCTACCCACACTTACTGTATCACAAATAGGTTCACTCCACCCGCACTCACTGAAAACACCCCTAGGTTTCACCCCTTTCCTAACTCACTTTTATCACCTAGGGTTTCACTTTACCTACACCCCTGGATAAAAATAGGTTCGCTCTACCCACCAAACCCCTGCTTTACACAAGGTTTTCATCTCCTACCTCCCCTTATCACATTAGGTTACACTCTAACCCACCCCACATGTATACCTAGGTTACACCCCCTTTCCTAACCACACATAATTCAAATTAGGTTACACTTATACCCCTCCTTTTTCACACTAGGTTACACTCTACCCACACCCACTGTTTTACATAGGGTTTAAAATCTACCTACCAAACTGTTTTTACAATAAGGGGGTTTCACTCTACCCACCTAAATGTATCACACTACGTTAATTTACCTACATACTGTTCACAAATAAAGTTTCAATTTTACCTCACTCGGTGTATCAAAACTAGGTTTAACTCTACCCACCTTTATGTATCACACTAGGTTAACTTACCTAAATCACGTATCAACTAGGTTACAAAAAGGGTCACTCAACCCGTATCACTCTATTTTTCACTCTACGGGCACTCACTGTATCGCACTAGGGTTTTCACTCTTCCTACACTCACTGTACAAAACCCAGGGTTACAATTTACCTTTAAATCACTGTATTTACATTTGGCTACCTTACCTACACGGGAAAATGTATTCCCCTAGGTTACCCCTTTAAATTTCAGCCCGGAAACACACTAGGTTTCACTTACTTAAACTCCTGTCTACACTTGGGGTTTAATTACCTTACACCACTATTAAACCCCACTAGGTTACACTTACCTTTTCCTGACTGCTTTACACTAGGTTACATTAAACCCCACTCACTGTATCCACTAGGTTACATTTTAAAACACTCACTGTATCACACTAGGTTACATCTACCCCCACTCACTATATCCCTAGGTTTCATTACCTACACTTAAATGTATCACATAGGTTACACTCTTCCTACACTCAATGTATAAAACTAGGTTACACTCTCCCACACACCACAATTTCAAACTAGGTTGCCCCTTAAACCCACATCACTGCATCACCCCTTGGGTTTCAATTTCCTACAATCACGTATTTTACCACTTGGTTACACTTTTTAAACCCAAACTCGCTGTTTCCCACTAGGTTTACACCCATTCCTACACTCATGTATCAAAACTAAGTTTTTTACTTTTTCCTCCCCTCACTGTATCAAACTAGGTTACACTTTAAAAATACACTCACTGTATTTAAATAGGGGTTCACTCTACCTACACTTACTGTTCCCATTTGGGGTTTTCACTTACCTGCCTCACGGGAAACACCCCTAGGTTTCACTTTACCTACACTCACTGTATCACATTGGTTACACTTTACCCACACACTGTATACCCCTAGGTTACGCTCTTCCTACACCACTGCATTGGGAAAAAGGTTTCCCCTTTTAATACATCACGGTATCACATAGGTTAAAATCTAAACCCACACACACTGTATCACAAAAAAAGGGTTTCACTTTACCTACACACACTGTATTTTCACTAGGGTTCACTTTACCTACACTCCTGTTTTTCACACTAATTACCCTTACCTTAAATCACTGTTCCATAGGTTTAAAATCTTTCCTACACTTGGGGGTTTTAACCCAGGTTACACTTTCCTACACTCCTGTATCACACTAGGGTTTAAATCTACCTACACTCTCTGCAAAAACACTGGTTACCTTTACCCTAAACTCAATGTATCACACCTTTGGGGTTTCCTCTTCTTACATTACTGTATCCCCACTAGGTTGTATCTTCCTACACAACCCCTGTATCACACTTGGTTACCTCAAACCCACACTCACTGTATCAACTAGGTTACCCTCTAAACCTTTTACTTTAAAATTTTTATCAAACTAGGTTACATCTTTCCTTTCACTCACTGTATCACACGGTTAAACTCTACCTTCACTCACTGTACACACTGGTTAAAACTTTACCTAACATGTATCAAACTAGGGGTTTCACTCTACCTACACTCACTGCTCACACTAGGGGTTCACTTTTTCCAAAACTACTTTTTCAACTTGGTTAAAGCTCTACCCACACTCACTGTTACACAAGGGTTACACTTCCTACAACACTGTATCCCCACTGGGGTTCATCTAACCCACAATGCTGATCACACTTGGTTACACTCTACCCTTACACCTGTATCAACTAGGTTACACTCTACCCACACCCGTAAAACCAATAGGTTTCACTCTATTTTTACACACCCAAAGTATCCACACTAGGTTACACCTTATACACACAATTTTATCCTAGGTTTTTTCTTACCCACCACAATGTAAACACCCCTTGGTTACACTTTTACCCACAAAATGTATCCATAGGTTACACTCTTTCCCTAAAAAATTTTTTAAACACACCCAGGTTACATTTTTCCTACACACCAAATCTTTAAACTAGGTTACACTTAGTACCACTTGTAAACACACTAGGGGGAACTCTTCCCACACTCCCCGTAAACCCCACTAGGTTACACTCTACGTAAAACCCCCTGTATCACACTAGGGTTTCACCCCTACCTACACACACTGTATCACACTTTGGGTTTTTCTCTACCTACCACACTGTTCAACTTTTGGTTACACTCTAACCCACCCCACGTATCACCTTGGTTTCACTTACCCACAAACTGATACACTAGGTTTCACTCTCCTAAAACTCGGTGTATCACACTAGGGTTTTCCCCTTACCCTTCATCGGGGGGATACACTTGGTTTCACTCTACCTACACCCTGTGTAAAAAAAAAGGTTACACCCTCCTCAAACCTGTATCACACTAGGTTACACTTACCTAAAACCCCAATTTTATCAAATTTGGTTTTGCTCTACCTACACACACTATATCAAAAGGTTTTCGTTACCCACACACGGGATCCACTTTTTTTAAAAATTACCCACATTTGTGTATCACACTGGTTTAAAAACCCCACCTACACAACCCGTATCACACTAGGTTTCACTCTACCTACAAAACAATGTATCACACTAGGTTACGTTTACCTAAACCCCACTATATCACACTAGGTTACGCTTACCTACCACAATGTTTTCAAAGGTTTCTCTAAACCCACACACAATGTATCACACTAGGTTACACTTACCTACACTCACTGTATTTACCTAGGTTGCATCTTTCCTAAAAATCAATGTATCCCCACTAGGTTGCCCCTCCCACCTCAAATCAATGTATCACACTAGGTTACACTTTCCCCACACACCCTGTATCACCTTTGGTTGCACTCTACCCACAATCACTGTATCACATAGGTTACACTTACCTACCAAAACTGTATCACCCCTAGGTTAAAACTCTACCTACCCCAAAAACTGTATCCCCTAGGTTTACACTTCCTCACTCACTGTATCACAATAGGTTGCACTCTACCCACACTCACTGTATCACAATTGGTTCCACTCTACCTACATCATGTATCACACTAGGGTTACCCCTCTACCTCCACACCCGTTTCAAAAATAGGTTACACCTTTCCTACAAATCACTGTATCCCCCCCCTAGGGACACTCTAAACCCACACAAATGTATCACACTAGGTTACACTCTTTCCTACACACCAAATGTTCACACTAGGGGTTTCACTTACCAACTCACTGTATCACACTAGGTTTCCCCCTCTACCTACACCACTGTCTCAGCTGTGGGCGCCACCCCAAAAATGATGGAGCCAAAGTAGAGTACGACCCAATAAAGTCCCATACTGAAGAAACCCTTTGAAACATTTAAACCCCCTATACACACTGCATTTTTGTGATGTTTTCTTTCCCTTCTCTTCCCGCAAAATTAGTCTTCAATGAATTCCCATCCCTCAAATCTGAATCTGCGCTCCTGAATTCTGTTGATTAAATGTGGGAGTAAGCGGGGGCAGCCAGCACTGCTCGGGGTGAGGGTAGAATGGTTTAAACGTTAAAGGTTAATGGGTTAAAGTGGGTTTGAATGATATCGACTACGGAAAAGGGGCATTAAATTTTTCACGAAACCCTTTTTACAATAGTCACAAAAAAGTTTAATCCTAAAATTTGGGATAAGAAATTTCCTCTAAGTAGATTTACGCTGTGAAAATAAAAGTACCCTCTACTCTGTATATTATATTTTTTATATTTTAAAATATAATATATATATTTTTATAAATATATTATAAAATAAATATATTTTATTATATAATTTTTATATATATTATACATGTTCCTTTGTAAAAGGCAAAGGGGAAAAAAAGAAAAGTGCAAAAATTATAGGGGGATAAGTTGTTTTAGTGTACCCGGGAAAGTTTTATGGTAAGTTATAATTGAAAGAATTAAGAGTAAAACGGGGGAATAGGTAGAGATGAACAAGGAGGCTTTGGAAAGGTAGGGGGTGTATTGGCCAGGTGTTTACAGTTTTAAACTTTTAAGTGAACAGTATTTAGATAAAGGCCCCAAAAAAGGTCTTTGTGGGGTTTATGGATTTTTGGGAAAAAGGGGTTTTTGGGGCAGGGGGGATAGGGGGGCAATGTGGCAGATGTTGCAAGTGTCATTTTTGGGAGGAGGTAGGTTACTGAAAGCGGGGAAGGGGTTTTTACGGGATAGTGGGCCAAAATTAGAGTATTGGGAGGGAAAAAGGGAAAAATTTTTTCCCCGTAAAAGTAGGGCCCTTTGACAAAGGGTGTGTGATGCACCGTGGTTTTTTTAATTTTTTTTTATAGATGGGGTTGTAAGAGAAGTAAATGCGAGGGTCTTGGCCGAGGCGTTTGGGGTTAAAGTAAAGAATTTACACACAAAATGGGGGGTTTTCACAGCTGCCTCTTTTTTCTGATGCAACTGTGCTCTTGGGAAAATTCTGAAAAAAGAAGTGCAGGATTGGTGGGTAATTTGGTTTTGGGGGTGTGCAAAAAAAAGGAAAAAATTTAAAAGGGGAAAAGGAAATTTGTAAAGGGTTTTGGGATAACAAAAAAAATTAGGTGAAAGAAAGATTGGGGAAATCAGATTGGAGGGAGAGGTATGGGGAGGTGAACGTATTCAGAATTTGGGAGTGGGCGTGTAGGGGGGGGGTGGGGTTTTGAAAGATGAGGGGGAAAAAATAGAATTGATGAGGGGAAAAAAATTTAGTGGTTTTCAATTAGGAGTCTGTGGAGACAAAGAATTTGCCCCTTTGGGGCAAAGAGGGGAATGGGTTTTGGGGGAGTATAGTTTTACCAATGTTCTTATATGGGTGGGAAGGGGGTGATTTAATGTTTTCAGCGAGGAGAAGGTGGGGCAGTGGAGATGCTTTTCCCGAGGGAATGTGTGGTTGGGTATAATGCAGAGAATTCTAGTTTGGAAGTTTGGAGGAGGTGCGGGATTAAAAAAAAAACTTTGTAATAGGAAAATTTTTATTTAAATTTTAAAGAAAAAAAAAAATAAAATAAAAAAATTACAAAATTGTAGGGGGGGGCCGGGGAAGGGGGGGTTGGGGGGGTTGGAAGGGGGAAAGGGGGTTTTTTGGGCGAAAAGGGTTGGGCTTCCGGGATTGCTGAGGGGGAAGGCCGGGGGTTGGGGGTCGGTTTTTTTAAAGGGTTGGGGGAAAGGGGGAAAGGAAATTTTGGGGGTTTGGGGAAGGGGGCCCGGGGCTTAGGCGGGAAAGGGAAAAACGTTTCCTTTTTTGAAGGGGTTTAATGGAAAAAAATGGTTTTTTTAAAACCCCCTTGGACGGCGTTGGGGGTGTGAGGTAAATTTTTTTTTTCGGGAAAACCGGGGCCGGCCGGATTGGCCAGTGGGAATAACTAATTAAAATTTAACTTTTAATTTAAAAACTTTATTTAAAATTTAAATTATAATTATATATTTAATTTTTTTTTTATTTTAAATCCCCCATTTTATAATATAAATTTATATATAAAATACCCTATTTTTAAAATAATTACCTATAATAAAAAATTTTTATAAATTTAATTTCAGAGTTTTTTAATTTAAAATTAAAAATAATTTTTAATTTTAATATTTTTAGAAAATTATTAATAAATTTTATACCCCCAAGTGGAAAATTAAAAGGGTTTAAAAGGGGGGTTTTAAGTAAACCCGGGGTTGCAGAAAGAGGTGTCAGTATGTTATTTCAATGGAAAGTCCCTCATAAGCTCGGTGCACCTGTGAAAGTTTCTAGCAATCATTAAGTAAATCCTCTTATGGCCGGGAAATTTTGTTGAAATCCTCAAATGTTTTAGTGGGGTTTTAAAGGGTACCACTAAATGGTAAACCCCGTTTTTACTCCCCTTTTTTTGGTTTGCGGGGTCGTTCAAGCCCCGGGCCCCCCCTCTTCACTGATCTTACTGGTCCTCTCCCCCTGCTCCATGAGCTGTATCAAACTTGATTTTAAAACTAGTATGGTTCTGCCCACTAAGCCCTTTGCTGACTATTACTTCCTGACAACTTTATACGAAGAAATACTTCCAAACCCCTTTTTGACTCATCGGGTCTTTAACTTTAATTTTGACCCCCTTGTTGCGTTCCCCTCTTGGGAACACCCTGTCTTTGTCCACCTTTCAATTCCTCGCTATTTTATATGTCGTTTTCTTTCACCAAACCCCCTTTCTTCCTCCAGTGTCGTCATGGATGCCCCAAACCTTTTTCGTAGGACAATTCCCTTAGCCGGGGGATATCTTTTTGCAAAACATTTGCACTTATTTAAATTTTCTTGCGTGCTGATAGGTGCGGGTTAAAAACCGGTGTTGCATACCCAATATGGGTCACTACCGGTGTACAGAGTCTTGAAGGTTCCTTCTGAGGTATGGAAACCTATCTTTAGGTTTGTCAGCCCCCCGACGCTGCAGCATTATCTGGTTGACGGGGCCCCCTCAGGAGATGTGCTCGGTATTATCTCCCCCCCCAAGATCCTTTTCTTAATGATTTTTGCAGTCTTTGGCCACCAGCTTATATCCGTCTGAATCTTCTTTGCCCTTCCCGATCTTAGATTTTGCATTTGGGGGAGTTAAATTAAGGACCCAGCTGCTTGTATTTTGTTTTGGGGGTGTTCCCTCACCAATTATATTTTTTGAGACTGATCTCAGCTCCTGGCCTCCCTTTTAAACGCCTCACAGGCATTATTTCTCCAAGCCCCGGGGTTTATCATTCTCACACTCGAAGCACAAGGAACAAAACCTCAAAAAAAACTGGGTAAAAAAAAACAGAGAGGGAAAAAGAACTCTCAGAATTTTTGTGGGGTTTCAGAACACAATAAATCCATCTATCCAATTGTAAAAAAAGGATTGGGTGTTTTAAATTTCCAAACACATAAAACCCCGTCCGTGTTGATTTTCATGTGATCCTAGACCAATGATTTGGAACTACTTCACGAATTTTCCCAATTTTCTCTTTAAAATAGCTAGTGATCTATTGGTAATCAATCCCCTTATGTATGGTGGGAGGCTGTTGAATAGCCTTTTGCCTCTTACACTTATTGTGATGTCTTTCATGTACTCATAGCGCCCCTGCTTTTCATTGGAATATTTGGCACCATCTGCCAAGCTTCTGTTACAGTAGAGAGTGATTCATGTGTGCATATGTAGAACCAGTCCGTCTAGGATATTCCAGGTGAAAATTATGATGCATCTTTCTCGCCTGCGTTCCAAGGAGTACAGGTCAAGGGACTTCGAATGTTTCTAGTAATTTAGATGTTTGGCTGAAATTATACGTGCAGTGAATGTTCTTTGTACGATGTCTAGAACTGCAATTTCGCCCTCTTGGAAACGGTCTATTAGTGTACAGTCCTCAGACAACAGATAACTTCAAGAAGATCATCATTGGCATTACATTCCTTGTTTTGAAGGTTCTCATTTTCCTCGTGGTTGTAATAATGACACTGTTGTGATCCTTGAAGGTGAAATCCTTTGACATTACCACTCACAAGTTATTCACGTTAGAATTAGTTCGTACTCTGTTTTAACTCTTATTTAATCAAATTTTTCCATAACGAAGTAACTAAAATATGTCCTCACTTGACATCATATTGTTTTCCGTGGTTCACTGGAAGACTTAGTTTATATCACTTGGAGATTTGCTGTGTTCCTGGTGGATGTCACTCTCATGCACTTCCAGTATCGTCTACAAAGGCTGATACAGTGCTATGGTTTACATCTCTGTCTATGTCAGATAAGAGGATCAGGAAAAGGATGGGGGCGAGTACAGTGTCTTGTGGAACAAAGTTTTACACTGTAGCCGCCTCTCACGACTCTGTTTGCTATTACTCATTGTATTCTATTTATTAGAAAGTTGAAAATTCATCTGCTCAATGTTGTAGGTATTCTTTCAGCACGCATTTTGTGCCCTAAGTTACATCAGTGGTGGTACTTTTCAAGTTACATTAGTGGTGGTATTCTTAAAGTTACATCAGTGGTGGTACTCTTCAAGTTACATCAGTGGTGGTACTCTTCAAGTTACATCAGTGGTGGTACTCTTGAAGCTACATCAGTGGTGGTACTCTTGAAGCTACATCAGTGGTGGTACTCTTGAAGCTACATCAGTGATGGTACTCTTGAAGCTACATCAGTGGTGGTACTCTTGAAGCTACATCAGTGGTGGTACTATTCAAGTTACATCAGTGGTGGTACTCTTGAAGCTACATCAGTGGTGGTACTCTTGAAGCTACATCAGTGGTAGTACTCTTGAAGCTACATCAGTGGTAGTACTCTTGAAGCTACATCAGTGGTAGTACTCTTGAAGCTACATCAGTGGTGGTACTCTTGAAGCTACATCAGTGGTAGTACTCTTGAAGCTACATCAGTGGTGGTACTCTTGAAGCTACATCAGTGGTGGTACTCTTGAAGCTACATCAGTGGTAGTACTCTTGAAGCTACATCAGTGGTAGTACTCTTGAAGCTACATCAGTGGTAGTACTCTTGAAGCTACATCAGTGGTAGTACTCTTGAAGCTACATCAGTGGTGGTACTCTTGAAGCTACATCAGTGGTAGTACTCTTGAAGCTACATCAGTGGTGGTACTCTTGAAGCTACATCAGTGGTGGTACTCTTGAAGCTACATCAGTGGTAGTACTCTTGAAGCTACATCAGTGGTAGTACTCTTGAAGCTACATCAGTGGTAGTACTCTTGAAGCTACATCAGTGGTAGTACTCTTGAAGCTACATCAGTGGTAGTACTCTTGAAGCTACATCAGTGGTGGTACTCTTGAAGCTACATCAGTGGTAGTACTCTTGAAGCTACAATCAGTGGTGGTACTCTTGAAGCTACATCAGTGGTGGTACTCTTGAAGCTACATCAGTGGTAGTACTCTTGAAGCTACATCAGTGGTAGAACTCTTGAAGCTACATCAGTGGTAGTACTCTTGAAGCTACATCAGTGGTGGTACTCTTGAAGCTACATCAGTGGTAGTACTCTTGAAGCTACATCAGTGGTGGTACTCTTGAAGCTACATCAGTGGTGGTACTCTGAAGCTACATCAGTGGTAGTACTCTTGAAGCTACATCAGTGGTAGTACTCTTGAAGCTACATCAGTGGTAGTACTCTTGAAGCTACATCAGTGGTAGTACTCTTGAAGCTACATCAGTGGTGGTACTCTTGAAGCTACATCAGTGGTAGTACTCTTGAAGCTACATCAGTGGTGGTACTCTTGAAGCTACATCAGTGGTGGTACTCTTGAAGCTACATCAGTGGTAGTACTCTTGAAGCTACATCAGTGGTAGTACTCTTGAAGCTACATCAGTGGTAGTACTCTTGAAGCTACATCAGTGGTAGTACTCTTGAAGCTACATCAGTGGTAGTACTCTTGAAGCTACATCAGTGGTGGTACTCTTGAAGCTACATCAGTGGTAGTACTCTTGAAGCTACATCAGTGGTGGTACTCTTGAAGCTACATCAGTGGTGGTACTCTTGAAGCTACATCAGTGGTAGTACTCTTGAAGCTACATCAGTGGTAGTACTCTTGAGCTACATCAGTGGTAGTACTCTTGAAGCTACATCAGTGGTAGTACTCTTGAAGCTACATCAGTGGTGGTACTCTTCAAGTTACATCAGTGGTGGTACTCTTGAAGCTACATCAGTGGTAGTACTCTTGAAGCTACATCAGTGGTGGTACTCTTGAAGCTACATCAGTGGTAGTACTCTTGAAGCTACATCAGTGGTAGTACTCTTGAAGCTACATCAGTGGTAGTACTCTTGAAGCTACATCAGTGGTGGTACTCTTGAAGCTACATCAGTGGTTAGTACTCTTGAAGCTACATCAGTGGTGGTACTCTTGAAGCTACATCAGTGGTAGTACTCTTGAAGCTACATCAGTGGTGGTACTCTTGAAGCTACATCAGTGGTAGTACTCTTGAAGCTACATCAGTGGTAGTACTCTTGAAGCTACATCAGTGGTAGTACTCTTGAAGCTACATCAGTGGTGGTACTCTTCAAGTTACATCAGTGGTGGTACTCTTGAAGCTACATCAGTGGTAGTACTCTTGAAGCTACATCAGTGGTGGTACTCTTGAAGCTACATCAGTGGTAGTACTCTTGAAGCTACATCAGTGGTGGTACTCTTGAAGCTACATCAGTGGTGGTACTCTTGAAGCTACATCAGTGGTAGTACTCTTGAAGCTACATCAGTGGTAGTACTCTTGAAGCTACATCAGTGGTGGTACTCTTCAAGTTACATCAGTGGTGGTACTCTTGAAGCTACATCAGTGGTAGTACTCTTGAAGCTACATCAGTGGTAGTACTCTTGAAGCTACATCAGTGGTAGTACTCTTGAAGCTACATCAGTGGTAGTACTCTTGAAGCTACATCAGTGGTGGTACTCTTCAAGTTACATCAGTGGTGGTACTCTTGAAGCTAAATCAGTGGTAGTACTCTTGAAGCTACATCAGTGGTGGTACTCTTGAAGCTACATCAGTGGTAGTACTCTTGAAGCTACATCAGTGGTGGTACTCTTGAAGCTACATCAGTGGTGGTACTCTTGAAGCTACATCAGTGGTAGTACTCTTGAAGCTACATCAGTGGTAGTACTCTTGAAGCTACATCAGTGGTGGTACTCTTCAAGTTACATCAGTGGTGGTACTCTTGAAGCTACATCAGTGGTAGTACTCTTGAAGCTACATCAGTGGTGGTACTCTTGAAGCTACATCAGTGGTAGTACTCTTGAAGCTACATCAGTGGTGGTACTCTTGAAGCTACATCAGTGGTGGTACTCTTGAAGCTACATCAGTGGTGGTACTCTTGAAGCTACATCAGTGGTGGTACTCTTGAAGCTACATCAGTGGTGGTACTCTTGAAGCTACATCAGTGGTAGTACTCTTGAAGCTACATCAGTGGTAGTACTCTTCCAGTGATCAAAACTCAGCTAAAAATTACAGTATAATATCCTGTTGACTGGAATGATCAAAGATATTTGTTAATCAGTTGATAGTATAAAATAAGTCTAAGACACACCTTGAAGATAATAACATACAGTTTAACATTACTCTTCCTTAACAAAAACTGGCAAGTATTTCTTTTGTTTACAGAGTATAAGTGTAAAGGACTTACGGACGGGGATACACACTGGTGGCAGACACAGGTAACCAGAATATATCTTCTTGAATTATTTTACGAAGCAAATCTATTTCAGCCCACAAGAGAGAAAATTCCCTACCCCGTCTTAAAAATTCTCGACAAACACATGCAAATGAGCGCATAATTTTGAATAATGCTTGGAAAAACAGATGGGATTAAATTGGAGGTCGGGTGTATGGTAACTTTTATCTGGGATCACCGTAATGCAAATGAGAGGCGCCATATTGACAAGGTCTCGCCACGTTGACTGACACTATCACCAACAGTCTGGTTGGTCAGGCCAAGTTAGTGACGGAAGCTCAGGGTCTCAATCTTCCATAGCAGGCTGACTCTGAGTGGCAATATAGTAGCAGTGAGTCACACTCAGGTCACTGATCAGTCCAGTCAATCAGAATATCAAGACTAACTTGTTGGTATATATGTAAATTTCTTCAGTCATATGTACACACGTTGGTATATTCTCACACATCTGCAGTCATATATACACGTATATGTTGGTATATTTGTAATCATACTCAAGTATATATACACACATGCTGGTATATTCTCACATATCAGCAGACATATATACACGTATATTCGCACAACAGTTTCCTGCCTTATTTCGTGCTTATTTTCAACATGCCTTATTATTATTTTTATTAACACACTGGCCGTCTCCCACCAAGGCAGGGTGGCCCGAAAAAGAAAAACTTTCACCATCATTCACTCCATCACTGTCTTGCCAGAGAGGTGCTTTACACTACAGTTATAAAACTGCAACATTAACACCCCTCCTTCAGAGTGCAGACACTGTACTTCCCACCTCCAGGACTCAAGTCCAGCCTGCCGGACTGCTTACCACGTAGAGAATTTCCTACTTCCCAACAAGATAGATGTAGTGGCCCCTTCAGGCACTGCTTCATTGATTAGTGGCACATTAACACACGAAGGTATGTGCCAGTTATTGGTGTATTTAGATGGCGCCGTAAAACTGCAGAATGAGAAAGTCTCTGTCATCAGCTACAACCTTCAAAATTTAAGCAAAATTTTCTTTTATTTCTCATGAGCCATAAAAAGATTACAGTAGATGTTGAAGATCAATGATGGACTAAACACTCCAGACTGAGGGACTGATTACCTCAAACTTCTTCTGATCTTGCACCAATCTTCTCTGTGTTGGACTGAGGAAGCCACAGCCTGGAGAAACGTTTCCACAGTAAGGATACCCAAGTGTTGCACAAGTGTCTCGATCATCTACAGTAGATATACGTAATTTGATACAAAATTTAATACAAATGTAAGCACAAAGGAAGGTCACTAATTATGTAATGCATTTAAGGCTAACTGATCATGAAGTTAACATACTAATAATATCTAGACCTAGTGTATTATTTAAGACAACTTGTGTAGTTGATGACGATCACTAGTACACCGTGTTGCAATCCCCTGCAAAGTACTCACACTGACTTACGTACAGTGACCACATCCGCATCCCCATCATGGCCAGTAAGTATATCCTAGATATTAGTCTGCCTCAGATAAGCAGCTAGCAAGTTGATAGGCTCCTACTAGTTCCGCCTGTTTGAGAGGAAATCGTCCTTCTTTCCTGGAATTCCTGGCCTAGTTTCTATAACCATTTCGAGGAATGACACCTGCTCAATGCGGCGACGATTTTGCTCGCTGACCTTATTGGTAGATAACGTTATGGCTGTTAGAGACGACACACACAGGAACTACAGGGGCTGATGCTGAACCACGGCAACTACAGACTTTTCACATATAGGTTCCTTTATCACGACTCTCGTCCACGTCAAGGGATGCATGACGGGACATCCATCCATTACCATTCAGTAGTTTGTCTAGTGATGCCTGGATCACTTCGGTATGTCTAGCCACCTGGGACTCTTTGTACTACTTCCTCGTACTGCCATTATTTTGGAAGAGAGAGTTGGTGCAGTCGTTGCTACCTCATATATGAAAATGCTCCACTCTGGGGACGGGAGGTCCATGAGGCCTACTCATGACAGTGAATGTACTGGCCTACTCATGACACTGAATGTACTGGTCTACTCATGACACTGAATGTACTGGCCTACTCATAACACTGAATGTACTGGCCTACTCGTGACAGTGAATGTACTGGCCTACTCATGACACTGGATGTACTGGTCTACTCATAACACTGAATGTACTGGCCTACTCGTGACCGTGAATGTACTGGCCTACTCATGACACTGAATGTACTGGCCTACTCATAACACTGAATGTACTGGCCTACTCGTGACCGTGAATGTACTGGCCTACTCATAACACTGAATGTACTGGCCTACTCGTGACCGTGAATGTACTGGCCTACTCGTGACAGTGAATGTACTGGCCTACTCGTGACCGTGAATGTACTGGCCTACTCGTGACCGTGAATGTACTGGCCTACTCGTGACCGTGAATGTACTGGCCTACTCGTGACCGTGAATGTACTGGCCTACTCGTGACCGTGAATGTACTGGCCTACTCGTGACCGTGAATGTACTGGCCTACTCGTGACCGTGAATGTACTGGCCTACTCGTGACCGTGAATGTACTGGCCTACTCGTGACCGTGAATGTACTGGCCTACTCATAACACTGAATGTACTGGCCTACTCGTGACCGTGAATGTACTGGCCTACTCGTGACAGTGAATGTACTGGCCTACTCGTGACCGTGAATGTACTGGCCTACTCATAACACTGAATGTACTGGCCTACTCGTGACCGTGAATGTACTGGCCTACTCGTGACAGTGAATGTACTGGCCTACTCGTGACCGTGAATGTACTGGCCTACTCGTGACCGTGAATGTAGTGGCCTACTCGTGACCGTGAATGTACTGGCCTACTCATAACACTGAATGTACTGGCCTACTCGTGACCGTGAATGTACTGGCCTACTCGTGACAGTGAATGTACTGGCCTACTCGTGACCGTGAATGTACTGGCCTACTCGTGACCGTGAATGTAGTGGCCTACTCGTGACCGTGAATGTAGTGGCCTACTCGTGACCGTGAATGTACTGGCCTACTCGTGACCGTGAATGTACTGGCCTACTCGTGACCGTGAATGTACTGGCCTACTCGTGACCGTGAATGTACTGGCCTACTCTGACTTCTTCAGTACAATGCCGTCGAACTTGTTCCTTATCAGTTTATTGTATATTTACACACCAATGTTTCCCGCATTATTCACACTGACACGGTCATCAATATTCGGTCTTGTTGCAGTGTTCCTTAACTCTGAACTCCGCCACAGTTAACTGATTACGACTTCGAAGAAATGAAATGAACTTTGAATTCTTAGGACTATCAAAATCACTCTTTACACCAACATGGATTCATCTCTCAGTGTATGTTGTTGAGAGTATGTTGCAGTGGCAGTAACACTGAAGGTTCGTAGTGCGTCTCCATATTGAGCAATAACATGGCCAGATAACAATCACTGTGTCATTGCACACACTAACACACAGCCAATTGTAGGTATTGTTTATAAGAATACGGTGTGTCTTTCCAGGCCCTCGTGAGACACTGCTAAATTGTCATGTCAGTCCAGGTTCCACTCCAAAAGGGTTTCTCATTCCAGATGGACTGTAAACAACCCGCCCTCCATAGTCCCGTGTAGACTGGAACACAATTTGAAGATTAAGACACTTATGCAGCATATGGGAATCTTTATTCAGGAAACGTTTCGCCACACAGTGGCTTCATCAGTCCAATACAAAGAGGAAGGCGTAAGGAGAGGAGGAGTGTGAGGTGAGGGACTGATTACCTCACACTCCTCCTCTCCTTACGCCTTCCTCTTTGTATTGGACTGATGAAGCCACTGTGTGGCGAAACGTTTCCTGAATAAAGATTCCCATATGCTGCATAAGTGTCTTAATCTTCAACTTGTCGGTTTTTCAAACCATTCATCACAACTGGAACACAATTCTTGACTAGTCTGAAGATACAGACTGTGTAGTTAATGTGTCTCGTAGTTGAGAAATACGGCAACACTTCCTCTTGATAATTGAAACACTTGTGCAGCATTCGGATATCTTATTCTGGAAATGCTTCTCCAGCCACTGGCTTCTTCAGTCCAATGCAGAGAAACGTAAAAGACGAAGAGTTTGAGGTAATCACTTCAGAATACTCCATTCTACTGATTACACAGCAACACAGTAAATGACCATATAACCTGTCTTTGTAATACTCATTTGTACTAAATTGTTATCTGTTTACAATAATTTTTGTACCACTGAATATATCATTGCTTAGTTAATCTTAAGTTAATTTTAAGCCTGCCCATAATGCTCTGCATACAAGGGGCTTTGTCATGTTAAACTTTAAAAATTGTATTCCTTGTACTTCTCTGTATCATTTCAAATTAATAAATAAATAAATAAATAAATAAATAAATAAATCTGGATTCGAAATACGTATGAAAAAACACATACAAGTATATCCTATTTGTTAATGTCTGTTTATTCATATATCTCATTAAAACAGTAATGTTTTAAATATGTTAAAATGAAAGTATTTTTTTAGCTAATTTCCTATGAAGAAGAAATTTGAAAAAAAAAATCGGTTCTTATATGCCATTATTTTCTTTAAATTTAGTTTATTATGTTGAATTACATAGATCAACAAAATTTTCTTATATTTTTATTTGTTTTGCAATTTATTATCAATTTAATAATTTCACGTAATTGTTTTTGGAATTCGTTATTCGTGTCCCAAAAATCTCGCCTCTCTACCGTGTTGATTTAGGTGAATTTTTTTGTACGCTATAACGGCCCATATAAAAATATTTAAAATAAAATAAGAATAAAATCCAAAATTTTTGGGTTGGGTCACAAAATACAATAGTCTCTGCTGATCTATAAGCTTACTGCAGTGAAATGTAATTAATTACATTTCACTGCAATATATATATATATATATAATATATATATATATATATATATATATATATATATATATATATATTATATATATCTATATATATATATTATATATATATATATTATATATATATATATATATATATGGCAATGAAATCACGAAACAAATGATTTTAAATCATTTACCAAACTACGGCAGGCCAGGACTCGATCCTACGAACCTTGTACCGCCTCCAGAGACAGCACTATGTACGCATCGCCTTACCACTTGCGCCAGCAATCCTACAAGAATCATGCATGCAGCTGAGCTACATGTTTTTCTCGTGATCCGAGGACACTCGTGGCAGTGGTATCTCGAGAATTAATTTCAGCCTCCTCCTGTTGGAAGAAGATTGGGTACCACCAGAACCCTTCTATGTATACTGAGAACATCATCGCCCCCAATTAGGGAGACATCTTATATAGCAATCTAATGTAAAAATTATGCTATTTACCATGGCTGGACACCACCTGTAAGAAGCCATTGTCACGGAATTCTATAAACTAGCCAGAAAATTATTGCCTTCATTGTCGCATAAATATCCGTTGTGCAATCGCAAAAAAAAAATCAACTGCAACTTGTATAATTACTACCAATTCAGAGTCATGTACTTATATATCTATTATATCTATGTGACTCTGATGGGTTAGTCTTATACCTCTTAAAGAATATCTTATCATTTCACATACACTTTTTAAATTACACCAAAGTGGTTGGACCACTTACCTTTTATATCCTACCTCTCTCCCCCCTCCCACCCTTTTCCAATATTTCCATCCTTACCCATCCTTCTTCCTTACCCATCTTACCAAAGCTCTGGTCTGGATACCGAATACCTATTTGAATACCCACCTCAACAAGCAATGAAATCACGAAACATGTGATTTTAAATCATTTATCAAACTGCCGCAGTTTGGTAAATGGACGCAGGAGGGAGAGATACATAATTATATACTCTTGGAAAATCTCAAGAGGGATTACTACCGAACTTGCACACAAAATCACTCCCTATGAAAGCAAAAGACTCGGCAGACGATGCAACATCTCCCCAATGAAAAGCAGGGGTGTCACTAGCATGATAAGAGACAACACAATAACTGTTAGGGGCCCAAGACTGTTCAACTGTCTCCCAGCATACACAAGGAAGATTACCAATAGACTCCTGGCTGTCTTCAAGAAGGCGCTGGACAGGCACCTAAAGTCGGTACCTGTGGTTCATACGTCGGGTTACGTGCGGCCAACAGTAACAGCCTGGTTGATCAGGTCCTGATCCACCATGAGGCCTGCTCACAGACCGGAACCCCGAAACCCCCTCTACAGGTATACTCCAAGTAATGTAAAAGTTAATTATTTTGTACCAAAAATAATTAGAAAACTTACCTAACCTTATTATAACAAGTGCAATATAATTTAGACTGATCCAACTAAATATGTTTTAGATAAGTTTACAGCAATTTTATAATAAACACACTGAAATATATATTTTTTAGTTAGGTTCAGAATGATTTTTGTAAAATTATTGCATACACAAATTCTCGCTTGCGTTATTCGGCAAGAAGAGCGTTGCCATTTAAGCCAAAATGGCAAGCTTTACCTATTTGGAATCATATATATATATATATATATATATATATATATATATATATATATATATATATATATATATATATATATATATATATATTATATATATATATATATATATATTTACAGATTTATACGTTCTCCAAGTCATTCTACTTGATCCATTCGCTCTAAATGACCAAATCACCTTAACAACCCCTCTTCAGCCCTCTAACTAATACTTTTATTAACTCCACACCTCCTCCTAATTTCCACACTCCGAATTCTCTGCATATTTACACCTCACATTGCCCTTAGACAGGACATCACAGCATCCAACCGCCTCCTCGCTGCAACATTTAAGAACATAAGAACATAAGAAAGAAGGAACACTGCAGCAGGCCTACTGACCCATGCGAAGAGGGTCCATGTAATCCCCCCCAGATTAGCCCAATGATCCACCTAGTCAGGTCACTTCCACTTAAGGAAGGAGCATGGCACCAGACCTAGCAGCACAAGGTACTCAGGTCCAACTCACACCCACCCACACTCCCTCATGTATTTATAGAACCTATTTTTAAAACCACACAACGTTTTAGCCTCAATGACTGTACTCAGGAGTTTGCTCCACTCATCCACAACTCTATTACCAAACCAGTACTTTCCTATATCCTTCCTGAATCTGAATTTTTCCATCTTGAAATCATTGCTGCGAGTCCTGTCTTGGCCGGAAATTTTCAGCACACTATTTACATCCCCATTATTTATTCCTGTTTTCCATTTATACACCTCGATCATATCAGCCTTCCCTACTTCTACTAGAAATGCACTAGCCAATGCTAGTCACCCTCGCACGTTATCCATTGGGCCAAACCTCTCTAGGCTTCTATGGCGTGGAAAACTGCTCCAACGGGTTGCATTCTTTCAAGTAACTGCAACTGGACCACTTCACGACCACCAAGGTCGCATTTTCGGCACACTTCACATGCACACTACAACATCTGAAAATCGAGACAGGGCAGGCATCGCAGCTAAGACCCTCC
Source organism: Cherax quadricarinatus (assembly GCF_026875155.1). Classification (NCBI taxonomy): domain Eukaryota; kingdom Metazoa; phylum Arthropoda; class Malacostraca; order Decapoda; family Parastacidae; genus Cherax; species Cherax quadricarinatus. The sequence continues at coordinate 10,773,149 of NC_069401.1, forward strand.
ATTATCCTATACCACTACTAGGATTCACTGGCCTCATAAAACAAGGCGGCCATAAACACTGGACCGTATTCAAGGTCACCTTATTTCACACAGGTAACACTAACACTTCTGGCAAGTCAAAGTAGGCTGGGGACATCACACACTCTCAATTGTCTCTCATGGCTGGCAGGACATCCCCGCATACCAGTCGTACAGATCGACCAGCAAGGCAGGATATACCTCCATACCGCCCTTGATAGCAGGCTGGTCCCAGCAGCTGGAGTCCATCTCCGCGGCTCACGTCCTTCCACATCTCCGAGGATGGCAGCTCCTTCATAGTAGATTCTCCTGTCCTGGCACATCAGCCTGAATCCCTCACACACCACTGCAGCATCACCGCCATCTCCTCCTCTTGAGCTAGGCAGCATCGCAGCATCACAGCACGGCCGTATCACAGCAGCACACAGCACGGCCACAGCATCGCAGCACGGTCCCAGCATCACAGCACGGCCGCAGCATCTCAACATCACCGCACGACCGCAGCATCTCAACATCATAAGAAGAACATAAGAACATAAGAACGAAGGAACACTGCAGAAGGCCTACTGGCCCATGCGAGGCAGGTCCAAGTCTCCTACCGGCTTAAGCCAATGCACCCAACCTAGTCAGGTCAGGTCACATTGACTTAAGGGAGGAACACGGCAACCGACCTGGTAGCACAAGCTATCAGGTCTAACTCACACCCCCACATCCACTCATGTATTTATCCAACCTATTTTTAAAGCTACACAACGTTCTGGCCTCTATAACGGTACTTGGGAGTTTGTTCCACCATCCACAACTCTTTTTCCAAAAACCGTACTTTCCTATATCCTTCCTGAATCTGAATTTTCCAAATTTAAAAACCTTTGCTGCGAGTCCTGTCTAGGCTAGTATTTTCACCACTTTTACATCCCCCTTTATTTATTCGTTTCCATTTATACACCTCAATCATACCCCCCCCTAATTCACGCTTTCTAGAGAGTGAGATTCAGGGCCCCCAGTCATCCTCATAGGGGAAAGGTTTCTGATACATGGATCAACTTTGTCATCCCCTTTGTACTTTTCCAGGAATTTTTTTCCATTCTGTAATAAGGGGACCAAAACTTTTCAGCATAATCTAAATGAGGGCCCAACCCAAAGGGTGTATAGGTTGAAGAAAACCCGGGGTCCTATTTTTTATGCTTCTTGAAAAGAAACCAAGGACTATTTGCTTTTTTGGAAACTTATGCACTGTTTTCTTGGTTTCAGATTACTGCTAACCGAACCCCTAATCTTTTTCGCAACTGTAAAATTAAGATCTACATTTTTAGTTTTTAAAGTGGGGGTTATTGTCCCGCCAACATTTAGAACTTTGCATTTTTCTAATTAAACTGATCGCCCTTCTCCGACCCCCTGCTCAGTCTATTCAAATTTCCGGGTGCTCGAATGTCCTGTCAGAATGAATTCGACGGGCCCATTTTTGGGGTCATCGGCAAAAACTTGCGATGTGCTCTTTTGCCCCTCATGTCGTTTATGTGTTGTGAACGAGGGGGCCCAACACTGACCCCTGTGGAACACCGCTCGGACATTTCCCCCACTCTGATTTTTCCCCTTTATGCAAACTTCTGCTGCCTTTTTGTAAACCATGCCCTTCCAGGAAAAAATTTCCCTCTTTTCCCATGGCTTTAATTTTCCTAAATAGTCGTGTGGGCCCTGTCAAAGCCTTATGAAGTCCATTAACAATTCATATTCATTACCATGATCTACCCCCTCAAATACCTTAGTGAAAAAGTATAAATTGAAAGGGCAGGAACCCCCTTTGTAAAACCATGCTAGTTTTCGTTGTTTAAATTTAGTTTTTTAGGTGGTTTCGAACTCCCTCGGAAATTTTTGGGTTCCAAAATTTTCCTACTATGGAGGTTAGGTTATTGGTCTATTTTGAACTAAGGACCCGTCACCCGTTTGAAATAGGTATCACATTTTCCATTTTCCACTTATCTGGACCTGCCCGTTGTAGTGATATTTAAAGATTAGCCAAAGGTGTGCTAAAATCCTCTTTACTTTCCCTTTTGAACCCTTGCATACGTTCTCAGGGCCCGGGGATTTTTTAGGTTTTAATTTATCTATTTGCCTAAGGACCATGTCACTTGTGACCCCAAAAGTACACAGTTTATTATCGTCCGTTCTCATAATTTATCATTACTGGAATATCGCTGGTACCCCTCCTGTGTAAAAACTAAAGAGGAAGTATGTGTTAAAAATTCTACACTTTTCCTTTTCACTGTCAGTGAGCGGGACCCGAGGAACTTTTGAGGGGGCCTATCTTGTCCTGATCTTACTTCTGTATACCGAAAGAACCCTTTTGGGTTAGTCTTCGATTCTCTTGCAACTTTAACCTCATAATCTCTTTTTGCTTTTCTAATTCCCTTTTTATTTCTCTCTTTAACTGAATATATCGATTTCTCAATTGCCCCTTCCTCTTTTGATTTGCCTAATATATGCCTCTCTTTTGACCAATCAGATATTTTAATCTATTTTTCATCCATTTAGGATCATTTTTGTTTGATCTGATTTCCCTATTTGGAACATAATTGACTGAGCAGTAGAACTATCCCCTGGAAAGCTTCATATCGGCAACCATCACCACCTACCTGACCCTTAGTCAGGTCATTCCAGTTCAGCCCACCTAAGAAATTTTTCATCCTATAAAAATCAGCCAAGCGAAAGTCAGGGACGGGACTTGATTGCCATTTTTAGGGGAATTCCCATGATATATTAAAAACTGAGTGATTTTTTGATCACTTTCCCCAAGCTCATCATTAACCTAAGATTATTAATTAGTGTTCCCTATGGCAAGAACCAAGTCAAGGAGTTATTTCCCCTAGTTGGCTCTGTCACAAACTGTTTTAAAAAACAATCCTGGATCGTATAAAGAAAGTCACCTGACTCTAAATTTCCTGTCAAATTGCTCCAGTCAATCTGTCTATAGTTGAAATCTCCCATTAGCACAACATTTTCGTATGTAGATGCCTTACGAATTTCGTCCCATAGAAGTTTACTGCACTCCCTACAAATTTGGGGCCCTGTAAATCACACCCAAAATTAGTTTTTTCTCGGCCCTCGAGAAGCTGTAAACCCAAAAAGATTCAGTGGCTGACGCTTCTAATTTAATATCTGTCTAACACAAAAAATTTAAATTGTCTCGCATACATCGCTACCCACCACCTTTCCTGTTGACCTGTCAGTGTGGAATAAATTTATAGCCTTGTATGTGACATTCGAGGGATCTCTCTATCCCTTTCAGATTGAGCCAGGTCTCTGTTATAGCATTAATATCTATGTCTCCTGCACTTGCAATTAATCTTTGCTCATCTATCTTATTTCTTACACTCCTGCTATTAGTATAGTAAACCTTAAGGGAGCTAGTCCCTTGCTGCCCTCTGCAAGGCCGTATCACAGCAGCACACAGCAGGCCGGACCACAGATAGCAGACAGAACAAGCACGGCCACAGCATAGCAGACAGCATCACAGCACACACAGCATAGCAACGGGGCATCAGCAGGACTCGGGCATACAGCTGGTGTAATGGGCTTCAAGTGAGGTAGACTTGGCATCACGCGGGGCGAGGGTCACCATCCCCCCGGGTAACTGGGCTTCCCTGGTTGATGGGCACATGGCTGGTGACGAGCGACCCCCAACCATCAGCGGGCTGGGCAATACATTACTGCACATCAGGGGTGACGCATATCAACCTTCTGGGTAATCAGCTGGGTGACTGGGCAATCAGCTGGGACGGGGGCATATCAGCCTGGGGTTGAGGGCGAAGTTGGGTGACGGGCAATCACTGGGTGAATTGGCAATCAGCTGGGTACTGGATATCACTGGTGACTGGACACATCAGGTGACAGCAATCATAGGCAACCCCTCAATGGTGACAGTTGTGGGTAGTCTTCCAAGGCGGGCTGGTGATTTCCATTCCTCTGTAAATATTCAATTTCGCGCCAGTAATTGTTTCCCCCAAAGTCTCACCCAATACTGATATCCCCACCAATTTTATCCAACCAAAAACCCAAAACCCACCAAATTATAAATTTACACCCAAAACAATTATTTAGACCCCCGCCCAAAAAAGGACATTAAGGTCACTAGGTATAATATCATACAGAAATCACTTAGATTTTACACACAACAAGAAAAAAAAAGTGGTAGCAATTGGTAGCATAACAAGTATAACCGAGCGGGTCAAAATAAGGCACATGGGACTGGTTCCTACTAAAAAATAATAAGAACCACCACCGCTTAGACACCATGTCTGTAGGGTATCGAATAATAGGATAAAGTGGGAATAGGGAGTAAGGGATTATGAGGCAGGGGAGAGGAGGCGAGGGAGGATGAGATGATTAGCGGAGGTAGGTGTATGACAGTCAGTGTGACCACACACACTCTCATTAACTCTACACTACCACAAACATATGCCTCGCCCATTCTTCACTCATTTAAAATAAAAAAATTTATAAGAAAAAGATAAATAACGGGGACAGTGAATATACTATTCTACTCAAACCAGTTTATTAAAAATCCTTGTACAAAAATAATTTGAGATACAGGAGTATACATTGGGGTTTAGAAAAAGGGATGGTACCACATAGGCAGTGAGACAGGAACACAACAACTGACGAAAATGAATATAACTTACAATATGCACAGAGGACAGTTCACTACAGGAACTAACCCACGGGTCCCAAGACCCTACACAGCACGAGTACGCCGCCAACCAGTACTCTGCCCAGTGCCTCCAACAGTCTCCTCAGGACTTCAGCAGCCTTTCACCGAGCCCTGCACCCCAGCAGCAGCTCCGCTCGAAGTCTCTGTCAGGCTCTGCACCCCAGAGCAGCTCTCTCGAATCTAGGGCTCGGACCTGCACCCCGCAGCACCCCGGGCTCGAATCCCCTGATCATGCCTTCCTTGGGCTTTTATGGGGTCCAAGCACCCTCCACAACCACGTGTACGACCTGACGCCTAGGTCTGACGCCGTCAAGAACAAAAGACCTCAGACGTGGGCGTGGCTACAGACGTTTGCCAAGGCAAGGTGTGACCATATAATTGGTTAAATTAGGTCTCCCAGAGACCCACAAGCCCACTGGACTACATCACATCCTAGCACAAGCCTACAGCACCAAGTATCCTAGCACAAGCCTCACGGCACCAAGTATCCTAGCACAAGCCTACAGCACCAAGTATCCAAGCACAAGCCTAGAGGACCAAGTATCCTAGCACAAGCCTACAGCACCAAGTATCTTAGCACAAGCCTCACGGCAACCAAAGATCCTAGCACAAGCCTCACAGCACCAAGTATCCTACACAAACCTCCCCGGCACCAAGTATCCTAGCACAAGCTACAGCACCAAGTATCCTAGCACAAGCCTCACGGCACCAAGTATCCTAGCACAAGCCTCACGGCACCAAGTATCCAAGCACAAATCTACAGCACCAAGTATCCAAGCACAAGCCTCACGGCACCAAGTATCCAAGCACAAGCCTAGAGCACCAATTATCCTAGCACAAGCCTCACGGCACCAAGTATCCTAGCACAAGCCTACAGCACCAAGTATCCTAGCACAAGCCTCACGGCACCAAGTATCCTAGCACAAGCCTACAGCACCAAGTATCCTAGCACAAGCCTCACGGCACCAAGTATCCTAGCACAAGCCTCACAGCACCAAGTATCCTAGCACAAGCCTCACGGCACCAAGTATCCTAGCACAAGCTACAGCACCAAGTATCCTAGCACATGCCTACAGCACCAAGTATCCTAGCACAAGCCTCACGGCACCAAGTATCCTAGCACAAGCTACAGCACCAAGTATCCTAGCACATGCCTACAGCACCAAGTATCCTAGCACAAGCCTACAGCTCCAAGTATCCTAGCACAAGCCTCACGGGACCAAGTATCCTAGCGCAAGCCTACAGCACCAAGTATCCTAGCACAAGCATCACGGGACCAAGTATCCTAGCGCAAGCCTACAGCACCAAGTATCCTAGCACAAGCCTACAGCTCCAAGTATCCTAGCACAAGCCTCACGGGTCCAAGTATCCTAGCACAAGCCTACAGCACCAAGTATCCTAGCACATACCTACAGCACCAAATATCCTATCACAAACCTACAGCACCAAGTATCCAAGCACAAACCTACAGCACCAAGTATCCTATCACAAACCTACAGCACCAAGCATCCTAGCACAAGCCTAAAGCACCAAGTATCCAAGCACAAGCCTACAGCACCAAGTATCCAAGCACAAGCCTACAGCACCAAGTATCCTAGCACACGCCTACAGCACCAAGTATCCTAGCACAAGCCTAAAGCACCAAGTATCCAAGCACAAACCTCACAGCACCAAGTATCCAAGCACAAGCCTATAGCACCAAGTATCCTAGCACACGCCTACAGCACCAAGTATCCTAGCACAAGCCTACAGCACCAAGTATCCAAGCACAAGCCTACAGCACCAAGTATCCTAGCACACGCCTACAGCACCAAGTATCCTAGCACAAGCCTCACGGCACCAAGTATCCTAGCACAAACCTACAGCACCAAGTATCCAAGCACAAGCCTACAGCACCAAGTATCCTAGCACAAGCCTACAGCACCAAGTATCCAAGCACAAGCCTACAGCACCAAGTATCCTAGCACACGCCTACAGCACCAAGTATCCAAGCACAAGCCTACAGCCCCCAAAGGGTATCCTAGCACACGCCTACAGCACCAAGTATCCTAGCACACGCCTACAGCACCAAGTATCCTAGCACACGCCTACAGCACCAAGTATCCTAGAACAAGCCTACAGCACCAAGTATCCAAGCACAAACCTCACAGCACCAAGTATCCTAGCACAAACCTTCAGCACCAAGTATCCTAGCACAAACCTCACAGCACCAAGTATCCTAGCACAAGCCTACAGCACCAAGTATCCAAGCACAAGCCTACAGCACCAAGTATCCTAGCACAAGCCTCACGGCACCAAGTATCTTAGCACAAGCCTACAGCGCCAAGTATCCTAGCACAAGCCTACAGCACCAAGTATCCAAGCACAAGCCTACAGCACCAAGTATCCAAGCACAAGCCTACAGCACCAAGTATCCAAGCACAAGCCTACAACACCAAGTATCCTAGCACAAGCCTACAGCACCAAGTATCCTAGCACAAGCCTACAGCACCAAGTATCCTAGCACAAGCCTCACGGCACCAAGTATCCTAGCACAAGCCTACAGCACCAAGTATCCTAGCACAAGCCTACAGCACCAAGTATCCAAGCACAAGCCTACAACACCAAGTATCCAAGCAAAAGGGCCTACAGCACCAAGTATCCAAGCACAACCTAGAGCCCCAAAAGTATCCTAGCACAAGCCTACAGCACCATGTATCCTAGCACAAGCCTACAGCACCAAGTATCCAAGCACAAACCTACAGCACCAAGTATCCTAGCACAAGCCTACAGCACCAAGTATCCTAGCACATGCCTACAGCACCAAGTATCCAAGCACAAACCTTCAGCACCAAGTATCCTAGCACAAGCCTACAGCACCAAGTATCCTAGCACATGCCTACAGCACCAAGTATCCAAGCACAAACCTACAGCACCAAGTATCCTAGCACAAGCCTACAGCACCAAGTATCCTAGCACAAACCTACAGCACCAAGTATCCAAGCACAAGCCTACAGCACCAAGTATCCAAGCACAAGCCTACAGCACCAAGTATCGAAGCACAAGCCTACAGCACCAAGTATCCTAGCACAAGCCTACAGCACCAAGTATCCTAGCACAAGCCTCACGGCACCAAGTATCCTAGCACAAGCCTCACGGCACCAAGTATCCAAGCACAAGCCTACAGCACCAAGTATCCAAGCACAAGCCTACAGCACCAAGTATCCAAGCACAAGCCTACAGCACCAAGTATCGAAGCACAAGCCTACAGCACCAAGTATCCTAGCACAAGCCTACAGCACCAAGTATCCTAGCACAAGCCTACAACACCAAGTATCCTAGCACAAGCCTCACGGCACCAAGTATCCTAGCACAAGCCTACAGCACCAAGTATCCTAGCACAAGCCTACAGCACCAAGTATCCTAGCACAAGCCTACAGCACCAAGTATCCTAGCACAAGCCTACAGCACCAAGTATCCTAGCACAAGCTTACAGCACCAAGTATCCTAGCACAAACCTCACAGCACCAAGTATCCTAGCACAAGCCTACAGCACCAAGTATCCTAGCACAAGCCTACAGCACCAAGTATCCTAGCACAAACCTACAGCACCAAGTATCCAAGCACAAGCCTACAGCACCAAGTATCCAAGCACAAGCCTACAGCACCAAGTATCCTAGCACAAGCCTACAGCACCAAGTATCCTAGCACAAGCCTACAGCACCAAGTATCCTAGCACAAGCCTACAGCACCAAGTATCCTAGCACAAACCTCACAGCACCAAGTATCCTAGCACAAGCCTACAGCACCAAGTATCCTAGCACAAGCCTACAGCACCAAGTATCCTAGCACAAACCTACAGCACCAAGTATCCTAGCACAAGCCTACAGCACCAAGTATCCAAGCACAAGCCTACAGCACCAAGTATCCTAGCACAAACCTCACAGCACCAAGTATCCTAGCACAAGCCTACAGCACCAAGTATCCTAGCCAAAGCCTACGCACCAAGTATCCTAGCACAAGCCTACAGCACCAAGTGTCCCTAGCACAAACCTCACAGCACCAAGTATCCTACCCAAAAACCCTACAGCACCAAGTATCCTAGTATCCTAGCACAAGCCTACAGCACCAAGTGTCCTAGCACAAACCTCACAGCACCAAGTATCCTAGCACAAGCCTACAGCACCAAGTGTCCTAGCACAAACCTCACAGCACCAAGTATCCTAGCACAAGCGTACAGCACCAAGTATCCTAGCACAAGCCTACAGCACCAAGTATCCTAGCACAAACCTACAGCACCAAGTATCCTAGCACAAACCTCACAGCACCAAGTATCCTAGCACAAACCTCACAGCACCAAGTATCCTAGCACAAGCCTACAGCACCAAGTATCCTAGAAACAAGCCTACAGCACCAATTTATCCCTAGCACAAACCTCACAGCACCAAGTATCCTAGCACAAACCTACAGCACCAAGTATCCTAGCACAAGCCTACAGCACCAAGTATCCTAGCACATGCCTACAGCACCAAGTATCCAAGCACAAACCTTCAGAACCAGTATCCTAGCACCAAGCCACAGCACCAAGTATCCTAGCACATGCCTACAGCACCAAGTATCCAAGCACAAACCTACAGCACCAAGTATCCTAGCACAAGCCTACAGCACCAAGTATCCTAGCACAAACCTACAGCACCAAGTATCCAAGCACAAGCCTACAGCACCAAGTATCCAAGCACAAGCCTACAGCACCAAGTATCGAAGCACAAGCCTACAGCACCAAGTATCCTACACAAAGCCTACAGCACCAAGTATCCTAGCACAAGCCTCACGGCACCAAGTATCCTAGCACAAGCCTCACGGCAACCAAGTATCCAAGCAAAAGCCTACAGAAACCAAGTATCCAAGCACAAGCCTACAGCACCAAGTATCCAAGCACAAGCCTACAGCACCAAGTATCGAAGCACAACCTACGCCCCAAAAGTATCCTAGCACAAGCCTACAGCACCAAGTATCCTAGCACAAGCCTACAACACCAAGTATCCTAGCACAAGCCTCACGGCACCAAGTATCCTAGCACAAGCCTACAGCACCAAGTATCCTAGCACAAGCCTACAGCACCAATATCCTAGCACAAGCCTACAGCACCAAGTTCCTATCACAAGCCTACGCACCAAGTATCCTAGCAACAAGCTTACAGCACCAAGTATCCTAGCACAAACCTCACAGCCCCAAAGTATCCTAGCAAAAAGCCTACAGCACCAAGTATCCTAGCACAGCCTACAGCACCAAGTACCTAGCACAAACCTACAGCACCAAGTACCCAAGCACAGGCCTACAGCACCAAGTATCCAAGCAAAAGCCTACAGCACCAAGTATCCTAGCAAAAAGCCTACGCACCAAGTATCCTAGCACAAGCCTACAGCCCCAAATTCCTAGCACAAGCCTACAGCATCCAAGTATCCTAGCAAAAACCCACAGCACCAAGTATCCTAGCACAACCCTACAGCACCAAGTACCCTACAAAGCCTACAGCACCAAGTATCCTAGCACAAACCTACAGCACCAAGTATCCTAGCACAAGCCTACAGCACCAAGTATCCAAGCACAAGCCTACAGCACCAAGTATCCTAGCACAAACCTCACAGCACCAAGTATCCTAGCACAAGCCTACACACCAAGAAATCCTGCACAAGCCTACAGCACCAAGTGTCCTAGCACAAACCTCACAGCACCAAGTATCCTAGCACAACCCTACGCACCAAGTGTCCTAGCACAAACCCTCACAGCACCAAGTAATCCTAGCAAAAGCGTACAGCACCAAGTATCCTAGCACAAGCCTACAGCACCAAGTATCCTAGCACACCCTTTACAGCACCAAGTATCCTAGCACAAACCTCACAGCACCAAGTATCCTAGCACAAACCTCACAGCACCAAGTATCCTAGCACAAGCCTACAGCACCAAGTATCCTAGCACAAGCCTACAGCACCAAGTATCCTAGCACAAACCTCACAGCACCAAGTATCCTAGCACAAACCTCACAGCACCAAGTATCCTAGCACAAACCTCACAGCACCAAGTATCCTAGCACAAACCTCACAGCACCAAGTATCCAAGCACAAGCCTACTGCACCAAGTATCCAAGCACAAACCTCACAGCACCAAGTATCCTAGCACAAGCCTACAGCCCCAAAGTACCTACACAAACCTCACAGCACCAAGTATCCAAGCACAAGCCTACTGCACCAAGTATCCAAGCACAAACCTCACAGCACCAAGTATCCTAGCACAAGCCTACAGCACCAAGTATCCTAGCACAAACCTCACAGCACCAAGTATCCTAGCACAAACCTCACAGCACCAAGTATCCTAGCACAAGTCTCACTTCATTAAATATCCTTAGCATTTCATTCTCTCGTGACGAGACTCTGAAACTCAACACCACTTTAGGCTATAAGACTGATCACTACAAAGCTACTCAAGGTTGAATGGCAGATCACATCATCTTTGTCTCCACTTCTGCTGTCTCCAATATTTAGTCATCTCTGTATTCGACTGAAGAAGGCTGCAGAGGAAGCGATATATTTTGACATTAAAGATACCCAGCTGTGGCACCAGTGTCACTTTCATCAACTAGCCAGTATTTTATGCTGGTATTATTATACAATATAATTTTTTCCCTGGCTTAGGCCTACTCACTTTCTCTTGGATTTTATAATTATCGGGGTGTCTTTGGGACCTCGGTGAGCTTTCAGGGAGTCTGTTATCATTAACATTATTATGACACTTAACCGATGTTTTTTTTTTTTAATTTGGTGTTTATGTATCTGTGTTTTATTCATGAATAATGTGCACTGCCAAAGCAGCTTGTAACACTTGTATATTACGTCTCGTAGGTAAGTTTTTGAAGCGTAATATGTTGGGATAGCCTAGATGTGGTCTCTGATGATGACAGCTCTGTCTGGCCTCATGCTATACTGTAACGTGACTGCTGCTTGAAGATGTCAACCTTGAGGCTGGTGGGGTGTTCTTGACTTGAAGGAGCTAAAGCTATATGCTATTTTTTGAATAAGTTCTAATTGACTTCCTTACGGGTTAGGTGTTTTCTCGAGAATATTTTGATGATGCTTCTGAGGCAACAATACTTAACATATGTTTATTGCATGCCTTGGGGGATTAGGGCTTTCCTACGAAATAATTTTATATGTGGGTTTATCTAAAGTGGAGATTAAAAAAAATGTTGGTTTGTTTAAGGTAAGTAATAGTAACTCCAGTTCTACTCGAGTGATACCTTCTGAAGGTCTCGTAGATCCTGAACTCATGGTAGGAAAATTAACGATGTCCTTGTAGCCCAGATCACGCTGACAGACTTCACTACTTGATGCAAGAAAGTCATCTGATGAAATGTGAAGGAAATACTAGCATATTAAACTTTGTTTGTCACTAAGTTACCATGGTACAAGGCAGGTGGTACAAGGCAGGTGGTAAAAGGCAGGTGGTACAAGGCAGGTGATACAAGGCAGGTGGTACAAAGGGAGGTGGTACAAGGCAGTGGTACAAGGGAGGTGGTACAAAGGCAGGTGGTACAAGGCAGGTGGTACACGGCAGGTGTACAAGGCAGGTGGTACAAGGCAGGTGGTACAAGGCAGGTGGTACAAGGCAGGTGGTACAAGGCAGGTGATACAAGGCAGGTGGTACAAGGCAGGTGGTACAAGGCAGGTGGTACAAGGCAGGTGGGACAAGGCAAGTGGTACAAGGCAGGGGGTACAAGGCAGGTGTACAAGGCAGGTGGTACAAGGCAGGTGATACAAGGCAGGTGGTACAAAGGCAGGTGGTACAAGGCAGGTGGTACAAGGCAGGTGGACAAGGCGGTGGTACAAGGCAGGTGGTACAAGGCAGGTGGGACAAGGCAGGTGGTACAAGGCAGGTGGTACAAGGCAGGTGGTACAAAAGGGAGGTGATACAAGGCAGGTGGTACAAGGCAGGTGGTACAAGGCAGGTGGTACAAGGCAGGTGGTACAAGGCAGGTGGTACAAGGCAGGTGATAACAAGGCAGGTGGTAAAAAGGCAGGTGGTACAAGGCAGGTGGTACAAGGGAGGTGGTACAAGGCAGGTGGTACAAGGCAGATGATACAAGGCAGGTGGACAAGGCAGGTGGTACAAGGCAGGTGGTACAAGGCAGGTGGTACAAGGCAGGTGGTACAAGGCAGGTGGTAAAAAGGGAGGTGGTACAAGGCAGGTGGTACAAGGCAGGTGGTACAAGGCAGGTGGTACAAGGCGGTGGTTACAAGGCAGGTGGTACAAGGCAGGTGGTACAAGGCAGGTGGTACAAGGCCAGGTGGTACAAGGCAGGTGGTACAAGGCAGGTGATACAAGGCAGGTGGTACAAGGCAGGTGGTACAAGGCAGGTGGTACAAGGCAGGTGGTACAAGGCAGGTGGGTTTCCCGAGTGTAACTTCATGTTGTCCACCAACACCACTACTTTAGTACACAGTCTTTTGTAAGAGCACAATATACTCCACGTCTCCACTCCACGTCCTCTCTCTCCACGTCCTCTCACTCCACGTCCTCGCACTCCAGTCCTCTCACTCACGTCCTCACTCCACGTCCACTCACCTCCACGTCTCGCACTCCACGTCCTCTCACTCCACGTCCTCGCACTCCCGTCCTCGCACTCCACGCCCCACTCCACGCCTTTCCCCCCCCGGGGCCCCACTTTCCCCTCCCCCGCCCAGTCTCTCATCCCCCCTCCACTCCCCGTCCCCTCATTCCAAGCCTCCGCACACGCCCCCGCCCACGTCCCTCGCTCCACGTCTCCGCTCCACGCCCCGTCCACGCCTCGTCCCGTTCTCCATCCACTCTTCCACCAAGTCCTTTCCCCCCTCCTCCACGTCCCTCACCCACGCCTTCTTTTTAGTCCTCCGCACACGCCTCTACCCCAATCCTCTCCCCACGTCCTCTCACCCACGTCCCCCTCGGCCCCCGCCTCCGCCCCCGTCCCTCAACCCCGCCCTCACCCAGTCCTCTCACCCACTCCTCTCGCTCCCCGTCCCCCTCCCCCCCTTCCCTTTCCCGTCTTCCACTCCCTTTCCCCACCCGCCTCCACCCACGTCCCTCGCCCAATCCTCTGCCCACTCCCCTCACTCCCCGTCCCCACACTCCAGTCCTTTCCACGTCCTCTCACTTCCCCCTTCAACCACGCCCCCACTCCACGCCCTCATTCCACGTCCCGGCAAAAACCCCCTCGCCCAGTCCTTTTTCCCACGTCCTCTCGCTCCAAGTCCTCTACTCCACGTCCTCTCACCCCGTCCCCACGTCCCTCACCCACTCCCTCACCCCCACCCCCTCATTCAGTCCCTTCTTCCCGCCTCTCCACACGTCCCTCGCCCACGTCCCCGCGGGACGTCCTCCGCCCACGTCCCTCAATCCACGTCCTCTCGCCCCCGCCCTCGCCCACGCTCTCGCCCACGTCCTTCACCCCCCCCACTCCACTACTCTCGCTCCCCGGGGTCTCGCTCCAGTTTTTCCCCCCCCCCTTTACTCCCCGCCTCCACCCCCGCCTCCACCCACATCCTCTCCACGTCCCCTCACCCCGTCCCTCCAATTTCTCACCCACGTCCCTCACTCCCGTTTCCTCTACCCCCACCCTCCCCTTTCCCCGTCCTCTCCCCACGTCCCTCCACGCCTTCACTCCACGTCCCCACTCCACACCTTCCACGTCCTATCACCCAGTCCTCTCACCCCCCTCCCCCCCAGTCCTCTCACTCCACGCCTCTCGCCCACCCTCCCCCACGGCCTTCCACCAAATCCCACTATACTACCAACTGCCTTCCACCTACACTCCCACGCACACCCACTGCATTCCAACTACACTACCCACTGCACTTCCCACTACACTACCCCACTGCACCCCACTGCACTTCCCCACACATACCAAACTGCACTTCACACGCCTTCCCCACTCACTACCACACGCACTTCCACACTGCCTTCCCCCACGCACCCCCACTCAAACCACACTACACTACCACCTCACTTCACATACATTTCCCCCTTTCACTTCCAAACCCGCACTTCCCCACGCCTTCCACACTACAAACCACATACAACCACACTGCACTTCCACACTACACTACCCCACACAACCACACCAATACCACACTAACCCCTCCCACTGCACTTTCCCCACACAATACCAACTACACTACCACACGACTCCACACTACAACCCCACGCACCCCCCGCACCCACCACTAACTACCACACTCACTTCACACTCATTCCACACTGCACTTCCACACCAAAACCACCACACTACCACATGCACTTCCCCACTCATTTCCCACTGCACTCCACACGCCTTCCCACGCCCCACACTCAAACCCACTACACTACCACACTGCCTCCACCTACACACCACCCTCACTACCCACAACCATACCACATTACACTCCACACGCACTCCAATACACTACCCCCTGCCTTCCACCCTACACTACCCAAATCCTTCCACACTGCTTCCACAACATACCCCACTGCACTTCCCACTACCTACCACACGCACCCCACAATCAAAACCACACGCCTTCCCACTGCACCCATTAAAACCCCCACACACTACCACACTACCACCAACTGCACTTCCACACACCACCAAACCTGCCTTTCCCCCACACTACCCACACACTACCCACTACAAATACCCCCACTACACTACCACCTGCACTTCCACACACACACCACACGCCTTCCCCACCTCATACCCACGCACTTTCCCACTGGGCCTCCACCTAAACCACACGCCTCCCACTACACTACCACACTGCACTTTCCACAATAAAAACCACAGCATTCCACCTGACTTTTCCCCATTACACCCACATCCACACACTACCTACCACACGCACTTCCACACTACACTACCCCACTGCACTTCCACATACACTACCACACGCACTTCCACAACACACCACCGCCTTCCACACTCCTTCCACACTACATACCACACTGCACTTCCCATTTCACTACCAACGCCCATTTCCCCCGCCTTCCAACCAATACCACACTGCACCCACATTTAAATACCACACAACACACCACACCACTACCACACGCATTCCCCACTACCACCCCACTACCCACAACCTCCCCACTACACTCCACCTACACACCACAACACTACCAACTGCACCCCACACACATCACCACACTCCCCCCTAAATACCACATACACTCCCCCGCACTTCAAACACACACCGCCGAAATCCACCTGCACTTCCCATTACCTCCAACTACATACCACACTACAATACCACACTCACTACCCATGCACTTCCCCACACACACCGCCTGACTTCCACCTGCACCCACATTTCACACCCCACTACACTACCACACTACACTACCACACTACAATACCACAAACTACCCACTACATACCCACTCACACCACATACAAAACCACATACACACCACACTGCACTTTTCCCCACACACTACCACCTCAATAAACAAAATCACACCCACACAACAACACAAACCACACCACTCCCACGCCCCACCTACACACCCCACTACAATCCCCTCCTCCCACACAACCACACTACACTACCCCACTGCCCCCACTACCTACCCCCTGCACTTCCACACTGCATTTCCCCAAAACATCAAAACACACTCCACAGTACACTCCCACTACAATACCACACTACCTACCACACTACACTCCCCATACACTACCACACACAAACCACACTACACACCACATGCATTTTCCCCATACACACCACTTTTCAAACCAAACACACCCACACACTACCACCTACAAAACCACACTACACTCCCCCACTGCAACCACACTACCACCATACTAAAATACCCACACACTCCCCAACCACTACCACAACAAACCACACTACATACCCCACGCACTTCCACACTACACTACCACACACACTAACCCACAAAAAATACCAAAAAACACATACCCCCAAAAATACCCAAAAACAAACCCCACTACATCCAAAATGCACTTCCCACTACCTACCCCACGCTTTTTAAAAAGCCCTTCCCAAAAAACTACCCCACTACAATACCACCTACAAAAACCACACTACACTCCACCGCCTTCCACACTCAAAACCACACTCACTACCACACTACAAACCACCTACACCCACACACAAAAAACCTACATACCACATACAACCACACACAAACCACCTACACTACCACACTGCACTCCCCACTACCTACCCCACTACACTACACACACAAACCACATACACCCACACTGCACTCCCACTACAAAACCAAATACACTCCACCTACATACCCCAACCACCCCGCACTTCCACCTACACCCACACTTCACTACCCCAAATCCACCTACACCCACACTGCACTTCCCCTAAATCCAACTAACTACCCCCAAATACAAACCACACCACTACCCACTTCACTTCCACAAAATACCACACTACACTACCACATCAATCCACACTCAACCACCGCACTTCCCCACTACAACCACAAATCACACCCACTACACTACACATCAAACCACACACACTACCACCTGACTTTCCCCACTACAATACCAACCACACCCACCACTCCCACACATACCCAACCACCCCACGGGGACCTCCACACACTTTTCCACACTACACACCACACACAAACCAAAAAACACTCCCCACGCACTTTCCCCAAAACACTACCCCACGGGGGCCCCCACTGCACTTCCAATTACACTCCCACACACTACCCCACTACAATACCCCCACTACATACCACACGCACTTCCCACTACATAACACACTACACACAAACAAAAATACCACACAAAACTACCACACTGCACCCCACTACAAAAACCACCTACCACCACCTACCTACCACACTACAAAACCAACACACTACCACACTGCATTCCACACTACAAAAACCACACTACACTTCCACCACCACCACACAAAAACCCCAACAAACAACACTACAACCCCAAATCATACCACATACCTACCACCTGCACTTCCACACTACAAACCACACCACTTCCAACTAACTACCACCTACAAACAACACTACACTAAACCCCACTGCACTTCCACACACAATACCAACACACTACCCCTCAAAACCACACTAAAATACCACCTGGGCCCCCCACTACACTACCGCACTGCCTCCACACGACCCCTACACACCACACTACACTACCCCTACAATCCCCACTCCTACCCACGCACTTCCCCACTAAACTCCACACTACAACCACACTACATTCCCAACACTACACACTGCACTTCCACACTACAATCCCCACTTCCCACCCCACTACACTACCACCACATACCCCACTACCTACCACACTACACACCACTACAATACCAAAACACTTCCACCGCACTTCCAAAAAAACACCAACCCCATAACTTCCACACTACAAACCACACTACATACCACACTGCAACCACACCCATCCACACTGCACTTTCCCCCCAACCTACCCCCTCACTCCAACTACACTAACACACTCAAAACCCCACTACCTACCCCACTGCACCCCAACACTACCACACTGCACTTCCAAACCAACCGGCACCCACCTGCCTTCCCACACACTAAACAGCACTTCAACACTGCACTTCCACACGCCTTCCACACCCAACCACACGGCACTTTTACACGACTTTCCCCAACACCCACCCCTTTCCCCACTCACTCCACACTGCATTCCCCCTACAACCCCACTACCTACAACGCACCACACACACTACCACACTGCACTTCCACCACACTAACCGCCGGCACTTTACACTGCCTTCCACACTCACTACCACACGCACTTCCACATACCTACCCACTGCACTTCCAAAGCACTTCCCCAAACTACCCACGACCCACATTACACTACCGCTGCATTCCACACTCACACCCCTGCCCCACACGCACTTCCCACAACTACCCCGCACTTCCCCATTCCACCGCACGCACCCACACAACACCACATGCACTTCCACACACACAACCCCACTGCCTTCCACACTACACTACAACACGCATTCCACAACACTAAAACACTTCATGCCACACTCATTCCCCCACTCACTACCACACTGCACCACCTACCTACCACACGCACACCACACTACACACCACCTTCCGCCCCCACGCATTCCAGCTGCACTACCAACCGCACTTCCCGCTCACTCCCACTACACACCACCTGCCTCCCCCACATACCCCACTTCACTGCCCCACGCACTTCCCGCTACCCCCACTGCACTTCCCCCACCCTACCACCACACTGCCACACTGCACTTCCACACTTCACACTAACTACCTACCACACTGCATTTTTACACTCAACCCACACAACCACACTACACTACCACACCACGCCCCCATGCACTTAAAACACACACACCACACTGCACTTTTGCACGCACTACCCCACGCACTTCCCCCTACCTACCACACTGCCGCCACACTACACTCCCCAAATGCATTTCCACCACACTGCCACACGCACTTCCACCCACACTTCCCCACTCACTGCCACACTGCCTTCCCCCCACACTACCACCTACACTACCACCAAAATCAACCACACTCCACACGCACGCACCTACACTACCACACGCATTTCCACACTACACTCCACACTTCCTTTCCCCCCAACGCCAACATCACACCACACGCTTTCCACAGCACTGCCACACGCACTTCCCCGACACTACCACACACACTGCCACACTGCACTTTTTTTTTTTTTTTAAAATTTTTTTTTTTTTTCCCCCCCCCCTTTTTTTTTTTTTTTTTTTTTTTTTTTTTTTTTTTTAAAAAAGGGTTTTTTTTTTTTTTTTTTTGTTTTTTTTTTTTTTTTTTTTTTTTTTTTTTTTTTTTTTTTTTTTTTTTTTTTTTTTTTTTTTTTTTTTTTTTTTTTTTTTTTTTTTTTTTTTTTTTTTTGGGGTTTTTTTTTTTTTTTTTTTTTTTTTTTTTTTTTTCCACACTGCCTTCCCCATCCCCACACTACACTTCCCACTCACTTCCACCTACCTCCACACCATGCCCCCACGCCTTTCCACACTTCTTACCACACGCCCTTTTCCCCACACCACACTTCACTCCTCACTGCACTTCCACCACATACCCCTCACTTCCCCCCCCCACACTTAAAAACACCACTCCCCCCAAAACTCCCACTACATTGCACACCACTACAACCCACCCAAAAACCACCTACACTTCCCCAAATACAATACCCCAACTACACCCAAACCACACTACACTAAACCTTACACCTACCACACTAAAACTGCCAACAAGGGATTCCACACTACACTCCCACACACTACCACACCCCCAAATGCCACACCATCCACACACACTTCCACACTACCCTTCCAACTTACCCCCCACACTACACTTTCCCCCTACATACACACTACCGCACAAGCATCCCACTACACTTAATAACCCCCCACCTAATCCAACACAACCACACACCTCCAACACACTTCCACACTAACCCCCACACTACATTCCCACTACTTCCAACACCCCACACTCCCCACACCACTCCCAAATCACTCCACACTCACTTCCCCAATACACTACCCCAAAACTTTCCCCCACTACTTCCACACTACACTACCACATCCCCCACACTACACTACCACCACTAACACAACCCCCCAAACCACACTACCTCCACACCACCCACAATTAAAATACCCAACTAAAACTGCACCCCCCTTATACCTACCAAAGCAACCAACTACACACCACAACTGCCCCACGGGACTTTCCCCATACATCCCACTCACTCCCCACTTCAAACCACACTACCCCTACCACACCCTTTCCCCCCACAAACACTCCCCAACACCTACCCCAAATACATACCCAAAAACCCCCCCCCAAAAAACCCCAAATAACGGCCCCATCCCCCACCCAAAACACACCCACCCACTTCCACACGCATTCCACCAAAACTCCACACTACATCCACAAAAACCCTACCACCTCCTACACTACCACCCAATGGGCCCCCCCACCCATTCCCCATACACACAAAACCCACATCCCCTACCTTTCCACCTCACCCACCTCCTTCCCCACCTTCCCCCTACCACCACACAAAAACCACCTACATACCACACTGCCCCAAATTCCACATACAATACCCCACCCACTTCCCATCACTACACACCACCTTTCCAAACCCCACTAAAACCCCACTAAACCCCCCAATTCCCCAATCCCCAACCCCACACCACACTACAAACCACACACAACCACCGCACTTCCCACACTACACACCCACTCACTCCCACCATCCCATCACTCCACCCACTCCACATACCCCCAAACCCCATCCTCCCAAAATGCCCCCCACACACTACCAAAAACACACTCCAACACATTCCACACTAAACCACACCACTCCCACACTTACCCTACACACTACACCACCCCCACTACCTACCACACCCAATACCCCCCAAAACCCACCACACTAACTAAACAAAACCCACTAAAAACCACATCACTTCCCACAAAATCCACACAACACCCACTAAAACCCACTAACTCCCCTCCCCCTTCCACCCAATCCACATCACTCCACACCACTACCACATACAATACCACCCCCTCACTTCCCCACATCCCCCCCTTCCACAACACTCCAACCCCAATTTACCACTCCCCCTACCACACGCACTTTCCCCACTACATCCAACACTCACTCCACACACACAACTCACACAATCCTCCCCCACTCCCCCACGCACCCACATAACTACCAACTCACTTCCAACCCCAAACCCCTACCCACATGCACTTCCACATACCTAAACCCCCAAACTAAAACCCCCCATCCACACCACTCCCCACTGCACTTTCCCCACTACATACCAACTACACTTTCCCCACACACAAACACTCATTTCCACACCAACCCCCCACTCACCCACACTAAATACCACCTCACTTCCACACGCACTTCCACATACACACCACACTACTACCCACAATCCCCCCCTTCCACACTCCCCCACTCTCCAAAACCCACACTCCACACCCCCACTTCCCCCCCCTCACCCACACTAAATTTCACCACCACTTCACCCCCTCACTACCACCGCCTTCCCCACACTACCCATCACACCCCACCCAAACACTCTTTCCCCCAACCCCTCCACACTGCCTTCACAATACACCCACCTGCACTTCCACAACAAACCCTACAACACGCACTTTCCACACTTCACTACCCCACAACTAAACTGCACCCACAACCCCTCCACACGCACTTCCACACACACTCCCAACCCCTTCCATACACCCTTTCACTTCCCACCACCCCACTGCACTTTCCACACTACACTACCCCGCCCCACACTGCACTTCCCCACACCCCCCCCTCCACCCACTCACTTCCACCTAACCCCACCACCCACATCACTTCCCCCCACTTCCCCCTTCCCACTACAATCCCCTGCATTCCAACACACTAAATTCCCCCCTCACTCCACACTTCCCCCCTTTTCCACATCACTCCACCTGGGACTTCCACACTACACCTCCCAAAATGCACTTCCACACTACACTACCACCTCACCCACACCACCCCCCCACTCCACACTGCCTTCCCCCTAACTACCACACCAACCACACTCACACCCACCCCCCCTACTCCCACACTCACTCCACACTGCACTTTTCCCCCTACATCCCCTGCACTTCCCACGCACCCCACCAAAATCCCCCCACTGCACTTTTACATTCAAACTACTCCCCCACTCCACCTGCCTTCCACCTACACTCCACCAAAATCCCCCCTACAACCACACACCTGCCACATGCACTTCCCACACCTACCACCTCATCCCCACTCCTACCCCAAAGCACCCACACTACACCCACACCACTGCCCCACCACTTTCCCCCTGCATTTCCCCCCCTTCCCCCGCCACAACACTCCTCCCACCCCTTCCCCCACACACTCCCCCCACTTACGCCAACCCCATTCCACCTACACCCACACTGACTTCCACAACCTCCACATCAAAATCCACACGCATTTTTACACTTCACCACCCACCAAACCCCCTGCACCCCTAAATTCCAACACCTACCACACTCATCCCCACCACGCCCACTGCACTTCCCCCTACATACCAACTCACTCCCCACTCACTCCACACTGAACTTCCCAATACACTACCCCACTCATGCCACCTCACTACCCCTCCGACCACACTACACTGCCCTTCACTTCCACACAACCCACACCCCCCCTTTCCCACACTCCCCACACGCACTTCCCCCAAAAAAAATTCCACAACCTGCCTCGCCTTTTCCCCACTCCTCCACCTAACCCCCCATCCACACACACCCAAACCATTTCCCCCCAGGGGACCCACTTTACCCAACCTACATACCAC
>NC_069401.1:10796817-10811817 GCF_026875155.1 Cherax quadricarinatus
CCTTTTCACGCCTTTTTTTTTATCCCGGGGTGTGGGGATTTTTTTTTAGTGAGGGGATGAGGGCTCCCGTTGCCTGTATCTTGGCCCTATGCTACCCGTCTGCTGCTGTCTTCTCAAAGTTTGGGGTTTGGTTTTTGGTCAAGAGAAAAGCTGAGCTCTATCTAAGAGTTGGATGGTGGAGAGGAAAGCGGTCCCATTATAATGTGCCATAGCGGCACGGTTACCACTGGGGAGGTGGCAGCCAAATCCTGACCCTTCTGGGGGGTGGGGGTGTGGCATGCAAAGAGTATGTAACCTTTATTCGGCGCATGTACACACCCTCATTTACACGCTATTTCCCCCAACCAGCGAACCAGGTTGCTAAGAGTTGATGATGGGGCCCCGTTGTTCAACTAGTGCCCAGGTTCTAGCCAATAAGAAGATGGTTTTGGCATCGCAGAGGTTTTTGTGGGTACCGCTCTCCTGTCTGCCCTTGTCATTCCCATTCTAGAGCTGGTTGAAGCACGGTCTGCTATCTTGTGGCTTCTATTTCTGCCTTGCTTACCGTGGATTGCACTATACTTATCACTGTACATAGTGTACATATTGCTGTTCTAAATTGGTGAAGGATAATATATATCTAAACTTTTTCTGCTGTGTTTATTTTGCTCCCATTACACCCGGGGTAACAGGCCATTTCGAATCCTGGGTTGTAATACCCAGCAACCCTAAACCAGCACATATGTATGGTTTACCCAAGACCCTTAAACATAATATTCCTCTCAGACCAATCATGTCAGGTATAGGCAGTGCACCACGCAAACTAGCCGGAGTTCTTGCCAAACATCGTTCCTGCCTTCTAGGGACCATCAGCCCCGCTCATCTTAAACATTCAGGCAACCTTCTCAACCGCATCCGAAACCTCTCCATCCATAACAAGAAACTAAGCAGTTTTGATGTGACTTCCCTCTTCACAAAAGTACCTACCACAAAAGCCATCGAGGTTCTGCGACGTAAAGTCAATCAGGACCTTAATCTTCCACTACCTCATGAGATTTTGTTGACTTGATTGAACTCTGTGTTAATTTCAACTGTTTTTCATTCATAACAGGCTTACAAAAAACCTACGGCATGGGAATGGGGTCCCCCATCAGTGCCGTTCTAGCCAACTTGTACTTGGAACACCTAGAGTCTGATCACTTCGCCAGCATCATCTCTTCAAGTGTCACTTGGTTACGTAACGTGGACGATGTCCTCGTAATAACTCCCAAACATTTTGATGTACGGAATCTACAGGCAAGACTCAATGCAGTTGAACCGGCGATCCAGTTTACACTAGAAGAAGAGTCCAATGACAAGCTACCTTTCCTCGACGTCCTCAATCACAAAGTAGACAACAGCCTAAGATTTCAAGTTTATCGGAAACCTACCAATAAAAAGGATCTCACACACTTCTATTCCAGTAAAGATACTAAGACCAAAAGAGGCATCATCATCAGGTTTCAGGTTTTTCCTAAGAACATACCGAATTTGTAGTCCAGAGTTTCTTGACGAGGAATGTACATACATTCAACAAACCTTCACTGATTTACATTTTCCTTCCTTTTTCATCAAAGACTGCAAGAAAAGAGCTCTTCAAATCATTAATTCTTCATAAACCAACACCACTCCCAACAAAGTTATAATTCTTCCCAACAGCCAGGTTGCCCTGAACGTTTCTAAAGCACTTTCACAAGCTAACACCAGAGTCGCCATCGTTTCCAGCAATTTAATAAAGAATCTAACCAGAACAAAATCCAAGCACCACGAGCCAGTCAATGCAGGAGTTTACACTATACCCTGCGGAGGCTGCGACAAGATTTATATAGGTGAAACAGGAGGAAACCTCTACACCCGCCTCATTGAACACATTTACGCATGTAGGAACGATAACTTGAACAACACCGAAATTCCACCAATCATCTCTTGAAGTTCAGGGAATCTTCACTAATAGCTGTTTCTAATACAATTAAATAAAACAAAGGCAGCTTCGCCTTCTCCGAAGTTTAGCAAGTCCTCCTGAAACAGTAAACCCTGCCATCACATAGTCTCTCCTGTTAATACTACACAAAGCACATTACAGAGAATGAACATTGAAACAGACCTTCACTATCCAGTCTCCAATAGAAATATTTGTCTACTATTTTTTGTTTCCCAAATAATAGGTTTTATTTTCCTTCACTCTGTGCAAGTTAATTGTTCTACCCCTATTGTATTAAATACTACTACTACTATTATGTCACTACTACTACTACTATACTACTTACGTCACTACTACTACTACTACTACGTATTTCACTACTACTACTACTTATGTCATATACTACTACTACTACTTATGTCCACTACTAATCTAACTCTTATGTCATCTTACTATATACTACTACTTATGTCACATAATACTACTACTACTTCTACTAGTATTGCACTCACTCTGAGCCTATATATACCCCTCTGTGTCTATGCATGTTTGTAAACGGCTTGATAAAAGCTTCTTGGAGAAGCCGGAAACGTTGCCTCAATTAAAATGTCCACATTAGTTGCACTTGTGTCTTGTACTTTACACTTGGACACCTGGCTAGCAAGGTCACTTGGACATCTACTAGAAAAGTTCACTTGACGCTGCTAGACAATGGTCACTTGACATTGCTAGACAAGGTCACTTGACATCTGCTAGGGACAAGGTTCATTGACATATGCTAGCCCAAGGTATTGACATGCTAGACAAGGTTCACTTGACATCTGCTAGAAGGTCACTTTACATCTGCTATGACAAGGTCATTGACATCAGGCTAGACAAGGTCACTTGACTTTTGCCTTGACAAGCGTCCTTGACATCTGCTAGACATAGGTCACTTGACCATCTTGCTTGACAAGGTCACTCTGACATCTGCTAGACAAGGTCACTTTGATGCCTGCTAGACAAGTCACATGACAATCTGCTAGACTAGGTCAACTTGGACATTGGATGGACAAGGTCTCTCTATGCCTGCTAGACAAGAATCACTTGACTTTGCTAGACAAGGTCATTTGACGGTCTGTTGGAAAAGTCACTTTGACGCTGCCAGACAAGTCACTTGAGTTTGATTAGAAGAGGTCCTTGACGCTGCTAGATAAGGTCACATTGACCCTATAGACACGGTTACGTGACGTCTGTTAGACGAGGTCACTCGATGCCTACTAGACAAGATAACTTGGACGTCTGTTAGAAGAGGTCACTTGAGTCTGTTAGAAAGAGGTCACTTGACGTCTGTTAGAAGCAGGTCACGTGACGTCTGTTAGAAGAGGTCACTTGAGTCTGTTAGAAGAGGGTCATTGACGTCTGTTAGAAGAGGTCACTTGTCGTCTGTTAGAAGAGGTTCACTTGGACCGTGCTGCTAGACAAGGTTGGAAGCTTGAGTTATACTGTAGATACATCGAGTTCACATCATTTTTAATACCTTCACGTGTCGTTACAACACTTAGAATAAAATCTTTGTTGTCATCATCTGCAGTCTCCTTCTTAGTGGTACCATGCAGAGTTTACACCAGCTGGACCAAACAGTGATTCACCTTAACCTTGGTATGTGTTCGTTCTTTATTACCAGCCACTGTACCTAACAGTGAATCACCTTCCCTTGGTATGGTGTCTGCTTCTTTATTACCAGTCATCTGTACTAATCAGTGAATCACTTTCACCTTGGGATGTTTTCTGCTTTCCTTAATACCACTCTACTTAACAAGGTGATCTCAGTCACCTTGGTGTGTGTTTTGCTTCCTTATCACCAGTCACTGTTCTAACAGTGAATCCGCATTCTCATTGGTTTGTGTGTTCTGCTTCCTTATCGCCAAGTCACTGTCTAACAGTGAATCAATGTCACCTTTGTGTAGTGTGTGTTCTGCTTACCTTATGCCATTACTTTAGTAACAGGATCGGCCTTCACCTTGGTGTGAGTTCTGCTTCCATATGGGCAGTAGTGATATATTGTCTAGGAAGATTAGACAGAAGGTTACATAATAGCTAACAGTGAGAATGCCTGTATATAACCCTTCTGGAAGTTGCTGTGACTGTGTTTGTGGTTCTTGGTAACTCGTTGAGTTGATAGTTAGGTTAGTGTATGTTGGTGGTAAAATTTGTGTCCCAGACTCAGTGCTTGTTTCTGTAGTCGTTTATGGGGCGCGTCGATAGGTTGTTTATTAGGGATTTCCCTTCCATTTTCTTTCCATCGACTTCCCCACGTGGAGAGGTACTGAAGTTTGCGATTTAGTTTGATCTTCTTGTTGGAGGTGGCCTCACTGCTATGCAACAGACACAATTTCCTTTAAGATTGCCTGGAGAGAAGGTGATCCCCAAGTCTATCCTGCACAGCTCTCCCAACTCCCAAACACCCTTTCTCCCCAAGCTACCCAAGCTTACTTAAATGAATGTGCCGAAGAACTTTCTAACATCGCTAAGGAAACCATCGACTGCAAGGAACATGAGGCGGCCGTTATTCAGATTGACAACCACACTGCTGGGCATATTCCGACCTATCGAGGTTCTACGACCGTAAAGTCAGTAGGAGTGGTACAACGGTCCACTCCTCGACAACTGTCCAATCTAGACCCCCTTTCTCTCCTGCTGTTTACACTTACCTTAGAGAAAGCTGCGTATGAACTGCGGTCATGCTCAGAAGGAGGCTCATTACGTGCCGCCCAGATTCGCCCTTGCTTGTGGCAT
The DNA here is from genome assembly GCF_026875155.1 of Cherax quadricarinatus. Taxonomy (NCBI): domain Eukaryota; kingdom Metazoa; phylum Arthropoda; class Malacostraca; order Decapoda; family Parastacidae; genus Cherax; species Cherax quadricarinatus. The sequence goes on from NC_069401.1 coordinate 10,801,535, forward strand.
GCAAAGAGTACGTAACCTTTATTCGGCGCATGTACACACCCTCCTTTACAGGCTATCGCCCCCAACCATGGAACCAGGTGTGCTATGAGTTGATGATGGGTCGCCCGTCGTTCAACTAGTGACTGGTTCTTGCCATAAGAAGATGGTTTTTCGGCAATTGCAGAGGTTTGTGGGTTACCGCTCTCCTCTCTGCCTTGTCATTCCCATTCTAGAGATTCGGTTGAAGCACGGTATCTGATATCTTGTGCTTCTATTTCTGCCTTGCTTACCGTGGAGTGCACTATTACTTATCACTGTACATAGTGTACATTTGCTGTTATAATGTGGGGAAGGAAAATATAGCTAACATTTTATGCTGTGTTTATTTTGCTCCCATTACACCCGAGGTAACAGGCATTTGGAATCTTGGGTGGTTGTAATCATGGATTGCCTGTCCGAGAGCTGATGCTGGACTTAGAAGAAACGGTTGAGTTTAGGGCGAGCTTCGTAGCAGGAAACATTGTTGCTGCAGCTTGCTGACTGACACATTGCTTTACAAATTTTGCCGTGTCAGTTTGCTTTAGCATCAGCCTGATATTGTGTGATCGTTCAACAGCTCGCTACTAGCTTGTTCGGTGTGTCGTTTCGCTACGGTCAATTTTCAAGAAACAGTGTAGCTGTCTGGCATTGCTTTACAAATTTTGCGTGTCAGTTGTACTAGATTTTCGGTGTGGAGAATTTGCAGTCGGCTTTGCTTGTATGTGTATTCTGTAGTCGTACATGTGCAAGTAAGCGTCTTCTGCAATTGAAGTGTTACGTTGGGGTATTCTGCAATCGTTACTGTGCATCAGCGAATAAACTTATGCCACCTAGGACGAGTCAGAGTCTGGTGTCGGCATATACTTTGCATAACCTACCTAAATTGTCCCTACAGCGTTATTGGCAAATTGCTCGTTCCATTGGCATTAAATACAAACGCACTCTCACAGCTGCGCAACTGCATTCACTGATTGCTGACAAACTTATAGAAGAAGGATGGACATCAGACTCCTCCTACCCCTACGGGAGCTAGGGCAAAAAACTCCTATGTTCTCGTAAGAGGAAGATGATGCACTACGGAGCAAAATGGTCAGTATAGTGCAGCTGGGTTGTTCAGGAGCTGAATCAGGCGTTGGCTCTCTGAGCTGGCTAAAAATCAATCTTGAGCACAAACTAGGAACAGAGAGTATTTGCAAGGGATAGAATTGATAGGAAAGAGAAAGGAGGCAGTTTTCGCATTCTGGAAATAAATTTTTGTTACAGAAAGCATACAGTGTGTTCCCCGGCTTTCAATGAAAGGGGCCGAACACAGTGAATTTTTCGAAAGTTCGAAAATCAGGCTCGAGCCTTTAAGAAAGACGGAACAGCATTGGGCATCGCTGCGTTTTACAGCATTATTGGTTAAGGCACAGGAATTTACGTCAGTATTTAATTGGACGCAGAATTTTCTGATAATCAAGTAGTGAGTCCACAGTGTCTGGGAGCTATATACATGTATCCAGCCAAATACAAAGAGGGAAATTTTATGTTGGGCAGCGACCGCTTGGTCATCCTAGTGTGGACTTTGTGAGACAGCAAAACCAAAGCTTTTACCAGTGTATTTAAGCAGGTGGTGTCTCTACCTTTCGAGGAGCTGGTGCAGCTTATTCTGAATGATTAACTTGCGGGTAGTCTGTGGGACCAGAGGTTCGAAGTTTTCTGCAGGATCGTGTCTTATCACTGCATTGGAGGCAGCCAGGTTGGATGATACCTTCGAAACTAACCGCTCCTTGTCCGAGCGGTCCCGTATCTTTTTCAACAGCCTGCAATGAAACAGAGATCGGCAACCTTGGAGAATGAAGTTGCCAGCCGTGAGGGAGGAACGTCTACGTCAGCCAACTAAGTCAGACCTGAGTGAGCTACGCTTCTAAAAACACATTGTCACTGAGGAGACGGCAAACTACTAATGGTTGCATCTCGAAACAGTATCCAGAGAGACACCAGCCAGAACGACACATTTGCAACGTCCGCAGAGGAGTAAAGGGCAGCCTGTCGTCTGCTTCCTCTGCACAAAGTAGGGTCACATCCGTCCCAATGCACACCATAAACCCCAACCCCATTGGGAAAATTCTAATAGCCTAGTAAACATTGTCCCTAGGAGACGTAGAAAAAAGGTATATGGCCCCTTATTTATTGCAAGGAGTCTTATTTCCCTTCAGAAACTCACAAAACCAATTAAAGTAAAGACCTTTAGAGATACTGGAGCATATTGCTCCTTGTAAGAGAAGGAATATTCCCCTTTCTGAGAATATTCTTTGAATTCTCTGTTTAATTGGAGCATTTTGGCAGGAGCTTTATATTCTGTTCCTTTGCATTAAATTTATGTACAGTGCAAATATTACACTGGGTATTGACCAGTAGGTGTTCTCAAAGGATTCCCATGAAGATGCCATGTTATTACTGGGTAACTAACTTACTAATGTTAGTTTCGTGTCCTGAAACCTCTAATGATTAATCTTCTCCGGTGTTGGCCATAACTCGGGGCAACATCCCATAGGGTTGACCGGAGGGAATGTTGACCTATCCTTGGACGACTCCGATCTCGTGATAGGCACATTGTTTTTCGAGGAAAATGGCCAGAGCCCTCGTAGATCAATTGAACAGACCCGAATCAAGCCTTACTATCCATGTTGAGGATTGCCAGATGTCTCTGTTTCCTTGCCGTGGGACTGTCCTTTCCGGGGAGGAAAACGAAAGGACCCTTTTTAAAATACGCTTTTGAGGCAGCCATGGGTAAATCCTCCCTTTGGGTCATACCGGTCAAGTATTGAAGTTTAAAACGATTATTTGATCTGCACTGAAGACTGAGTAAGGAGATTGAGGGCCAGCAAATGTTTAACAGGGTAGTAGTTCAACAAAGTATAGACCTAAATATTATATATAGGCTATTACGTCATTAGGAGGTCACTTAGGAATTACAAACCCTTGTATAGAATCACCAAAAGATTTTATTGGCCAAATAAAGAAAGGATGTGATGAATCATATTAGGTGTTGCCGAGAAATGTCAGCCAAGTTGGGAACCTGGACAATTCAATTAAACTTGCACCTCTCCAACATATACCTGCTGATGGAAGAAATCCTTCTTGCAGATTTAATTATAGTTTGTGTAGGTCCACTTACCTAGGTCAAAAGTTCTGGAAAATGAGTGTATTTATTTTCTATTATCGAATTAAAGGATCCAGATACCCTGAAGCAATTCCATGCGTTAGTTTTTATTAATACTAAGCTATTCCTCAAAGCTTTAACCAAATTCATTTTTGTTTTGAATTCCTAAAACTATTCAAAGTGATCAAGGTACTAACTTTACTGCCTAAACCATTTAGGGTAAGTTATTTAACTAGGATTAGGGATAATCCACAACTTATCCACTGACTATCTTCCTTCAGTACCAAGGCGCCTTTGTAAGATTTCCATCAGAAATTAAAAACAATGATGAGAAGTTTTTGCATGCACTTCTCCTACAGACTGGGATGAATCATACCTTTGTTGCTGTTCTCAGTACGAGAGACGGTGCAAGAGTCTACAGGGTATAGTCCGTTTGAGCTGATCTGTGGCACAAATGTACGAGGTTCCTCTTCGGGTGCTCAAGAAGTATGAATGGGGAGAAAACGTTAGCTCAACACTCTACAAACCCGTCTTACAAGGTTGCAGGTGGCACGTCAGTTAGCCAGGCTTATCCTAAAGACAGATCAAAGTACTATGAAGAATAGGTATGACAGAAGTGCACAATTCGCTCATTCCATCCGGAGACAAGGGGTGGTGCAGGGAACCTATACCTGGCACAACCTTGAAGCTAGATTTCGGGACCTATGCGATTGTAAGTAGATTCATCTGATGTAATTTTGTGGTAGCTCCCATTGATAAGACCTCAAAACTAATACTTACACATTAATAATTAAAATACTCATACACCGGATCAAGTCCCGTACATGACTCTGTCCTCTACCTCTGAGGGCGACTTGACTCTTTGCACTATACTCTCTGAAAATTAATATTAAACTTTCAAATTTGTCCTCCCTCAAGGATCCTAGCCCCTTTAATAACGGTGGGAATTATCTGAATCAAGCAACAATATAAATGAGTTCTACAGTCATATTACTAATATTTTTCGGATGTGTCCGAAAAAAAGGTCGTTAGGTTTTCATGATGTAGATGTGGGAAACTCTAAACCAAGGTAAACTCTCCCCTACTAGAGCTTAAAATCTGGATAAGCAAAGGTATTCAGCAGGAGGAAGTAGAATGTTTTGTTAAAAGCATGGGTTTTAGTGGAGGAGTAATATAGTCCACCGCGGCTTCACCGTGCATTTTTGTGAAGAAGGCTGATGAGGGTTTCGTTATTGTACAGACTACCGTAAGGTTGAACGAGTTCACCATTACAGATGCTTACCCTCTTCCTGTTGGATGACGTAATTGATACTTTGTGGTTAAGGCTACTTTGTGTCCAAGTTAGATCTCCTTTAAAGGCTACTATCATGTACCTTTGACTGGTAAGGTGAAGGAAATCTTGCCTTCTTAATTCCAGGAGTTCATTATCAAATAAACATTTACCTCTTCGGAATGAAAAAATTCCCCCTCTTATTCCAGAAACGTATCATGGGCTATTAAAGGAATGAAGGCACGGTGAGCGTACCTAGATGATATTGTTGTGGTGTCTGATACTTGGGATCAACACCTACTTAGTCTTAAGGCTCTGTTTGAGACTTTAAGAGTATCCCATTCAACAGTTAATTTCATCTAATCTTCCTTTGGCAAGGGGCCACTGTCACTTTCTAAGGCATGATGTAGGGTAGGGTTAAAGTTGACCTAAATTGCTAAAGTTCTTTGTATTAAAGATATCTGTTCTCATGATAGGAAGGAAATCTCTTCAACGTTTCCTAGGCATGATGGATTTTACAGAAGATCTGTAAGAATTTCTCTGAGTACTGTAGACCCTCTTAACCTCTCTTACCAGTCATATTAAGATTCCCTTAATTGGACGTCAGACTGTAAACACTGCTTTTAATAAAGCAAAAAGTTTTTGTGTACTGCACCCCATTCTGTGTCTCCAGAACTTCTCCAAACCTTTTTATCACAGGTTGTTGTTGTGAGTCTGGGGTTGGCGGCAGTATATTTCAAATAGGGAACAAGGAGTTGCAGCCCTTAGCATTACTTTTCAGCCAAGTTTCCAGCAAATCCGGAGCTTACTCTACCATTGAAAAAGAAAGCCTCGCGCTGGTACTGGCTTTGGAGGCATTTCGATGTTTATGTGGGGCCAGACATCGCAGGTGGTCACAGTCTACAGTGATCACATCCTCTAGTAGATCTCCAAGCAATGAAGAACCACAACACATGTTTTGCGCTGGATGCTAAGCTGCAGCCCTATAATATGTCCATTAAATATATTGCCGCAAAGAAAATGTTGGCAGATTCTTTATTAGAGCTTAATTTTTTTTGTTTAGGTTGTTAGTTTATGGTAACCCTTATCACGCTTTTTTTTTTTAATCTGGTGTGGGTTTTTTTTTTATTGGGGGATGCGGCTACTGTCGTCTGTAATCTTGAAACCTATGCTATAGCCTGTCCTGTTGACTGTCTCACTCTAAGTTTTGGTTTGGCTTTGGTCACAAGAAAAGCTGGAGCTCTATCTAAGAGTTGGATGGAGGAGAAGGAATGCAGTCCATATTATATTGTGCCATGGCGGCACGGTTACACTGATAAGTGGCGCCTCATCCTGAGCCTTATCGGAGAGGGCGGGTGCATGGCAAAGAGTACGTAACCCTTTATTCGGGCATGTTACACACCTCAATTTACAGGCTATCTCCCCAACAGTAACCGGTTGCTAAGAGTTGATGAATGGGGCCCGATCGTTCAACTAGTGGACCACGGTTCTAGCATTAAGAAGATGGGTTTTGCAATCGCAGAGGTTATGTGGGTACACTCTCCTGTTCTGCCCTTTGTCATTCCCATTCTAGAAGCTGGTTGAAGCACGGTCTGATATTTGTGGCTTCTATTTTGCCTTGCTTACCGTGGATGTGCCACTATACTTATCACTGTACTAGTGTACATTTGCTGTTATAAATTGGATTGAAGGATAAATATAAGTCCTAAACTTTTCTGCTGTGTTTATTTTGCTCCCATTTTCACCCGGGGTACACCGGCCATTTGGAATTCTGGGTTGTAATAGTGCTTTCACTTCTAATCCTGACAGAAGCACGGCCAGAATATATACTCAGCTAAATTACACTGCCAACATCCCAACAGAAAATAAGTGAAGCTATAACGAAAACTGTCAAGACATGTGCTCCACAGCAAATGGAGCGAACTGGGACGACCATAAATTCATAAATAATGATCTTCCTTTACATAACCGTCACGAGACAGAAGCCCTTCAGCTAGGCTCAAGTTTACTACCAGAAACAACAGGAACATCATCTGGTGGATATGTAACCAAGAACAACCTTTTGGAGGCTACGAGTTTCAAAAGGCTTTTTCACGGAATTATCACTGCTGCAGCTACTGAGCCTTCAAGACCGGTCATTCCCAGAAGATACATCCAAGCACTCAGGGACTTGGCTAACAACGATGATATCGTCATTACAACGTCTGGCAAAGGAGGAGGTGTGGTGTTACTCGACACTGTCGACTACAACAATAAAGTTTTAAATCTTATCAATGATGCCAGCACATACCAGCCTGTATCAGAATCAGTGCTACTTCAAAGTACCCAGACTTGTCTTCAAAAGGCTCATAGCATCTTACGAAAAATCAGAACAAGGCAAAAACTACTTAACTTTTACCAGGTCAACCGAAACCAGCCCGCCTGTATGGCCTTCCTAAGACACACAAGCATGGCATCCCACTACGGCCTATCACTTCGGGCATAGGGAGTGCACCATGCAGACTAGCCGGCCACCTTGCCAAATACCTTTCAGCACTTCTGGGCACCATCAGTCAAGCCCACCTCAAACACTCAGGTGACCTTCTCTCCCGAATTTCCAACCTGAATGCTAAAAACAAAAGCATGGCTTCCTTCGATGTCACAACCCTCTTTACCAACGTTCCTACTGACGCTACAATCAACATTCTGAGACAGAGGCTCACTAAAAACCACGACCTCCCTTTATCTCTTCTAGATTTCATCAGTCTAGTGGATCTTTGTGTTAATTTCAACTTCTTCAAGTATCAGGACAGCTGTTACAAACAGTGCTTTGGGATGGCAATGGACTGCCCGTTCAGTGCTGTGCTTGCCAACCTCTTCATGGAAAACCTAGAGACAGAGAAATTCAGCAGCCTCATTCCCAACACCGTTACCTGGCTAAGATACGTTGATGATATATTGGTATTCTATCCGAGACGTCTCAATATCCAGGCCCTTTTCAACAAGATCAATGCAGCAGAACCATCAATAAAGTTTACACTTGAACTCGAAAACGATGGCAAACTTCCTTTCCTCGACGTTCTCCTGTGCAGATCTCCCAACAGTGACAAACTTCTCTTCAAAGTGTATAGAAAACCTACCAACAATGACGATCTTATACACTTTTATTCACACCAAGACACCGCACTAAAAGAGGAGTCCTCACTTATGCTTCTCTTCTGAGCCTCGTCATCAACCCCCTTGTTTTCCTTGAAAGAAGAATGTTATACATAACACAAGCCTTTTAAAAGTCTTCAGTTCCCATCTTTCTTCATCTTAGATTCAGACTCAAGGCTCAACTATCCTCAACAACCGCCCATGAAAACCCCCATAACAGTTCATAGTGCTCCCATGTGGTGATGTTGCCACTAATACCTCGCCGCACTTGTTATGAGTAACATCAACGATTCCACCATAAACACATCATCAATCAAAGACTCACTACAAACGAAGCTCCACATCCTCTAACTTCTACAGCAGGCATTTACACTATCCCCTGTGTGATACCTGTCGCCAAAAATAAGTAGGCCAGACAACGCAGAGATCATCATTCCCACTGAATGAGCACGAAATGCCTCTAACAGAGACCATAAAGGTACGCGTGTGTCCTCCACAAAACTCCACGGGGCAATTGATGAATCTGGAACGAGGCAACAACTCATTTCTGACCGAACCAGACCTCAGACTCCCGACGGTGCCTAGAAACCACACTAATCGCCGTCACCGACTTATAGAACGTAAACACTGAAACCACAAAATTTACAAAAACATTAGCAAACATGATACTTAACAACTACCAACCCAAAGTGAAGGCTTACTCCGCCCCTGTATACAACTTCAGACAGTATTAACCGAGACTGCCTCCACCTCAGGACAATTAGTGAATAGAAAAGAAATAATAAACAAACAAACATAAACACTTTATTAAATAGAAAATAATAACATTAAATATTAATATTAATCCTACATAAAAAAAATGAAAAATTAAAAAATATCAAATATAACTGAATTAACGCTAATATATTTAGGGGTGTCTGTTGTTGGTGACACTGAGTGTTGTTTGAAATCGTAGCCATTTGCTTGAAGATGGGGGGGGGGGTTCCCCCTCAGTGTGTTGGTTACAACCCACCGGTTCGTTCTTCACAGTAAAGCTTGAGTCTAATATCTCGATGACAGCAGAAAGCAGGATCCTTTTTACCACTGCAATGATGAGGGGTTACGATCCTGCAAATTTCATACAGGTACAGGGAATAAAAACCAAAAAAGGGAAGTTCTCAGAGATGTTAGTCAACTCTCTCTCAGGGTGTCGAGAGGTGGATGATATCTCTCTGTCAAACGGCCTCATTCCAACTGGAAAGATAGACAGGTTACCCACTACTTAAGAATCACTCTCGTGATAAGTTACAATACCTATAAGATGTGGTAGTATTACAACAGTCAACCTAGAGCAAGAACTAGAAAGGACTAAGTTATTATTGGTAAAAGTGAAGCTTTCAACCAATAAATCCACTAGAATACAAGCAGGCATGTACATACAGTAGTGTTGGGAACTGTGAGTCGAGTGATATCCTGTTTTACCAAGCCCCACACGTCCACCTTTCGGGGGGGAGGAAGAGGAAGGGGAGGGATAGCGGGAGCTAGACTGACCCTACCGTAAGCAAGCAGCCGCATCAAACTATCACTTTCTGGGTGAGGAAAGAAGGCGGAATAGCGGAGCTTGACTTACCCTACCTTAACAAGTAAGCCGGCAATGAAACTGTTGTATGCTATATACTCCCTCGCTACTCCTATCTATTTATCTTTTCCATCATACACTCCCCCATACCAAGACTTATAAGTCAAGGAGTATAAGAAGAATAGCAAGAAAAAGTTCTACAAATGGAAGTCGCGTAAGGCAAGAAAAATCTTCTACTGACTGTCATGACTTAACCAGTCAGACAAATATTGATGGGGATAGGTACATATTATATACACAATATGGAACTTAAAAGCCTGATTTGCTAATTTCCACCTCAAGAGGCGACTGATGGCTCCCTTAAAAAGTTTTCTAGGTATATCAAAGTGTTTGTGGTCCTTTTCTAAAATGTAATTCTTTTGGCTCCACACATCAAAAATTTAAGTTTGGAGATACCCCACACAAAGGCCAAACATTCCGTTTCTATGGTGTAGATCTCGTTTCTGCGTGAAGGAGTTTCCGGCTTAGGAAGCAAACGGGGGAAGATAACCATCATGTATTGTAGTAGCTAACCGCACCTAAGCCAGTATTGCAGGCATCAGTTCTTAACAAAATGGTATATTAATATCTGAATCTTAAGTACAGGGTCTTTCGAAAAGATACTTTAATCTCATTAAACTTTCTCCTGAGCTACGTCGGAAAGTTCTAGAGTTCCGTCACAACTTTTTTAAGAAGTCGGTATAAATTGCCTGAAAGATCATAAGGTTCGTATAAACCTGCATAAAAAATTCTGAACCAAGAAAGCACGCAAGAGCTTCTTGGTTTTGGGAAATAAATTCTAATAAATCTTTGATCTTTACTGGTGAGAGCTGCAGAGAGTTATTAGAAAGTATCATTCAAAGATAACCAATCTGTTTAACCCAAGGACGCATTTCTTCGGCTTGGCAGTGAGGTCCAAGTGAGCATAACCTACACAAAACGATGTTAATGTTGGATATGTTTCGTCCCATGTGATGTCATTTACGTATAATGTTTCAAATAAACTGAAACGTTTGGCATATTACCCAAGACTTTCTCATCCAGGTCTTACATAGGTAAGCCCAGCAGTTACAAACCGAAGCATAGTTTATAATGCATCAGTCCTAGGAGTGTAGAAA
>NC_069401.1:10816817-10824585 GCF_026875155.1 Cherax quadricarinatus
CAACCCGACACACTCAAAAACCACCCAACACACTCCAAAGCACAACCACCAGAAACACAACCAAACCCCAAGAACAACCCCACCACACGCACACACACCCGCACCCTACACTCCAGCACCCCTTTTTGACAACACCACTCTTTCACACTGATCCTTACATGGATTTCACACTACAAATCTCTCTCACTCCTATATCACACTACTTACGCAACTCACTCTCACCAAATCTACTACACTATCCCTATCTAACAATTATAAAATTATTTTATTCTTTCTTCTCCCACAAAACACTCACTACAGTCTATCCTGGATCAAACCCCTAAAGCAAGATTTCTAAATTTTAATCCCATGTTAAACCAAACTTACTTCCCAGCATTCATCTCAAACTGTATTCACCCAACCTGCAAGAAAAACTAAACAATCATGGGAAATGAAACGTGTATTAAAGAAAATGGAAGGTTAAATTCCTTGCTCCGCTCAACTGTATATAAACAGAGGGCACGATCCATATACAATTAAACAAATAAGTATTTATTAAAACGAAGGGTTCTATGCCGGCTCCGAGCAAACGGTAAGTAGAATGGGGTCCCATGACCATCCAATCAATCTCACCAGCAAATCAAGAGTGCCTATACTGTTTCCCTTGATATAATAAAGAGCTCAATGAACAAATTGTCACTGAAAATCTCGGGTCACTAGAGTCAAATCCTCCAAGTGTTTCAGCTCACACAAAAATAGATGGCAGAATTAACTAGTATTCCTGCTTACTTGACTTACAAAAAATGAGATTAACAATCACCAAAACTTTTAAAAACTGTACTGTAGTCCTACCAAGAGAATTATTACTCATGGCAGAGGAACCGTCTGTGGTATACGGCGAATCAAGTTCCAATGGTAGATTCGAGTATGGAATAGAAACTTGATTCAGTAGAGTTGATGCCTGTGAAAAGGTCGACACTTGTAAAGGCTTACCTCAGCCCCTGTAACAACATCAACAGTATTACCGAGGCTGGCTCCTCGTCCAGGAAACATTAGTGACAGGAAAAGAAATAAAACAGGCAAACATAAGCACTTTAATATATAGAAAATAATAAAACACTTGAAATAGAAGACATTAATCCTACATTAAAGAAAATGAAAAATGAAAAATAATAAAATTATAACTGAATTCAACGCTAATAATATATAGGGGTTGCAGGTGTGGTGACACAGAGTTTCTTGAAATCGTAGCAGTTGCTGATGATGGGGGGGGGATCTCAGGTGTTGGTTACAAACCCCGTTTCGTTTCTTCGCAGTATAGCCTTGATATTATACCGATAACAGGAAAGCAGGTTCTTTACCACTCAATGAGGAGGGGTGTATGTCCTGCAATTACATACAGGTGCACAGGTAATTAAATCCTAAAAGGGGAGTCTCAAGCTTGTTAGTCCAATCTCCATCAGTTCAGCTCTTGATGGGCAGGATGACCCACCTTTCATCCAAGCTGTGAAATATAGACAGTTGCTTTTTGCGGTTGCCACTGCTTAAGAAATCCACTCTCCATGAAAAGTCAATACCCTAAAAGATGTGGTGATTATACAACACTCAACCTAGAGCAAGACTGAAGGACTAAGTTAATTAATGTCAAAGTGAAGCATTCAACCAATAAATCCACTAGAATACAAGGCAGGCATGTACTACAGTAAGTGTTGGGAGCTGTAGCGAGGATTTACTGATTGAACAAGCCCCACACTCACCTTTCGGGGGAAGAGGGGGGAAGGGATAGCGGGAGCTAGACTGACCCTACCTAAACAGCTATCCAGCAGTCAAACTATCACTTTCGGGTGGTGGAAAGAAGGTGGGAAATTAGTGGGAGCTTGACTTACCCTACCTTAACAAGTAGCCGCAATGAAACTATTGTTACAATATACTCCCTCTCTACTCCTATCTATTTGAACTTTTCCCTCAACCACCAACAACACAGGAGTCACATGATTTTCATCGTCTACCCATCCTCCTCCCCAACATGACATTCCTTCAGGTCACCGTGCTTCACTCACACCTCACCCTCCGCCTATATATTTAATGTCTTCTACCTCTTGTATGTTAGAAGTGATCAAGTCCCCAGAACCGAACGTATTTCTAATAAATATATCAACGTGTTTGCCTACGTGTCTTTCTAAAACAAGGTTTTCTGATACATTGGATCACTTGTCATCCTCCTTTGTACGTTTTCTAGTGCTCATTTACATCCATTCTGTAATACGGTGACCGAAACTGTTAGCATAATCCAAATGAGGCCTAACCAAAGACCGTATAACTTTGAGAACAACCTGAGGACTTCCTATATTTATACTTTTGCTCATGAAGTCAAGGATTCCTCTTAGCTTTATTGCAGAACACTAATGTACTGTTTGTCTTGGTTTTAGATTACTGCTAACCAGAACTCCTAAATCCTTTCGGGGGGCAATCCGTAATATTAAGATCTAATTATTTAGTTTACATGTGGCATGGTTATTTTTCCTGCCCAACATCTAGAATACTGGGGGGGGGGGCATTTGCCAATATTAAACTGTATCTGCCACTTCTCCAACCATTGCATCAGTCCTATACAAATCATCCTGGAGTGCACTTGTGCCCTCATTATAATGAATTGGACGGCCTATCTTGTGTCATCAGCAAATTTACTCATGTCGCTATTTTATTCCCTCAATCTTGTCGTTTTATGGTAAATTGTGAACACAAGGGGCCCAACACTGACACCCTGAGGAACACCGCTTTGTGATATGCCCACAATTCGATTTCTCCCCATTAAGCAAACTCCTCTGGCTACCTATTCGTTAACCATGCCTCAACCCAGGAAAAAAATTATGCAATTATCGTGTGCGTAAGTTTCCCTCTTTAGCCTCTATGTGGAACTCTATCGAAAGGCCCTACTGAGACCAATACCCAGTAGGGGGTTAGCAATTGCATGGATAGCATTCAGGTTAGATCCAGGAAACGGATCATAAGCACATTTTCTTGTACCACTCAAAATAAATTTACCACGAGCTCCTAAAACGCTACTGAAGGTAAGTAAAATGCAAGTGCAAGACAGCTAGTCCTTGTAAACTTCATCATATCCTGCTGGGTAATGCGGATAATGACATGTGATTTTTTTTTTGTTATATGAAACCAATTAACTGTTGAAATATGGGTTGGTAGCACAATCGGTCTGGTAAACCGAGTGCCGTGACTCGATCCCCGGCTCAGTGGAAAAGAGATGTGCATGTTTAAGAAGAAAGAGAAACATTTATACTTTGTAGCCCCTATTCAACCTAGCATAAGTAGGTACCTGGGTGTGTAATAGTTCGTTGTCGTCATAATCAGAGATGTTTTAAGCGTAACTTATTACTGGACTATTAAAAGATGTTAGGTAAAATACTATTTCAAACCTGGAAACTGATCTATGTAACACAAAGTATATATATGATACTGGTCATGTTTATAATTCACCTCATGAAGTATATCAGTTTGTACAGCCCAACCCACCAAACTGTGCACTGACCAAACACTATTTCCCTAAACATATCCATTTATCGTGTATTTTCTACTAACATAATCCATCTCATGTTACATAGTGCAATTTGAAGTGAATTTTCAGAACAGAAAATAAACCGTAAATTTGTGCCAAAATTAAAAAACAGCTACAGAAACAAACTGAATAAAAATTATCATAAAAAGTTAATTATAATTAAATTGAAACTAATCCTTAGTCTCCAATTTACTATAATGTTTAATATTATTAATCATAGCAAGAGTAAAATTAAAAGTTTCCCATTTAGTTGTAGGCTGAATTATTTTGTCTGTTAGACTGACTTGACTGAGTTAGGCCATTCACATTCCTGCCATTCTACCAGAATATCAAGAGCACTTACAGCATCAAAGGTCTTCACTGGTCCCTCAAAAAAGAGTTTTCTCTGACTCTGTCAGTGTCTAATGAAACCGACGTCATTACTCAGTCGATTCTTAACAACCTGTAAGGTATGATAATCGTTTTCTTCTAAGAAATTCTAGTAAAATATGGTTTAACGATGTTGGATTAAGTGAAGCAAATTAAATAAATTTAATATGAAATCTTATGAAATTGATAGAAAACAATATTAAATCAACTAATGGGACGGATTCTTAGTCCCAGACACCATATAACCAGTCTTCCCGCGTTAGTGCTTCAAGCACTTTACTCAGTGATAAAATATACTCAAAATCAACGTTGTTCTTATTGGGATGAGTCACTTACTAACTGCATCTAAGACTTCTTTTGTTATTTCCTAAATTACCACGTATAAATTTATTAGTTGAATACAGGAATTAGGGAATAATTTTCAAAAATATAACCATTTCCTTGAAAGTTTCCTGCCATTTTCTGGTGAAATATTCTTGATTAATAAAAGAGGAGCATAATATTTATGAATTAATGCACTGTGTGATACCTTCCTGCCAGTGCTTCATAACGTACCTGTGAGATATCTTCCTGCCAGTGCTTCATATTATTTACCTGGTGATATCTTCCTGCCAGTGCTTCATATTATGCACCTGTGTGATATCATCCAGCCAGTGCTACTATAAATTGAACCTTTGTATATCTTCCTGCCAGTGCTTCATATTATCACCCTTTGTGATATCATCCTGCCAGTGCTTCATATTAATGCACCATGTGTGGATAGTCATCCTGCCAGTGCTTCATATATGCACCGGTGTGATAATCTTCGTGCCAGTGCTTCATATTATGCACCTGTGTTGATATCTCCTGCCAGTGCTCATAGATTATGTACCTTTGTGATATCTTCCTGCCATGCTTCATATTATGTACTGTGTGATATCTCCTGCCAGTGCTTCATATATGTTACCTGTGTGATAGCTCCTGCAAGCTTCATATTATTACCTGTGGGATATCTTCCTACCAGGCTTCATATTATGTAGGGGGGAGGGAGGACAGCTTGTACTGACAGCACAAACCGCCCATGCTCCTCTGCAGCTTATTCATATTTCGCACAACACAAGTGCTGCCTCTGTAGCCAGGAAACTTTTGGACACTTCAGTCTGCCTGGCCTTGCCACACTCTCACACACACAGCGGCCTAGCTGGGAAGACACAAGGCCTTCCATTCTCTCTCGTGGGATGGCCTGCCAGGGCCATGGGCACAAACACACAATCTGTTAACCCACCACGACAATTTCAATAAAGAAAAAAAGCCTCCAAAGAAGTTTATTCATTAACCACCGCATCCAGCTTCTCCCAACAAACTCGTTTAAATGGTGGAAAGCGTGCCGCAGCATTGTTAACCCAGAGAGAGGAAGGATTGGGAATGAAGATCATCACTCAACTGCCGATACAACAAGCTTCCGTCCTCTCAACGAGTTATCCCCTGATGGTCGTGAATGCACGTTTTCAGCAACGAGACACAGGTACAAGCAGGATCCAGGCCGAAATTTGCCAATTCTCCGAGAATTGTAAGGACCACATGCTACAGCGTTCCACGCGTTTTCTCAAGTCACGATGTTCAGCCGTCACTTGTATGTTGCTGTTGTTTGTTCAGCTCAGCACAGCTGTTCAGCAAGCCAGAGGTGAGTTTTGTGGCGACTTCTGCCCCCCGTCCCAGTGTGAGTTCTTCACGTCTTGTGGGGAGGAAGTGTGGCCGTACCTCACCTTGCCCATGCACGCCCTCTCACGCTCACCCGTCTACCAAACACTCACCACTGCCCCACTCCCTCTGCTGTGGTGTTTTTTCCCCCACCTTGGGCCCCCCCCTTTGATTTTCGTGTTGATTCATAGCCAGAGACTGTGTATCTGAGTGCCCGAGAGGCCACTCAAAGCTACTGGATCAGCATGCCCACGTAGATCAGCAAGCCACGTAGATCAGCATGCCATGAGATCAGCAAGCCACGTAGATCATCATGCCACTGGAACACGATGCCACGTGGGTGGTCGATGTCACGTGGATCTACCAGCCACTGAGTTACCAGATGTCCCAGGCCACAATCTGTGTCTGCTGCCCGCATCACATTGACACACCCGACGATGCTGCCCGACCTCAGACGTCACGATATCTGCTGACGTCTCCTCACTTATGTCTGCCCAGAAGTCCCCTCGACATGTCTTCTGACATCACAGTGCTGCTGACGTCACCTCGCGACATCACATGATGACACCATCTAGTGTTTTCAGTAATTATTTTAGTATGTCGAGAAGACTAAGAGAAGATATATGTCCGTTTTAAATTCCTCTCAGTCAGTGTTCTCACATTTTAGTAAGTCTTAGTGTCAGTTTTATACACAGAAAAGCATCATTTAGCTAGTTTAAGCCATGTTGTACCGCGGGAGCAAAAGTTTTCCGTGTTCCAGTGAGGTCTGAGCCATACCCTGAGTTAGCACCACTGTGTTAAGTAACGCCATGTGACCTTGTGTTAGACATCTATCAGACAGCCCTGAGTGACCGATTCCACTTGTACAGAAAGTCTTTTAGTGCTCGTCGCCTAGTGATGTTCTGCAGAATCGTACCTGCTATGATTCCCATCGAGATTTGTTTCCTTCACCTCCAGACCATCAGAGTGCAGTTATATGTAGGGAAACCAAGTCTGGGGATGCTTAGACTAACGCTGCTAATAACTCCAACTGCCTAAGAAATGATACTCGCCAAGCCGCATTTACCACTGTCGGCAGGCTCTTGTGCCAGCCTCGTGTCATAAGCTTCAGTGAGCAGCCTGCACAAAGAAGATGTCACTTTGACTGCTAGCTCTCTCACTGCAGTCTGGTGTATGATGTTACGGCTCCCAGATGTTTCACCCAGTCGTCTCTGCGACGACTAGTTCCACAACTCGCCCACGCTCGCCGGCAGTGACAGCCCAGCGACAGTACCACTCGAGAAGTGTCCTCCTGAGTCTCTTGCCAGAAGTCCTGCCCAGTTGCCGAGTTTTGTCGACGCCTCACTCGCCAGTGCTTTATATTCCCCAAGATTATGGTAGTGATCACTGGCTCAGGGACCGATTAAGTCATCTTCTACCACTCCAGTAGTATTGATAACACTACTGGTTGGTGTGTCATAGCTCGGACACTAGCGCACTTAGCTCACAGACTCAGGCCCGGGTTCGAATTTTCTCCGTTCTGCTGGAAAACATTAAGGACGTGTATCCATTAGACATCCTACCTTCCATATCACTTATCAAGTAAAATAAGTACCTGGGAGCAAGTGGACTGGTGTGGTTGCATCCTGGACATAACTCGCCTAATTATCAGGAAATGCTCAGCATAAAAGTGACTTTCCTATATAGATATGTCATTGATGTCAGTATGGTCTATAAATAGACCTTGTACTTGTAGTAAAGAAGATATTATTATTTATTACTTAATATTATTATTATTATTATTATTATTATTTAGAAAACGTCAAACCTTAATAAAGATACAACCAGTGACTTTATCAATACAATACAGAATACAGAAGAGGTAGATGAGGTAATCATGCCCCAGATGTTCATTACCCAGATGTTGTATACATGTATATACATCAAGATGTTTACTATTAATACTATTAATAATCCATAATAATTATAAATGAGAGCTGTTCATAGACTGATTAATTCATTTTTCATTTTTATTTTTAAAGACTAAAAGGAAAAAAAGTAAATTAAAAAATTTTAAATTTATTCTGTCTGTGATTTATTTAATTGTTTTAATCCAGAATATAACATTTAGAGTCCAATTTATGTACAAGTATATTAGTTTGGATTTTAGGTTATTATATATTACAT
>NC_069401.1:10825085-10868651 GCF_026875155.1 Cherax quadricarinatus
GGGGTGTTGTGCAGTTGAACCCCAAGCACAGAGCATAAGTGAGATATGGATATATAAGTGAATGGTATAGTGTGAGAAGGGCAGTTTGCGGCACGTAGTATCGTATCTTGGAGAGGATCCCAACCGTTTTGGATACTTTTTTGGTTATGTGTTGGATATGGGTGCTGAAGTTCAGGTTGTTGTCGAGGTATAGGCCTAGGAATTTGCCCTCATTATGCCTGGCAATTAGAGTGTTGTCGATCTTAATGTTTATTTGCGCATCTCCTGCTCTGCTACCAAACATAATATAGTAGGTTTTGTCAGTGTTAAGCGTAAGTTTATTGGCTGTCATCCAAGTCGATATTTTCAAATTCAAATTCAAATTCAAATTCAAAGTTTATTCTCTATAAGGATTACAATGCTCCTCATTAACAATGGTGTTGAGGGTGGCAAGATTAGGGTGAGAGATGACATAAGTCGTGTCGTCAGCAAAGAGAATGGGGTTCAGGTGTTGAGATACGTTTGGAAGATCATTGATGTATATGAGGAAGAGCAGGGGACCAAGGACACTTCCCTGCAGAACTCCAGTATCAAGTGGCTGTGTTGTTGATGCTGTGTCTTTAATGGTGACATACTGGTACCTATTATTAAGGTAAGATTTGAAATATGCAAGCGCACGTCCTCTTATACCATAATGGTCAATTTTGTGGAGTAGGATGCCGCGGTCTACTGTGTCAAAAGCTTTTCTTAGGTCAATAAAAATTCCTAGTGGATATTCCTTATTTTCCAATGCTGTGTAAAGCAGATCTAGCATTTTTATGATTGCATCGTTAGTGCTTTTATTTTTCCTGAATCCAAATTGGCAGGGGTTGAGTATGTTTTGTGCCGTTATAAATGAATATAGTCTCCTGTGCACGAGTTTCTCAAAGATTTTGGATAGCAATGGTAAGTTTGATAATTGGCCTATAGTTGTTTAAATCTGTAGGGTCCACCACCTTTATGTATTGGTGTAACCCTTGCCGTCTTGAGTAGTTTCGGGAAGGTGCTAGTTTCTAGTGACTTGTTAAAAAGTAATGAGATAGCATGCGAGAGGACATGGCCGCTCTCTTGTACAATAATGGTGGGACATGAGACAGATTCCCTGAGTTATTTTTAAGTGACTTTATAATCTCGGTGACTTCCATGGGCTCAGTTGGAGCAAGATAGAAGGAATTTGGGAAATTCCCATCTAGGTAGTCCCCGGCATGGGCATTGGTGAGTGGGATTTTATTGGCGAAGATTAGAACCTATGGTTGAGAAGAAGTCGTTTATCTTGTTAGCTGTGTCAGTGGGATGCAGTGGTGTTTCATTAGGTTTAGTTAGGGCAATATTCTTGTTTTTTTTCGTTTGTGGGTGGGTCCCTTCTAGAATTGAGAGAGTGTTTTCCAGGTCTTTTTTTATCTCTCCTGTTGGTCAGTGAATCTACTGAGGAGTAGTATAGTTGTTGGCTTTGTGCTTATTACTTTGGTGAGGACTGATGAATAGTGTTTAACAATACTTTGTGTAATTAATCCCTGTCTAAAATTGCTTTCCATATTGGTGTTTCTTATCAATGGATTTCAGAATGGTGCTGGTTAGCCATGGCAACCAAGCCGTTTGTTTGTGATCTGTTTCGTTTTTTATAGGACAATGTTTGTTGTATAGGTCTAAGTAATTGTTAAGAAAAATGTCACTGTCCAGTCATCATACCATTGCCTTGGAGAATTCTGTAGGCCAGTTCAACTTCCTCTAGGTCAGCTGGTGAACTTCCTTATTGAGGCCTCATCATGGAGTCCTAAACAACTTTGTTGTATTCAGGTGGTGGGTTTACTAATGTTTGTCAAGAGAAGGTAGGGTAGTGGTCTGAAGTGCATCTGTGAATATCCCGATTTAAGTGGGCTAGTATATTTGTCCATATGTGGTGTATTATGGTTGCACTTTGTTTCAGTGAGCCTGGTTGGTTTAGTTATTGATGGTATGAGAAGTGTGTAGTACATATTGGTCATGAAGATTCAGTTACGGCTGATCATCTAGTAGGCCAAGGTTGATGTGAAGTCTCCAGCTAAGAAAGGTGGGTGCTTATTCATTTGTCTGTTTGTTATTAGTGCCTTAGTTTCTCACTGAAATTTTGGGATGTTTGTGGTCGGGGTATCCGGTCAATGGCACCGATTGTTTATAGGCGTTCTAAGGTTTTTTTACAGTAAATATTAGCAAAAATGTATTCTCCATATTCATCACTAAAGCAAGTGTGCTAATACAAGATAATTTAGGTTAAGTCTTATAAATCGCAAACCACCCCCAACTTGGTAATGGTCCTGCAGTTGTGGAAGTTGCTGTGTATCCAGGTAGAGGTAGATATCTATTGTGTCCTGATTAAGAAGCTATGTCGTCAGTAAGATAATCCAGGAGATGGGTGTCTTTTTAGTGATTCAAGGATGCAGGAGGTCAATCATAGTGTTTTACTTAAGGAACCTGAATGTATAGTAGTACGATAGACTTTAAGCATTGTTTAATGTAGTGCTGGTTGTGAGTGCTTGGTTAAAAAAGGCAGTTACTTTGTCCAATAGGTTTTGATGGGTGTCAGGATTATGGCGGTTTAGATCAGGTCAATGTGATGAATCATCTTCTAGGTTTTAAATTATGGTTATTTAATCTCCATGAGTTGTGTGGGTTGAGTTTTTAGTACTGATATCTGTAGTGGTGGGAAGTTTGGACAATATATAGAAGCAGAGTATTTGGTCAAGTAAAGTAAGTCACTAATACACATACTTGAAAGTTGTGTTGTCGATGTGTTGTGCTGGAATGAGCTAGAAGAACAACAAGGGTAAAAACTAATAATATAAAAATAACAAATTAAAAATAGCACAAGTCTCTCACTTGGTATTTGCCCTAAGGTCTAATTAATGACTTTGGTATAAGTCCATGTAATGAGCTAGATGACTATAGCAACAACCAGTTAATCAATTATATAGAAAAGTACAAATTAAAAATATGCACCAGACTCTCACTAGTAATTACACTATGGTCTAATATAAGAATTTGGTATTGACTATGTATTGAGCAGAATGACTATAGTACAACGTGAGTTAATCTAATGAATATAAAAAAGGCACAAGACTCTCAGTTTGTAATGCACAAGTCTTATATAAGTTGTTTACAAGAATTAGAGTATAACTTAATTTAATTGAGACAAGATAAAATATAACAAGTTAAGGTACAAAAAAAATAAAAAAAGTGGAAAAAAAAAATATATATGAGGTAAGTTGGTACTAGTTATCAAAAGATAGTAAGGGCCTTTGAACAATAATATAATTTGAAATTTACATAATGCACCACAATAGTAGTCACTAAGTCATTGAAAACAATCTTAGAAAAGGACTTATAATATAAACTTATAAATATAAAAATACAAATTGAAATGGTGCTTCTGCAATTGCACTAGGGTCTTGGTAGTAGGTTGTTGACAAGATCAAGAAGTAAACTAGATTTAAATGACAAAATAAAATTCACAAATTAAAGTACCAAAAGAATAATAATAAAAAAATCACAATGGCAATGTCTGGTTAATAATATGATAGTAAGATGGTAGACAGGTACAACCGTTCAGAGGCACACAAGTGCACAGGTACACAGGTACAAAGGATCATAAAAAGGTTTGGAGTTGAATATACAAACTTGGAAACTGGCAACAAAATTTATGGGAAGTTTAAAATAATGATTAAATGTACAAAAGTAAAATTGACTGGTCGTAAAATATGGTGTTTAATAAAATTTTTAGTAAGTTAATAATGATTACAAAATAAGTTGATAAAAGTTAATGTTTATTCTTTCAAAATTGCACTGGTAGTTATACATGAGTTATTTGTCAGTACTAAGGTAATTAAAGAGTACTCTAAGATAGGCAAATGTGGTATTGAAAACTGGTTAAGGTTTAGACAGTTATAGTTATTAAATATGTCAAAAATGTTAAGAGTAAAATTTGTAATGGTATAAAAATGGGAATTATTGATTTTAGGTAATATCAATTGATAGATTTAAAAAAATAGGTAAGTAATATGGACAAGAAAAGTAAATCGCTTCAGCTAAATATTTAAGCACACAATAGGAAAATAAGAAAATTTAGATAGGTGACTTATCTTACTAGTAAAATTACAAAGTGAGGTAGTTGATTATTTAATTAACTAAGAGATGTACTCATCGAGACTTTGAACAATAATGGAGCAAAACATACACTATATTATGTAACGCTTTTAAGTTGGACATTAGTTTATTCTCTGTAAGATCAGTATCCCTGTAAGGAATCGTGATAGAATCATTCCGTTCGTGATTGTTTACAGTACTACATTAGTTTTTTCCTAACTAGCATTTTCCCATCCCATGTGAAGCAATGGTGTATGTTTCATTATTCTCCCCGCTTAAGTTTCTGACCTCGATCAGGAGGTTCTGACGTTTTGTAAGACAAACTCGTTATGTATACCCTTTCTTTTAGTTTTAATAGATGCAATAATTAAGTCTTTTTTCCTGTCATGTGGAGTGGAATCTAAGCATAAACTTTTTCTACCATGGGATCCTAGTAACCTAGCCTCTTTTATTTCTGACACTGTACAATAAACACTTGTTTTGGTCCTTTCTGCCTGCCAGTAATTTTCTTTCCTGATTGTTTGGTTCAATCACTGGGAAAAAGTGGGACTGTAAACAATTACTGCGTCCGATAGTTTTATCTTGTGAGCAAAAGTAGTCAATGAACTGGTTATCTAAAGTTGTTCTTTTCCATTCTATATCACTGCTTTTCAACCTTTGTATAAGAGGATAATTATTTGTTGGGTATGGCTATCTATGACTGTTTGGATGGTCTTTCACAGTTTAGTCATTTCCTGGTGTTGATACTTTTGTCCAAGACTGAGGAATTTTGTTTTCTCGAGTTTGTGTTCAGCCTGGTGTCTTGTTTTGTTAGTGTCTCTCGAAGATTCATATTTTCAATAACTAAGGTGGAGATGCATGTCTTTAGGGTATCTGATCGTTGGTCATACCTGAGAGACTACTTTGGTAGGTTGAACCGGGGAAGAGAGGGAGAGTGAGCTGTGGCAGCCATGTTTGTTTTTATTGTTTGTGGGTGTGGCCTTGTGCATTGTTATTGGGGTGGTTGCTGGCGTGGGGCCGGCGTCCTCCTGGCTACACTGTTGAATAGTTGATTTTTCGTGGTTTTCTTGCTGGCCTCGGTTTTTTTTGCTGTTTCTCTTATGATTGCGCCTCATAATACACAGGAAATGTTGTAGTTAAGACAAGAAGTTGTATTTGTACAAAGCTTGGTGTTACGTTGTTCGGCTGGCAGCGGGGTGTTGTCTTCGTTTGTGGGGCATCTCCTTTGATCTCTACAATAGTTCGATTTTGTAGGTTTCACTGCGGTAATCATGGGTCATGTCTGGGGCTACGTTGGGTAGTGCAGTTTTGCTTAGTAACTAGGTCACATAGGAGCATTGTGGCTCTGAAAATTTTGGTAGAAAAGTAAGGAGCTTTGGAGTTGTCCAGTGCCAGCTTGTCCCAGTCACCACTCATGCCCAGTTGTTTACCTAAAACAAACTGTACTGTAGTAGCACTACTGTTTAAGAGGTTAGTATGCAACTTAACCACTTTGAAGAATTAAATCCCATAATGTTTCTTGTGATCACTCCAGTCCAAAACATGTATCGACTGAACGATGTGGAGCATAGCACCACACTCGTAGCATTGACTCCATTGAGGCGACCATGAGCATATCAGAGACCTAGTGACCACTGTCAGAGGGTTTGTACTTTTGAGCAGTTCATACAAGGGGCCAATCCTTTGAAATAAATTTTTTTTTGTTTAGAGCATTAACACCATGTGGGTCATCCAAACAAGATTGGTGGAGTCTTATACTACATTTTTTCCCCATAATACTGATGCCTTCTTTACCTGTAATTTTCCGTGGACACACTAAGCTTAATTTCCATTTATACCTTCCCTATGCAATGTCTCCGCAACCCATTTTAGATTGTTTCACTTCGTACAGACATCTAGAGTTTTATTTTCCTAACATTACCAATACAGTGGAACCTCGGTTTTCCGTTTGCCCTAGTTGTATTCTCTATTAAATTGTTTTTGTTAAATTTTTTTGTCTGGATTTGATTAATAGGATCTACATTACTTCTATGGGAAGTGATTAAACAAAAAAAACATTTTATAGAGTAACTATATTTTTTTTAAATACAAACTAGTGCATACGAAAACAGAGGTCCAAGATATTTGCTTATTACTCTACTACACCAACACATTACAAACACCCCATTTCAACCATTTTTTTTCTTTCAAATTTTACTAATTGAAAACAGAAGAAGGGATTACCAACTCTTGTTCTTGGCCATTATAATCACCTTTTTTGACACGTAAGGGATTCGACTATTTGTTTATTTAAATATATATATTTAAACTCAAGTTTTTTCAGGCACTTCAATATATTTTAGTATGTTTTGTAAAAAACTATTTTAAATATTTTAGGAAAGTATTGAAATTTTGATGCCTATAATTTAGGAGCCTAGAAGAAGTGGAAACTTTCTTTTGCTGTTATAGTTATGCCATAAATAATTATTTAAAGAATACTGACGGTGAATACAAGAAAGAGTAAGGTTTATAGGATAAAAGATAGGTGATGTAATATTGGTATCAAAGTGGGAGGGAGAGATTATGGAACTAAATGGTATAAAATACCGAAACAATGGAAATATAAACACAAATGCAGTTAATGTGACCCTTTTTGACAAGTTTCACCCCGCGTGGGTTTTTTCAAGTCACACAGGTTACCTGGGGTTGGAAGGTACGGGAGTATTTATAGTTCAGAACGTTGAGGCGGGTAAAGATTGCTGCATCACTGATTCCCGGGTGGGGTTGTGGTCTTGGGTGTAGGGGGGATATGGACAAGTTGTGAGTAGCCCTTCTGCAGTGTTCTTGTTCTTATGTGGGATAGCGATGAAGAAGTTTCTTGGCGATGGTTCAGCTTGTTATAGAAGCCATTTTTTCTGGTTGAAATTGTTGGTTATAGAGATAAACGACGATTCCAGGATTCTTCTGTATTGAGTGTTGTCTTCTGTGGCTATAAGTCTTGAGTTTCTGTAGTTAATTAAATGGTTGTGTGAATTGCGATGTTGAAACACAGGCATTCCTTGTATCGTCAGTCCTGCTTGCATATTGGTGTTCTGAAATACGTGTTTGGAGGTCTCTTGATGTTTCGCCCACGTATAATTTGTTGCGTCATTACAAGGGATTATGTATACCCCTGCAGGGATGGAGGCTTGTCCTGTTACTACTGGTGATGTCCTTGATGGTCGTGGTTGTGGAGGTAGATATTTGGGAATGATGTTTTGGCAAAGATGTTGGAAACATGTTTGGCAATGGAGTTGGTGGGAAGGACTATGTATCTCTTCTCGGCAGTGTCTTCTCTGGGTGTGTTGAAGATGTTTAATGCTCGCCGTCTCAGTCTCTGATGAAGTGACGAGGATAGTGGATTTTGGAAAATACTTGTTCAATTTATAGTGCATTCTTCCTCAAGGAACTCGTTGCTGCAGATTCTGAGTGCACGCAGGAAGAAGCCTATAATTACCACGTTTGGTTTTGGTGTCGTGGTGAGGTAGAAGTGGAGAAGATCTTTTTGGGTTTGGGTG
The DNA here is from genome assembly GCF_026875155.1 of Cherax quadricarinatus. Classification (NCBI taxonomy): domain Eukaryota; kingdom Metazoa; phylum Arthropoda; class Malacostraca; order Decapoda; family Parastacidae; genus Cherax; species Cherax quadricarinatus. The sequence continues at coordinate 10,832,759 of NC_069401.1, forward strand.
GGTTTTCGATAGACTTTAAAACGAAGTTCGTGGTCAGCTTTGCAGAGTAAACATCAAGAAAAGGAAGAGTGTTGTCGACTTCTTCTTCAAGTGTGAATTGGATTGAAGGCTCGACCTGGTTGAGCTTGTCTTGGAGAGCTTGAACGTTGAAGCGTTTAGGAGTTATGAGGAGAATGTCGTCAAATAACGGAGCCAGGTGACAGAGAAGGGGAATAATGGTGGAGAAAACGTTCGGCTTCTAGATGTTCCATGTATAGGTTCGCCAGGATGCACTGAGTGGCGAACCCATGGGTAGTCCAAAAGTTGCTGAAGAGGTGATTTTCGAAAGAGAAACACGTAACCCAACACATAGTTCAACAAGGTCGATGAAATCGCTGGCTAGAAGGGGAAAGATCATGTGAGGTGGTGTTGTTATCATGAACACTGACGATTACAGGAACAAAATTGCTAATCTACTTAATGACCCAGATACCTACAAACCTCTCACAACTAACCAAGTGGACAACCTCACTAAAACTTTTCTTCAAAGGACTCGCCGCATTCTGAGGGGCTCAGAAAAAGGGGAAGAACTTCTGCACACCATGCCCAGCAACCCAGCCCTGCCAGAATGTACGGCCTGCCAAAGACTCACAAGCCTGGTATCCACTGAGGCCCATATCCTCGGGAATAGGAAAGTGCTCCCCACCAGCTCTCAGGAATTCTCGCCAAAAAACCTCTCTAAAACTCTTGGGCACTATCAGTCCAGCACATCTCAAACACTCAGGTGATTTCTCAATCGCATTCGCAACATCAACATCAGGAACAAGAAACTTTCCAGCCTTGACGTGACTTCCCTATTCACAAAAGTACTACTAAACAAGCCATCGATCTCTTGCGCAGGAAAATTGACGATTCACATGATCTTCCCATTCTAGCCAGCGATTTCATCGACCTTGTTGAACTATGTGTTGGCTTTACGTGTTTCTCTTTCGAAAATCACTCTTTCAGCAGACTTTTGGACTACCCATGGGTTCCCCACTCAGTGCAGTCCTGGCGAACCTATACATGGAACATCTAGAAGCCGAACGTTTTCTCCCCCATTATTCCTTCGTCTGTCACCTGGCTCCGTTATGTTGACGACATTCTCCTCAAAACTCCTAAACGACTTCAACGTTCAAGCTCTCCAAGACAGTAACCCAGGTCGAGCCTTCAATCCAATTCACATTTGGGAAAGAAGAGTCGACAACACTCTTCCTTTTCTTGATGTTCTACTCTGCAAAGCTGCCCACGAACTTCGTTTTAAAGTCTATCGAAAACCCCCCAACCAAAAACGATCTTCTCCACTTCTACTCTCACCAAAGACACCAAAACCAAACGTGGTTTTAATTATAGGCTTCTTCCTGCGTGCACTCAGAATCTGCAGCAACGAGTTCCTTGAGGAAGAATGCACTATAATTGAACAAGTATTTTCCAAAACTCCACTATCCTCGTCACTTCATCAGGAGACTGCAGACGGGCGAGCATTAAACATCTTCAACACACCCCGAGAAGACACTGCCCAGAAGAGATACATAGTCCTTCCCACCAACTCCATTGCCAAACATGTTTCCCAAATCTTTGCCAAAACATATTCCAAGTATCTACCCCCACAACACGACCATCAAGGACATCACCAGTAGTAGACAGGGGCAAGCCTCCATCCTCTGCAGGGGTATACTTTAAACCCTTGTAATGACTGCAACAAATTTTAAAGTGGGCGAAACATCAAGAGACCTCCAAACACGTATTTCAGAACACCAATATGCAAGCAGGGACTGACGATACAAGGATTTCCTGTGTACAACATCGCAATTCACACAACCATTTAATTAACTACAGAAACTCAAGACTTATAGCCACAGAAGACCAAAAACTCAATACAGAAGAATCCTGGAATCATCGTTTATCTCTATAACCAACAATTTCAACCAGAACAATGGCTTCTATAACATAGCTGAACCACTCGCCAAGAAACTTCTTCATCGCTATCCCACATAAGAACATAGAACACTGCAGAAGGTCTACTCACAACTTGTCCAAATCCCCGCCTAGCTACCCAAGACTCTACAACCCCACCCGGTAGATCATGTGATGCAGCAATCTTCACCTACCTCAACGTTCTGAACTATAAATACTCCCGTACCTTCCAACCCCAGGTAGATCCGTGTGTGACTTGAAAAAGCCCACTGCGTGGGTGAAACGTTGTCATAAAGGATCACATTATACTGCATTTGTGTTTATATTTCCAGGGAGAGATTATGGAGGAGGTGAATACATTTAGATATTTGGGAGTGGATGTGCCAGCGGATGGGTCTATGAAAGATGAAGTGAATCATAGAATTGATGAGGGGAAAAGTGTAAGCGGTGCCCGTAGGAGTCTGTGGAGACAAAGAACTTTGTCTTGGAAGCAAAGAGGGGAATGTATTAAATTATAATTTTACCAATGCTCCTGTTTGGGTGTGAAGCATGGGTGATGAATGTTGCAGCGAGGAGAAGGCTGGAGGCAGTGGAGATGTCATGTCTGAGGGCAATGTGTGGTGTGAATATAATGCAGAGAATTCGTAGTTTGAAAGTTAGGAGGAGGTGCGGGATTACCAAAACTGTTTTCTAGAGTGCTGAGGAAGGGTTGTTGAGGTGGTTTGGACATGTAGAGAGAATGGAGCGAAACAGAATGACTTCAAGAGTGTATCAGTCTGTTGTGGAAGGAAGGCGGGGAAGGGGTCAGCCTAGGAAAGGCTGGAGGGAGGGGGTAAAGGAAGTTTTTTTTGCGAGGGGATTGGATTTCCAGTGGGCATGCGTGAGAGTGTTTGATAGGAATGAGTGGAGACAAATGGTTTTTAATACTTGACGTGCTGTTGGAGTGTGAGCAAAGTAACATTTATGAAGGGGTTCAGGGAAACCGGCAGGCCGGACTTGAGTCCTGGAGATGGGAAGTAAAGTGCCTACACTCTGAAGGAGGGGTGTTAATGTTGCAGTTTAAAAACTGTAGTGTAAAGCACCGTTCTGGCAAGACAGTGATGGAGTGAATGATGAAAGTTTTTCTTTTTCGGGCCACCCTGCCTTGGTGGGAATCGGCCAGTGTGATAATAAAAAACATAAATACTCTAAGGGTCTTTGTAGATGTTTTTCATACTTTTAATAGCACATTTTTCATTTATTTCATAAAAATGAGAATTTTTCGTTTTTAGATGGTTGCCAGAATGCTAGTACCATAAGTCAAGATATGGAACAGCAAGAAGAAAGTAATCAGTAAGAACATCTGATGGGTCAAAAAAAAAAATAAATATACACCAAAGGATATGAAAGATACTACAAAAGGAAAAACAGTAAAAACATCACTCGATCACACAAGACAGTTGTAGAAAAAAATGACGCTGAAAATTTGGAGGCACCCCAGTGTGCAAAGCGAAAAGCAGCTTTAAAAGTTGGGTCCTACAAGGGGCCGAGCCTGACAGTAAGATTGCTTGTTCCTAATTTTATAACCCTTATTCTTACTGTCGTTTCCTCAGTATGTGTTTTGCCTTATTTATTTTGGTGTATAGTACATGCTAATCGTTCTGACAATGTAGAGTAATACTGGAATAAATTTTTATGCCAACTCAACCTCCTAATCAAATGGTACTATATGGCTGTTTAAGACATTTAAGTAATTGAAATGCTAAAATGAGAATGTTGGAATTTTTCTGTCATGCTTCCTTATTCTTGATTCCCAGTTTTCTGTGCGCATCAAAATATTGTTTTGCCTTAATGTATTATTATTGAATTAGTGTGTTACAGTTGACTAAATTTAGGTAATTGACACTAACCTAGAAGCCTTCAAGAGGAAACTGGACAAGTATTTTCACAATGTACCAGATCACCTAGGCTGTGATGCATGGCAGCAGGTCTCCGGCAACAACAGCCTGGTTGACCAGGTAAGCACCACACAAGCCTGGCCCATGGCTGGGCTCCGAGAGTAGTTACTCGCTCGAAGTTTTTCAAAGGTATATAACCTAACCTTAATACAGTTGACCTCTGCTTACTGACCTAGACAGGGACCAGAGGAATGGTTTAAACTAAAAATATGTTAAAGGAATTGCATTTTCCTGTCGAAACCCACGTTTTAGCTTGAGATGAAAGTATCAAATTCCTAAAACAGTGGTACCTCAATATTCGAGCTTAATCTGTTCCAGGAGGTTGTTTGAATAGTTAGTTGTAGAAATATTGAATAAATTTTTCCACAAGAAATAATGTAAATTGGATTAATCCGTTGCAGACCCCTAAAAATTACCAATTACAAAACATTTTAAGTGAAAATGTTGCTTATTTAATCCCTTCAGTGTCAGTCCCATAATATTACTATTTGTATAGTAAACCTTAAGGGAGCTAGTCACCCGTTGCCCTCTACTATCTCTCTTTGTTTCTTGATCATTTAATTTGCCATTACTAGCAACATTATTTTGGATATTGTCTTTTAAACATATCCCTGAGGTATCCTGGTAATAACTGCTGCTTTTAACCCTAATGCTGCAGCCTGATTGTTTCCCACAAACACCCATACCTCTATAATCTATCAGAGTAAATTCCTAGAGAAGTCATCAATTACCCTCTCAACTGAATTGGCTAATGCAACCACTCCATCCCCAGAGAGATGAACCCCATCCCTTGCATACATATCACGTTTGCCAAAGAATAGGTCCCAGTTATCAACGAATGGGATTGCAAGTTCCTTGCAGTACCTGTCTAGACATCCATTCATTGCCCTCTCCCTTTATATTCAGGATGCTACATATGACTGGGATCCCTCCCTTAGACCTACCTACTTCTATGGCTGACCTGTACTTATCCAGCAGCTCCTCTCTCCTGCCCTTCCCAATGTCATTACCCACAGCACTAAGACAGATAATGGGCTTGGTCCCATTACCTGCCATATTACTATTGGGATCATAAAGTCACTTAAAAATAACTCGGGGAATCTGTCTCATGTCCCACCATTACTGTATAAGCGAGCGGCCCATGTCCTTTCGCATGCTATTTCATTACTTTTCAACAAGTCAATAGAGACTAGCACCTTCCCGAAACTACTCAAGATGGCAAGGGTTACACCAATACATAAAGGTGGTGACCCTACAGACTTAAACAACTATAGGCCAATATCTAACTTACCATTGCTATCCAAAATCTTTGAGAAACTCGTGTACAAGAGACTGTATTCATTTATAACGGCTCAAAACATACTCAACCCCTGCCAGTTTGGATTCAGGAAAAATAAAAGCACTAATGATGCAATCATAAAAATGCTAGATCTGCTTTACACAGCATTGGAAAATAAGGAATATCCACTAGGAATTTTTATTGACCTAAGAAAAGCTTTTGACACAGTAAACCACCAAATCCTACTCCACAAACTTGACCACTACGGTATAAGAGGCCATGCGCTTGCTTATTTCAAATCTTACATTACTAATAGGTATCAGTACGTCACCATTAAAGACACAGCATCAGCAACACGGCCACTTGATACTGGAGTTCCGCAGGGAAGTGTCCTTGGTCCCCTGCTCTTCCTCATATACATCAATGACCTTCCAAACGTATCCCAACACCTGAAACCCATTCTCTTTGCTGATGACACGACTTATGTCATCTCTCACCCTAATCTTGCCACCCTCAACACCATTGTGAATGAGGAGCTGATTAAAATATCGACTTGGTAGCAGAGCAGGAGATGCACAAATTAACATTAATATTGACAACACTCTAATTACCAGAAATAATGGGGGAAAATTCCTAGGCTTATACCTTGACAACAACCTGAATTTCAGCACCCATATCCAGCATATAGCCAAAAAAGTATCCAAAACGGTTGGGATCCTCTCCAAGATACGATACTACGTGCCGCAAAATGCCCTTCTCACACTATACCACTCACTTATTTATCCATACCTCACCTATGCTATTTGTGCTTGGGGATCAACTGCAGCAACACACCTAAAGCCAATAATAACCCAACAAAAAGCTGCAGTAAGAATAATCACTAAATCCCATCCCTGGCAGCACACCCCCCCACTCTTCAAAGATCTAAACTTACTCCCAGTTCAGTACATCCACACTTACTACTGTGCAATCTGTATCTACAGGGCCTTAAACTCTAATATCAACCTTGACCTAAAACGCTTTCTTGATAGTTGTGACAGAACCCACAGGCATAACACCAGACACACACATCTCTACGACATTCCCCGTGTCCGACTAAACCTTTACAAAAATTCAATGTATGTCAAAGGCCCTAAAATCTGGAATACCCTACCTGAGAACTCTAGAACTGCAGACACATTCATCACCTTAAAAACTACCATTAGAAAACATCTTATCTCCCTGATACACCCCGTCAACTAACTACACGAATACCACCTGGTGGTTCACACTTACACTCGCTCACTCATTTGACCATAAACAGAAATATTAATCTCAGTCTTAAAATAATGAATCCTGTGATACTCCAATACTGAAACTATATACTGTGCCAAAACAAAAGCATTCACATTGCTAAACTCATAAACTAGTATTTAGTCACTTAGCCATAAGACCAACTTACCTCATAATTTGTAATATTTTACAATTAAGAATAAAACTAAGTCTGCCCGAAATGCCTAGCCATGCTAAGCGTTCTAGTGGTACACTCTGTAATCACAATTTTACTACATGTAAACCAAACAATAACCAAATTTCTGTAAACTCAGCATTGTAATCCTTATAGAGAATAAACTTTGAACCTGCTGACTATGTCGCCAACACCAACTCCAGGAAGACACACTCTCTGTCTGACCTTTCTGTCTCTGTTACAAAATGCACGGTCCATATATCTTACCTGAGAATCGCCTGCTATTAAAATATTCTTACCTTGATTAGCAGGGGAATCAGTGGCACCTTCAACCTCACTAACCACTGAAGTACACTCGTCTTGGAGAACAGAGAATCGATTTTCTTCCTTCACATCTTCTCTATTAACTCTCCTCATCTTCCTTCTTCCTTAACTGTAAACCACTTACTACTTAAAGTGGCTGCCACTATCACTGCTGGTGCCTATTCCTACCTTTCCAGCTAAATCCTCCTCACACTCGCTCCCAAACTCATCTATGCGAAGCTTCAGCTTCTTGTTTTCCTCCTGAAGAAGTAGAATCTCCTTCTTCAACACTTGAACCTGAGATTCTAAAACACTACAACAAGCCATGGTGCTTGGTAACAGCCCACGCTAACTACCAAGAGCTTAGGCAGGTATGACCGCAGGTGACCACTGACCTCAGCGTACTGAGAGGAGAAATTACTTCATTATTTCGCTTATATCAGCTTATATATCAACTCTTCGGCTTATTTATCTATCAGAATTGATCTAATATGATATAATAAACTCTATAAATAGCATAAACTTGTTATATACTTTAGACTGAATAAAATAAGCCATAATATGGCGAGAGACCATCGGGAATATCTCGATATAAATGTGTTACTCCTCTCTTGTCGTCTTTGAATAAGAGAAAACGGCGTTTTAAAGAGGTTAACTGCACTAGAACATCAGTTTACTAAGAAATACATGTACACCCAAACAAATGCGATTTTCGCGATTTTTTTTTTTTTTGAAACAGTGGGCCGGCCGGCACTCCAGGCCAATATCTCGGAAGTAACTTATTCACTTTACGGTACATAGTCTGCCTGTATTACTTAATTAAATGTAATAATATTCACAGGAATTGTAGAATAATGATTTCTCTAATTTTCAATTTTTAATTTTTTGAAATATTTCAAATACTTTGGGAGTTATATGGGAGTAAAGGGCAGATTTTTCTGCAACATTCCAAGAACTAACAAACTTTATTTTTTTGTGAAATAAAGATAAGTTATTTAGAGGAAAGGTACTAATTACAAATTCGTAAAAGCATTGTTCTCTCGGCACCAAGTGTCCAAACAACCTTACGTAGTCCCATATAGGACTATCATCCTGCCAAAGGGCATTTTCAGTAAATCAGTCCTTTTTCAGTCTTTTCTCAGTTGTTGTTTGAGGTATATTTTTTATAAATATTTTTTACAAAGAGTGAAAACACTGTCTTGTGCACCAAAACTGGAGGAAATCGGACGGTAAACAAAAAAACAACATTTAATTCTCAACTGGCATCCTAAAGGGGAGCAAGGGGCTAGTAACCCCCTTCTGTATAAATTGCTTGTCAGAATATAGTTGAGGACTCTTGATTCAAGGAACTGGACTTTGGATTTCCTTCCTTGGATTAAACCTGATTGCTGGCGAGGTGCTGTATGACCCCTTCAGGTTTAATGTTTCATATTATTAATTTTTAAATTTCCACAGACCATGGAAATCCTTAGGCAAAACTGTTGTGATGGCTGTGCCACTCCTTATTAAAACTGTTTTAATTTAGTTCAAGTTTATTCTCTATAAGGATTACAATGTGGGGTTTATAGGTTTTGGGTATTGTGTGGTTTACATGTTAATAAAAAACTAATTACAGAGGGGGGAATTGTCTGCATCGCTCTTGGGCCGTGCAGACCTCCTGCGCAAACGCACTTCAGTTCCCTGACAGCAGTAGTGTGAGGTGGTGCTTGTCGCGCCTCTGTCGTCAGACCAGGAGAACTACCATTAGTCAACATGGCGTGCAGTTATAGATGCAGGATTAACACTGTCAGTGTTGAACTTCTCAGTGGGGCAATAACGCCAGCTTCGGCCCAGGTATTACTACCTAAAATTATCAGAGACACGTATGGCATTCAGGATGGAGAGTTGTACGGCGTAGCATTGAACGGAGCACGTAGATTTTTTGTGAAACTGCTCTCAGCAACGGTTTATGAGTCATTGGTCAACCGTTTTCAGGACGTAAGTCTTGATGCGACACCAGCTGTGCGTGTGAGGATGATCAATGTATCCAGACATTATACATGGATTAAACTGTGTAATGTCCCTTTGAGGCGGATGAGACAGATATCAGAAAAGTATTTGAGGAATACGGAACTGTTCATTTGGCCCAGCATGGTAAGTGGGTGTCGGGTGCCTACACAGGTATGCCGGAGGGCACTTTTAACCTAAAAATGTCATTGCGACACCCCATACCGTCTTACGTGTACCTAAAGGAATTCAGGACACAGGTCATGGTGTCATACGCGGGGCAAAGGCGTACCTGCCGACTATGTGGGGAATATGACCACATAGCGGCGGAGTGTGGGAAGCGGCAACGAGCTCCTGGGCCAGGGGCGGAGACATCCGCTTCTACACCGGGGAAGCAGGTGTTGATCAACGACGTGAAGGAGGGCGTGGTCGTCTATGGAGCGAGATAGTGGATGAGGCGTATAAGGCTGGGGGAGAGGGAGAGGCCCTTGACCAGTTACCTGGTCCAGACACACTTCCAGTGGATCGGGTTGAGCAAAAAGTACAGGAGGAAGTGTTGGAACTTGAGGAGGAATTAGCCGAGGTTCTGAAGTCCTTGTCACCGCCTGAGGAGGTGGCTGCTCCTGGCAGGGTGGTAGAAGACGAGGTGAAGGCTGTGGGGCATCAACAACAGAACTATTCGGACGACGGGAGTGACAGCGTGACTGAGGTGTCACCGAGATCTTTGCCACTGTGTACAGTGGAGGTAGAGGTACATTGTGAGGCATCCCCAGACCAAGCCATGGAGGATGCGCCTGTCACAAGAAAGAGAGCCGCTGCATCGGATTCAGATGATGTCCTAACGCCAGCGCAGCGGACTGGGAAGCAAATATGGGCAGAAGGTGAAGGAAGTGGTGGCCATGACAGGAGACACCGAAAGAAAGGGGGGGGAGAGAGGGAAGTGTGCAGGTGACAAGTGGTCCCACACGTTCTGGTGGCCATCGAAGAGTGAAGAGAGGAGGCAGGGGTGGAGAAACTTTAATAGGCCTCCGGTGTATGACAGTAAACGTTAATGGTTTGTGTAATAGTGTAAAGAGAGAATGGTTTCGAATGTTTCTGAATAAATTTAGAGTGGATGTTGTGTTCCTACAGGAGCACAATTTTAAGGAGGGTAGGGTGTTGGAGATGAGGGGTTTCAGGTGGTAACCCTGCCATCTGCCCGTTTGAAAGGGGGGTGGGTATATTAATTAGGGAGGCGAACCCGTTTGTTTTGCAGAGAAGTGAGGGGGGGGAGGGGAAGGGTTGTTGCGTGTAGATGGTTTGTGGATGGGAAAACGTGTGGCTTTTATTAGCGTATATGCGCCTTGCAGAGAATAACGTACAGGTGAAGCAGGAGTTTGTGTGCGAGGACCTTGTGTTTTTTTTTTCCGTGCATTACCGGAGGTGGCAATAGTAGGAGGTGATTGGAACTGCGTCATTAGGAGGGCTGATGTGGAACCGAAAGGGGCAGGTTATGTGTCGGTGGCCCTACGAGATTTATTGAGGGATATTAGGTTAAGAGACGCATTCGAGGGGGGCGTGGAGACAGAGCATACATTTGTTAGGAGAGGGTATGCAGCGAGGTTAGATAGAGTGTATCTTTCTCAAGGGGTTGTAGTGAGAGCTTTCAAAACTGTTGAAGTAGCATGGTCGGATCATAGAGCAGTGTTGGTGGAGGTTGGGTGGGAGGCGCTTGCGGAAATATACAGGAGTTACTGGAAATTAAATATAAGTGCACTGAGTGATGAGGAGGGGTTAGAGGGATTTTCTGTCCTATGGAAGGAGCTTAGCGAGGAGGCACAGGGAGTGGAAGATGTCGTACAATGGTGGGATTGTGTTGCCAAGGAAAGGATTAGGAAATATTATGTAGGGGTGGGGCAAACGTAATAAATGATTTTAAATATGGGCTTTCAAATTATCTGGAGGACAGGTTAAGGGGCTGTTATGGGAAGGGGGCTGTGGGGGGCAACTATCCTATGGATGAAATTGTCGAGGTCAAGGGGAGACGAGGGAGTTACAAAATGAGAGGTTTCAAGCGGTAAGGGTGCAGGCAGGGTAGAGGAGGTGCTTTGGGGAGACAAACCATCGGCATGTGTGTTGCGACGTCAAAAACAAAGACAGCAGGTTACAGCTATTCCGAGGTTAGAGGTAAACGAGATGGCGGGGGGTTATAGAATGGGTCAGGAGATACTAACTACAAAAGGAATGTGTGTGTATGCGGATAAATGGTATGAAGGGTATTGGACAAGTGGGAAGGTGGGAAATGTGGATTTAGAGAAGGTGTGTGAGTATGTGACGTGTAATTTAGGGAATAGTGATAGAAAGGCTTTAGGGGGGGTAATAACAGAGGAGGAAATAGAGTTGGCTTTAAGGGGAATGAGGAAAGGCAAAGCACCGGGAATAGACGGTCTCCCGGCTGAATTTTATCTCCAACATTGGGAGGTGATAAAGGGTTTCATGGGTAGGTTATTTAATCAGATGAAGGAGAAGGGTGTGATGGGGGACAAGCAAGCAACTGCAGTTGTAGTGTTGTTCCAGAAGGGTAAGGGGCAGCACACCCTCAAGGAGTACCGTGCCATGTCTCTGTTATGTGCTGATTATAAGTTGTTCGCTAAAGTCTTGGGTAATCGGTTCAAATGTGTGGTAGGGAGAGTGGTTTCGAAAACGCAGTATGGTTTGTCTGGAAGGTCGATGATTGAGGGTCATGGAATACTGAGAAGTTTTGTGGAGTCAAAAGGCGGGGGAGGGAGGGAGGCGTTGTTGGCTTTAGACTGGCAGGGGGCCTATGACAGGGTGGAAAGAGGAGCATTGGGAGCTATACTTAGGAGGCAGGGTTATGGGGAAGAAATGGTTAATTGGGTAACCACGTTGTACAATGGAGCCAAGATGAGGGTACAGATTAATGGATGCTTGGGGGAGGAGATTGTAATGGGTAGGGGACTTAGGCAGGGGTGTCCCATGTCACAAATGTTGTTTGCGTGCATTCAGGACCCCTTCTATAGAATGGTTGAACGTTGTGTATGTGACACGAGTGGAGGTATGGGGGGGGGGAAAGTGTGGCCGGGAATAATAGGATACGTAGATGATACAACAGTCCTGGTTCGGGAGGGGATGGCGTTGGGTGTTTTGGATGATGTTGTGCAACAGTTCGGAAATGCAACAGGGATGCAGGTAAATAGAGAGAAGTCAATGATCATGGGGTTGGGTGATTGGGTGGAGGGGGGGGAGATGTAACGTTGTGAGAAAACAAACGGTGTCTTTAAAAATTTGTGGTATCACCTATAAGGGTGATTTGGACGCTGCTCGAGAGGAAAACTCGAATAGATTAATGGAAAGGATTCAGGGGCATCTGGGTGCATTGCGACCTCATCATCTGACTCTCGTGCAACGAGTGATTGTTATAAATGTATTATTGTATAGTAAGGTTTGGCACGTGGCAGCCATGTTCCCATTAACAGGGACGGCGATTGTGGGAATTCTGAGACGAGTGTTTAATTTTTTGTGGGGTTCAAGGTGCGATTGGCTGAGGAGAGAGGTTGTAAGTTACCTGTGCGCCAGGGTGGGTTGGGGTTGATGGATCTGAGAAGGAGGATTAAATGTGTGTTTCTTAAATGGGAGGTTTTGCGCGAAGGTGTGAGTGGAGGGCAGCTGGGAAAAGTATATGATAGGTTGGGTAAGTTGTATGGTGGTGTGGAGTTTGAGGGAATGTGAAACTATTTTGAGGGCTTTGATGTTGGTTAGAGAACCCAGGAAAATTCGAGTAGGGGTTTTGTGTAAGCTGCTTGCAGACAGGATTGTTGTACCAGTTGAGGGATTGTTCCCCATGTACGCATGGATGAGTATTTGGTATAGGTTTAGCAAGATGAAGTTAAAGCCTAGGTAAGGAGGTAACGTATCGTTTTTTGCATGGCATACTACCGTCGGGGGAGGTTTTAAGAACACAGAGGGGTAATTGTGGGCGGAAGATGTGGAATCTGTGGGGAGGACGAGACGGCGTTCCATGCAGTATACTTTTGTGGGGGACTGGAGGGTGTTAGTATTGGTTAAGTAGGGTAGTACAGGGGGTGGGGGGCGCGAGGGGTGTCGGTTCTGCGTGCACTAAGCCTAGATGTGGGAGGGTTCGATGAGAGTGTTTATAAGAGCTTTGGATTATATAATAGTGGATTATATATATATATCGTGGGTGATGAGGGGGAGGGGGAATTGTGAGGTGCGGAGGCGGGTACTAGCGGTAACGGTTTATCGTACGATGTGTCATAATAGAGAACTGTATGGGAGGAGGTGGGAGAAGGATTTTTCGGAAGGGTATAGAATGTTAACGTTAGGGTTTCTCATCAATCTACGACTTGGGCTGAGTGTGTAAGGGGGGGGGGAGTTGGGGATTACATACGAGAAGGGGGATTTCAGGGGGACACAGCGGGGTCGCCTCCTGGGGAGGGGTGAGAGTAAGGTGTATGTGGGTATATGAAGGTGTAGATGAGTGGCATACGTGTATGTAGCATGCAAGTGGGCACAGAAAGCAAAGGTGATATCAAGTAATTACGTAGTACCGAATGGAGAATTCTGTGTTTGATGTGTCAGGGTTGTCATGACCTTCTTCATGTATTAAGTGTGAATGGTGTCAAGATTATAGTTTTAAGACCGTGAAGAGCTTTAGGGCTTATGTAGAGTGTGCGTTTATAGCCTTTATTGGGCATATTTCATGTGCGATAATTGTATCGCAATGAGAGGTTATTTAAATTATGTTTGTGTTGAGTGTAGTGGGTTTTTAGCGAGTGTACTGTCTTTATTTTAGCATTATATAATGTGCTCATCCAGTTGCTGCGAGATGGAACGATAATGACTTCCATAAATTGTAATGCCTCGTTAAAAGTTTGTAATGGGACAGTATGGTTTAGTCTCAGATTTTATATAATGTGCTCAGGCGTTGGAAGAGGCTGTAGTAATATTTAGTAATATTTGTTAATATTTATTTAGTATAAGTGTGAGGCTTAGGATATGATTTTTTTTTTTTTTTTTTTTTTTTTTTTTTTTTTTTTTCAATGCTTAAAGAGAGATTGTAGTGAGGCACGTATGTATGTGCTTAGGAACTTCTTATTGTATAGGGGTTAATTTTGGGAAGAGCATGTAATTGTTTTTAACTGAGATTGTGATGTAGGTTATTACTCTGTTTATCTCCTGTGAAGGTTGTGAACCTTTGTCATATGTCCGTCATAGTATGTTAACTATACAAATCTGAAAGTTGTATATAGTTTATATTTTATATAGTTTATATAGTTATAGTTTATATTGTTTATCATAGTATGTTATATGGAAAATTTTGTGAGTGTATATGGGTAACCTCTTTTATGTCAATTACAATGTGTTGTTAATAATTGGTTAGTGTATGTTGTGTAGGATTGAGGATCCTACTGTATCCATTTTATATCTTAATTTAATATCAAGCTGTAAAGTTTTTAAATAAAATATAAAAAAAAAAAACTAAAAATTCAAACTAATAACTTGTACATAATGGGACTCTAAATGTTATATTCTTGATAAAAACAATTAACTAAATTTACCAGATAGAAATAGTAGATTTAAAATATTTTTAATTTACTTTTTTTCCATTTAGTATTTTAAAAATTAAAAATAAAATTGAATTAATCAGTCTATTAACAGCTTCTCATTTATAATTATTATTGTATATTAATAGTATGTAATAGTGACATCATGATGTATTAGACATGTATACAACATCTGGGTAATGAACACCTGAGGCACTGATTACCTCATCTACCTCTTCTGTCTTCTGTATTGTATTGATAAAATCACTGGTTGTATCTTTATTAAGTTGACGTTTAATAATAATATAATAATAATAATAATAATAATAATAATAATAATAATAATAATATCTTATTTACTACAAGTACAAGGTATACAGACCATACCTGACATCAATGACATATTGCTATATAGAAAGTCACTTGTTATGCTGAGCATTTCCCGCAAATTAGGTGAGTTATGTCCCAGGATGCAACCCACACCAGTCCACTAGCTCCCAGGTACATATTTTACTGATAAGTGAACATGGAAGGCAGGTGTCTTATGGATACACGTCCCTAATGTTTTCCAGCCGTACCGGAGAAGGTTCGAACCCCGGACCTGAGTCTGTGAGCTGAGTGCGCTAGTATCCGAGCTATGACACACCAACCAGTAGTGTTATCAATACTACTGGAGTGGTAGAAGATGACTTAATCAGTCCCTGAGCCAGTGATCACTACCATAATCTTGGGGAATATAAAGCACTGGCAGGAAAATATCACACAGGTACATAATATAAAGCACTGGCAGGAAGATATCACACAGGTACATAATATGAAGCACTGGCAGGAAGATATCACACAGGTACATAATATGAAGCACTGGTAGGAAGATATCACACAGGTACATAATATGAAGCACTGGCAGGAAGATATCACACAGGTATATAATATGAAGCACTGGCAGGAAGATATCACACAGGTATATAATATAAAGCACTGGCAGGAAGATATCACACAGGTATATAATATAAAGCACTGGCAGGAAGATATCACACAGGTACATAATATGAAGCACTGGCAGGAAGATATCACACAGGTACATAATATGAAGCACTGGTAGGAAGATATCACACAGGTACATAATATGAAGCACTGGTAGGAAGATATCACACAGGTATATAATATAAAGCACTGGCAGGAAGATATCACACAGGTATATAATATAAAGCACTGGCAGGAAGATATCACACAGGTACATAATATGAAGCACTGGTAGGAAGATATCACACAGGTACATAATATGAAGCACTGGTAGGAAGATATCACACAGGTACATAATATAAAGCACTGGCAGGAAGATATCACACAGGTACATAATATGAAGCACTGGTAGGAAGATATCACACAGGTACATAATATGAAGCACTGGCAGGAAGATATCACACAGGTACATAATATGAAGCACTGGTAGGAAGATATCACACAGGTACATAATATGAAGCACTGGTAGGAAGATATCACACAGGTACATAATATGAAGCACTGGCAGGAAGATATCACACAGGTACATAATATGAAGCACTGGCAGGAAGATATCACACAGGTATATAATATGAAGCACTGGCAGGAAGATATCACACAGGTACATAATATGAAGCACTGGCAGGAAGATATCACACAGGTACATAATATGAAGCACTGGTAGGAAGATATCACACAGGTACATAATATGAAGCACTGGCAGGAAGATATCACACAGGTACATAATATGAAGCACTGGCAGGAAGATATCACACAGGTACATAATATGAAGCACTGGCAGGAAGATATCACACTGGTACATAATATAAAGCACTGGCAGGAAGATATGACACAGGTACATAATATGAAGCACTGGCAGGAAGATATCACACAGGTACATAATATGAAGCACTGGCAGGAAGATATCACACAGGTACATAATATGAAGCACTGGCAGGAAGATATCACACAGGTACATAATATGAAGCACTGGCAGGAAGATATCACACAGGTACATAATATGAAGCACTGGCAGGAAGATATCACACAGGTATATAATATGAAGCACTGGTAGGAAGATATCACACAGGTACATAATATGAAGCACTGGCAGGAAGATATCACACAGGTACATAATATGAAGCACTGGTAGGAAGATATCACACAGGTACATAATATGAAGCACTGGCAGGAAGATATCACACAGGTACATAATATGAAGCACTGGCAGGAAGATATCACACAGGTACATAATATGAAGCACTGGCAGGAAGATATCACACTGGTACATAATATAAAGCACTGGCAGGAAGATATGACACAGGTACATAATATGAAGCACTGGCAGGAAGATATCACACAGGTACATAATATGAAGCACTGGCAGGAAGATATCACACAGGTACATAATATGAAGCACTGGTAGGAAGATATCACACAGGTACATAATATGAAGCACTGGCAGGAAGATATCACACAGGTACATAATATGAAGCACTGGCAGGAAGATATCACACAGGTACATAATATGAAGCACTGGCAGGAAGATATCACACAGGTGCATAATTCATAAATATTATGCTCCTCTTTTATTAATCAAGAATATTTCACCAGAAAATGGCAGGAACCTTTCAAGGAAATGTTATATTTTTGAAAATTATTCCCTAATTCCTGTATTCAACTAATAACTTTATACGAGGTAATTTAGGAAATAACAAAAGAATGTCTTAGATGCAGTTAGTAAGTGACTCATCCCACTAAGACAACGTTGATTTTGAAGTATATTTTATCACTGAGTTAAAGTGACTTGAAGCACTAATGCGGAAGACTGGTTATATGGAGTCTGGACTAATAATCCGTCCCATCGTTGATATAATTATTGTTTTTCTATAATTATCATAAGATATCATATTAAATTTTATTAATTTGCTTCACTTAATCCAACATCGTTAACCATATTTTACATAACTTACATAGAGAAATCATCTTATCACAACCTATACAGGTTGTTAAGAAATCGGACGAGTAATGACGTCGGCTTCTCATTAGACACTGACAGAGTCAGAGAAAACTCTTTTTTGAGGGTCAGTGAAGACCTTGATGCTGTAAGAGCTCTTGATATTCTGGGTAGAAAGGCAGGAATGTGAATGGCCTAACTCAGTCAAGTCAGTCTAACAGGAAAAATAATTCAGTCTACAACTAAATGGAAAACGTTAATTTTACTGTTGCTCTGATTAATAATTAATAAACATAATAACTAAATTGGAGACATAAGGATTAGTTTCAATATAATTATAATTAACTTTAGTTATGATAAATATTTATTCAGTTTGTTTCTGTAGCTACTTTTTTAAATTTAGCCACAAATTTACTGTTTATTTTCTGAGAAATTCCACTTCAATTGCTCTAATGTAACAAGAGATGGATTATGTTAGTTAAAAATACACGATAAATGGATATGTTTTTTTTTTTTTTTTTTTTTTTATTTAAAAAACACAATACACATCATACATTTGTGCTATACTTAGGTTACATAAACAAAGAAACGTGATCCATTAAATAATAAAAACAAACAACTTCACATTCCTTATCCCAGCACTAAACTTATACATAAGAAAAACACGTTCAACTGTAAATGCTTAATTCCCCCTCCAAAGTGCCCAACCAGCACACACAACATACATGTAACTAAAAACAGCCCACACCTGTACATACAGGTGGGTTTATTATATCCATAAAATACAGCCAGTATCTTATAACACAAAAGGTAATATTATCCTAAGAATGTTACACTTATTTACGTTATATATGAAACTTTATAAACAAAGACATTCTCATATAATCCAATTCGTTGCACACTCATTAATATTGTATATTAAACTTTATACACAAAGACATAATACTAAACACCTCAAAAATTACAATATAATAAAGGTGACAAAATAGCCATTTCCACACCTTACCACAGAGAAACTAAACACACTATTAAAATAACAAAGATACACACTCATGTTACATAGCACATTATTATTAGTGTGTTAACAATGTTTTGAGTGTTCCTTCTTGTAGTTGTCTCACTGACAAAGATCATTTACCTTATTAAAACTATGATCATCAATGAGCTCTTGTCTTTCAACACATGGTTAAACTAAAACATTCACACACAAGAAAACTCTCCAGTTACACCACATCTGACATGTCATCCCTCCCATACAACTCTCATGACAATCCTACCACATTTACATATCCTTCATTATGGTCATAACTCGCTCTAGAAAAGGAAAATGGTCCCTTAGTACTTAAGTAGCCAAATTACTGAGTCCCCTTACCGTTATATTTCTATATGCCTCGGAACGCAGTCGCCCACCTGTTACCAAAATGAGTTTATTTCTGCATACCGTGCGATAAATTCCTGCCGCAATAGCCCTTACCCTTATCCCCCCACCTTTTTCCTTCAAGCTCCAGGAATAAAACAAGAAATCTGTCACAATGTACAGAATGGCTCTCTTTACAACCTCAGACACCCCCCTTACCTCTAAAGTTAGGGCACGCAGGATCTCTACATTGCCCCCACCCATTAACTTGAAGACTCTAGCCAGCCACACCCGTACCTGCCCCAACTCCCTACAAAAATATACGGCATGAAAAGCTGTTTCCGATTCCTCACAATGTTCGCATTTCGCTTCCTTTACCAAACCCATCACACACAAAGCCTGCTTTGACGCTAAAATCCCCATTACAAACCTATAACTCCCTTACCCTAGGCATTAATCTAAGTTTCTGGAAATCATGCCAAATCGTACCCCAATCATACAAAGGGTATACCGCCACCCCTTGCATCACTTCTGGTTTCCTACTCATCTCTACTAACCTTCCCACCTTGAGCTTGTTTACCTCACCTATTACTAACATAACCCTTAACATATTCTCACATTCCATCAGGTCCTTTCCTCCCCACCAACGTCGTACACCCACATTACCCTCCCAACCCTCACACCCTTTTACCCCCCCCTCCCTTACGTACTTTTGTTTAGCATACATTGCCTTGACCCTCGGCCCTAGCATCAAAAGCCCTACTCCCCCTCGGCGCACATTCGTCATAACCACCCTCTTTACTTAGCCATGCTCGTCCAAAACCCCATATATAACGAAGCACCCTTCTCTGTATCTCCTTTATCTCCTGTTCCCGTAAAGGATACACCACTGCCACGTTCCACACTTACTATAAACCAATGAATTTATTATTATTGCCCTTTGCATTAGAGTAACATCCTTCGCTCTTAGGTTCCTAATCCGTTGTACAACTTTCTCTCCCACCAATTCTGAATTCCTCCGTCTAGCCTCTTGCTCATCTGCCATATAGATAATCCCACAAATTTCAGCTGTTCAGTCACATCCCATCCAAACTCCACCCCCATTCTACCCCCCACCCAATCTCCTATCTCTAATAATTTCGATTAGCCCTGTTGACACGCATGCCTGACGCCTCTCCAAAAAACCTCATTACTCCTCTCCACCTTTCGCAAACCTCGACATCATTGATCAGTATTGTTGTGTCATCTACATAACCAACTACCTCTGGATCCCCGACCCCTCCTCCTGTAACGTTGTTGCTTCCTCAACCATTCCATAAAACGGGTGTTGCATACATGCAAACAGAATTTGAGACATAGGACACCCTTGTCTCAAACCTTTTTCCATCTTTCAACACGCTACCCAACCTACCATTAATTTGCACCTGAATCGTAGCTTCTGCATACAAGGTCTTCACCCATTTTACTATTCCCTCCCCAAAACCCATAAGCCTTAAAGTGTCAACCATGTACTCTCTATTCACACCGTCATAAGCATTCTCCCAATCAATGCCCAAAATTCCACCTCCCTTACAACCCTGCAAAAATTCCCTAATACGACTATGTCCATCCCTCATACTACGACCCGGAATTCCCAACTGACCCTTGTGCACCATACCACCTATTACCTTCTTCATCCTGTTCCCTAAAATCTTCGCAAAAATCTTATAATCCGTACACATTAAAGATATGGCCCTGTACGTGCTCAGTGTTCTCCCCTCGCTTTTTTTCTTTACAAGCACGACCACACCCGTCCTTTGTGACGTCCCCAATTTCCCTTCCTTCAGCATACAATTCAATACCTGAACCAAACAAACATTTATGGTTTCCCAATGCACTCTGTAAAAATCATTGGAAAGCCCATCAATTCCCGGTGCTTTCCCCTTACTTAAATTGAACACTGCCTCTTTCACTTCTTCCATACTTATTATTCCCTCCAATCCCCCTCTGTCCTCCCACCTTTCCCCAAGACCTTCACCCCTCCTCTTTCTTTATTAACTATCTCCAAATTACCTTTTTTCCCCATTTCCTTTTAAACCAATAGTCCGCATAATTACTTATCCCCTCAGTTGTCACCAACATTTGCCCCTTAGTATAAACCTTCCAAATCGTCACTAACCTCTAAAAGTATTATAGTGGACTCCTGTTGTCTAATGCGAAAACTTCTTAACACACTACCCGACGGTTTATCTCCCCATAGCACGGCATCCATACCTGCCCTTACCCTTAATTCATCAAATCTTTCATTATGCATGTCCCTTAGTCTCCCTCTTAGCCCTGATATTTCTTCAAAAGACTTCTCCTCATCTCTTGCGTAACACTCATTGAGCTGCTGTTCCAAATAATTCTGTAAACCGTACCTCCACCTCGCCTCCTCCCTTCCTTTATATTTATAAAACCCCGCGATAACAGGTTTAGCCCTATTTTCCCACCAATCCAAAATACTCCCTACCCCATCCCTTGCCCTCCACAATTGTCTCCACCAGTCTCTAAACTCTGCGTTCACCACCTCACTCCTCACCAACCACGCATTTAACTTCCAGAAACTTGAATATACCCTTTACCACTCCCTCCCAATCCAGTTCTACCAAAACTGCCCTATGATCCGAAAACCCTACGTCCACTGTTTTTAACCCTCCTACCTAACTGCCTCCGTTATATATAATCCTATCTAACCTCGCTGAATAATTTCTCCTAACAAAAGTGTAATCCACTCTCCAAGCCCCACTCCCTCCACGTCCCTCACCCCTGCATCCTGTAAAACATTGCGTAACGACCGTAATACACAACCCGCCCCCCTTGGCTCCACGTCCCCCCCCTTATAACACAGTTCCAGTCCCCCCCAATTACAGTTACTAGAGGTAAACCCCTTAAAAAATACACTAAAACGTCTCTCACAAAATCCTCTTTTACTTTGATTATATTCTCTGCTGGCATATAAACCCCAATGAAACATACTCTAGATGCTCCCCACTCACCATCCACCCTCACTACCCTCCCCCCCTTCTTCCCACTTTATAATACGTAAGGGACTATTTTCCTTCACAGCCACTGCCACTCCCCCTTTTAACCTAACAGACCCCACTTACATACAATTTATAACCTTTAATGCCAAAGCACAGCCTATCTTATAAATTATGTTCTTGTATAAAGCATACATCCACATTATATCTCCTCAAAAACCATTCCATCCATACTCATTTCACTTCATTCTTCAATCCATTTACATTTACAGTTACTATCGTGAATTATTTTAAAAGTGGTGGTTTACCCTTTCTTCTTGGCACACACCCTCCTATACCGTCCTGCTGTATGGCATCTTTCTTGACAGCTTGCTTATTCACCCCCCCTATCCCTTCATTATCCCTAGAACCATTAAACCCTACATTTACCCCTTCCCTCTTTCCCCTTATGAACATACATCCTTTCTCCAAGATTTTACTCCTGTTCTTTGTCACTGGAGTAAGAACATCGTCCATCTCAGACGTTCCTGCAGTTCTCTTACGAGAACTCCCCTCCCCACACACCTCGTCACCTGTCTTTTCTGCCCTATGGACCTCTGCCACAACGTTTTGAACATTAACATTAGTGCACACAGTATTCCTAACCTCCTGATCTTGCTGCACAGTTGCCTGCACCAGGTTACACCCTTCATCCACCTGTCCCTCTTCAACGTCATGCAAAAAGTACTTCCTCCAGCAAGCCATCCTGTTGGCCCGTACCCTCCTCATCAGACGTCGATGTCGTCTGTCCCTTATCAACTGATAGTGTTACACTTTCTTCCATAGTCGCCTCAGCCCTGTCCACTTCGTCACTCCATCGGCAAGGAATCTTGTTTGGCCTTACTCCTTCCTCCGACACCTCCAGAGCATTCCTCTGATGTAAGATCACTGGTTCCTGTTCCCTCCGTCCAGCTTTTTTATAGCATTGGGCCGCCATATGTTCAAAAGAACCACATAATCTGCAAGTCTTCCGCTGCCCTGAGTAGTACACGTAGACCTGCGTTCGGAAGACCTCCATAAATACGTATGATGGAATTGACTGCCTACAACGTCATTTTCAGCGTAAATGATCCTTCAGGTAGCCCCTCATAAGGTCCATTTTGCCACACCCCCATCACTGCTGAGTGGATTTTCCCATAGCTGCTAAACACCGCCGTCACATCATGCTCCGTCGCCTCAAAAGGCCGTTTCGTACTTTCACCCACGTCACATAGCTGGACACATCATGTAAGCAGATTTCCACCATAGTGTTCACTGCCAGCCTCTTCTCTTGATATTTGTTGACTATGCTTGTGTAGAATCCTGCGTCTTTAAACTTGATGAAAATTCTCGACACACCATTGACTGCTACTCCATATAATTCTTCGGTCGGTATTCCATATACCTCACTGATGATGGCATGCAGTAACACGTGCATGGTTGTTCCTGTAAGCGTGCCACGCACCAATTCCACGCAAACAGTGCTCACCCGGCGTCCAATGCGATCCGCCATGTTGTATGCACAAAACAGGAAAACTGCGCAGTAAACCAGTTGTATCAGGAGCCACTGCGCAGCCTGTCCGCACGGCACAATAGCGATGCGAACAATGATGGATATGTTTAGGGGAAATATTGTTTGGTCAGTGCAGTGTGGTGTACAAACTGATATACTTCATGAGTGAATTATAAACATGACCAGTATCATCATATATACTTTTGTTACATAGATCAGTTTTCCAGGTTATGAGCTATTATCTTACTTAAGATCTTTTAAAAGTCCAGTACTAAGTTACGCTTCCACATCTCTGATATATGACCGACAACGACCAATTAACACCCAGGTACCTACTTACTGCTAGGAGACCAGGGGCAACAAGTATAACTGAACATGCCCATCATTTCCACCTGAGCCGGGGATCGAGTCACGGACACTCGGTTTACCAGCCGAGTGTGCTACCAACCCATATATCAACAGATAATTTTGTTGCATATAACAAAAAAAAAAAATCACATTTCATTATCCATACCCAGCAGGATATTGATGAAGTTACAAGACTAGCTGTCTTGCACTTGCATTTTACTACCTTCAGTAGCGTATTTGGAGCTCGTGGTAAATTTATTTTGAGTGGTACAAGAAACTGTGCTTATGCTCCGTTTCCTTGGATCTAACCCGAATGCTATCCATGCATTGCATAACCCCCTACTGGGTATATGGACTTCAGTAAGGCTTTCGATAGAGTTCCACATTAGAGGCTAAAGAGGAAACGTAGGCACACGAAATTGGATCATTTTTTCCTGGATTGAGGCATGGTTGACGAATAGGTAGCAGAGAGTTTGCATAAATTGGGAGAAATCAGAATGTGGGCACATCACAAGCGGTGTTCCTCAGGGGTCAGTGTTGGGCCCCTTGTTGTTCACAATTTACATAAACGACATAGATGAGGGAATAAATAGCGACATGAGTAAATTTGCTGATGACACTAAAATAGGCCATCCAATTCATTCTAATGTGGACACAAGAGCACTCCAGGATGATTTGAATAGACTGATGCAATGGTCAGAGAAGTGGCAGATACAGTTTAATATTGGCAAATGCAAAGTTCTAAATGTTGGACAGGAAAATAACCATGCCACATGTAGACTAAATAATATAGATCTTAATATTACGGATTGCGAAAAGGATTTAGGAGTTCTGGTTAGCAGTAATCTAAAACCAAGACAACAGTACATTAGTGTCTGCAATAAAGCTAACAGAATCCTTGGCTTCATAGCAAGAAGTATAAATAATAGAAGTCCTCAGGTTGTTCTCCAACATTATATGTCTTTGGTTAGGCCTCATTTGGATTATGCTGCACAGTTTCGGTCACTGTATTACAGAATGGATGTAAATGCACTAGAAAACGTACAAAGGAGGATGACAAAGTTGATCCCATGTATCAGAAACCTTGTTTTAGAAAGACACGTAAGCAAACACTATGATATATTTATTAGAAAACGTTTCGGTTCTGGGACCTTGATCACTTCTAACATACAGAGGTAGAAAGACATTAAATATATAGGCGGAGAGTGAGGTGTGAGTGACGCACGGTGACCTGAGGATTGTCATGTTGGGATGAGGACGGGTAGACGATGAAATCATGTGACTCCTGTGTTGTTAGGTGTGAGAGAAAAGTTCAATAGATAGGAGTAGAGAGGGAGTATATAGTAACAATAGTTTCATTGCCAGCTACTTGTTAAGGTAGGGTAAGTCAAGCTCCCACTATTCCCGCCTTCTTTCCCCCACCCCGAAAGTGATAGTTTGACTGTTAAGGTAGGGTCAGTCTAGCTCCCGCTATCCCTTCCCCCCCTCTTCCCCCCCGAAAGGTGACGTGTGGGGCTCTGGTCAAACAGTAAATCACTCGACTCACAGCTCCCAACACTACTGTAAGTACATGCCTGCCTTGTATTCTAGTGGATTTATTGGTTGAAAGCTTCACTTTTGACCAATAATAAACTTAGTCCTTTCAGTCTTGCTCTAGGTTGACTGTTGTAATAATCACCACATCTTTTAGGTATTGTACTTATCATGGAGAGTGATTTCTTAAGCAGTGGGCAACCTGTCTATCTTTCCAGCTTGGATGACAGAGAGGGTCACTTGCCAATCAACAAGCAGAACTGATGGAGATGGACTAACATCCAGAGACTCCCCCTTTTTGGATTTAATTACCTGTGCACCTGTATGAAATTGCAAGACGTAACCCCTCATCATTGCAGTGGTAAAGAACCTGCTTTCCTGTCATCGGGATATAATACTCAAGGCTATACCGTGAAGAACGAACCAGTGGGTTGTAACCAACACCTGAGATCCCCCCCCATCATCAGTAACTGCTACGATTTCAACAACACTCAGTGTCACCAACACCAGACACCCCTATATATATTAGCGTTGAATTCAGTTATCATTTATATTTTTTATTTTTCATTTTCTTTAATGTAGGGTTAATATTTCATATTTAAGTGTTTTATATTTTCTATATAATAAAGTGCTTATGTTTGTCTGTTATTATTTCTTTTTCTATTCACTAATTTTCCTGAGGAGGAGCCAGCCTTGGTAATACTGTCTGAAGTTGTTACAGGGCTGAGTAAGCCTTCACAAGTGGCGACCTTGCCAGGATCAACTCTATTGAATCAAGATTCAATTCCATCTCGAATCTACCATTGGAACTTGAACGCCGCATACCACAGACGGTTACCACCAGCCAGAAGGAGAGAGAGAGAAGGTTACTTTGTGGGGAGTGACCTGAGATGAAATAGTTAAAACGAGAAAAATATCTAGCCTTGAGTTGTATTTTGTAAAGAAATTGTGGATCGTTGTGGGTATTAACGAAAAAATGTGGAACTATTTGGGTTCAAAAAAAAAAAAAATGCATAGAATTTCTTCAATTTTAGTCATTGAATTGTACCTTTTTTCAATTAATTTTTTTTGTTGGATGTATATGAAATGCATTGGTTGTATAATAAATAGTGTTATCCTGCATTTTATTGTCTGCTCGACAAGATTCAGCCTGTGTGTGTGTGGTCATCACGTGACGTCACTGACATAGGGGGAAGTCGACAAGATTCAGCCTGTATGTGTGAGGTCATCACGTGACGTCACTGACCGCCGAGTAAACACAGGTGGGGTGACGTCACATTTGTTTAGACCTGTAGTAAGAAAAGGACCATGCTCCATAGGAGGAGTTCATTTGAATGCTTACCCCAGAGGGGGAATCCAAAAACTTGATCCAAGGAGATGGAGTCTTGGTATTATCGAGAAAAACTTGATCCAAGGAGATGGAGTCTTTGTATTATCGAGAAAACCTTTGATCCAAGGAGATGGAGGCTTTGTATTATCGAGAAAAAAAAAATTGGGGTGGAAGTGGGAGTCCATTTTGAATGCTTACCCCAGAGGGGGGAATCCAAAAAACTTGATCCAAGGAAGTAGTGTCTTTGTATTATCGAGAAAACCTTGATCCAAGGAGATGGAGTCTTTGTATTATCGAGAAAAAACTTGATCAAAGGAGATGGAGTCTTTGTATTATCGAGAAAACCTTGATCCAAGGAGATGGAGTCTTTGATTTCGAGAAAATTTGATCCGAGAATTGGAGCGGGGAAATTTTGGGGGGTGGAAGGAGGGGTCCCCCAAAAACTTGACCCAAAGGGAGTGGAGTCTTTGTTTTATTTATATCAAAAAAAAAAAAATTGGGGATGGGGGGAAAGTGGGAGTCCTTTTTGAATGCTTACCCCCAAGGGGGAATCCAAAAAATTGATCGGGGAAGTAGAGTTTTTTATTATCGAGAAAAAAAATTGGGTGGGGGTGAAAGTGGGGGGGGGAATCCAAAAACTTTATCTGGGGGAGAGACAAGAAAATGAAATTCGAAAAAAAAATTTGGGATGGGTGGGGTGAAAGTGGGAGAGGGACCTTAAAAACTTTTGACCGGGGGGGGGAGAAGGAGACCACAAAAGAAAATGAAATTAAAAAAAATTCCGAAAAAAAAAATCGGGAAAAAAATTTGGGGGGAGTGGAGCGATCGGGAGATGCTGCAGAAGGACAGCAGAAGGTGCAGCGGGGGCCCCAACGGGGCCCCCCCTTTTTTTTTTTTTCTTCTTCGGGGGGGGGTTTTTTTTTTTTTTTTTTATTTTTTTTCGGGGGGGCTGGGTGGGTAAATCTAGCATATGGGTTGAAAGGGAGCCACTCACTGCAGCCCTTTTCAGGAGAAGCCACTCGGGAATGAGCCACTCTGTAAAGAAGCCACTGGGGGCACCTTCATCACTCTTTATATATATATATTATATATAAAATTAAAATATATATAAATATAAAAATATTATATAAAAAAATATATTTAATATATATTTTAAGTCGTGCCGAATTTTAAAAAACGGGAAAAATAGAAAGAACTCATTTAAAAAATTAGTCCTTTCTGAAATTTTCTCTTTACTTTTAAAGATATATTTTTTTCATTAATGTTAATGTAAAAATTTCAATTTGCATCAAAAAAATCTTAGAAAAATTACCTACCTTATTATAAAAAGAACAATTTTTTTTAGCCTAACCCCAAAATAAATATATTTTAATTTTTTTGCAAAAATTTAATACTAACAAACACAGGAAGTATATTTTTTTTTGTTAGGTTCAGAAAGATTTTGGCGAAATTTTTGAAAACACAAAATTTCACTTGTCCTATATGTCAAGATGAGCGTTGATATTAAGCCAAGATAGCAAGTTCTGCCTATTCGGCACGACATATATATATAAATATATAATTTTATAATATATATGTATATTATATATATATTTATAATATATATTATATTATAATATATATTTTATATTTTTATATTAAAATGTGTTATATATTTATATATTATTTTTATATATGTTATATATATATATATATATATATATATATATATTATTTATATTTAATTTTATAATATAATATGGTTAAAATATATATAAATATATATATATATATATATATTATATAAATATAATATATATATATAAAAAAATATATATATATGTGTATATAAAATATATATATTATTATATAAATAAAATATATTTATGTGTATATAATATATATATATAATATAATATATATGTGTATATATATATAAATATATAATATATATATATATATATTTTATATATTATAAAAATATAAAATATATATTATAATATAAAATATATATATATTATATATATATATATATATATGTATATATAATATATATATATATATATATATATATATAATATATATATATGTATATACAACACACACTATATATATATATATATATAATATATATATATATATAATATATATATATATATATATATATAAAAATATACACATATATAATATATAAAAATATATATAATATTATATATTTTAAATATAATATATATATATAATATATATATATATATATAATATTTTATATGTGTATATATATAATATATATATATAAATATATATAAAAAATATAATATAATATATATATAAAATATATAATATATATAAATATATATATATATAAAATAATAAATATATATTTCCTCACTTCTACACTATCACTATCACTACACTATGCCCGTCATACATCGTCCTCCAGACACACCATATTGTCCTCTCGCAACCACTCTATCCACCACACACTTCAGCCTATTTCCTAAAATTTTGGCAAAAATCTTATAATCAGCACACATCAATGATATTATCCTAAAGTCTCGCACCGTGTCTTGTCGCTCACCTTTTGGCACTGAAACCACAACTGCAGTTCCCTGCAACCTGCCCATCCTCCCCTCCCTTTTCATCATATTCATTAGTTCTACTAAGAAGGACTTCAACACACTCCAATGGCTCACATAAAACTCGCAGGGCAAGCCATCCAAATCTGGTGCCTTACCTCGTGCCATCCCCTCTAAAGCCCTCCACACCTCCCCTTCTTCAATATCCCCCCCAACGCCATGCGATCACTGCCACTTAGCACACAAGATACATTCTCCCCCAACCCCCCAAAAGCCCTCACATCCACCCCTGCACTCAGTAAATTTCTTCCAAACCACCTATCCACGTAATCACTCATCGCCTCCGTTGTTCTTAACTCCTGTCCCACCCTATATCCACCTAACTCCTCATGTACCACTAGCCTATTAATTTCCATAGCCATACGGCGCTGCCTCTGTCCCCATAACACAGGCCGATGGGCGATCACCCCACACCCAAATCTCGAATCATCCCTTTTAACAACTCGATTTTTCCCCCATGGGATACTGCCCTGCCTGCATGCCCCTCTCATAACAACCTTGCAACCTACCCTCGAAATACTGCTGCAACCCGTACGTCATCCAGCCCTGGTACTTTCCCCATCACACATAAATCTGTCTGATCCTCTCCTTAGCTACCCTATCCCACCACCCCAGCAAGTCACCCACATCCCTACCCTCTCCGCACAAATTCTCCCACATTGTCCTAAAATCTAACCCCGCTTCCTCCACCCCAAGAAGTCTCACATTTAACTTCCAATACCCTAGATAACTCTTAGGCAAGCTGGCCCAAGTCAAGTCCGTATAAACAGCTCTATGATCCATGTATACAGCATCTACCATACCCACGCACATCACCCGCACACTTCTCATCACATATAACCTATCTAGCCTGGCTGCGTATCCCTGTCTATGAAACGTATGCTCAACCATCAGGTCCCCACCTCCAATAACATCCCTTAACCCACGCCCAGCAAAAGATCCCTCAGGCTAACCAAAAAACACCCTGTCCCCCATGGCTCCACATCCTTTCTACATACTACACAGTTCCAATCACTGCCTATGATTGTTACCGAGGGAAGAGATCTCAAATAATAATTCAAAACATCACGCACAAACTCATT
The DNA here is from genome assembly GCF_026875155.1 of Cherax quadricarinatus. Lineage (NCBI taxonomy): Eukaryota > Metazoa > Arthropoda > Malacostraca > Decapoda > Parastacidae > Cherax > Cherax quadricarinatus. The sequence goes on from NC_069401.1 coordinate 10,862,967, forward strand.
CTTCACCCATACATCACGCTCCACCGGCGCATACACACAAACCACTGCCAGTCACTCACCCCTCCACCATCCTTCTACCCGGAGTACCCTACCCTCCTCCCCTCCCTCACATCTAATTACAACAAACGGGCTCATCTCCCAAATCAGGATCCCAACCCCACCCTTCAAACGTTCCGAATATGCCACAAACACACGATATCCAGCCACTTTCAAATCCCGACCAACCTTAAAATTATGCTCCTGCACAAACACAATATCTATGGCATAACGCCTCAAAAAACCCTGGAGCCACAAATGCTTCACATTCACACACATCCCATTTACATTCACAGTCATACACCTGAAACCTTCGTGAAGGGTTTTACAAACTGCCCTGAAACTCCTCTCATAGGCGCATTACCAGCCTTCGTACTTTTCCCACCTCGCTCTCCACTGTGAGCACGATTCCCCACCCCCCGGTCGAACACCTGACCGGACACACCTGTGGCACCTCCACTCACCACGGTTTTCTTCCCCGGCCTCTCCGCTGGGGTCAAGACATCATCGGAATCAGAGTGCATTGCCGCCCTCTTTCGCCGAACACTCCCTGCATCCATGTTCTGGTTGGGAGATGCCTCACAGTGTACCTTCGCCGCCACCTCGACCACAGTCACCACTCCCATAGAAGCGGCACCCGCAGTCAGCTGACTGCCTCTCCTCTCGTCATCGCTCTCCTCTGGTCCTTCCACCGACTGTACATCATCCCCAGCTCTCGTCGTCTCCAAAAACCTGTCTGTCAACTGCTCTAAAGCCACATCCTCTGCTCGTTCCTCGCCACTCAGCTTGGTCTCCCCTTCCACCAAAGCGGAGACCATAGAGCCTACAGGCATTGATTGGCTCGACCCCACCATCGGAAACTCTCTCTCCACCTACTCGCTCCAAAAAGAACTATGGTCATTTACAGGTGTCCCGCTGACAGGCCCCGCCATCGGGTCAGGCCCTTGCTCTGTCCCTCGGTCTGCATCCTGTCGTCGCTGCTGCCTCACACACTGGGCTGCCATGTGGTCATAAGCACCACATAGCCTGCAAGTCTTGTGCTGCCCTGCATAATACACCATAACTTGTGTCCAAAAGTCCTCTAGGATGACAAACGATGAGATAGAATGTCTCAGCATCATCTTCAGGTTGAATGTACCTTCCGGCAAGCCGGCGTATGCCCCATCCGCCCAAGTACCCACTGTTGCCAGGTGAACAGTACTATAACATTCAAAAACGTTCCTTAGGTCTGCCTCGTCAGCTTCGAAAGCACATTACGTACCTTCACCCAGGTGTAGTGTCTCGACACATCAATGAGACAAACTCGTATTGCCGAGTTAACGTCCACACAGCCATCTTGATACTTCTCCACCAGGCTTTCATACACTGCCATCGATCGTAGCTTGATGAATATTCGGTGAGCCCCATTAAGCGATACTCCATACAGATCCTGGTCAGCAATGCCATATGTGTCGCAAATAATCATAGGTAGTATCACCTGTGTGGACTGAGGTGTAACGACACCCCGCACTAAATCAAAGCACACAGTGTTGACACACCTTGTATTCTGCGCCATCTTGAGAAAATCAAACTGCGCAGGAAGGCCTTTCAACCAGGAACATGTACGCAGCCCAACCACATGGCCCGAGAGCGATATGGACAGTGTGTGAGTTGTCTTCGATAGGATATAAGTTGTATGTGAGTGGCTTGTTGAGGCTGAAAGGTGGGGTTGCTGTGGCTGTAAAGGAAACCAGTCCATTGCATATTTTGGGGTGGGAGGAGGGGGGAGGATCGTGTTGATGGAGGGGGAGTGAGGTGCAATGAAAGTTTGTTTTATAGGAGTATATATGCCGGTGGATGGCAACGCACGAGTCAAGGAGAACTTTGTGAGGGATTTTTTGATGTACTATTTAAGGGGTTTACCTTTAGTCACTGTCATAGGGGGAGACTGGAATTGTGTTATTCGGGGTGGGGATGTGGAACCGAGGGGGGCGGGGTGTATGTTGGGCATGTTATGCAATGTGTTGGGAGACGTGGGGGTTTTGGATGTTGTGGGGAGGGGTGGTTGGCGGGTTGAGTATACGTTTGTCAGACGGGGTTATGCTACAAGATTAGATAGGATCTATGCAATGGAAGCTGTACACGTGTTGGGAGTCAGGACTTTTGATGTGGGGTTTTCTGATCATAGGGCAGTTATGGCAGATCTTTATTGGGAGGGTATGGTTAGGATACAATTGGGTTTTTGGAAATTAAATGCAAGACTCGTGAGGAGTGAGGAGGTGAGTATGGCATTTGGGGAATGGTGGCAAACTTTTTGGGATTCTAGAGAGGTGGAGTCGTATGTCTTAGAATGGTGGGAAAAGCACGCTAAGCCGGGTATTGCAGGTTTTTATAAAAGGAAGGGAAGGGAAGAGGCAGGGTGGAGGTATGGGTTGCAAAATTATTTGGAATTTCAGCTAAATGGGTGTTATGAGGAAGGGGGGGGGCGGCAGTACGGAAACATGGTGCAACTCAAGGACAGGTTGGCAGATTTACATAATGATAGATTTGATGCGGTACGTGTAAGGGCGAGAATGGAGGCTGTGCTGTGGGGGGATAAACTTTCGGGAAGTGTTTTGCGAGGTTTTAGGGTAAGGCAGAAGGATTCGACTATTTTAAACTTGGAGGTAAGTGAGGATATGGGTGGATATCATAAGGGACAGGTACTGAATACTACAGAAGGCATGAATAATTATGCTGATTTCTGGTTCCAAAGGAAGTGGGGGAAGGGGGAGGAGGGCGATGCTATTGAGGAGGTGTGGGGAGGGAGAAGTTTAGGGTCATGTGGAGAGGAGGGCATGGGGATGGGAGGTGAGATTAGCATGGGGGAAGTTGAGGAGGCTGTGTTCAACATGAGTACTGGCAAGGCGCCGGGTATAGATGGGATTTCAAATGATTTTTATAGAATTCAATGGGAGCACATTAAGTGCTGTCTGGTGAGGGTCATGAATTGTATGCGACGGGAGGGACAGTTAGGACAGACTCAGCGAACAGGTGTAATCGTATTAGTACGCAAAAAGCAAGAGGGAAGAGTATTGAGTGTGTACAGAGCTATTTCACTAATGTGTGCCGACTACAAGATTTTCGCAAAGATACTGGGCAATAGGATGAAGAATGTGTTAGGTGGGGTTATTCATAAGGGGCAGATGGGTATTCTGGGCAGAAGTATGAGAGATGAGCATGGCCGCATTAGGGATTTTTTGGAGGGTTGCAATGGGGGAGGGCTTTTGGGTATTGATTGGGAAAATGCATACGACTGAGTGGATAGAAACTTTCTGAGGGCTAGTTTGTTGCATCTCGGTTTTGGCATGGGAGTGGTGAGGTGGGTTGATACAATGTATTCATCTGCAATGGTGCGGGTACAAATTAATGACAGGTTGGGAAGGCCTGTAAGGATGGAGAGGGGTTTGAGACAGGGGTGTCCCCTGTCTCAAATATTGTTTGCGTGTATGCAGCATCCATTTTATGGGCTCGTTGAGGGGAGGGGGATTTTAAATGGGGAGAATGATGGGTGTATAGATGTTGTGGGGTATGTGGACGATACCACTGTTCTGATAGCCGGAGTGGAGGGATTGCGTACGGTGGAAAGTGTGTTGGAGCTTTTCGGGAGGGCATCTGGAATGCAGGTGAACAGAGCAAAATCAAGTTTGCTGGAGGTGGGTTCCTGGGTGGGATGGGGGGGCTTGGGGTTGGAGTTTGGGTGGGAAGTAGTGGTTAGGCTAAAAATTTGTGGAGTTATATACATGACAGATGCGCGGGAAGCTAGGCAGGTGAATTTGGAGGTGGTATTGGAGAAGGCAGTAAAAGGGTTAAGGAGTTTACGGGCGGGGGACGTCACCTTACAACAATGGGCGATAATCGTAAATTCATTAGTTCATAGTAAAGTATGGAGTATGGCTGTGGTGTATCCACTGCGGACTCAAGACGTACATGAGATTCAGAGGAGGGCATTACGTTATGTTTGGGGTTTCAGGAGGGCATGGCTATGTAAGGAGGTGGTGATGTCGAATATACGCAGTGGAGGAGTAGGCCTTTTAGTGTTGGGGCTGAAACAGAGGTTCGTTAGGGAGGGGGGGGAAAGAGGGGTTAAAGAGGGGAAAGTGATGGAGGATGTGCGGAGATGGTGGAGTGGAAAATAATTAATTGAATGCGAGGATATGCTGAGGTTATTGTTATTGATTAGGGAGGTGGAAAAACTTAGGGTGGGGCGTTTGGTGACGATGAGTAGGAGGCCGGAAATCATACAAGGGGTATCGGTTTATCCCTTGTATGATTTGGGGATTATATGGAATGACTTTCGAAAGCTTAAGTTAATGCCGACAGTACGGGAGTTTATGTATAGATTTATGATGGGGATATTAGCATCGAAAGCAGTTTTGTGTTCAATGAGATTGGTGAGGGAACAGACCTGCGATCACCGTGGAGAACAGGAAACAGCTTTTCATGCAGTTTATTTCTGTGAAGAGTTGAGGGAGGTAAGGGTGTGGTTAGCGAAGGTTTTTAGGTTAATGGGTGAGGGTAATGTAGAGACCCTGCGAGCCTTAACATTAGAAGTACACGGGGTCTCAAGGGAAGTGAAAAGGGCGATTATGTATGTAGTGGCGGATTTTTTGTATATTTCCTGGGGGATGAGGGACCCGGGGGGGGGGGAGAATTAGAATTAAGGCAATTGCGGCGGGCATATATAGAACGGTTTGCAGGAACAAACTTATTTACGGGGGACAGTGGAGGGCATGTTTTCCGGAGACCTACTGCAACATTACGGTCAATGGCCTCATTCATTTGGCGAGCTAATTATAAGTAAAGGACTGGTTTCCTTTATAAGCGGGTTGACATTAGCTTTTCGGAGGGGGAGTGTATAAGATAAAGGACTGGCGAAGGAATGTGAGGGTCGGGAAGGTATGTACTGCGTGGTGCTGTGTTGACATGTAAGTTTTGTGTGAAAGGTTTTGATACGCCCAAGATATGTATAAATTAGGACCTTGTGATTAAAAGAGGGTTATAGAAGTCACTGTCCATGTTGGTCTACCAGTTTTTGCAAAGATAATTTTTCTGGTATGTATTTTTGTAGTATTTATTGTAATTTTGTAGGGAATTTATTTCCTCTTAGATGGCTTTTATATATGTATTTGCATAGTTTGTTTTCCATCACTTTTGTAATGGTATTAAGTTTCATTGCTGATGCAATGTATGCTGTAAAAATCTTGCAGTTGTTGATGCTTTATACACTTATGTAATTTGTGTAATGCTTATTGTTGTTATAGAGAAATGTTTTCGGATAATTACCAGAATTTGTTCTTAAGTAAAATCGCATAAACAGTTGCATGTATATATAAAGTTACATAAATTAATGTTTGATCACTGCTGTGATCAATACGTGTGTGAATGATGTGGCTGTATTTATAGATGGGTTTTCATGGGGGGGGCGTCCCCCCTCCAACAGTTTTGTGTGTATGTGTCAGATATATTATCATTTTGTATAGTGTGTGTCAGTGAATGGTATGTATATATGTTGCGTGTTTGTTACACAGGCCTCTTTTGTATTGGGTTTTCAAAAAAATTTTCTCTTGCACTTGTGATATGATTCTTAGTAATCTTGTACAGATCCTGTATTGTGGTGTTATTAATATT
>NC_069401.1:10869151-10876651 GCF_026875155.1 Cherax quadricarinatus
TGGAGAAAAGTTAACCCGGGGAAAGAGAGTAACTTTAGAGGAATTTTAAAAAGGAGTTTTATAACTTCTCAAGCCAGGGGAAAAGTGTATAACTTCTCCAAGCCAGGAAAAGTGTTAACTTCTCCAAGCCAGGAAGAGTGTATAACTTTCCAAGCCAGGAAGAGTGTATAACTCTTTCCCGCCAGGAAGAGTGTATTTAAATTCTCCAAAGCCAGGAAGAGTGTATAACTTTCCAAACCAGGGGAAAAGTGTATAACATCTCCCAAGCCAGGAAGGTGTATAACTTCTCCAAGCCAGGAAGAGTGTATAACTTCTCCAAGCCAGGAAGAGTGTATAACTTCTCCAAGCCAGGAAGAGTGTATAACTTCTCCAAGCCAGGAAGAGTGTATAACCCTTTCAAGCCAGGAAAGAGTGTATAACTTCTCCAAGCCAGGAAAGAGTGTATAACTTCTCCAAGCCAGGAAGAGTGTATAACTTCTCCAAGCCAGGAAGAGTGTATAACTTGTCCAAGCCAGGAAGAGTGTATAACTTGTCCAAGCCAGGAAGAGTGTATAACTTCTCCAAGCCAGGAAGAGTGTATAACTTGTCCAAGCCAGGAAGAGTGTATAACTTCTCCAAGCCAAGAAGAGTGTATAACTTCTCCAAGCAGGAGAGTTGTTATAACTTGTCCAAGCCAGGAAGAGTGTTATAACTTGTCTCCAAGCAGGAGAGTGTATAACTTCTCCAAGCCAGGAAGAGTGTATAACTTCCCAAGCCAGGAAGAGTGTATAACTTCTCCAAGCCAGGAAGAGTGTATAACTTCTCCAAGCCAGGAAGAGTGTATAACTTCTCCAAGCCAGGAAGAGTGTATAACTTCTCCAAGCCAGGAAGAGTGTATAACTTCTCCAAGCCAGGAAGAGTGTATAACTTCTCCAAGCCAGGAAGAGTGTATAACTTCTCCAAGCCAGGAAGAGGTATAACTTCTCCAGCCAGGAGAGTGTATAACTTCTCCAAGCCAGGAAGAGTGTATAACTTCTCCAAGCCAGGAAGAGTGTATAACTTCTCCAAGCCAGGAAGAGTGTATAACTTCTCCAAGCCAGGAAGAGTGTATAACTTCTCCAAGCCAGGAAGAGTGTATAACTTCTCCAAGCCAGGAAGAGTGTATAGTTCTCCAAGCCAGAAGGTGTATAATCTCCAAGCCGGGAAGAGTGTATGACTTCTCCAAGCCAGGAGAGTGTATAACTTGTCCAAGCCAGGAAGAGTGTATAACTTCTCCAAGCCAGGAAGAGTGTATAACTTCTCAAGCCAGGAAGAGTGTATAACTTTCTCCAGCCAGGAGAGTGTATAACTTGTCCAAGCCAGGAAGTGTGTTTAACTTGTCCAGCAGGAAGTGTGTATAACTTTCTCCAAGCCAGGAAGAGTGTATTCTTGGTCCAAGCCTGGAAGAGTGTATAACTCTCAAGACAGGAAGAGTGTATAACTTCTCCAAGCCAGGAAGAGTGTATAACTTCTCAAGCCAGGGAAGGAGTGTATAACTTGTCCAAGCCAGGAAGAGTGTATAACTTGTCCAAGCCAGGAAGAGTGTATAACTTGTCCAAGCCAGGAAGAGTGTATAACTTCTCCAAGCCAGGAAGAGTGTATAACTTGTCCAAGCCAGGAAGAGTGTATAACTTGTCCAAGCAGGAGAGTGTTAACTTCTCAGCCAGGAGAGTGTTATTAACTTGTCCCAAGCCAGGAAGAGTTTGTATAAACTTCTCCAAGACAGGGAAGAGGGAATAACTTCTCCAAGCCAGGGAGAGTGTTTAACTTCTCCAAGCCAGAAGAGTGTATAACTTTTCCAAGCCAGGGGTGTATAACTTGTTCAGAAGGGAAGAGTGTATAACTTGTCCAAGCCAGGAAGAGTGTATAACTTCTCCAAGCCAGGAAGAGTGTATAACTTCTCCAAGCCAGGAAGAGTGTATAACTTCTCCAAGCCAGGAAGAGTGTATAACTGTCCAAGCCAGGAAAGAGGGTATAACTTCTCCAAGCCAGGAAGAGTGTATAACTTCTCCAAGCCAGGAAGAGTGTATAACTTGTCCAGGAGTCTGTATAACTTTTTTTTTATATATTTTATTTAAAACATTATAAATTACAAGGTAGTATAAAATATTAAATAACACCACAATACAGGATCTGTACAAGATTACTAAGAATCATATCACAAGTGCAAGAGAAAATATTTTTGAAAACCCAATACAAAAGAGGCCTGTGTAACAAACACGCAACATATATACATACCATTCACTGACACACACTATACAAAATGATAATATATCTGACACATAAACACAAAAACTGTTGGAGGCGGGGGACGCCCCCCCATGAAATACCCAGCTATACATACATGCCACATCATTCACACACGTATTGATCACAGCAGTGAATCAGCCATTAATTTATGTAACTTTATATATACATGCAACTGTTTATGCGATTTTACTTAAGAACAAATTCTGGTAATTATCGAAAAACTTTTCTCTATAAACAACAAAAGCATTACACAAATTACATAAGTGTATAAGCATAACAACTGCAAGATTTTTACAGCATACAGTGCATCAGCAATGAAACTTAATCCATTACAAAAGTGATGGAAAACAAACTATGCAAATACATATATTAAAGCCATTCTAAGAGGAAATAAATTCCCTCACAATTACATAAAATACTACATAATCATACCAGATAATTATCTTTGCAAAATATGGTAGACCAACATGGACAGTGCTTCTATAACCATCTTTAATCACAGGTCCTAATTTTACATATCTTGGTGGTATCAAAACCTTTCTCACATAATACATGTCAACACAGCACCAACGCAGTACATACCTTCCAGACCCTACATTCCTTCGCAGTCCTTTATCTTTATGACAACTCCCCCTCCGAAAAGCTAATGTCAACCCGCTTTATAAAAGGGAAAACCAGTCCTTTACTTATAATTAGCTCGCCAAGGAATGAGTGACATTGACGTATTGTTGCAGTAGGTCTCCGGAAAACATGCCTCACTGTCCCCCGTAAAATAAGTTTGTTCTGCTAACGTTTATATATGCCGCCGCAATTGCCTTAATCTAATCTCCCACCCGGGTTCCCTCATCCCCGGAAATATACAAAAAATCCGCCACTACATACATAATCGCCTTTTCACTTCCCTTGAGACCCGTGTACTTCTAATGTTAAGGCTCGCAGGGTCTCTACATTACCCTCACCCATTTACTAAAAACCTTCGCTTTCCTCTACCAAACCTCCCTCAACTGCCTTCGCAGAAATAACTGCATGGAAAAAGCTTTTTCTGTTCTTCCACGGTGATCGCAGGTCTGTTCACTCACAATCTCATTGAACACCAAACTGCTTTCGTTGCTAATATCCCCCACCATAAATCTTATACATAAACTCCCGTACTGTCGGCATTAAAACTTAAGCTTTCGAAAGTCATTCAATATAATCCCAAATCATACAAGGGATAAACGATACCCCTTGTTATGATTTCCGGCCTCCTGCTCATCGTCACCATACGCCCCACCCTAAGTTTTTCCACCTCCCTAATCAATAACATAACCTCAGCATATCCTCGCATTCATTATTATTTTCCAACTCCACCATATCGCACATCCTCCATCCACTTTCCCTCTTAACCATCTTTCCCCCCCTCCCTAACGAACCTCTGTTTCAGCCCCAAACACTAAAAGGCCTAATCCTCCCCTGCGTATATTCGACATCACACCTACGTACATAGCCATGCCCTCCTGAACCCAAACATAAACGTAATGCCTCCTCTGATCTCATGTCCGTCTTGAGTCCGCGTGGATACCCACAGCCATACTCCATACTTTACTATGAAACTAATGAATTTACGATTATCGCCCATGTTGTAAGGTGACGTCCCCCGCCGTAAACTCCTTAACCTTTTTACTTCCTTTCCAATACACCTCAAATTCACTGCCTAGCTTCCGCATCTGTCATGTATAATACTCCACAAATTTTTAGCCTAACACTACTTCCCACCCCAAACTCCACCAAGCCCCCCCATCCAACCCAGGAACCCAACCTCCAGCAAATTGATTTTGCTCTGTTCACCTGCATTCCAGATGCCCTCCCGAAAAGCTCCAACACACTTTCCCACCGTACGCATCCCTCCACTACGGCTATCAGAATAGTGGTATCGTCCAATACCCACAAACAATCTATACACCCATCATTTCCCCATTTTAAATCCCCTCCCTCAACGAGCACATAAAAATAGGATGCTGCATACACAGCAACAATTTTTGAGACTGGGGGACACCCTGTCTCAAACCCATCTCCATACTTACAGGCCTTCCCTACTGTATTTATTTGTACCGCACCATTGCAGATGAATACATTGTATAACCCACTACCACTCCCATGCCAAAACCGAGATGCAACAACTAGCCCTCAGAAGTTTCTATCCTCTCAGTCGTATGGCATTTTCCCAAATCAATAACCAAGCTCCCCCATTGAAACCTCCAAAAAATCCCTAATGCGGCCATGCTCATCGCTCATACTTCTGCCCAGACTAGCCCATCTGCCCTTTTGAATAACCCACTATACACATTCTCTCATCCTAGTGCCCTGTATCTTTGCGCAAAAATCTGTGTCGGCAAATTAGTCGAAAATTGCTCTGTTCACACTCAATACTCATTCCTCTTGCTTTTTGCGTACTAATACCGATTACACTGTTCGATGAGTCTGTCCTAACTGTCCCTCCGTCGCATACAATTCATGACCCTCACCAGACAGCTCTTTAATGTGCTCCCATTGAATTCTATAAAAAATCATTTGAAATCAATCTATACCGGCGCCTTGCCTGTACTTCATGTTGAAACCACAGCCTCCTCATCATCCCCATGCTAATACTACTCCCTTCCCCATGCACTCCTCTCCACATGACCCTAACACTTCTCCTCCCCAACTCCTCAATAGCATCGCCCTCCTACCCCCTTCCCCCACTTTTTTTTTTCCATTTTTGGATCAGAAAATCAGCATAATTATTCATGCCTTCTGTAGGATTCAGTACTGTCCCTTATGTTATCTCCACCATATCCTCACTTACTCCAAGTTTAAAAATAGTAGAATCCTTCTGCCTTACCCTAAAACCTCGCAAAACCTTCCGAAAGGTTATTCCCCACAGCACAGCCTCCATTCTCGCCTTACACGGACCGCATCTAATCTTTCTTTATGTAAATCTGCCAACCTGTCTTGAGTTGCACCATGTTTCCGTATGCCGCCCCCCCCCTTTCCTCATAACACCATTTACTGAAATTCAAATAAATTTTGCAACCCATACCTTCCACCTGCCTATTCCTTCCTTCCTTTTATAAAATCCTGCAATACCGGCTTAGCGTGCTTTTCCACCATTCTAAGACATACGGACTCACCTATCCTTAGATCCCAAAAAGTTTGCCACCATTCCCCAAATGCCATACTCCACCTCCTCACTCCTCTCAGAGTCTTGCATTTAAATTTCCAAAAAACCCAATTGTATCTAAACCATACCCTCCCAATAGAGATCTGCCATAACTGCCTTTGATCAGAAAAACACCACATCAAAAGTCTGACTCCCAACAGTGTACAGCTTCATTGCATAGATCCTAATTCTAATCTTGTAGCATAAAACCCCGTCTGACAAATCGTATACTCAACCGCCATACCACCCTCCCCACATATCCAAAACCCCCACGTCTCCCAACACATTGCATAACATGCCCAACATACACCCGACTCCATCGGTTCCACACTCCCCACCGGGGACTATACACATTCAGTTTCCCCCCCCCCCCCTATGACAGTGACTAAAGGTAAACCCCTGAAATAGTACATCAAAAATCCTCACACAAACTTTCATCTCTTTGACCTCGTGCCGTTTGCCATACACCGGCATATATACTCTATAAAACAAACTTTCATTGCACCTCAATCCCCTCCTCAACACGAGCCTCCCCCTCTCCACCCAAAATATGCAAGGACTGGTTTCCTTTACAGCAACAGCAACCCCACCTTTCCAGCCTCAAACAAGCCACTCACATACAACTTATATCCTATCGAAGACAAACTCACACACTGTCACATATCGCTCTCGGGCCATGTGGTTGGGCTGCGTACTTGTTCCTGGTTGAAAGGCCTTCCTGGCCGCAGTTTGATTTTTCAGATGGAGCAGTTCATGTGTGTCATCACTTGTGTGATTTTATTTAGTGCGGGTGTCGGTACACATCATTCCACAAGGTGATACTCTATGATTATTTTTTGGCGACACATATGGAATTGCTGACCAGGATCGGTATGGAGTATCGCTTAATGGGGTCACCGAATATTCATCAAGTACGATCGATGGCAGTGTATGAAAGCCTGGTGGAGAAGTATTCAAGGATGGCTGTGTGGACGTTAACTCGGCTTTACGAGTTGTATCATTGATGTGTCGAGAAACTATCACCTGGGGAAGGTACTAATGTGCTTTCGAAGCTGACGAGGCAGACCTAAGGAACCGTTTTTGAATGTTTTAGTAGTGTTCACCTGGCAACAGTGGGTACTTGGGCGGATGGGGCATACGCCGGCTTGCCGGAAGGTACATTCAACCTGAAGATGATGCTGAGACATTCTATCTCATCGTTTGTCATCCTAGAGGACTTTTGGACACAAGTTATGGTGTATTATGCAGGGCAGCACAAGACTTGCAGGCTATGTGGTGCTTATGACCACATGGCAGCCCAGTGTGTGAGGCAGCAGCGACGACAGGATGCAGACCGAGGGACAGAGCAAGGGCCTGACCCGATGGCGGGGCCTGTCAGCGGGACACCTGTAAATGACCATAGTTCTTTTTGGAGCGAGTAGGTGGAGAGAGAGTTTCCGATGGTGGGGTCGAGCCAATCAATGCCTGTAGGCTCTATGGTCTCCGCTTTGGTGGAAGGGGAGACCAAGCTGAGTGGCGAGGAACGAGCAGAGGATGTGGCTTTAGAGCAGTTGACAGACAGGTTTTTGGAGACGACGAGAGCTGGGGATGATGTACAGTCGGTGGAAGGACCAGAGGAGAGCGATGACGAGAGGAGAGGCAGTCAGCTGACTGCGGGTGCCGCTTCTATGGGAGTGGTGACTGTGGTCGAGGTGGCGGCGAAGGTACACTGTGAGGCATCTCCCAACCAGAACATGGATGCAGGGAGTGTTCGGCGAAAGAGGGCGGCAATGCACTCTGATTCCGATGATGTCTTGACCCCAGCGGAGAGGCCGGGGAAGAAACCGTGGTGAGTGGAGGTGCCACAGGTGTGTCCGGTCAGGTGTTCGACCGGGGGGTGGGGAATCGTGCTCACAGTGGAGAGCGAGGTGGGAAAAGTACGAAGGCTGGTAATGCGCCTATGAGAGGAGTTTCAGGGCAGTTTGTAAAACCCTTCACGAAGGTTTCAGGTGTATGACTGTGAATGTAAATGGGATGTGTGTGAATGTGAAGCATTTGTGGCTCCAGGGTTTTTT
>NC_069401.1:10881651-10902617 GCF_026875155.1 Cherax quadricarinatus
GATGACAGGAAAGCAGGTTCTTTACCACTGCAATGATGAGGGGTTACGTCTTGCAATTTCATACAGGTGCACAGGTAATTAAATCCAAAAAGGGGAGTCTCTGGATGTTAGTCCATCTCCATCAGTTCTGCTTGTTGATTGGCAAGTGACCCTCTCTGTCATCCAAGCTGGAAAGATAGACAGGTTGCCCACTGCTTAAGAAATCACTCTCCATGATAAGTACAATACCTAAAAGATGTGGTGATTATTACAACAGTCAACCTAGAGCAAGACTGAAAGGACTAAGTTTATTATTGGTCAAAAGTGAAGCTTTCAACCAATAAATCCACTAGAATACAAGGCAGGCATGTACTTACAGTAGTGTTGGGAGCTGTGAGTCGAGTGATTTACTGTTTGACCAGAGCCCCACACGTCACCTTTCGGGGGGCCCAGGGGCGACCCCCTAAAACCCCCCGTTTTTTTTTATTCAGAAACCCAAAATCCCCAAAATATCCCCCAATTTTTCCAGGTTTGCAAATTAAAAATTTTAATGGGGTCAAGATAAACATTTTTCCAAAATTTATGGTTTAAATTTAAAAATTAATAATTTTGAAAAAAAACCAAGGGGTATAAACCTGAAAATGGGAATAAGAAGGAATCCTCCATTCCTTAAAAAGGCCCCATTTCACCTTTTGGGGGTCAACCCCTCCCCCCTTTAAGCCGTTAAAATTAAGGTTTTTTTTTTTACCGCCCTTTTTTTGTTTGGTGAAAGACGGGTTTTTCATTTTTGAAAAAATTAAAAAAAAAAATTCTCAAAAGGAAAAAAAAAAAAGGGAACTAAAAACCCCTTTGAAGATAGTTTTTGGGAAACCGAAGGTTTGGGAAATTTGGGTGGAAGAAAAGCTTTTACATTTGAATTGTCCCTTTCCTTAATAATTTTTTATTTAAAAAAAAAAAAAGGATTTTGGAATTTTAGAAAAATCGTTTCTCTTCCCCAAAGAGAAATATTAAAAAATTAAAAAATTAAAATTAAGGAAACTTATTCCCCTGTAATTTTAAATTTTTTTAATACAGCGGAATTTCCTAAAGTAAAAGTTTTTTATTTTGGCCGGACCCCCCCATTTTTTAAAAAAAAAAAAAAAGGCGAAAATCGCTTTTTTGGGGTTTTTTTTTGAAAATATTTTTCGGGCGTTCAAAAGGTTTTTCTTTTTTAAAGAACAAAATCCCTTTATACAAAATTTTTGGGGTTTGTTTTGGTTTTTATTAGTAAAATTAAACAAGTTTATTTTTTTAAATTTTTAATTTTTTAAAAAGCAATTCGATGGAAAAATTTCCAAATTGTAAAATAAAAACAAAAATGGAATTTTCCCCTTATGCTAAGGGGATTTTAATTAATTTTGTAGTTAGCGGGGGTTTTTGAAGGGCTTTTGTTTTTGGAATTGGGTTTCAAGTTTAAAAGAAAGATTCTATTTTAAAAAAACGAAGTAAATTTTCGTTAGGGTTTTTGGGGGAGTGGGATTTTTGTAAAGGTGTACCACCGGGTGTATCGTTTATTTAGTAATGGAATTTAAGGAAAAGGAATAAGATTTTTAATGGAAAAGTTTTAAGGAAAAATGTTTTTGTTCTAAGGAGTTTTTCAGGTTAGGGGTTAATCCAGATTTTAAAAAGGGTTTTTAATACAGGGATTTGTAAGATTTGGCCCGGAAACGGGAAAAAAAGTCGAAGAGAGTGTTTTTTCCGGGGTTTTTTGGGGGTTGGCGACAATCAGAGGTTAAAAGTTATTTTTAAAAAGGTTAAAGCTGATTTTACAAAAATTTGGTTTTTTTTTTTTGGTTTACTGATAAATTGTTTAAGAGTGTTCCCTGAAGGGATGGTAGGATTTCGGCAGCTTGGGTTTTTATTCTTAATTGTAAAATATACAAAATGGGAATTTGGAGGAAAGGATAAATATAGTTTATAGTTTAGAAGGGCTTTTTTTGGCACTATATGTTTCTTGGAGAATCCAACTTTTTTGGGGGAAAAATTTATTTTTTTTGGTAAAGGGTGGGATGGTGTAAAATTTTCGGGTTTTTAAAAGGGGTTATAAGTAGAATTTTTTAAATTATTTTTGGTATAAGTGTTGCATTTTAATTTTATGGTTTTCCAAATTTTGGGGCCTTTTGACAAACATTTTTTTTTTAAATTTATCCACAATGTGTGAGGGTTGGCGGGTTTAGGGTGGGTTTGCAAACTTCAAGAAAAGGGTTTTTTTCAAGGTTGTTTTTAAGGTTTAACCCCCTGTAAATAAGGAAAGAAGGGGAGACTTCTGGGAGAATTTAGTTCAAGGGTGGGGGGGTTGCTGAAAGGGGGGTTTGTGTTTTTTATGGTTTTTTTGGGGTATTATTTTAAATGGTTTGGGGAAATAAGCAAAAAAATTCTATAGGTAGGGAAAAAAAAATTTGTGGGAAATTGTGGGGGTTTTTGGGGGGGCACGGTTCTATCTTAAATCCCATTTTTGGATTTTTTTTATTCAAGGGGTCTGAAAAATTCAGTTTTTAAGGGTTAACCTAGGTTTTATTTTTCGGGTAATTGAGGGTTGAATAAATGTTTTGGACCCCGTTTAAAAATGAATTTTTAACAGCCCCTCTTCAAAAAGTTTTTCAAATTGGTGGGGAAAAAAATGGTACCAAAAAAAGGGGTTTTGGGTTTTTAACGTTTAACATTAGTTATGGGGGAACCCCTTGCAAACTAGAAAATTTTTCGGGGGTGTTTGGCCCCTTTAAATTGCTTGTTAAAAGAAAATTTAAAATAAGCAAGGCATGGCTCTTATACGTATGGTAATTTTGGGAAGTTTTTGGGGTTTATTTTTAAAAGCTTTTTTATCAAAAAAAATTTCCCCCTTGGAAACCTTATTTTCCCCAATGCTGTGTAAGAATTAAGTTTTTTAAAGGCTCTTTAGTGCTTTTTTTTTTCCCCGAAATAAAAATGCAGGGGGGGTTTTCCTTTAAAATGAAAAATTTTTTTCCGTTTTTTAAAGAAGGATGAATGGAAGTTAGAATTGCAAGGAATTGATCCCATTTTGAAATTTGGGAAAACCCTTTCTTGGGGAAACGGGAAGGTGCAGGTTCATTCTTGGGAAATAAAATGTTGGGCTTTCCCCCCAATTCAGAAAAAGGTAATGGTTTGATTTTTTAAAGTACTTTGATAATAGAATATGGGGTTTAAATGGGAAAACCCCTTTACTGGTTTAGTTGGGGTTAACGGGGAAGGGGGAAAGGGATGTAAAGACATCCCAAAAAAAGGGGGGCTAGGGAAATCAAATTAAAATAAAAGGGGGAAACAAGAAGGAGTAGAAGGGCAAAACTTGCAACCCTTTTTTAAAAACTAAACCAAATGATATTATGGGGAGGGGGCCCCTTTGGGAAGGGGTTAAATAAAGGGTAAATTTCCCTTAAATTTTTTGTAATTTATTTTTTTGGGGCTGCCTTTATTAAAACCATTATTCCGGGAAAAATTTAAAAAGAAAAATTTCAAAATAATGTTCAAAAAAATTAAAGATAAGCGAAATATTGGGGGAAGGGGGGATGTTTAGGTTTTTACTTACAAAAGTAAAATGGGCGACAGGGGAAAATGAAATTTTCCTTAAAATTTTTTGTAAAATTTTTTGGGGTCCCGGTTACCCTTTTACATAGGAAAAAAATTATTAATATTTTAAACCTAAAATTCAAAAACCCCTCCGGGGAAAATTGCCGTTTGGGTCCCTTTTTTGGGAATTTTTAAACTTTCATCTCAAGCTAAACTGGTCCAGGAAAAAACCTTTAACAATTTTTAGTTTAAAACTTTCTTTTGTTTGGGGGGTAAATTTTTTAAAAATTTTATATTTTTGAAAAATTTAACATAATACTTGGACCCCAAAACCATTTTGTGGACCGGTAAATTTTTGGGGAACCCCCCAAGATAAGCGGGTGACGGAAGGAAAAATTTCCAGCCCTTTTAACTTTTTAGGGAAACCAAATTTGAAACGAAACAAAAATTCTTAAAACATTGGCAAAAAAATTTTTGAGGGACGCAAAAAAGAATAAGGAAATAAAGTTCCCTTTTCATTTTTAAAATTAATACAAATTCAAAAGCCATAAGCTTTGTTAGGAGGGGGGAAAAAAATTTAAGTTTTCACTTTGTCTTACTTACTATACCCCAAAAAAATAAGAAAAAACCCAAAGAGGAAAACGACAGTAAGAAAAAGGGGTTATAAAATTAGGAAACAAGCAATTTACTGTCGGCTGGGCCCCTTGTAGGACCCAATTTTTAAAGTTTGCTTTCGTTTTGCACACGGGGGTGCCTCCAAATTTTCACGTCTTTTTTTTCTCAATGTCTTGTGTGATCGAGGATGTTTTTTACTTTTTTCCCTTTTTGTATATCTTTCATATCCTTTGTGTAATTTTTTTTATTTTTTTGACCCATAAATGTTTTTACTGTTACTTTTTCTTGTGTTCCATATTTTGATTTATGGTACTGCATTCGGGAACCCCAATCTAAAAAACGAAAAATTCTCATTTTTATGAAAAAAATAAAAAAATGGCTATTAAAAGTATGAAAACATCTACAAAACCCTTAGAGTATTTATTTTTTTTTATCACCTGGCCGTTCCCCCCAAAGGCAGGTGGCCCGAAAAAAAAAAACTTTCATCATTCACTCCATCACTGTTTTGCCAGAAGGGGTTTTTACACTACATTTTAAACGCAACATTAACACCCCTCCTCAAGGTAGGCACTTTACTTCCCACCCGGGACTCAAGTCCGGGCCTGCCGGTTTCCCAAACCCCCTTCATAAATGTTATTTTTGCTCACACTCCAACAGCACGTCAAGTTTTAAAACCCTTTTTGTCTCCACTCTTCCTATCAAACACTCTCACGCATCCCCACTGGAAATCCAATCCCCTCGCAAAAAAAATTTCCTTTACCCCCTCCCTCCACCTTTCCTGGGGTGACCCCCCCCCCCCGCCTTCCCTTCCACAACAACTGATACACTCTTGAAGTCATTCTGTTTCCTCCATTCTCTTACATGCCCAAAACCCACCTCAACAACCTCCTCCACTCTAAAAAAACAGTTTTGGTAACCCCCACCCCTCCTAATTTTCAAACTACAATTCCTGCATTTTTTCACCCCACACAGCCCTCAGACATGACATCTCCACTGCCTCCAGCCTTCTCCTCGCTGCAACATTCATCACCCATGCTTCCCCCCCAAACAGAGCATTGGTAAAATTATAATTTAATCTTTCCCCCTCTTTGTTCCAAGAAAAAGTTCTTTTGTCTCCCAGACTCCTAGGGCACCGTTTCCTTTTTTCCCCCATAAATTCTTGATTCATTCATCTTTCATAACCCACCGCGGGCACATCCACTCCCAAAAAATCAAATGTTTTCCCTCCCCATAATCTCCCCCTGGAAATTAAACACAAAGCATTTAAAATGTGATCCTTTTTGACAACGTTTCACCCACCAGGGGGCTTTTCAAGTCACACACGGATCACCGGGGGTTGGAAGGTAGGGGAGTATTTATGTTCAGAATTTGGGTCAGGTGAAGTTTGGCATCACATGTTTCCCCGGGGTGGGGTTGTGAGTTGGGGTACTAGCGGATTTTGGAAAGTTTGAGAAACCCTTCTGCAGTGTTCTATGTTTTATGTGGATAGCGATAAGAAGTTTCTTGCGAGTGGTTCAGCATGTTATAAAAAGCCTTTGTTCGGGTTTGAAAATTTTGGTTATAGAGTAACGATGTTCCAGGATTCTTCTGTATTATGTTTGTCTTCTGTGGCTATAATCTTGAGTTTCGTATTTTAATTTAAAAGGGTTGTGTGAATTGCGATGTTGTACACAGGCATTCCTGATGTCAGTCCTGCTTGCATATTGGTGTTCAAAATACGTGTTGGAGGTCCTTGATTTTTTCGCCCACGTAAAATTTTGTTGCATCTTTACAAGGGATTATTTTCCCCCTGCAGAGGTGGAGGCTTGTCCTGTCTACAACGGTGTTTCCCTTGTGGTCGTGGTTGGGGAGGTAGATACTTGGAATGATTTTTTGGCAAAGATTTTGGGAAACATGTTTGGAAGGATTTGGGTGGGAAGGAATGTATCTTTTCTGGGCAGTGTCTTCTCTGGGGGTTGAAGAGTTTAATGCTCGCCGCTGAAATTTTCTGATGAAGTGACGGGGATAGTGGAGTTTGGAAAAAATACTGTTAAATTATAGGCTTCTTCCTCAAGGAACTCGTTGCTGCAGATTTGAGTCACGCGGAAGAAGCCATAATTACACCACTTTGGTTTTTGGGGTCGGGGTGGAGTAAAAAGGGGAGAAGATCTTTTTTGGTTGGTGGGTTTCGATAGACTTTAAAAAACGAAGTTCGTGTCATTTGCAAGTAGAACACAAAAAAGGAAGAGGTTGTCGACTTCTTTTTAAAGTGTGAATTGGATTGAAGGCTCGCCCTGGTTGAGCTTGTTTTGGAGAGTTTGAACGTTAAAGCTTTAGGAGTTATGAGGAGAATTCGTCAACATAAGGGAGCCGGTGACAGACGAAGGAATAATGGTGGAGAAACTTTGGGCTTCTAATTTTCCCATGTATAGGTTCGCCGGGGACTGCCTGAGTGGCGAACCCATGGGTATTTCCAAAAGTCGCTGAAAAGGTGTTTTCAAAAAGAGAAACACGTAAAGCCAACCCCTAGTTCAACAAGGTCGATGAATCGCGGGCTAAAGGAAAATTTCATGTGAATCGTAAATTTTTCCTGCGCAAGAGATCGATGGTTTGTTTATAGGTACTTTAGTGTTTGGGAAGCCCACGTAAAGGCTGAAAGTTTCTTTTTCCCTGATGTTATGTTGCGAATGCGATTGAAAAGATCACCTGGGGTTTTTTGAGATGTGCTGGGACTGATAGGGGCCCAGAGTTTAGAGAGGTTTTTGGCGGAATTCCTGAGGCTGGTGGGGGGCACGCCTACCCCGAGGTTTGGGGCCTCAGTGGGATCCCAGGCTTTGAGTTTTTGGCAGGGGGACATTCGGCGGTCGGGGGGTTTCGGGGCAGGGTGGCAGAAGTTTCTTCCCTTTTTCTGAGCCCCTCAGAAGCGCGAGTCCTTTGAAAAAAGTTTTAGTGAGTTGTCCACTTGGTTAGTTGTGAGAGGTTTGTATATCGGGGTCATAAAATTTTAAAAAGTTTTTTGTTCCTTAATCGCAGTGTTCATGTAACAACACCACCTCACATGATCTTCCCATTCTAGCCACGTTTTTCATCGACCTTGTGAACTTGTTTGGTTTACGTGTTTTCTTTCAAAAATCACCTCTTTCAGCGACTTTTGGATCCCCAGGGGTTCCCCTCAGTGCAGTCCGGCGAACCATACATGAACTTAAAGCCGAACGTTCTCCCCATTTTCCTTCGTCTGTCACCTGGCTCCTTTATTTGACGACTTTCCCTCATAACTCCAAAAACCTTCAACGTTCAAGCTCTCCAAGCAAGCTCAACCGGGTCACCTTCAATCCAATTCACACTTGAAGAAAAGTCGCAACACTTTCCTTTTCTTGATGTTCTCTCTGCAAAGCTGACCACGAACTTCTTTTTAAATCTATCGAAAACCCCCCAACCAAAACGATCTTCTCCATTTTTCCCCCTTCCCAACCCCAAAAACCAAACGGGTGAAATTTTATGGTTTCTTCCTGCGTGCACTCAAAAATCTGACAACATTTTCCTTGGGGAAGAATGCACTATAATGAAAAAGTTTTTTCCCAAACCCCCACATCCTCTCACTTCACAAGACTGCAGCCCGGCGGCATTAAACATTTTCAACACCCCCAAGAAGACATGCCGAGAAGAGATACTAGCCCTTTCCCCCCCAACTCCATTGCCAAACATGTTTCCAAATCTTTGGCCAAAAAATTTTCATTAAAGTATCTACCTCCACAACCACGACCATCAAGGAATCACCATATAGACAGGACAACCTCCATCCTCTGGGGGGTATACATAATCCTTGTAATGACTGCAAAAAATTTTAAACGTGGGCAAAAATCAAAGACCCCCAAACACGTATTTCAGAACCCCATATGCAAGCAGGACTGACGATACAAGGAATGCCTGGTAAAACATCGAAATTACAAAACCATTTAATTAACTACAAAACCAAGATTTCCAAAAGAAGCAACACTCAATACAGAAGAATCCTGGAATCATCGTTTATCTTAAAACCAACAATTTCAACCAAACAAGGGTTTTCTAAACATGCTAAAACCCCTCGCCAAAAAAATTTCTTCATCGCTATCCCCATAAGAAATAGAACACTGCAGAGGTCACTCAAACTTGCCCAAACCCCGCCTAGTACCCAAGACTCTACAACCCCCCCGGTAGTTTCATGGATCGCAATCTTCCCCGACTAAACTTTGAATATAAATACTCCCGTCCTTCCAACCCCAGGTAACCCGGTGTGACTTGAAAAAAGCCCCGCGTGGTGAACTTGCAAAAAAGGGGGGGATCACATTATACTGCATTTGTGTTTATATTTCCTTGTTCGGTTTTTTTTCCATTTATTTCCCAAAATCTTCCCTCCAATCTAAACCCAAATTTACATCCCCTAATCTTTTTATCCTCAAAACCTTACTTTTTTCTTGTATTCACCTTATTTTTTCTTTAAATAATTATTTATGGCATAACTAAAACAAAAAGAAAGTTTCCACTTCTCTAGGCTCCCTAAATTATAGGACAAAATTTAAAATACTTCCTAAATTTTTAAAATAGTTTTTACAAAAAAATACTAAAAATATTTTGAAGTGCTAAAATTTGAGTTTAAGTTTTATATTTAATAAACAAATGTCAACCCCCATACGTGTCAAAAAAGGTGTTATAATGCCAAGAAAAAAGATTTGGTAATCCCTTCTTCTGTATTCAATTAGAAAAAATTTGAAAGAAAAAAAATGTTGAAAGGGGGGTGTTTAAATTTTGGTGTAGGAGCTAAAAACAAAAATATGGAACCTTGTTTTCGATGCCCTAGTTTGTTTTTTAAAAATATATTTTCTCTATAAAAGTATTTTTTGTTAATACTTCCCATAAGAAAAAATTTAAAAACCCAAATTTAAATCAAAATCCGACAAAAATTTAAAAAAAAACATTTAATAAGAATACAAACTGGGCATACGAAAACCAGTTCCACTGTTTTGGGAAATGTTGGAAAAAAAAAAACAGATGCCTGTACTAAGTGAAACAAATCTAAAATGGGGGGGAAAATTGCAGGGGGAAAGGGTAAAAATGAAATTAAAGCTTAGGTGCCACGAAAATTACAGGTAAAGAAGCAGCAGTTTTAGGGGAAAAATGTATTATAAGCCCCCAAACCACATTTGTTTGGGATGACCCCAGGGGTTTTAAATGCTAAACAAAAAAAAATTATTTCAAGATTTTGGGCCCCTGTCGAACTGCAAAAGTACAACCCTCTGACATGGTCACTAGGTCTCTGATATGCTCTGGTCGCCTCAGGAGTCAATGACGAGTGTGGTGCATGCTCCACCTCGTCAGATACATGTGTGATGGTGATCCAAAACATCTGGAATTTAATTCTTTCAAAGTGGTTAAGTTGCATCTAACCCTTTTAAAAATAGTGTATACAGTACGTATTTTAGGGAACAACGGGCTGAGTGGTGACGGTACAAGCTGGCACTGGACAAAACCCCCAAGCTCCTTTTTTCTCCCCAAATATCAGAGCCACCAATCTCCCTTTATGACCTGTTACAAGCAAAACTCACTACCCAACGTAGCCCCCCCGAATGACCAAAGATTACCCGCTTAAAAACCCACAAATCGAAAATTTTGAGATCAAAGGAAATGCCCACAAAACCCAAAGCAACACCCCGCTGCCAGCCGAACAAGTAAAAACCCCAACTTTGTACAACTACAAAATTCTTCTTAACTACAACAATTCCTGTATATTAGAGGGGCAATCTAAGAGGAAAAAGCACCCAGGCCAGCAAGAAAACACCGAAAAAAACAACATTCAACAAGTTTAGCCAGGAGGAAAGCCGGGCCCCGCAACCACCCCAACACCACTGCCAAGGCCACACCACAAAAATAACAAAAACAGGCTGCCACCAACTCTCCCCCCTCCTTCCCCGGGTTAACCTCCAATATCTCTCAGGTATGACCAACGATCCAATACCCTAAAGAATGCTCTCCACCTTAGTTTTTGAAAATTGAATCTTCGAGAGACACAACAAAACAAACACCAGGAGACACAACCGAGAACAAAATCCTCAGTCTGGGCAAAAGTTATCAAAAAAGGGAAAGACTAAATGTGACAAGACCCTCCCAAAAGTCATAGTAGCCAACCCAACAAAAATATCCTTAATACAAAGGGTTTAAAAAGCAGTGAAAGAAAAAAGAAAAACTTAGATAAACCCTTCAGTGACTACTTTGCTCTCCAAGATAAAAAAAATCGGGCGCGTAATATTTAAAAAGTCCACTTTTTTCCGTGATATGAACCAAAAAAAACAGGAAAGAAATTACTCTCAGATCTAAAGGGGCCAAAAAAGTGTTATTGTACCAAGTCAGAAAAAAAAGAAGCCAGGTTACTAGGATCCCATGGAGAAAAATGTTATGCTTAGATTCCACTCACTGACAGGAAAAAAAACTTAATTATTGATCTATTAAAATAAAGAAAGAGGGGATACATAAAAAGTTCTTTCCAAAAAAACCAGAACCCCCTGTATAGTCAGAAAACTTAAGCGGGAGAAAAATTTACACAATACACCAATGTTACATGGGGGGGAAAATTTTTGTTAGAAAACAAATGTAGGTCAAAAGTAACAATACGAACGAGAAGATCTTCAGATTCTCGGATCTGATCTTACAGAGAATAACTAAATGTCCCAAACCCAAAAGCGACATAAAGTAGTGTATGTTTTGCCCCTTTTTGTCAAATCTCGTAGTACAACTCTTAGTAATTTAAAAAATCAACTACCTCACTTTTTAATTTTTCTAGAAGCATAAGCACCTTTTTCTAATTTTTTATTATATTTTTTGCTTAAAATTTGCTGAATCATACTTTTTTCTGTCCATATTACTACCCATTTTTTTAAATCTATCAAAAATTTTTATTACTAAAATTAATAATTCCTTTTTTTTTCTACCATTTCAATTTTTTCTTAACTTTTTGACATCATTTAATAACTATAAAGTTAATTACCTAACCTTTTTAAAACCACATTTCATTTAAGTAAATCTTTTACCTTTTGACAAAAAAACCTCAAGATAACTACCCTGCAATTTTTAAAGAAATAAAAAATTTCTTTTTTTACTTATTTTGTAATCATTTTTTCTTACTAAAATTTTATTAAACACCATATTTACTACCAGCAATTTTACTTTTTTACATTAAACATTATTTTAAACTTCCCTAACATTTTTTGCCAAATTTCCAAGTTTTTTATTTAACTCCAACCTTTTTTATTTCCTTTGTACCTGTGTACCTGTGCACTTGTGGCCTCTGTACCGTTACCTGTCTACCATTTTCTATTATTATAACCGACATTGCATTGTTATTTTTTACTTATTATTCTTTTTGGGACTTTAAATTTTTGAATTTTATTTTGCAATTTAATCTAGTTTTACCTTGATCTTGTCAACAACCTATACCAACCCTTTGCAATTGCAAGCACCATTTCAATTTTTTTTTTTATATTATAATTTTTAATAAAGTCCCATTCTAAGATTGTTTTCATATCTTAGGGGATATTTGTGTGTGCAATTATTGTAAATTTTAAAATTAATATTTTCAAAAGGGCCCCTTAAATACTTTGCTAACTAGTACCAACTACCTCATAATTTTTTTTTTCCACTTTTTTTTTTATTTTTGCTACCTTAACTTTATTTTTATTTTGTCAATTTAAAACTAGTTATATCTAAATTTTTGTAAAAACTAATAAGCCTTAGTGCAATTACAACTGGAGTCTTGTTTTTTTATATCATTAATTAAACTCAGTTTACTATACTCATTCTAGCTCATACATAGTCAATACCCAAAATTTATTAATTAGACCATAGTGTAATTACTAGGGATCTGGTGCTATTTTTAATTTTTATTTTTATATAATTTGATTAAACCTAGTTGTACTATACTCATTCAGCTCAATTCATGGGTATACCAAAGTCATTACATTAGACCTTTGTGCAATTACAAGTGAAGGGGCTTTTGCTATTTTTAATTTGTATTTTTATATTTTAGTTTTAACCGTTGTACTTTAGCCATTCCACAAAACATAGACAACACCCAAATTCATTAGTTTATTAAATGACTTACCTTTCATGACCAAAAACCTACTAATACTTGCCAAAATTTCCCCCCATACAGAATCAGTACAAAACTCAACCCCCAAATCAGGATATAAATAACCCTAAAATTTTAAAAAAATAGAAGATGAAAATCACATGACCCGACTAACCCCCATAAAATTTACACCCAATCAAAAATATTGGAAAGTAACTGCCTTTTTTACACAGCATCACAAGCCAGCACTACCAAAAAAAATGCTAAAAAACTATCAGTACTTACTACATAGGTCCTTAAGTAAACACTATGATGACCCCCTGGGACTCCTTTAAACACTAAAAACCCTTCCCTGGATTATTCTTACTGAGACCTAGCTTAAACAGGACACAATGATATTACCCCTACCAGGGGTACACAGCAATTTTTACAACTGCAGACCATACCAATTGGGGGTGGGATTTCGATCTTTACCTAACCAATTATCTTTTATTAGCACCACTTTCTTTAGTGATGAATAGGGGGAAAAACATTTTTTCTAATTTACTGTAAAAAACCTTTAAACGCCATAACATCGGGCCATTTACCGGGGTACCCCCCAAAAAACATCCAAATTTCAGTGAGAAACTAAAAGGGACTAATAAAAACAGACAAAGAATAAGCCCCACCTTTCTTAGCTGGAGACTTCAACTAAAAATTGGCCACTAATGTCAGCCGTAATGATTTCATCAACAATATGAACTACACACTTCTCATACCTCAATAACTAAACCAACCCGGTTTTCCTGAAACAAATGCAACCTAATACCCCATATGGGCCAAATCTAGCCCCCTTAAATCAGGGGGAATCACAGATAGCATTCAGACCATACCCCACCCTTTCCCCTTGACAAACTTATTAAAAACCACCACCGAATACAAAAAAGTTTCGTTTAACTCCTGAGAGGCCTCAATAAGGAAGTTACAGCTGACCTAAGGGGCTGTTGACTGGGGGCCCACAAATTCTCCAAGGCCATGGGATTTATGACTGGAAGAATTTTTTTTTTCAAATTACTTAACTATACAACAAACATTGCCCCATAAAAACGAAACAATCAAAACAAACGGCTTGGTTTTCCCATGGCTAACCACACCCTTGAAATCCCTTGATAAAAACACCAAAATGGGAAAACAATATAACAGGGCTTAATACACAAAGATATTGTTTAAAAACCCCATTCATCAGCCTCACCAAAAATAATAAAGAAAGCCAAACAAATTACTCTCCAGTAGTTCACTGACACAACAGGAGATATAAAAAGACCTGGAAAACACTCTCTCAAATTTTTAGGACCCACAAACTGAAAAAAACAAGAATAAATTCCCTAACTAAAAACCCAATAAACACCACTGCATCCCCCTGACACAGCTAACAAATAAAAAACTTCTTTTCAACCATAGGGTTTTAATCTCCCAATAAAAACCCACTCACCAATGCCCATGCCGGGGGTACCTAGATGGGAATTTTTCCCAATTCCTTTTACTTTCTCCCAAATGAGCCTGGAAGTCACCGAGATTATAAAGTCACTTTAAAAAAAACTCAGGAATCTGTTCAGTCCCACCTTATTGTACAAAAGCGGGCCCCTGTCCTCTCGCATGCTATCTCATTACTTTTTTAAAAAGTCACAGAAAAGCACCCTTTCCCGAAAATACTCAAGACGGGAAGGGTTACACCCAAAACTAAAGTGGACCCACAGATTTAAACAACTATAGGGCCCAAAATCAAACTTACCATTGCTATCCAAAATCTTTGAGAAACTCGGCAAGGAGGGCTATATTCATTTTTAACGGCACAAAACATACTCAACCCCTGCCAATTTGGATTCAGGGAAAAAAAAAAACCTAACGATGCAAACATAAAAATGCTAGATCGCTTTACCAGATTGGAAAATAAGGAATACCACTAGGAATTTTTATTGACCTAAGAAAGCTTTTGACACAGTAGACCGCGGCATCCACCCACAAAATTGACCATTATGGTATAAGAGGACGTGCGCTTTCATATTTCAAATCTTACTTTAAAAATAGGTACCAGTATCCCATTAAAAGACACAGCATCAACAAACAGCCACTTGATACTGGAGTTCTGCAGGGGGAAGGGCCTTGGTCCCCTGCCTTCCCCAATACTCAATGATCTTCCAAACGTATCTCAACACCTGAACCCCATTCTCTTTTCGCGACCGCCCTTAGTCACTCTACCCTAATCTTGCCCCCCCAACACCATTGTTTAAAGGAGCATTGAAAACTTATAAGAATAAACTTTGAATTTGAATTTGAATTTGAATTTTAAAATATCGACTTGGGTGAAGCCAAAAAACTTACCTTTAAAAACTGACAAAACCCACTATATTAGTTTGGTAGCAAGCAGGAGATGCGCAAATAAAAAATTAAGATGACAACACTCTAATTGCCAGGCATAAAAGGGAAATTCCTAGCCTAACCTGACAACAACCCGAAAAATTCAGCACCCCCACCAACACATAACCAAAAAAATACCAAAACGGGTTTGGGGCCCCTCCAAAAATACGATACTCGTGCCGCAAAAAGCCCTTTCCCCCAAATATCCATTCACTTATTACCATATCCCTTTTGCTCTGGTTGGGGTTCAACTGCACAACACACTAAAGCCAATATTAACCCAACAAAAAGCCCCAGTAAAATAATCACTAATCCCATCCCTGGCAACACCCCCCCCACTCCAAGATCTAAACTTTTTCCCTTTTTAGACATCCACACTTACTACTGTGCAATCTACATCTACAGGACCTTAAATTTCAATTTAACCTTGACCAAAACGCTTTTTTGATATTCGACAGAACCCCCAGGGACAACACCAGACAAAACATCCTATGACATTCCCCATGTCCACTAAACCCTTTTCAAAAATTCAAAATATGCAAAGACCCTAAAATCTTTAACCCTTCCCGAAAATTCTAAAAAATGAACACATTCATCACCTTCAAAACTACCATCAAAAAAATCTTTTTCCCCTGATACACCCGTCAAATAATTTCACGAATCCACCGGTGGTTTAAAACTAACTCACCCACTTGACCATAAAAAAAAAATCAATTCAATCTCAAAATAATTAAACTAAAAGTCATAAGTTGGCCTGTGATACTCCAAACTAAACTAGTATAGTGCCAAAACAAAAACATTCACATTGCAAAAATCACAAACTAGTATTTGTCACTTACCATAAACCAAACTTCTCAAGTTTTGTAATATTTTAAACTTTAAAATTTAATTTTAAGACGCCGAAATCCTAGCCATGCAAGGTTTCTAGTGGTACATCTGTAATTTTTATTTTTCTACATAAAAACCAATATAACCAAAAAACTGAAATCAGCATTGTAATCCTTATAAGAAAAACTTTGATGTACCTCATATGTATTTAATAACTAACTTCCAAATTTTTTAAAACCAGCATTTTAAGTTTAAAATAAAACTTACATTAAGCATAATAAGTTAAAACCAAGGAAATCTGCTGGGTCACACGTGCATTAGTGAAGGGGAGAATTTTTGTTCTGCACATCAGTCAAAATTTTTACATAATCGACCCCCCCCTTTTTTTCCCCCCCCCCCCCCCCCCCCCCCCCCCCAAAAAAAATTTTTTTTCACATTTTTCCTCCGTTTTTCAGATCCCAGCCCACACACAGTTTTAAAAACCAACATAAAAAACCTACATTTAGGAAAAGTATGGAAAAGGGTAAGGGACCCAGGGATTGGCAGAGGCATGCAAGTTCCTTTGTTAGAGGGAAAGGGGGGCAAAAAGAGTGGAAAAATTTAGGGATAAATTGTTGAGTATACCCGGTAAATGTATGGGAGATTATTATGAAAAATTTAAAAGAGTAAAGGAGAATAGGTAGCAAAAACAAAAAGGGTTTGGGAAAAGGGAGGGGGTGTGTGGGTCAGGTGTTTTCAGTAAAAATATAATGAACATATTTTGATAAGGCTAAAAAGGTTTTTTGGCATTTTGGGGGTTTTGAAAAGGAGTATGACAGGGTGGATAGGGGGGGAATGTGGCAGATGTTGCAGGTGTTGGTGTAGGAGGTAGGTTATGAAAGCAGTGAAAAGTTTTCACAGGATATTGAGGCTAAGTTAGGTATGTGGAAAGGGAAATTATTTACCCGAAAAAGGCCCTTTAAAAAGGATGTGGATTTACCCTGGTTGTTTAATATATTTATAATGGTGTTGTAAAAAAGGAAAGTAAAAGCGAGGGTTTTTGGGAAGAGGCATGGGTTAAAAGATAAAAAATCACAAATAAATGGGATTTTTTTACAGTTGCTCTTTGCTGATGACACTTTTGCCTTGGGGGATTCAAAAGAAGTTGCAGAGATTGGGGGAGAATTTGGAGGGGGGTTCAAAAGAAGAAAATTAAAAATGAATACAGGAAAGAGTAAGGTTTTTTGAGGATAACAAAAAGATTTGGATGAAAGATTGGAAACAGATTGGAAGGAGAGGATGGAGAGGTGAAATTTTTAATATTTGGGAGTGGAGGGTCAGCATGGGGCTAAGAAAATTTAGGTGAATCATAGAATTGATGAGGGGAAAAGGTGAGTGGGGCACTTAGGGTCGTGGAGACAAAGAACTTTGCCCTTTAGGCAAAGAGGGGGTGTATGAGAGTAAGTTTTTCCAACGCTCTAAAGGGTGTAAGCATGGGGGGGGTGAAAGTTTTCAGCAGGAAAAAGGGTGGAGGGAGTGGAGATTCATGTCTGAGGCAATGTGTGGTGTGAATAAAAAGCAAGAATTTTGTATTTTGGGAATTAGGAGGAGGTGCAGGATTACCAAAACTGTTGTCCAAGGGCTGAGGAAGGGTGTTTTTAGGTGGGTTTGGACTTGAGAAAAATGGGGAGAAACAGAGTGACTTCAAGAGTGTATCATCTGTGTGGAAGGAAGGGGGGGGTAGGGGTCGGCCAGGAAAGGTTTGGGGGAGGGGAAAGGAGGTTTTGTGTGCGAGGGGGTTGGACTTCCCCAAAAGGGTGCGGGCGTGTTTGATAGGGGAATGGAGACAAAGGTTTTTTTAAAACTTGACTTGCTGTTGGGGTGTGACAAAGTAACATTTTTTGAAGGGGATCAGGGAAACCAGCAGGCCGGACTTGAGTCCCGGAGAGGGAAGTACAGTCCTGCACCCCTGAAGGGGGGTTTAAAGTTGCAGTTTAAAAAAAGTAGTGTAAAGCACCTTCTGGTAAGCAGTGATGGAGTAAAGAACAAGTTTTTTTTTTTCTGGCCCCCCTGCCTTTTTAGGGAATGAGCCAGTGGTAATAAAAAAAAAATCAATACCCCTCCTTAGAGTGCAGGAGTGTACTTCCCATTTTCCGGGCCTCAAGTCTGGCTACCATTTCCCTGAATCCCTTCTAAATGGGATTTTGTTCCAATTCCCCAAAAGCAGGTAAGCATAAAAATCATTCATTTCCACTGACTCCTTATAACATGCTCATACACATTTGCTGGAAGCCTCCCTCCCAAACCCTTTCTTAGGACAACCCCCACCCTGCCATCCCTTTTATTTTGTTCCATCTTTAAAACCCCCCCAACCCCTTTCCCCTGCCCCTGGATAAAACTTTAAGAAAACCCCACACCTCCTAATCTCCAAGCTACGCATTCTCTGCAGTTATTCACACCGCACATTTTCCCTTCGGACATGACATCTCCATGCATCCCCCCTTCCGTTGCAAATTTACCCCCCATGCTTTCCACCCAAAAAAAGCATAGGACCACTATCTCAAAACATTTCCCACTTTCCCCCCTGGATACATTCTTTGTTCCAAAGCTTAGGGGCTCCACCACCTTTTTTCCCTCATCATTTTTAGATTTACACGTCTTTCATAGATCCACGCAAAATCTTCACTCCAAAAAATCTGAAAAACATTTCCCTTTTTCCATACTCCCTGTTCAATTGATATTTAACCTTTCAGCCCAAAAAATTTTTTTTCCTCATCACCTTTTCCCCTTTCTTTCACATACATTCCAAACTCCCCACCAACCCTGCAATTCTCTTTTAGAATCTCCCAAAGCACAGTGCTCAGCAAAAAGAACTGGACAATCACACTTTTAGATTTTTATCTTTTTTAACCCCATACGCTTGCCAAAAAACTGAGAGTATGCTGAAAGCGGGGTGAGCGGGGCCCTACTCCGACGTCCCTTCTGACGGGTCCCTCCTGAGCGGTCCCCCTGAAAAAATCTGTGGCTGAGCGGTTCCCCGTGGCTGAGCGGCCCTCCTAGCGGGCCCTCCTTTCCCCGCCCCCATGCCCGTGCGCCCTCCCAGCGCCGCCCGCCGCACCCCCACGACTTGACCCCCCCCTCGACCACCCCCACCCCCCGACCACCTTTCCCTCAACCCCCCACCACGCCCTTAACCCCCCACCACGCCCCCATGGCCATGCCCTCGTGCCTGCCTGCGCCTTCTGCAGTGCCTACTGCAGCATCGTCCGGGTTGCCCCCGCTACCCGGATTTTTTTCCAATTTTTTTTGGATTTTTTTTTAATTTCTTGTGCTCTCCATCTCCTTGGATCAAGTTTTTTGAGGTTCCCCCTCCCACTTTCACCCCCATCCCAAATTTTTTTTATTTTTTTTTATTTTCTTGTGCTCTCCTCGAATCCCCCCCTCTGGGGGTAAGCATTCAAAATGGACTCCCACTTTCACCCCCATCAAAATTTTCCTGCTCTACTTCCTTGGGTCAAGTTTTTCTCGATAATACAAAGACTCCATCTCATCGAATCAAGTTTTTGGATTCCCCCCTCTGGGAGTAAGCATTCAAAATGGACTCCCACTTTCACCCTCATCCCAAATTTTCCTGCTCTACTTCCTTGGATCAAGTTTTTCTCGATAATACAAAGACTCCATCTCCTTGGATAAAGTTTTTTTTGGATTCCCCCCTTTGGGGGTAAGCATTCGAAAAGTACTCCCACTTTCACCCCCATCCCAAATTTTCCTCCTCTGTTTCCTTGGATCAAGTTTTTTTTTGGATTCCCACCTCTGGGGGTAAGCATTCAAAATGGACTCCCACTTGCATCCCAAATTCCCTGCTCCAATTCCTCGGATCAAGTTTTTCTCGATATCAGGTAAGCATTCAAATGAACTCACCCTATGGGGCATGGTACTTTCTCTTACTACAGGTCTAAACAAGTGTGACATCACCCCACCTGTGTTTACTCGGCAGTCAGTGACGTCACGTGATGACCTCACATGCACAGGCTGAATCTTGTCGACTTCCCCCTATGTCATTGACGTCACGTGATGACCACACACACACAGGCTGAATCTTGTCGAGCAGACATTAACTTAAAATGCAGGATTTAAAACTAACACACAATATTTTCATTTTATTTATTTTACAACCAATGCATTTCATATACATCCAACAAAAAAAAAATAATTGAAAAAAGATACAAATCATTGACTAAAATCAACATAGAGTAATTCTTTTTCTCTTGGAGAAATTCTGTGCATTTTGTTCTGGATCATCTTCGTCGTCATCTGATATATAATAAACTTCTGGGGAGGATGATGGTGAGGAAGTCGGTGGATAATTTATGGGGGAAGATGGGGAATCCTCAACAACACATGAACTAGGTTGGGAATTTGTCATGAAATATTCCTTCTCACTCCATACACATTTCTCACATAAACGACTACTGGCACATTCTCCTCTTCATTCGTATTATTATTAGTGCTACATGTAGCGGCATCCACATGAGACTGGGGAGAAGGTCCGATCTCGACGTGGGTAGGAGTTACAATGTCCTGGATAAAAGCGCTAACATCAACTCCATGAGTAGGAGGTACATTCTCAACATCCACATGAGGCCGGGGAGAAGACATGATCTCAACGTTGGTATGGGGCAGCAGCATCTCCATATGGGTGTGTAAGAGGTGAGGTGGATCTCGCTCCTAACAAACCCATCAACTCGAAAATCATTTGCTCCTGTCGGATTTGATTTGCGCAAATAAGTTCCAACATCCGCATTATATTCACATCTGGCAAAGAAAAAAAAATTCCCGATTAGAAGAATAAGGTGCACCTTTAATTGCATTAAAGTACAAAACTTTTTTTCTGGTTAATACATACAGTTCTAAAATCATTGATGTGTAAAAGAATAAAAGATTTTTCAATATTACAACAAGATTCACTTGCTTAATGAACAAAATCACTTACCATTTACCGCAGGAGGAGGATGTTGATTAATCCAACATACACAGGGATACTGTCTTCCCTCCTCCATGTAGACACCTCCAATGGGATACTGAATTGGATTCATCCTTGACCCGACTTGTTCTTGAATTACAGTAGATCCAAACAGTGACCCAGCATGGTCATTTTATACCAGTGTTGTGACCTTGGCTTCGCCTCTGAACGCCTCAGGCTCTACCCGCAGTACGATAATTCCAATATTTTACACAGATTTTCATGATTCCACGTTGAATTATTAGCAAATACACTTGAACATGAGGGTATATTGAAAGGCCCATATGCATATTTCAATATAAATTTATCATTCTTTAATTTATTTCTACTAAAATTTTTAAAATAAATATTTGGGATAATTTTCTTTACGCTATAATTTGTTAACTTATACACAAAATATATAGCATATAAGACGCACAAAACCCAATGATTTTTCATGTTGAAACCTCTGATTTTAAAACCGTACATGAAAAATTTCCCCTTGTATAAATTTTCTCATATATA
>NC_069401.1:10903117-10926085 GCF_026875155.1 Cherax quadricarinatus
AAACTTTATATCTACTTTAAAAATTCCCCTTTAAAAAACCATTCCCCCCACCCCTTTTTTTCCCTCGGCTTTTCAGGCTATTAACTTAATCTTTAAACCAATCTTGAATTATGCAGTAAAGGTGGCCCCCACGTGACTTGGTGCTAAATGAGCCCCATTTGGCACCCTGTCTGTCCATTCCCCCAATCCCCCCTGTCTTTAAACCCTTTTCAGAATTTCCCAGTACCGCTAACCCCATCCCCGGGAGGCCCAACCTGGCCCCCCAAGATTTTCTTCCCAGGTCTCTCCCCGGGGCTTTAAAAGATGTAAATCTAATCAGACGCCCCAGCGGTTTCTTTGCATGAACCTCCATCCCCACAGGGAACCACCTCTTCTGCGCATCCTTTTGCCCCTCACCCATTACCTTTGTGCACCTTCCCCTCATTAAAACATGGTCTCCCCACGCCCTGATGTTCTGTAGTCCCCTTTCCATTGAGCTTTCCACCTGTAATCATCCGGGACTCCCTCCACCACTAGGAAGGTATTCAAAACCTCATCCAGCTTTTCCTTCCTTTTTGCATTACAGGCTCCCGTCATTGCTCGTGTCGTCGCCCTGTCAGGCCCCCCCCCCCCGGAAACGTAGCGCAGGGAGTCCATCCCCGCCTTGTTTTAAACCCACTTCCTCATCCAACTGCATGTGCCTCCCTTTCGCGCCCCTGTCTCCGGCCCACGGACCAACGGGCTGACCCACCGTGTTGGCATTTTTTTTCCCTCCGTCCGGGGTTTCCTTTTGGGATTGGGTTTCCCATTGGTAAAATGATCCGCACAGCCTACATGTCCTTCTCTGCCCCTGCATAGGTACGTAGACCTGTGTTCAGAACTTTAAATTTAAAACATAGGGAAGGTTTTGATTGCCGTAACATCATCTTCAGTTTAAAGGGATCCCCCCGGCCCAAAGTCCCACAAAAGGGGCCCATCCTTCCCTCCCGTTTCCCCCGCATGAATTTTGCCAAAAACGAGGGAAATCCCCGCTACCACATCTACTCTGTAGCTTCAAAGGGGCAATTTCGGTTTTTTAAACCTATTTTAACATAGGGGGGATCCCTCATGTAGACATACCCCCAAATGCTGTATTCAGGCCATCCTTTCTTTGGTCGGGTAAAAGGGGGCCTTGAGAAAAACCCAACATTTTTTGAATTTGATGAAAACCTTGTAACTCCGTTAACACCCCACACCTTTAAAGCTCTTCTTTGGGGTTCCCCCTTTACCTTTCACGAATAATCGTGGGAGTAGCACCTGATTGTAAAAACTGCTTGGGGCCCACCACGTCCCACCCTCCACACGGGACAGTTTTTCAAAACCGGCGACCATGTTTTTTCCCCCCTTTTGATTGTTTCAAAAAAAGAAAATTTCGCAAAAAAAACCAACTAAATTCGGGAGTGTCTGTGCGTTGTCCCAAGGGCCCCAAGAGCGTTGGGGGCCCCAATCTCTCGGTCCTTTAAACCCATGATACGCTTTACAAATTTAGCAAAAGGAAAAAACCTGGGGACAGGGAATCAGCTGGATTCTCCTAAACCAGGTATTGATTAAATGTTAAATATGTGCCCCAAAAACTATTATACTTCTCTTGAAATTCTGATTTTTTTCAGCAACTCTGTTTTGTATGTACAAAATTTTTTACTTTTTCCCATTATGAAATCCATTGTAAGGAAAACCTCATTATCAGCCCTAATTACAGTGTCACTAAGATTTATCTCCTGAAACTTTTTTCTTATTTAATTAGCTAATTTGAAAACCTACAAAAAATGGCTTTTAAATTTCCAACTGGGTAAGGAACGTGTTTTAAATTTGGGAAAGGACACTTTAGCCTTGGGGACATAACAAGAGAAAAAAAACACTTTTAACATTACGGTTAAGCAAACTGCTCCATTCCCCAAAATTTTTAAAGCATCACAAAAAAGTGGAGTATATTTTTCCCATTTTGGATTGGCCCCCTGACGTTGGGAAAACCCCAACTTTGGGAAAGTTTTTCAAAAATACAATTAATTCTTTCCCACTGTTAATAAATTCCTCGGGTAGAGTTTCACCCCAAGCACTTTTAAAAGTTCCCTTTTGCTTCTTGTATTAAAAATTTCCCTCTTTATATTTAAGGGGTGCAAAAAACCTAAGGGTTTAAAACATTTGGAAATTTCAGCAAGCAAAACTCTCTTAGTTAATTTACTGGGATACTGTAATTATTGGGTTTTTTAACTTTAAAAAATTCTCTTGTATCCAAGTTAATCCCAATACATTACAAATTTTTTGGCACTTTTTCCCCAAAGGTAAAAATTTACTTATTTTGTCCTTTAATTTTTTGGAGGGAATTTTACTATTCCTTTCCCCTCAGAGGCATATTTGCACTTTGCATTATTTCATTAGCCTCTTTAAGTTTTAAAATTTTCCCTTTTCCCAGTTGACGCAAAACCGGGAAAATTGGTCCAAAAATTGTTTGTCATTATTAAAGGGGAAATTCCTATACTTTTAAAGGTTTTCATTTAACTTTGCTTGATGTGGAAGGGGAATGGATTTTAGAAACCAAAAATAATATGCTCCAAAAAGCAAAAGGTTTTCGGGAGGGCAAGTGGGTCATTTAGGATTCTCGGGCCCAAAAGAAGGGGGTCCCAATTTCCCGGTAGCCTTTTTTTAAACCCCATTTGGGAAAAGCTTTACTTATTTTTGCCGAAAAGGGGGCCCATAATTCTTCCCCCTAAAATTTTTAATAAGACATCCCCAAATTTCCTGTAAACCCGAGGGCCCCTTCATCGGGCATTTAAACTAGGTACATTTTTGTTACCCCGGGCCCACAAAAAATTAAACCCTTTCCTTCGGAGGAGGGGTCTTAAAATCCTTTTTCACCCCGTGATTTGGCAAATAGTGACCAAAAATTTTTGGGCTTGCTCGGGGGAGGAAACCTTTTCTAAAAATTTATTAATTAATTTTTTCAGAAATTTAAAATTTTCATTATAGGCTTTAACAATTCGGGTGTCTTATCAGTTCGCGGAGCTGATTTTTTTTAACTGTCCATTTTTCCCATTTTGTAAAAATTGGGCAATTTGGAGGGGTTAAAGCCCTCCCGGAAGTATCACCCAGTATTGTCCAGTTTTTAAAATTTTTAAACATCTCTCAGGTATTGTTCCTGAGTAAAAGAATCGTCTGGACTTTTTTAAATTTACATTTTTTTCCAATGCGGGTCTTTTCCCAATTTTTTTTTGCATGGCTCAACCCCACCCTTATGGAAGAATTATTTTGGGGGTACGATTTCATGATTAAAGCCCACACGTTATCGTATTTTTTTTTTTCCTTTTGGGGTTTGAATTATTTTTTACGGGGAAACCCTACCTTTTTTTACAGGGGCCTCCTCCCAGTCTTCAAAAAGGGGGTGACACCCTTTTTTTTAACCATACCCTTTAAAAAGGGGAGGCATAATAGTCACTACCTACCCAAAATATTTATTGGGCCTACGGGAATCATTATTTACACCAGAAGGGGGTTTAAATTTTAAATTTTGTGAAAGTCTTTTTGTTTGCTTTAACCCAAGCCCTACTGTAGTATTTTCTCTGGAAGGGCTATTTTACAATAATGCAAATTTAAACCCTTTTTTTATTGCCCAACCCGCAGTTACACAACGGTCTACAATTGGCCCCCTTTTTTCTGGAGAAAATCAGATAAAATTTTGGTTGTAGGGTTTTCCCAAACTGTTCTTTCATACCATCCCGACATTTCGTTTTTTGAAAAATAGTTGGGGTCCCCGGGCTAATAATTTCATTTACATTTTTTTATTCATTCCTTTTTTTTCTTTAATTTTTACCTGTAAAACAGGTAAGGTACTTTAGCAAAACCCCTCATTATTAACATTAACAGCAATTTTTTCATTAGGGCCCCTTTTTGTGTCAGGATTGTCCCAAAAAACCTTTTTAACCGTGGACTGCTTGCAGAAAGGAAAAAGGGGAAAAGTTCGCGGGTTTTAAATGAAAACCCCCCCATAAAGGATCACTTGGACCCAAAGAAATATGGATTTCCAGGTTAAAAACTATTTCAGTGTGACAGAGTAACAGGGAAAAGGGGGGGGTTGGCCTGTACATTGCAGGGGTCACTTGTTTGCACAGAACTGCTAAAGCCCCAAATGATTTGTGGAAGTTTTTGCAGTAAAGGTCGAGAAAACCCAAAAACCCAGTCATTGTGATAGTTACAAGCTCCGGATTTCAACATCCCGCAATTTTAAAGGGAAAAGCTGTTTTAAAAAAAAACCCCTGTTGGAAAACCCTTCCCGCTCCTGCACCCCAAAATCTTGCTCCCGGGGGATTTCAAATTAAAAGGGACCCAAAATGAGGAAAAATAGCAAAAAAATATTGTTTTCAGTAATTTTAAAAACCAGGAGGCAGCTCTGATGAAAAATCCACTCACGCGAGCTTTTAAATCTTGCACAAAAAATTAAAATTTAAAAACCCGGGGAAATAATAGGCCCACTAGATGGGGAATTTCACTAGACTCATCTTTATAAAAAATGTTGGGTCTGATAAAATTCACCATATCAAAAAAAAATTTACTCAGATTTACAACATAAATTTAGGTTTTAGCTGTATGGCGGAGCCCCCGACCGAAAATAATTTGGGTTAGTCCGAGGGGCAAATTTACCAAAAAATTTAACTTCAAAAACAAAAAACATAAAGTGGGGGCCAAATAAACCCAAATCCTAAACCCAAAATAAGTGGGGGAAAATATTCTAACAAAACAGACCCCAACTTTTGCCCAGAACAGGGTTAAAATCGGTAGCCCCTCGATGTTGCCAAAAAGGGTTTTTTTTTCCTTTAAGAAAAAGGAGGGGGTAGATGTTTTAAAAAAGAAAAAGGGGCAGGCGCTCCCTTTTTCAGGCGACGGAAAAGAAAAAACAGACGGTAAAAGAGGGGCAATTTTATCTGGGAAAAGGAGGGAGACCTGGCAGAGAAAAAAGCAAAAATCGAACTTAAGCTAAAAAATCCTTTAGGGGGTAGGAAAACGCGGGAAAAACTAAAAGCCATAAATGAAATGAAAGAAAACCCCAAAATTTTCTTCTCCCCAGGGCCAAATCAAAATGAGGCAAACGTCCAGTTAAAGGGGCCCCCATTAAAAGATGGGTCCTTTCCCCAGTTTCAACAAGGAAATGAGTGAGCTTTCTCAAGTCCCAAATGACTCAGTTTTTAGCAAACCGCAAACCCGACGAGAGGGGCGAAAATCAAAAAGAAATTTTTTTTTGAGAGAGCCACAAAATTTTATTAACCCAAACCTATCGGTTTATCCCGACGCCAAAAAGACTTTGAAAAAGGCGAAAAAATGACTGGGCCCCTGCACTCTGCCCCCGGGGCCGGGCTAAAGGGGAAATCTGTGTTCCTCAAGAACTGCAAGGGAAACCCCTATCACGAGCCTTTTCCTTTCCCATGGAGGGGAGCATGGACAAGGGGGTGTCCCCCAGTTACCCAAAAACAACGAAAATAGCCCACTCCCCCAAAAAGGGGGTTAAAAACAACAGCAAAGAAATTTAAAAAAACCCAATTTGCACTAACATCCCATATCATAAAAATCTTTGAAAGGGGCCTAAGAAGCAAGATCCCCCCCGCATCTAGAAAAAAAAATCAGTTTCACAACCCCGGGCCAAAATGGGGTTTTGAACAGGTCGCCTTTTTTTTCCTTTTTCTGTCTCAACTATTGGGCCACAAAGACAAAAGGGCTAAATGCACTAGAAGACAAAAAGAATGCGATGTAAAATATTTCAGGGCTTTGCAAAAGCCTTCGGCAAGTGTGACCATGGGGTAATAGCGCACAAAAAAACGTTGCTAAAGGAATTAAAAAGGAAAAGTCGGTCGATGGATCTATATTTTTCACTAAAAGAACACGAGAGTAGTCTCAAAAGAGTAAAGTTCCGAGGCCGCTTTTGGTTTAAAAACTTCCCTTTCCCCCAAAAAGGGACAGGACTCGCTCCCCTTTTCCTCATCCTTATATCCCACAGAAAAAGGATGTCAGCCACGCACCGTGTCTTCCTTTGAAGGGTGGGCACCCGAATTCTCCCTGAAAAGTGTCTTCCATTGGGAGACACTGCAAAGCTCCAGGCAGACATCAACCAAAACTTTCAGGGGCTGCAGAAAAAATATGAAGTTCAAAAGATGAGAAATTTCAATTACTCCAAAATATGGTAAAAAATTTAGGGGAAAATTAAAAACTTTATCAGAGTACAAAACAAAAATTTTGGGCCCCAAAATAGGGGCGAAACAACCCCAAAGTCAAAGACCTGGGAAGGATCATGTCGGGGGATCTCACCTTCAAGGACCCTAAAATTGTAAACAACGCATCTGCTAGGAAAAAGGGCGGATGGATTGAGAAAACCCTTTAAAACTAGGGAGGCCAAAACCATGATGGGCACTTTCAGGTCACTTGTTTTTTTCTAGGCTGGAAAAATTAAATGCACACTAACAAACACCTTTTAAGGGAGGTGAATTTTTCCCCACCTTGAAAATGTACAAAAAGAACTTTCACGGCGGCATAACGGAGATAAAAAACCTCCCCCTTATTGGGAGCGCTTTAGGTTCCTAAACCTGTTTCCCTGGAACGGGGAGGGAAGAAACATGATTTTATACACCCGGAAAATCCTAGAGGGACTAGTACCGGGAAATTGCACCCCAAAATTTACCCCCTACGGGAAAAAAAAGAAATTTGGGAGGGCGATGCACCATCCCCCAAAGAAAGCGGGGTGTCACGCCGTTAAAAGCCCTACAATAAATGGGAAGGGGGCCCCCCGATGTTCAACTGCCCCCCAGCACAATAAGGGGGATTTTCCAAAAGACCCTGGCAGTTTCCCAAACTGGACCCGGACAAAAAAACCCAAAAATCAAATTCCCGGGTCAGCCGGGTGTGGGGGCCCTATGTTGGTTTGCGTGCAGCCAGGAGCAACAGCCTGGTTGATCAGGGGCCCGTCCACCAGGGGGGCTGGTCTAGGGCCGGGGGCCCCGGGGCGTTGACCCCCCGGAACTCTTTCCCCGGTAAATCCAGGTAAATTTTTTCCTTTATCAACAAATTTTATATAGACCTTTTAAAATGACTATATGGTGTCTTCCTTTTTGGGGCATTGAAAAAACGTTGTTTAATTTGGCATGACAATCCTTTACATTGTGATTACCTAAACATTGATACATCTGCCAAGTTCCTCCAATCTTTCAACTTTATCATTCCATGAATTGTATGCATTGCAATTCTTAGAAAAATGAGTACTCTTGCAAAAAAGGGGACAATCTCTCTTTTCTTTGGCTGGTTTCTTATTAACTGGGCTACTCTTAGGAGGGTACTTATTCTTCTTACCCTGTGGAGAATTTATTATTTTTGATTTTCCCGCTACTTGATATGATCTATGCAACTTGTTTAGGGAAAAGAATTTTTGATTATTACTATTGGGATAATTTTTCCCTTTGTGAAACTTGACAGATACCTCAGAGTTATTATGTGTTGCATCTTTAAAACGAGTTGGTTGGCTGGTCTGCAACTGAACAATTAATTCTTGTAGACCTAGTCTTGTTTCCTCCAGATCAAAATAACCTTTGTG
Organism: Cherax quadricarinatus; assembly: GCF_026875155.1. Taxonomy (NCBI): domain Eukaryota; kingdom Metazoa; phylum Arthropoda; class Malacostraca; order Decapoda; family Parastacidae; genus Cherax; species Cherax quadricarinatus. The sequence continues at coordinate 10,910,703 of NC_069401.1, forward strand.
ATACTTGTCGAGATTCATTCAAGTGTTTTACAGCTTAATTTATTCTGTAGAATGGCACTCAATAACCAGCCTGATTCCTTCAGATTATATTTATTACTTAAAGTTTTGAGAGTGCTCTCCAGTTTAACTCTAAACTGCTGTAAACCTTTGTAAGTGTGATCTGGAGATTTTAAATTAACAATGCTATTCACTAGATCCAACCTACTTTGTTCTATATTACCATAAGTGACCTTCAACAAGTCAACTGTTTCTTTGTAAGAATCATCTACATTGGGAAAGGCTTGTATGAGTATGTGAGCATCTCATCTTACCAGTCCTTTGAGGTAAAATAATTTAGTTACACAGGCTAGGTCACTTCTGTCATTAGAAAACGTTTCGGTCCTGGGACCTTGATCAAGGTCCCAGGACCGAAACGTTTTCTAATAAATATGTTATAGTGTTTGCTTACGTGTCTTTCTAAACCAACTTGTCGGTATTTATTACCAAGGTTTATACCACTTCTGTCATGCACAGCTGCTTTAAAAATTGACCAAAACTCCTCCCAATTTTCTCCAGGACTAAATACAGGTAAACATAATTCTGGGAGTTTTGGCAAAGACATCTTATTTGTTGGAGCAGATTGATTAACTGCCTGGTTTACACATTTTAATTTATTCAAGGCCTGACTTTTACAAGAAAGAATCCTTTCCTCTAATTCATAATACTGATTAATCATAAGATCTACTTCAGTCTCATCTACACAGTTTACTAACAAATCTCCTTCATATTTGTTGTAATATAATTTGTATGAATCATATCTATTACCTAAAACATCTAAATACAATTTTAAATCATCAGTATTCACAGTTTCTTGATTCATTAATTCCAAACACTTATTGTATGCTTTTGTTATATGCCCTTTTCTAGCCTGCAGTGATGCTTTTTTTTTGCTCTATATTCCATATGTTTTACTTCTATATTAATTTCGTCATTTTCAGCCATGTGCAATGTATTAAATTCAAAATAATTAATAACACTGATTATGTACTAAATTATGCACTTCATATAGGTAAATATTACAACTTACCTTTGAATACGTCCTAGCTACACTTGAGCTTAGCAATTACGTGTAAGAAAATTATAATATAAATTTTAAATACACATTAATAATGTTAGCTACTCTTGAGCTTAGTAATTACACACGTAAGAAAATTATAATATAAATTTTAAATACACATTAATATAAAGCTTAGGCAGACTTGGCTTATCTTTGCCAGACTTGGCTGAGCAAAATTAATATTATAATAATTATAATCCACTACACATTAAGTAAATTTGTGGACCTAACATCCACCTCCTTCTGTCATTTCACATATAATTATTAAGTAATTAATTCACTAATTAATGATTTTACTAATTACCTCCGGTTCGAACAAGGATCAACGGGCAACTAAATTTTATGGAAAATTACATTTACCTGGATGAATCTCATTACATACATACAAGTAAATGGTAACAAAGATAATTATTATTTATCAAAGTTACAGAGACAAGTAGGAGTTTTTAGGACACCTAGATCACAAAAATGTTCCCCTTCAATACCTACCATCTATCTCTCCACAAGTTGCTCTAGACCTATATTAATTGCAAATGAAATGTATATACACACCAGGAATTCTGGTAAAATTATTATAATTTTTGTGGACTGTATATTAAATTTAATAAATGATTACATATACACATTTATATAACAGATGGAGAATTTATAATCATAACACTCACCAATTAGTCTGGAGATTTCTGTGTATAATACTCAAAAACCTCCCTCTAACTAAATTTATGATGATAATACTGGCCAGAATTACAAACATAATTTAGATAGCTTATCTGAGGTTCCTGGAGCTGTCCTGTACATCGATTTAATGCTCAAATTATACAGAAATGCACATCCAACAATTTTGGCTCCTTTTTGAGAGGTGTAAGTCCAATATAACCTCTAGAGCGAAGAAAATTCTTCTTATTTTCACTAGCGTTTTCTTGGCTCATTCAAAAACACAATGGCAAGTGAGCTATGTGCAGGCACAGAGCTTCCCATTTTTTATAATATAATTTTTATTAAATACAATATAAACCATCAATTTACATATAAAATACTGTATTTCCGTAAATATATACGGTATTTTCCACAGAAGGAACACGGCACCAGACCCAGCAGCAAAAGCTAGTCAGATCCAACTCACACCCACTCATGTATTTATCTAACCTATTTTTAAAACTACACAACGTTTTAGCCTCAATAACTGTACTCGGGAGTTTGTTCCACTCATCCACAACTCTGTTACCAAACCAGTGCTTTCCTATATCCTTCCTGAATCTGAATTTTTCCAACTTGAAACCATTGCTGCGAGTCCTGTCTTGGCTGGAAATTTTCAGCACGCTATTTACATCGCCTTTATTTATTCCTGTTTTCCATTTAAACACCTCGATCATATTAACCCTAATTCTACGCCTTTCGAGAGAGTGCAGATTCAGGGCCCTCAGTCTATCCTCATTTTGGAAGATTTCTGATACATGGGATAAACTTTGTCATCCTCCTTGTACGTTTTCCAGAGCATTTATATCCATCTGTAATACGGTGACCAGAACTGAGCAGCATATTTCTAATGAGGCCAAACCCAAGGATATATAGAGTTGAAGAACAACCGAGGACTTCTATTATTTATTTATACTTCTAGATATGAAGCCAAGAATTCTGTTAGGCTCATTGCGAACACTAATGCACTGTTGTCTTGGTTTTAGATTACTGCTAACCAGAACTCCTAAACCTTTTCGCAATCAGTAGTTTTAAGATCTATGTTATTTAGTTTATATGTGCATGGTTATTTTCCCTGTCCAACATTTAGAACTTTGCATTTATCTATATTAAATGAACTGCCACTTCTTCGACCACTGCATCAGTCATTTCAAGTCATCCTGGAGTGCTCTAGTGTCCTCATTGAATGAATGGACGGCCTTATTTTGGTGTCATCAGAAAATTTTCTTATGTCGCTATTTATTCCCTATCTATGTCGTTTATGTAAATTGTGAAAAACAACGGGCCAACACTGACCCAGAGGAACACCGCTTGTGACGTGCCCTCATTCTGATTTCTCCCATTTATGCAAACTCTCTGTGCCTATTTGTCAGCCATCCCTCTACCCAGGGAAAAAAAATCTCCTTTTCCCAGTGTGCTTAAGTTTCCTCAATACCCTCTGATGGGGGAACTCAAACGAAAGCCTTACGAAGTCCATATACACAATACATATTGAAAGCTTCTACACGTCCCAGAAATGTTTCTGATATGGTAAGATGTTGAATAGTCTGGGGCCACTGACATTCATAGTGTTCCCTTATTTTGTCCACTGAAACCCTGCTTTCTTTGGGGTTTATTTTGCACTTCCTCCCATATCTCACTCCAGCATGTTAGGGCAGTGTGAAGGTTTGGGGAAAGGCCCTCAAGTACTTTCCCAGGTATATATTATCAATTAGCTCTCTCCGCTCCAGTCGGTGCATATTTAGAACTTTAAGGTGTTCCCAGTAATTTAAAATGCTTATTGGCTGTGTGGGCTATAAACAATCTCTATCTGTTCCATCACTGATACTTCTCCTATCCTGGATGTAACCTTTATCAGTGAGCAATATTCCAAATAAGAGAGCACAAGCGTTTCGAAAAGGGTCACCATGGCATCATTTCCTTGTTTGAAAATTCTCATTACCCACCCCGTCATCCTCCTCGGCTGACTTTAATTACTTCCCAGGTCTTTTACGTTTTTTCTTTCGGTCTTTTAGCTGCATGATCCTTGTGGGTTTATTGCTTAGTTTTGATTATGATTTCGTTCTACTTGACGATCCTCTTAAGTTTTGCTTGCGGGTTTAGCACTTAGTTATGATTATAATAATCTTGAGCTTTGTTACAATGTCCCTTTTGAGCTCTTCATTCTTTATATATCTTAACAGCTGGAACTTATCACCATTAATGTCATGTTCTCCTCTCCCCACTGGAAAACGTTGCTTATATATTGTTATTTTTCAGTGTTTTCTACCGAAATGACTTTCGTGTTTGTCATCTGCAAATAATAATGCAAAACTGTGACGGGTATTTTTGTCTTTGTCTGCCATGAGGATAAAGCAGCAGAGGTGCAAGGATAGTGCCTAGGGGGACCGAGAGGATAAAGCAGCAGAGGTGCAAGGATAGTACCTAGGGGGACCAAGTTATTTACATCGCTGATGCTGGATTTTGTTGTTTACTACTGTTCTGTTTTCTGTGTGTTAGAAACCTGAAAATCTATCCGCCTACCTTCCCAGCTATGCCTATGGCTCTCATTTTGTGTGCAATCACTCCATGATCTCATTTGTCAAACGTCTTAGCAAAATCAGTGTATATCTCATCTTCTTTCAACTCCTCCGTAATTCTTTCAATATGCAGATTGTGCTCTTATGGAGATTTTAATGATGTGGGATGTTAGGCTATAAATGTCGAATTTTTGGCTAGTGCTCTACTACCTCCCTTATGCAAAGGAGCTGTGTCTGCACTGTTTAATTAAGGTCTCTGGTACTTTACCTATATCAAAGTTCTTTCTCCAAGGAAAACTGAGGGCTCGTGCTAGTGGTACTTTGCACTTTTTTATAAACAGAGAATTCCATAAATCTGGTCCAGGTGCTGAGTGAGCGAGGATGTCTTCAAATTCTTTTTCGAATTCTGTGGGATTAATACTAATGTCTGAATTTCTGCCCGGCCTTCCGATTGAATGATAAATGTTTCTGCTGTTATTGAGTGGGTTGCTGAACATAGAGTCATATTGATCCTTTAGAATTTCGCTTATTTCCTATTCATCGTCAGTATATGAACCTCTTATTAAGGGTCCAATTCTAGAGGTAGTTCTTAGCTTGGATTTTGCATATGAATATAATTATATTTGAGGTTTCTTGCAATATTCTGGATGGCCTTTCTTTCCCTTCATTATCTGAGCCAGTCTTATCTTTCTTTCCCTTCATTATCTGAACCAGTCTTATCTTTCTTTCCCTTCATTATCTGAACCAGTCTTATCTTTCTTTCCCTTCATTATCTGAGCCAATCTTATCTTTCTTTCCCTTCATTATCTGAACCAGTCTTATCTTTCTTTCCCTTCATTATCTGAGCCAGTCTTATCTTTTTTTTCCCTTCATTATCTGAACAGTTTATCTTTCTTTCCCCTTTATTATCTGAACCAGTCTTATTCTTCTTTCCCTTCATTATCTGAACCAGTCTTCTTTCTTTCCCTTCATTATCTGAGCCCAAACTTATCTTTCTTTCCCTTCATTATCTGAACCAGTCTTATCTTTCTTTCCCCTTTATTATCTGAGCCAATTTATTTTCTTTCCCTTCATTATCTGAACCAGACTTATCTTTCTTTCCTTCATTATCTGAAACCAAATCTTATCTTTCTTTCCCTTCATTATCTGAGCCATCTTATCTTTTTTTTCCCTCATTATCTGAACCAGTCTTATCTTTCTTTTCCCTTCATTATCTGAACCAGTCTTATCTTTCTTTCCTTCATTATCTGAACCAGTCTTATCTTTCTTTCCCTTCATTATCTGAGCCAATCTTATCTTTCTTTCCCTTCATTATCTGAACCAGTCTTATCTTTCTTTCCCTTCATTATCTGAGCCAATCTTATCTTTCTTTCCCTTCATTATCTGAACCAGTCTTATCTTTCTTTCCCTTCATTATCTGAACCAGTCTTATCTTTCTTTCCCTTCATTATCTGAACCAGTCTTATCTTTCTTTCCCTTCATTATCTGAACCAGTCTTATCTTTCTTTCCCTTCATTATCTGAACCAGTCTTATCTTTCTTTCCCTTCATTATCTGAACCAGTCTTATCTTTCTTTCCCTTCATTGTGAGGAAGATGGAAGAGTGTTGCACCTCACAGTCCCCCACCCTCACCACTAGAGGAAGATGGATGAGTGTTGCACCTCACTGGTCACCACCGTCACCACAAGAGGAAAATGGAAATGTTGCACCTCAGTCCACCACCCTCATCACTAGAGGAAAATGGTAGAGTGTTGCAACTCACAGTCACCCACCCTCACCACTAGATGAAGATGGAAGAGTGTTGCACCTCACAGTCCCCCACCCTCACCACTAGAGGAAGATGGAAGAGTGTTGCACCTCACAGTCACCCACCCTCACCACTAGAGGAAGATGGAAGAGTGTTGCACCTCACAGTCCCCCACCCTCACCACTAGATGAAGATGGAAGAGTGTTGCACCTCACAGTCACCCACCCTCACCACTAGAGGAAGATGGAAGAGTGTTGCACCTCACAGTCACCCATCCTCACCACTAGAGGAAGATGGAAGAGTGTTTGCACCTCACAGTCCCCCACCCTCACCACTAAGGGAAGATGGAAGAGTGTTGCACCTCACAGTCACCCACCCTCACCACTAAGGAAGATGGAAGAGTGTTGCACCTCACAGTCCCCCACCCTCACCACTAGAGGAAGATGGAAGAGTGTTGCACCTCACAGTCACCCACCCTCACCACTAGAGGAAGATGGAAGAGTGTTGCACCTCACAGTCCCCCACCCTCACCACTAGAGGAAGATGGAAGAGTGTTGCACCTCACAGTCACCCACCCTCACCACTAGATGAAGATGGAAGAGTGTTGCACCTCACAGTCCACCACTCTCACCACTAGAGGAAGATGGTAGAGTGTTGCACCTCACAGTCCACCACTCTCACCACTAGAGGAAGATGGAAGAGTGTTGCACCTCACAGTCACCCACCCTCACCACTAGATGAAGATAGAAGAGTGTTGCACCTCACAGTCCACCACTCTCACCACTAGAGGAAGTTGGAAGAGTGTTGCACCTCACAGTCCACCACTCTCACCACTAGAGGAAGATGGTAGAGTGTTGCACCTCACAGTCCCCCACCCTCACCACTAGAGGAAGATGGAAGAGTGTTGCACCTCACAGTCACCCACCCTCACCACTAGATGAATATGGAAGAGTGTTGCACCTCACAGTCCCCCACCCTCACCACTAGAGGAAGATGGAAGAGTGTTGCACCTCACAGTCACCCACCCTCACCACTAGATGAATATGGAAGAGTGTTGCACCTCACAGTCACCCACCCTCACAACTAGAGGAAGATAGTAGAGTGTTGCACCTCACAGTCACCCACTCTCACCACTAGAGGAAGATAGTAGAGTGTTGCACCTCTCAGTCACCCACCCTCTCCACTAGAGGAAGGTAGTAGAGTGTTGCACCTCACAGTCACCCACCCTCACCACTAGAGGAAGATAGTAGAGTGTTGCACCTCACAGTCACCCACCCTCACCACTAGAGGAAGATAGTAGAGTGTTGCACCTCTCAGTCACCCACCCTCTCCACTAGAGGAAGATAGTAGAGTGTTGCACCTCTCAGTCACCCACCCTCTCCACTAGAGGAAGGTAGTAGAGTGTTGCACCTCACAGTCACCCACCCTCACCACTAGAGGAAGATAGTGGAGTGTTGCACCTCACAGTCCCTCACCCCCACCACTAGAGGAAGATGGTAGTGTTGCACCTCACAGTCCCCCTCCCTCGCCACTAGAGGAAGATGGAAGAGTGTTGCACCTCACAGTTACCCACCCTTACCACTAGAGGAAGATGGAAGAGTGTTGCACCTCACAGTCCACCACCCTTACCACTAGAGGAAGATGGTAGAGTGTTGCACATCACAGTCCACCACCCTCACCACTAGAGGAAGATGGAAGAGTGTTGCACCTCACAGTTACCCACCCTCACCACTAGAGGAAGATGAAAAAGTGTTGCACCTCACAGTCACCCACCCTTACCACTAGAGGAAGATGGAAGAGTGTTGCACCTCACAGTCCACCACCCTCACCACTAGAGGAAGATGGTAGAGTGTTGCACATCACAGTCCACCACCCTCACCACTAGAGGAAGAATGTTGAGTGTTGCACCTCACAGTCACCCACCCTCACCACTAGAGGAGGATGGTAGAGTGTTGCACCTCACAGTCCACCACTCTCACCACTAGAGGAAGATGGTAGAGTGTTGCACCTCACAGTCCACCACTCTCACCAATAGAGGAAGATGGTAGAGTGTTGCACCTCACAGTCCACCACATCCACCACTAGAGGAAGATGGTAGAGTGTTGCACCTCACAGTCCACCACTCTCACCACTAGAGGAAGATGGAAGAGTGTTGCACCTCACAGTCCACCACTCCACCACAGAGGAAGATGGTAGAGTGTTTGCACCTCACAGTCCACCACCTCACCACTAGAGGAAGATGGTAGAGTGTTGCACCTCACAGTCCACCACCCTCACCACTAAAGGAAGGTGGTAGAGTGTTGCACCTCACAGTCCACCACTCTCACCACTAGAGGAAGATGGAAGAGTGTTGCACCTCACAGTCCACCACTCTCACCACTAAGGAAGACGGTAGAGTGTTGCATCTCACAGTCCACCACTCTCACCACTAGAGGAAGATGGAAGAGTGTTGCACCTCACAGTCCACCACTCTCACCACTAGAGGTAGATGGTAGAGTGTTGCACCTCACAGTCCACCACCCTCACCACTAGAGGTAGATGGTAGAGTGTTGCACCTCACAGTTCACCACCCTCACCACTAGAGGTAGATGGTAGAGTGTTGCACCTCACAGTCCACCACCCTCACCACTAGAGGAAGACGGTAGAGTGTTGCATGTCACAGTCCACCACCATCACCACTAGAGGTAGATGGTAGAGTGTTGCACCTCACAGTCTCTCACCCTCACCACTAGAGGATGATGGTAGAGTGTTTTAAACAAAATTCAGTGAAGCCAAGGATAATGACGGGTGTTTAAAATTCTGAAATTCACAATTCCTCCTGTAAATGATATAAGATATTGTTGTTAAATACCGTAGTGATTGAAAGAAATTCACACCTGTTATAATTAACAGTGTTAAAAACTTGCAATAACCGAACTTTGTAAACATTTTGTGTAATATAAGGGAAAGCCAATATTAAGTGGGGTTAAGGTTGTTCAAACATCCAGGAACCATTATCGTGTTACTGCCAGCACTACCATCTAGCGGGCTGAGGCAAATCCAGTTCATGGGGTCTGATTTGCTTTAATTTCTACTCCTGGTACTATTAACCTTACCTGGTGTGGGAGCTGTATAGTCCTTGTGGCTTAGCGCTTCTTTTTGATTATAATAATAACCTGGTGTGGGTAAGTTTGGAGAGTCACTTCAGCTCCACTCTTCTCCTGATCAGGTAACGTGATCTACCAGGAGTATTTCTGATTGTTTTTTTTTATTTTATTGTCCTGGTTACCAGTAATGACATTGAAATTGAATATCACCCTTTTCCTTTCCTCAATGTTGTACTTATTTAACCTTTTGGTAATCAATGTATTTTCTTTATCAGCTGTGCTGCTGGCCTGGTCATCCAGGATAGACTCTATGATATTGGAGCAAGATACCTGTCTACTGGACTTAGTGGGACGTGACGACTACTTCTCACCTCTAGCAGTGACAGGAGTTTCCAGTACATCAGGACGAATACCACCACCCAGGATAACCTACATCAGAAGACCGTCCTGGGCATTATAGACTCCTACCCTAACTTCATAATGGAACCACAACGGCCAATTTTTTTTTACATTTAATTTTAATTAAAAGCCTTAGAAAATAATCTTCATGATTATTCCTCGAGTCATTTATTTTTCCATTGTTTTTAACCAGGCGGAAGCAGTTTCCCTGACACGAATTAGCGGGAATTTTTAGGAAAATGAAATTGTATGTTTAGTGTTAAATTCTTCTAAAATGCATATTAAGATATAAACAAACTCCAGTCATCAATTACACTAAGATCATTAAAGTTTTTTGTACACTGTTGGAGTGGTGGCGTGTACTTTGCTGGAGTGGTGACGTGTACTTTGTTGGAGTGGTGACGTGTACTTTGCTGGAGTGGTGACGTGTACTTTGCTGGAGTTGGTCGTGTACTTTGCTGGAGTGGTGACGTGTACTTTGCTGGAGTGGTGGCGTGTACTTTGCTGGAGTGGTGACGTGTACTTTGTTGGAGTGGTGACGTGTACTTTGCTGGAGTGGTGACGTGTACTTTGCTGGAGTGGTGACGTGTACTTTGCTGGAGTGGTGACGTGTACTTTGCTGGAGTGGTGACGTGTACTTTGCTGGAGTGGTGACGTGTACTTTGCTGGAGTGGTGACGTGTACTTTGCTGGAGTGGTGACGTGTACTTTGCTGGAGTGGTGGCGTGTACTTTGCTGGAGTGGTGACGTGTACTTGCTGGAGTGGTGACGTGTACTTTGCTGGAGTGGTGACGTGTACTTGCTGGAGTGGTGGCGTGTACTTTGCTGGAGTGGTGGCGTGTACTTTGCTGGAGTGGTGACGTGTACTTTGCTGGAGTGGTGGCGTGTACTTTGCTGGAGTGGTGACGTGTACTTTGCTGGAGTGGTGACGTGTACTTTGCTGGAGTGGTGACGTGTACTTTGCTGGAGTGGTGGCGTGTACTTTGCTGGAGTGGTGGCGTGTACTTTGCTGGAGTGGTGACGTGTACTTTGCAGGAGTGGTGACGTGTACTTTGCTGGAGTGGTGACGTGTACTTTGCTGGAGTGGTGACGTACTTTGCTGGAGTGGTGACGTGTACTTTGCTGGAGTGGTGACGTGTACTTTGCTGGAGTGGTGACGTGTACTTTGCTGGAGTGGTGGCGTGTACTTTGCTGGAGTGGTGACGTACTTTGCTGGAGTGGTGACGTGTACTTTGCTGGAGTGGTGACGTGTACTTTGCTGGAGTGGTGACGTGTACTTTGCTGGAGTGGTGGCGTGTACTTTGCTGGAGTGGTGACGTGTACTTGCTGGAGTGGTGACGTGTACTTTGCTGGAGTGGTGACGTGTACTTTGCTGGAGTGGTGACGTGTACTTTGCTGGAGTGGTGGCGTGTACTTTGCTGGAGTGGTGGCGTGTACTTTGCTGGAGTGGTGACGTGTACTTTGCTGGAGTGGTGACGTGTACTTTGCTGGAGTGGTGACGTGTACTTTGCTGGAGTGGTGACGTACTTTGCTGGAGTGGTGACGTGTACTTTGCTGGAGTGGTGACGTACTTTGCTGGAGTGGTGACGTGTACTTTGCTGGAGTGGTGACGTACTTTGCTGGAGTGGTGACGTGTACTTTGCTCAGTGGTGGCGTGTACTTTGCTGGAGTGGTGACGTGTACTTTGCTGGAGTGGTGACGTGTACTTTGCTGGAGTGGTGACGTACTTTGCTGGAGTGGTGACGTGTACTTTGCTCAGTGGTGGCGTGTACTTTGCTGGAGTGGTGACGTGTACTTTGCTGGAGTGGTGACGTGTACTTTGCTGGAGTGGTGACGTGTACTTTGCTCAGTGGTGGCCTGTACTTTGCTGGAGTGGTGATGTGTACTTTGCTCAGTGGTGACCTGTACTTTGCTCAGTGCTGACCTGTACTTTGCTCAGTGCTGACCTGTACTTTGCTGGAGTGGTGACCTGTACTTTGCTCAGTGGTGACCTGTACTTTGCTCAGTGGTGACCTGTACTTTGCTCAGTGGTGACCTGTACTTTGCTCAGTGGTGACCTGTACTTTGCTTAGTGGTGACCTGTACTTTGCTCAGTGGTGACCTGTACTTTGCTCAGTGGTGACCTGTACTTTGCTCAGTGATGACCTGTACTTTGCTTAGTGGTGACCTGTACTTTGCTGGAGTGGTGACCTGTACTTTGCTGGAGTGGTGACCTGTACTTTGCTGGAGTGGTGACCTGTACTTTGCTGGAGTGGTGACCTGTAGTTTGCTGGAGTGGTGACGTGTACTTTGCTGGAGTGGTGACGTGTACTTTGCTGGAGTGGTGACGTGTACTTTGCTGGAGTGGTGACGTGTACTTTGCTGGAGTGGTGACCTGTACTTTGCTGGAGTGGTGACCTGTACTTTGCTCAGTGGTGACGTGTACTTTGCTGGAGTGGTGACCTGTACTTTGCTCAGTGGTGACGTGTACTTTGCTGGAGTGGTGACCTGTACTTTGCTGGAGTGGTGACCTGTACTTTGCTCAGTGGTGAAGTGTACTTTGCTGGAGTGGTGACCTGTACTTTGCTCAGTGGTGAAGTGTACTTTGCTGGAGTGGTGACCTGTACTTTGCTCTACGAAAACTTGTCCCGTGTGCTCTCCGTTTTTAGCTATCTGAGATAGTGTTGATGGCTTCCCTCGACACCGAGCACCTACATCTTCAGCTTAAGGCAGAATTAACGGAAGCAAGAAGAAAAATTCAACGACTGAAAGGTATGTGCAAGGATTATCCCCGGAACAATGTCGCCGATGATCGGACCAAGGAATGGATGCTAGCCGGAACTGAAGGGACGAAGATGAAGATGAAAGTCCAGGAGACTGTTGTGAAAACCAGCAACTCTTTTTTTCATGTTATCAGACGAATGTGAATCGACCATCCATGATTTTCCAACGAAGACAGTTCCAACAAGGACATTTGTTAATGACACAATGAAGCCAGCCAGTGAAGACATCCCAGCGAAGACCGTCTCGATTATGACTGTTGAGAACGTCATGCGCACCGTCAGTCGAGGTAAGAACATTGTATTAGTTGGGGACAGTCAGATTAAGTTTATGGATAGGGCTTTTTGTCCTAGGGATACGAAGAGGAGGCAGAGAGTGTGTTTTCCTGGGGCTGGGATGAAGGATATTGTTAGCTGTCTTTACGACATCATGAGAGGTAATGGGAGCAATCCTATTATCTGTCTCGGTGCTGGAGGCAACGATGTTGGCAGACGTAGGAGTGAGGGAGGACCTGATTAGCAGGTATAGGTCAGCATTTTGCCAAGGAAAGGAGTTGGAAATGAATGGTTGTCCTGGGCAATTGGTGTCAGTTGCTGGTTGGACAAATACTGTCAGGAAAATGTAGTAACATTCATTGACAACTTGGACCTCTTCTATGGCAGAAATGATATGTATACCAGGGATGGGGTTCACTTATCTAGGTCTGGGGTGGGGGCACTGGCCACTGAAGTGGAGGGAGCTGTTAGGGGTTTAAACTAGAAATATTGGTATGGGTTTTAGGGGGAAACAATGAAGTCCCAGTGTGAGTTTTATGGAAACCAGTAATAGGCAGAATGAGGTGGATATAGGAAAGCCAGTGGCACTAGATGACAAGGACAGTAATAGGTATAGTGGAAAAACAGAAATTAGCAGGATGGGAAAAGTGAAAGGAGGATCTCTTAGTTTATATTATATTAATAGTCGTAGCGCTAGGAATAAGATGGAGTTGAGATTACTTGCAAGTGTGGGAAACTTTGATGTATTTGCCATAAGAGACGTGGTTTAATACGAAAAATCGGGACATGCCTGCTGAATGTCACATGCAGGGTTTTAAATTGCTCCAGGTAGACAGAAGTATCGGGAAGGGGGGTGGGGTGGCACTATATGTCCGAGATCGCTTGAGCTGTTGCATAAAAATGGGTATAAAGTCTGAAGTAACACATACAGAGACTGGATAGAATTTTCAGAGGGGCACGAAAAATTGACTTTAGGCGTGGTATACCATCCCCCAAACTTGGATAGGGACCAAGAAAGACTACTGTGGGAGGAAACTGTTAGGGACACAATACACAATAACCTAGTAATTCTAGGTTAATTTAACCTTATTCAGATTGATTGGAATTTTTTGACTGGGAATTTAGAATCTAATGACTTTAGAAGTAGTACAGGATTGTTTTTTGAATCAGTTTGTGACAGAACCTACAAGGGGAAATAACCTGCTTGACTTGGTTCTGGCAAACAAGGAAATCCTTGTTAATAATTTAGAAATTACAGAGGAACTCGGCACAAGCGACCCCAAATCAATTACCTTTAGCATTGAATGGAAGCATGATAGTAGGAACAACTCAGTAATGGTCCCAGATTTTTGCTTAGCAGATTACAATGGGCTTAGAGAACACTTATCTGTGGACTGGGGTAATGAAGAGAGCTTTCTAAACACTATACATGCTGCCCGAGGAACGCTTATCACGTATAAAGAAATTAGATCGAATAGAAATGACTCAATATGGATGAACAATAGGCTCGAATGTCTTTTAGGGCAGAAAGGAATTTATAGGCGTATCAGAAGAGGTGAGGGTCATCTTAGGAATCAATGTATTGACATTAAGAGGGACGCTAAAAAGGGAATGAGAAAAACTAAACGAGTCTACGAAATTGAAATTGCTAGGGATTCGAAAACTAACTGAAATTTTTTTTCCAGATTTATAGAACAAAAGTTAGAGACAAGATAGGTCCCCTTAAAAATAACTCTGGGCGTCTTACTGACAAGGAGAATGAAATGTGCTCTATTCTTAATAATTATTTTCTCTCGGTTTTCACTCAGGAAGACACTAACAATATCCCAGTAGTTAATTTTTATAGTGGGCCTGAAGATGATAAATTATGTAATATAGCCACTAGCAAAATGGTTATGAAACAAGTAGACTGACTGAAACAAAGTAAATCGCCCAGTCTTGATGAGCTTTTTTCAAAATGGAACTCTGTGAACCTTTATCTCTTCAAACAGGTGTAGTGTCTGATATGTGGAAGATGGCTAATGTAATTCCTATTTTTAAAGCAGGGGACAAGTCGTTACCGTCAAATTACCGCCCAATAAGCCTGACTAAAGTTGTAGGCAATTTAATAGTCAATTATAGCTGATATTATAAGAAGCCATCTGGAAAAGCATAATTTGATTAATGATACTCAGCATGGATTCACGAGGGGCCGTTCCTGCCTAACTAATTTATTAACATTCTTCAGTAAAGCTTTTGAGGCTGTTGATCATGATAAAGAAACCGAAATTGTTTATTTAGACTTCAGTAAGGCTTTAGATAGAGTACAGCACTATAGACTGTTAAAGAAAGTGGCAGCTCATGGCACTGGGGGAAAAGTACTGTCATGGATCGAGTCATGGCTCACCAATAGGAAGCAGAGAGTGAGCCTAAACGGAATTAAATCCGAGTGGAGTTCTGCAGGGATCAATCTTAGGCCCGTTGTTATTTATAATATATCTCTGACATTGATGAGGGAATTAGTAGTGATATGAGCAAATTCGCCGATGACACGGAGTTAGGTAGGATAACTGATTCAAACGTAGATATCAGGGAACTTCAGGAGGATTTAAACAAACTCAATTCATGGTCAGAAAAGTGGCAGATGTAGCTCAGTGTAGATAAATGCAAGGTTCTGAAGCTCGGGAGTGTCCATAACCCTAGTACTTATAAGTTAAATAATGTAGAACTTAGCCATACAGATTGCGAGTGTGTGTATGTGTGTGTGTACTCACCTATTTGTACTCACCTATTTGTGGTTGCAGGGGTCGAGTCACAGCTCCTGGCC
>NC_069401.1:10926585-11001585 GCF_026875155.1 Cherax quadricarinatus
GAAAAATAAAGGGGAGAAAATGCCCAATACAACAGGAACCAAGTCACAGAGGGAGAAGCAATGGGGGAGGAAAGGGCAAAATCATGTTTATCCATGGGTTTTGGGGAGAGAGGGGAAAGGACACACACTGAAAGATGGCGGAAGAAAGAAAGGAGTTTGAAAAAATCATCAAAAAAATCGGGGAGAAGCCAGGGACGAGATTGTCATTTCAAGAATAGGGGGTTACTTGAAGGGAAGAAACTGACGATCAAGTGTTTCTCAGGACAAAACAGTGCGAACGGGGACCCTCCAAGGAAAGCACGGTTGAAAAGTGGGAAAGGGTAAAAAGGATTTCCCTAACAGAACAGAACCAAACGACAGCAGCAGTGAGGGGAGGAAAAAAAAAGCAAAAGGGACTGGGAAAGGAGAAAAGGTTGGGAACCCAGCAGAGGTCAGTCAGAGCAGAACAGGCAGCAAGGGCAAGCACACACAAACTATTTCAAACCCCAAAACCCATCACACCATCCCAACACACGATACAATCCATACCACCCAACCCCCAACCATAGAATCCCACAGTAGCTCCAGGTCTCCCCACCCCCCACAGGCCCCCCAGCCACAGTGTGGAAAAGGGAAACTAAGGTATGGTACAAAAACGCTGAGGGGAATAACAAAAAAAGTGGGGGATGTCACGAAAGAACAAAGAGGCATCACAACATCATACGACCAAAACCAAGTTTTACAGGTATGAAAAACAATCCATCTTCCAAGGGGGTCCAGATCCTAAGAAAGACAAAGGAACGGGGGGGGTGGAGGAGGGGCATTGCTGATCAAACCCCCAATGGAATTTTGATAGCGGGAGGGGACGAGACAGCGGAGAAAAAAGTGATTGCATAGGGGGAAGCTTCACTCGGGAGGCCCAAAAGGTGATAATTGCGTGATGTAAACCACCACAGAACAGAGGGGGCCAAGGCAAATAGGGACGAGAGCAATAGAGCGATGGTTGACACACTGGCTGGTGGCCCGAAGAGCTCATTTCATGCAGGGCAAAGCTCCGATCATGGGGGACTTTAACCCCAAGGAGATCGAATGGGGAAAATTGGAGCCACATGGGGGCCAAAATTCAAAGGGCTAAGATATGGAGGTGGTATGGAAAACTTCATGTACCAAACTAAGGGCACTGCAAGAGAGAAAGGGTAGGATGAACCACAAGACTGGACTTAGTTTCCCATATAGTGCAGATATTTAGGCCATCACATATGAAGACTCTTGGGGCCACGATATGTGGTTTTTTCGCTTAAATCACAGTAGAGCTACAAGTGGGGGGGGGAAAAACAGGAAGGCCAGGACAAATGAAACCAAACTAAGGAAAAGGGGGCTACAAGGAATGAGGAATTCCCGAAGAGGGTTCAGTGGGAAAGAGAACTGACGGGAAAACCATTAATAAAATGATGGAATTTGTACAACAATGTGCAAGGAGGGTGAGGGAGGTTTGTACCCGGGAAACAGGAAAAATGAAAAAGCCGGTTAGCCATGGTTCACCAAGATGCAGGGTGGCAAAAAAACCAAATGTGCCAGGGAAAGGGAAAAATTAGAAAACAAAGGACCCAGGGAGAATAAGGAGAGCAGTCGTAGGCCAAAAAAAAAACGAAAAAAAAAAAAGGGAGGCCCTACGACAATAAAAAAAAAGCGAAAAGCCTTGACCCGAAGCTGTTTTACAGCCCAAACAGGGGGAAAAAACAACCGTCAAGGACCGGGGGGTGGCCAAGAAGGGAAAGGGGGAGAGACAACAAGAAATGACATGAAGTATGTGGGAACTCAACAAGAATTCAAAGAAGTGTTCACAGAGAGACAAAGGGGCTCCGAAAGAGGAGAGGTGGGTTACACCCCTGTGCGGACACAGTACACAAACCCCCCAGGAAGAAGGAAGAGGGTTTTGAGTGAGTAGATCCTCAAAAGGGAATGGGCCAGATAACATCTCTCCAGGGCCCGAGAGAGGGACAGAGGCGCTTGTGTACCCCTAACAACAAAATTTAAAAATCTATCGAAACAGGGAGATTGCCCGAGGGATGGAAGCAGCAAAAGTGGTCCCAATCTTTAAAAAAGGAGCGAATGAAACACTAAAAAAAAAGACCAGTGCACTGACATGTATGATGCAAAATCATGGAAAAATTGTCAGGGGAAGAATGTTTGGGAAATCTAGAAAGGAATATCTCACACCACAACAACTGGTTTCAGAGACGGGGAAAAAAAGTGTCACAAAACCCACTGGAGTTTCTAGAATGGTGACAGCAGTAAGACAAGAGAGAGAGGGGGGGGTGGATTGCATTTTTTTGGGCTGCAAGAAGGCGTTTGACACAGCCACACAAGAGATTATTTCAAAAACGGAGGACCAAGCGGGATAAAAAAGGAAGGCACGCAATGGGTAGGAATACTTGTCAGGAAGACAGCAAATTAAAGGTCGTGGGAGTGTCAGAGTGGGCACCTGTGACCAGCGGGGTCCCACAGGGGTCAGTCCTAGGCCCAGTGTGTTTCGGTATTTGTGAAAGACAAGAGGAAGGAAAAAACTCCGGGGTGTCCCTGTTTGCAGATGACGGAAGTTATGAAAAGATTCATCGATCGAAGACGGGCGGGAATACAAAGGGATCGGGAAAAGGGTTGCAGACCGGGTCCAGCAACTGGCTCCTGGATTTTCAATCCCCCCCAGTGAAAAAGTCATAGGATTGGGGAAGGGCAAAAAAGACCGCAACGGAGTACAGTCTAGGGGGCCAGAACTACAAACATCACTCAAGGAAAAAGATCTTGGGGTGAGTAAAAAACACCAGGCACATCCCCTGAAGCGCACAAAACCAAATAATTCTCAGCATAGGGCCCCTAGCAACCTCAAAACAGATTCCGACTCTTAAAAAGGAATCGTTCAGGACCTGTACACTGTGTAGTTAGGCCCATATTGGAGTATGCGGCACCATTTGAAACCCACCCCTCCAAGCATGTAAAAAAAACTAGGAAAATGCAAAGGTTTGCAACAAGGGGACTGTCCCAGAGTTAAGAGGATGTCCTATGATGAAGGTTAAGGAAACACTGACGACACTGGAGGACAGGAAGATGGGGGGGACATGTAACACATAAAAAAATACTGAGGGGAAATTTGAATGGGGACAAAGACGGATGTTCCGAGACTGGACACAGCAACAGGGGGGACACATTTGGGAAAGCTGAAACACGATGAATAAAAAGGGATTTGGGGAAGGATTTCTTCAGCCACAAGTAGTCGGAAGTGGAATAGTTTGGGGAAGCGAGAGTAGGAGGATCCATTTCATAGCTTTAAGCAGAGGGACGATAAAGTCATGGTTCAGGGGAGAGTGACCCAGTAGCGACCCGTGAAGAGGCGGGGCCCGGGGCTTGGGCTCGACCCCTGAACCTCAACTAGGGAGACAAATAGGTGAGTACACCCACCAAAACAAACACACACCACACACACACACAACCCCCCCCCACCCCCACACGCACACACACACAACATGAAAGACCCCCCGGGGGGAGCGATCATGTGGTTTTAAAACTTCGAAACACAGAGAGCTAAAGTGGGGGGGGGAAGGGGAGGGGAAAGGCCCGAACGAAGGGGGGTAAACTACAAGGGGACTAAACGGGAAAGAAAACTTCCTAACGGGGTGCAGTGGGACAGAAACTGGCGGGAAACCCGTTAAGAGATAAAGGAAAGTAACACAATGTGCAAGGAGCTGAGGGGAGGGTTTGTACCCAAGGGGAACGAAAAAATGAAAAAAACCAGGGGAGCCCATGGTTCACCCAAAGGTGCAGGGAGGCAAAAAACCCAAATGTTCAGGGGTGGAAGTAGTAGAGAAGGCAGGGACCCCCGGGAAAAGGAACAGTCGTAGGGCCAAAAATGAATATGCACAGATAAGAAGGGAGGCCCAACGACAATGACCCAAAGCTGTTATACAGCCACATCAGAAGGAAAACAGCAGTCAAGGACTAGGTAATCAGGCTAAGGAAGGAAGAAGAGACAACAAGAAATGACCGTGATGTGAGGAACTCAACAAGAGATTCAAAGAAGTGTTCACAGAGAAGACAGTAGGGGCTCCAGAAAGACGGAGAGGTGGAGTACACCACCAAGTGCTGGACACAGTACACACAACCGAGAAAGAAGTGAAGAGGCTTCTGAGTGAGCTAGATACCTCAAAGGCAATGGGGCCAGAAAACATTTCTCCATATGTCCTGAGAGAGGGAGCAGAGGTGCTATGTGTACCCCTAACAACGATATTCAATACATCTATCGAAACAGGGAGATTGCCTGAGCAGGGAAAAGACAACAAAAGTAGTCCCAAATCTTTAAAAAATGAGACAGACATGAAGCACTAAACTACAGACCAGTGTCACTGACATGTATAGTATGCAAAGTCATGGAGAAGATTGTCAGGAGAAGAGTGGTGGAACACCTAGAAAGGAATGATTTCATCAACAGCAGCCAACATGGTTTCAGGGACGGGAAATCCTGTGTCACAAACCTACTGGAGTTCTATGACATGGAGACAGCAGTAAGACAAGAGAGAGAGGGGTGGGTGGATTGCATTTTCTTGGACTGCAAGAAGGCGTTTGACACAGTTCCACACAAGAGATTAGTGCAAAAACTGGAGGACCAAGCAGGGATAACAGGGAAGGCACTGCAATGGATCAGGGAATACTTGTCAGGAAGACAGCAGCGAGTCATGGTACGTGGCGAGGTGTCAGAGTGGGCGCCTGTGACCAGTGGGATCCCACAGGGGTCAGTCTTAGGACCAGTGCTCTTTCTGGTATTTGTGAATGATGTAACGGAAGGAATATACTCCGATGTGTCCCTGTTTGCAGATGACATGAAGTTGATGAGAAGAATTCATTTGATCGAAGACCAGGCAGAACTACAAAGGGATCTGGGCAGGCTGCAGACCTGGTCCAGCAATTGGCTCCTGGAGTTCAACCCCACCATGTGCAAAGTCATGAAGATTTGGGAAGGGCAAAGAAGACCGCAGACGGAGTACAGTCTAGGGGGCCAGAGACTACAAACCTCTCTCTAGGAAAAAGATCTTGGGGTGAGTATAACACCAGGCACATCTCCGTGTACGTTAGGCCCATATTGGAGTATACGGCACCAAGTTGGAACCCACACCTAGCCAAGTAAGTCAGTAAGTAAGTAAGTTTATTCAGGTATACACAAATACAGTTACATAGAATTATCATACATAGCAGCATATGTGTAGAGAACCTGGGATAACCCAAAAAAGTCAGACAGAGTGACTTATTTCCATTGGGGTCCTTTTACCTTATTATTATAATATAAAGGTTATAATATTTTCTTATTATTCTACAATGAAGATAACATCTTATTTTCATACTAAAAAGACTATCTACTACACGAGGGTCATTAAGACTATCTACAATACGGGGTCATTACTAGGAATAAGGTAAAATTTACACGTATGTTAGCTAAAAAATAGAAAATCATTCCTCTCCCTTTCTGTAGCTACATTCATCAGACCCTTTTGGCACTCTTCTTGAACTGGTTCATGCTATGACTGGCTTTGACATGTGCGGCAGTCTGTTTCCATTCCTTTATTGCTGTACAATAAAAGGTGTTTGAAGCCTGGCCACTGACTGTGGGTACTACAAAGTTGTGCTCTCCCCCCCTAGTACTATGATTGCTTTGGTTTCCCAAAAACCCTTGACAAAATTGACAGCAAGATATTCTGGACATTGTTTGCGAGCAATTTTATAAACATGATTTAGCTTCAGTTGTTTTACTCTGTCTTCAACTTCAGCATATCCAACTGCTGTAATTCATCCTGGCCTACATGTTCTCTTGGTCCAGCCCCAGGATGAATCTTACGATTGTTCTGGGTTTATTTGCAGTCTATCTTTCAGTTTTTTTGTCAAGGCAGAGTACCAAGAAGAGCAAGCGTAATCCTATGGCATTGTATAAGGGCTAGACATAGGGTCCTGCGAGCCTCAGTAGGTAGACACTGTGCTTGTCTATACAGGAACTTCAGTCTGGCATTCGCTTTTTTTAAATACACTGTTCCCTATCAATTCCCCTGACTTTGATGGGTCAAAGGGGATTCCCCAAATATTTACTGAGGGAAACAAAAGTGATGGGTCCCCATTACATTGAACATTAAAATTATTTACCCTTCTCAGTTTATGTTTCGTGCCAAAGAGAATGGCTTCAGTTTTCCCTAGGTGTAATGATAGTTTGTTGTCTATAACCATTTCCCTGCAGGACTCCGTTCCAGTGTTAAAACATTAGCAATATCTTGTGGGTCTTTACCTAACACTACAGAGCACTGTCATCTGCATACAGTAGGAGTTTGCACTTGACACTGATGGGCATATCTTTGGGACATAACATAAAATAATAAGGGCCCCAGAATTACCTTGGGGAACCCCAAAATGTTATCGGCAGGGGTTCTGATTCTGTTTTTTTGATTTGACTATTTGTCTCCTGTTGCTAAGGTAGGATTTTAAACCAGTCTACAGAACCTATACCGATGCTTAAAGGGTTTATTACATAATATATTGTGGTTGACAGTATCGAAGGCCTTTTGCAGGTCTAAGGTTACCATACCTATGAGGTTCCCTTTGACATTTCAGTTCTCGGTAATCCATCAGATTAATAAGGGAGGTGTCGGTTGGAGTAGGATCTTCAAAAGCCCGATTGATAGCTATGGAGAATGTTGTTGTCATTAAGGTACTTAACTACTTGAAAATTTACACCGCCCTCTCTAGAATTTTAGATATTATACTGAGTATACTAACAGGCCTATAGTTGCTTACATCAGACTACTATTTTTCTTGAAGATAGGAGTAACTCTGGCCTCCCCTTTAACCCCTCCGGTACGGTATTAGTGGGGATTGATAGATTTATTATGTGAGCAATAGGGATTGACAGTTCAGAAGCACCATCTTTTAGGAACTTAGACGGGATGTTATCAGGGCCTGTGCTTTTTAGTTGGGTTTAACCTGCTTAGTTCTTTTTGAATAAAGTCATGAGATACACTTACTAGTTGACAAACTGTTTGGGGTTAAACCCCTTTATTGGTATAGTATGTTTGAAACTTATCAGAGTCTGTGTTAAAGGTATTTGATGCAGCTGGTAGTTTACTTACTTTGTGTTGATGCAACAGATGTGTAGTAGGATTAAAGCAATTTGCCACCTTAGATGTTTCATGGCATACCTCATTATCGATAGTGAGTACTATGTTAGCCCTATCTACTGGCTTATCGCTATACCCCAACTGTTTTAGTTGTTGCCAGAGCTTTCTGGGTTATGCTTTTACTCTTCAATTTTTGGCAGTAGTGCTTTGCCTTTGCTCCTTTTATAAGTCTCTGTACTCGTTCCTCACCCTTTGGAATTCATTTAGTGCTGCAATATCCTGTCTGTTTGCTTTAAATCTTTTAGCAGCTGGTCTCTGAATTTCATATTATCTAAAATCTCAGTTTTTCATCCAGGGTTCAGTTCTTCGTTTAATCCTAACCTCTTTAACTGGTGCAACATTATCAAGGAAAGGTAGTGAACCCTTGTTTCGAATTTTTCCCAGGCATCGTTTACGTCCGTGCAACTTGTTATCTCTGTCCAGTCACAATTGTGTAGGGCCAAATTTTCCCGTGTTTCTTTACTGTAGTTTCTAGTTGACCTCATTTTTATTGTCCTGTGTAGGGCCCATCCTATCCCTAGTGATTTTCCTGGTGCAGTAAATGATGAAATGATCACTAAGACCTGTGGGAAAGACGCCTGGGCTGACTAATGTTCTCAGAGCGGTTACAAAGTAAAGTGTCAATTTTGGGTGGCTGAGAACTGTGATCCGGGTTTTGGGGTATTAATTTGTTGAGTGTAACTATTTAAACCTAGAATTTGCTTATACCTTTTGCATAGCCCGTTATTTTGCTGCTGAAAACAGATATTGAAGTCGCCCAGTATTATTGTCTCGCAATTGTTTTCAACTCGGACAAGACTCTGGAAAAGTCTTCTAAGAACTGGTCCTGGGTAGGAAGGCGGTAACTAGTTCCTACTAAGATGGGTTTGGTCTTAGGAAGCAGCACTTCAAACCATAGAATCTCCAGTTTATTGTTATTTAATCAGGTCTTGGGTTGTAAGCTAAGTCATTTCTTATTTTAGGCACATACTCCACCATCCTTTTCTGTTTTCCCATCTAAACGTTTTATATTTGTAACCTTCTATTTTGACCTCGTCGTCAGTCACCGTATCATCCAACCAAGATTCGAGATGGTTATAACTACCGCCCTAATTTTGTTAGCTAGAATCCTAATCTCTGCCAATTTAGGAAGAAAATGATCTTGCATTTACATGAATAAAGTGAAGGCCTGTTTTCATAAAACAATCATAATCATCAATATATGGCAATGGGTCATTTGTATTAAAATTAGGTAAATCAATGTCATCACTGCTAAAGGGTAACTGTGCCAAAGTGCATTTGTTACACACAAAATGAATTCTGGCACCGTTGCTATAATTGTACATACATCCATCATCCACCCACCCCTTACACATTTTACATAAGGTGCCTTTTCTGTTTTTCATGCGTACTTTAGTACAGTGTATGCACCTGTTTGGTAGTGTTTGAGATAATAATGGCTGTATTGTCTCACATTATTTTAGTCCCTTTTATATTGTCTCCTTTATTTTAGCTTTAAAAAACTACCTTAGCTCATTATTTTTTGCATTTGTTAACTAATTCAGGTGCTATTTTTTTTTTTAGCTTTAGAATATTTACTTTATTTTTTACTTAATTCTAACTATAGATTCACTACAAATCTTATGATTACAAGCATTGATCCTGATACCAACCTCTTATTTAATGACTTAAATGATTCAAAAAGTTACTGTAATTACTACACAGCAGAACAATCAAAGGCACTTCTCAGAGCCAACAACAACATAACTATCTTTAACTACAATATCAGATCTTTAAGCAAGCATTATGATGACCTCCTTGCATTACTAAATTCCTTGCATGCCATTTTGTCCATCATTACACTAACTGAAAACCTGGCTAAAGCCTGATACTACAGATTTCTATGCCATTCCTGGTTACACAGCCATACACAACTGTAGGCCAGACCAACAAGGGGGTGGCACAGCTATATACTATCAGACCAACTAGAATGTATCACTAATACTTGCACAAGGGGTGAACATGGGGAATATATAATAGCTAAATTCAAATCCAAATACCTACAAAAAACCTCTCACAGTGATAAACATCTACAGAATTCCACAATCAAACATTAGCCAATTTAGTCAAAACATGGGAAGTATGATAACTGATGCAGCATGAACAAAGATCACTTACTACTCTCAGGTGACTTCAATATAAATCCCCTGCAAGACCAGGCCCCAAAACGTTACTGAATTCACAAACACAATGAGTAACTGCATGTTGCTACCAACAGTAACAAAACCTACAAGGTTACAGAGACTAGTGTTTCCCTACTTAACCACATCTGGACCAACCCCATATCCCCTTTAAAATCGGGCATAATTACAGATAAAACCACAGACCACTACCCTACTTTCCTCATAACAACTTTTGGGTTAAAAATACCCAAGACACTAAAGTCACCTTCAGACTTCACAATGAGGCAGCCATTAATAACTTCACAACAGCAGTAACAAACATTGACTGGCACACTGAGCTAGAAATCTATACAGTAAATTTACGAATGTTTTAATAATTTTCTAAAAAAGACCCAATACCATTATAACAAGCCTGCCCTAAAAAAACTAAACAGTGACAGCTAAGAGACTGAACAGTCCCTGGCTAACACCCAGCATTCTCAAATCCATAAATTCAAAACACCTATATGAAAACAGTACGAATGGGTCACATAACCAGAGACCAAACAAAACGTTACTGTCCCAAACCAAACCAGCCCGATAAGAAGGGCAAAAAAATTGTATTATGTGAACAGATTATCCAACTTACGAGGTGATATAAAAAAGACCTGGAAGACCCCATCAGAAATTCTGGGAACAAAAAGATATCACGACATAGCGAAATAAAATTAGCAAAATCAGATGAACCCCAACTCCCCAACAGAAACAGCAAACAGACTCAATGATTTCTTCTCCACTATAGGTCAAACCTTGCCAATAATATCCCCAAGCTCAGATACCCCCCCAAATGACTACCTCACTGGCAACTACCCGACACACTGTTCCTAGCTCCGGACTAACCCATTCGAAGTCTCCGTTATTATCAACACACTGAAAAACAAGGCAGGAGTTTAAATACCTTACCACCCTTTATTTTACAAAAAAGTGTCACAAGTACTATCACCAATCATTGCAAAAAATCTTTAACAAATCCATTGAATCCTCCACCTTCCCTACAGTTCTCAAAATAGCACAGGGTCACCCCGATCCATAAAGGAGGAGACCAAACAGAGTTGAATAACTATAGGCCAATATCCAACTTACACCCCCTCTCAAAATCTTCGAAAAATTAATTCATAAACGAATCTACTCCTACCTCATCTCCCATAACATTCTCAACCCTGCCAATTTGGATTCAGGCCTAATAAAAATACTAATGATGCTATTATACACCTGCTAGAACAATATACACTGCAATAGAGAAAAAAGAAGTCCCACTGGGGATCTTCATTGACTTACGTAAAGCTTTTGATACAGTTGACCATGACTTGCTCCACGTAAAATTGTCACACTATGGTATAAGAGGGCACTCCTCAACTACCTCAAGTCTTACCTCAGCAACAGAAGCCAATATGTGTACGCAAATGGGGCAAGCTCTTCCGCACAACCAATTACAGTTGGTGTCCCACAGGGAAGTGTCCTTGGCCCTCTTCTCTTTCTCCTATACATAAATGACCTACCAAATGCTTCGCAATTACTCAAACCCACACTTTTTGCAGATGACACCACATACGTCTTCTCTCACCCGAGCCCAGTCACGCTAGCCAATACTGTAAACACCGAATTACAGAAAATATCTACCTGGATGAGGACTAACAAACTTACACTAAACATTGACAAAACCTATTTCATTCAGTTTGGTAGCAGAGCTACAGATGTACCTCTTAACATAACGATAAACGGATCACCTATCACAAAGCTAACAGAGGGAAAATTCTTAGGAATCCACCTCGATAATAGACTCAAATTTCATACACATATACAACAAATTTCTAAGAAAATTTCCAAGACTGTAGGCATACTATCGAAGATACGGTACTATGCTCCACAGTCAGCCCTCCTGGCCCTCTATCACTCTCTTATTTACCCCTATCTCACCTATGGAATTTGTGCATGGGGCTCAACAACAACTAACCATCTCAGACCACTAATTACCCAACAAAAGGCTGCAGTTAGAATGATAACAAATTCTCACTACAGGCAGCACACTCCACCAATATTCAAAACACTCAACCTACTCACCATACAAAACATCCATACTTATTATTGCACTTATTACATACATAGAACACTTAACTCTGATATTAACCCTCCCCTCAAACATCTCCTTGCAACCTCAACAGAACACATGACCATAATACAAGGCACAGATCACTCTTTGATGTTCCTCGTGCCCATCTCACACTATGCAAAAACTCAATGCACATAAAAGGCCCTAAAATCTGGAATTCATTACCTGTAAATATAAAAGAAACACTACCTGTTTATAAATTCAAGTCTCTTTCAAAGTTCACTTACTCACTCAAAACCAAATAAATACTGAATAACTGAACCATGTAAATTGTATATCCTAAATGTTAATCACAATTATATCACACAAATGTTAAACCTAACTTTGTTATTTTTTTTTAAATACACTACCTAACAGAATACTCCATTCTACTGAATGAACAGCAAGATCCCCCAAAAGACCTTCTTTGAATACTCATTTGTATTTTTTTTATTTATCTGTTTACAATAAGCTATCACGATTTCACTTTGCTTATTAACTTAAGTTAATTTTAACCACCCGAAATGCTATCATAAAAGGGCTTTGGCATGCCCCTTTTACCTGTTTTTTTTTGTACCCTTTTGTATGCAAAATTTTTCAAATAAAAAAATAAATAAAATTGACCTATTATGCATTACATAGGAGTTAAGGTTACATCCCTACTACTAACCATCTTTTATCGCCGCCCTTTATCTGTCGTTTTCCCTCTGCACAAATTTGAGGCCCGGGTTTAATTTTGGATATCACCACTTAAGAGCCTAAAATAAAACGTGTGCCACTTTTTTTTTGTTTGGGACGGTGTTCCAAACCCTTTGGGGCGATAGTGACTTTACTTTTCTGGTAGATGGCAACTTTGGGCTTTTACGCCCAAAGGGCGCTGTTACTATCCCATTCCCCTTTTTCCAGCCCCCATGCGATTTCTTTCTTCATGGAATTGAAGAAGTAAAAAAACACAGAAAGTGAAAAGGGGTTTGCAACAAGACTATCCAGACAAGAGGTTTTCCCTACGAAGGAGATTTTAAGGGAAATAAAACCTCGACACTGGGGGACGGAGGATAGGGGAGAAATGATAACGACATACAAATATGAGAGGAATTGCAAGGTGGACAAAGACGGATGTTCCAGGGAGGGGACACAGTAAAAAGGGGGACACAGTTGGAATTTGAAGACACAATAATCACAGGGATTTGGGAAAGTATTTTTCCCCCAAGATAGTAAGGGGAAAGTTTGGGAAGCAAAGTAAGGGGAGGCAGATCCATACATAGCTTTAAGCAGAGGTAGATAAAGCTCACGGTTCGGGGAGAGTGACCTATAGCGACCATGAAGAGGCGGCCCCAGGACTGGGACTCGACCTCTGCAACCCAACTGTATACAACTGGTGAGAAACGCACACACACACACACACAACACAACACACACACACACACACACACACACACACACACACTCACACAACAACACCAAACAGTAGCACTAGTAGCAATCCGAAGAGGCGGGCCGGGGCGTGACCCCCCTGCAACCACAAATAGGTATACAAATGGGTATACACACACACAAACACACACTCGAAATCTGTATGGCAAAGTTCACATTATTTAACTTAAAAGTTTAGGGTTATGGACACTCCCAGCTTCGAACCTTGCATTTACTACACTGAGTACATCTCCACTTTTTCTGACCAAATTGAGTTTGTTTAATCCCCTGAAGTTCCCTGAATCTATTTTTTGAATCAGTTATCCTACCAACTCCGTGTCATGGGCGAATTTTGCCATACACTAAAATTCCCCATAAATGTCAGAATAATTTTAAATAACAACGGGCCTAAGATTGTCCCGCAAAACTCCCCCGGGATTTAATTTCCGTTTAGGCCCCACCCCTTTTGCTTCCTTTTGGTGAGCCATGACTCACCATGACAGTCTTTTCCCCCAGTGCCAGGGGCTCCATTTTCCCTTTAACAGTCTTAATGCATACTCTATCTAAACCCTTACAAGTCTAAATAAAAATTTGGGTTTTTTTACATGATCAACACCTCAAAAGCTTTACTGAAGAATTTAATAAATTATTAGCAGGAAGGGCCCCCTTTTGGAATCCATGCTGAGTACATTAATAAAATTATGCTTTCCAGATGGCTTCTTAAAATCACTAAAATTTTGACTTTTAAATTGCCAAAATTTTAGTCAGTTTAAATTGGGGGGTAATTTGACGTAACGACTTGCCCCCTGCTTTAAAAATGGGAATTCTTAGCCATCTTCCACATATAGACCTAAACCTTTTGAAGAGATAAAGGTTCACAGAGTTCCATTTTGAAAAAACTCATCAGACGGGCTTTTTATTTTGTTTCAGTCAGTCTACTTTTTTTCATAACCTTTTTTGCTAGTGGCTATATACATAATTTACATTTCGGGCCCACAAAAAAATTAACTACTGGGATATTGTTAGTGTCTTCCTAGTAAAAAACGAGAAAAAAATAATTAAAGAATAGAGCACATTTCATTCTCCTTGTCAAAAGACGCCCAGATTTTTTTTAAAGGGCCCTTTCTTCTCTAATTTTTGTTCTAATCTGGAAAAAAAATTTCAGTTATTTTTCGAACCCCTTTAAAATTTTCAATTTCGTAACTCGTTTATTTTTTTCTCATTCCCTTTTTAGCGTCCCCTTAATGTCAATACATTGATTCCTAAATGACCCTCACCTCTTCGATACGCCTAAAATTTCCCTTTCTGCCCTAAAAGACATTCAGCCTTTTGTTCATCCATATTGAGTCATTTCTATTCGACTAATTTCTTTTTTACGTGAAAGCGTTCCCGGCGGGCAGGATATGTTTAAAACTCTCTCATTACCCCATCCACAGATAAGTGTTCTCTAAGCCCATTGAAATCTGCTAAGCAAAAATGGGACCATTACGATTGTTCCTACTATCATGCTTCCATTCAATGCAAAAGGTAATTGTTTTGGGGTCGCTTGTGCCGAGCCCCTTTAATTTCTAAATTTTTAACAAGGTTTTCCTTTTTTGCCAAACCAATTCAAGCAGGTTTTTTTCCCCTTGGGGGTAGGTTCTTCACAAACTGATTCAAAAAACAACCGTACTATTTTCAAAAGTCTAGATTCAAAACCCCCGTCAAAAAATTCCAATCAATCTGAAAAGGTTAAATTAACCTAAAATTTACAGTTTTTTTTGTGTATGTCCCTAACATTTTTTCCCCCCCATTAGTCTTTCTTGGTCCCTACCAAGTTTGGGGGATGGATCCCACCCAAATCAATTTTTCGTGCCCCTGAAATTCTTCCCAGTCTCGTAGGGTTACTTCAGACTTTATACCCATTTTTAGCAACCCAAGCATCTGGGACATTAGTGCCACCCCCCCCCCTTCCCGATACTTCTTCCCCTGGAGAAATTTAAAACCCCTGCATGTGACATTCAGCAGGCATGTCCCGTTTTTTTCGTATTAAACCACGTCCTTTGGAAAATACATCAAAAATTCCCACATTTGAAAAATAATCTCAAACCCTCTTATTCCACGCACGACTATAAATATAAAAAAACTAAGAGATCCTCCTTTCATTTTTCCCATCCGCTAATTTCTGTTTTTTCCACTATCCTATACTGCCCTTTGTCATCTAGTCCATGGTTTTCCAAATTCCACCTCACGCCTTTTACGGGTTTTCCATAAAACTCACACTGGGATTTTTCATTGTTTCCCCCCCTAAAACCCATCCCAAAATTTTTCTAGTTTAAAACCCCAACACCCCCCACTTAAAAGTGCCAGTGCCCCCCCCCAGCCCTAATAAGGAACCCCACCCCTGGTATACATATCATTTCTCCCATAAAGGGGTCCAATTTGTAAATAAAATGTTACACTTTTTTTCCTGACAGTTTTGTCCAACCAGAAACGCCAAACCAACCCAGACAACCATTCATTTCCAACTCCTTTCCTTGGCAAAATGCTGACCTATTCCTGCAAAAAAGGCCTCCCCACTCCTACTCCCAACATCGTTCCTCCCGCACCCAGACAATAATAGATTCTCCCACAAACCCCTCATGATGTCGTAAAAACAGCAACAATACCTTCACCCAGCCCCAGGAAAACACCCTCTTGCCTCCTCTTCTACCCAGGACAAAAAACCCTATCCATAAACTAATCGACTGCCCCCTAATACAAGTTCTTAAACCCCGACTGACGGTGCGCATACGTTTTCAACAGTCATAATCGAACGGTCCCGCTGGGATGTCTTCACTGGGGGCTTCATTGTGTCATTAACAAATGTCCTTGTTGGAACTGTCTTCTTGGAAAAACAGGATGTTCGATTCACATCGTCTGATAACATGAAAAAAAGAGTTCTGGTTTTCACAACAGTCCCCCCTGGACTTTCATCTTCATTTCGTCCCGTTCCCGCAGCATCCATTCCTTGGGCCCCATCATCGGCACATTGTTTTCCGGGAAAATCCTTTCACAACCTTTCAGTCGTTGAATTTTTCTTCTTTTCTTCCCAATTCGCCCAAGCTGAAATGAAAGGGCCGGGGGTCGAGGGGAAGCCATCAACACTACTCAGATAGCTAAAAACGGAGAGCACACGGGGCAAATTTTCGTAGAGCAAATACAGTCACCACTCCACAAAAATAAAACTTTACCACGAGCAAAGTACGGTCACCCCTCCAGCAAAATACACTTCACCACTGAGCAAAGTACAGGGCACCACTCCCGCAAAGTCAGGTCACCACCCAGCAAAGTACACGTCACCACGAGCAAAAATACAGGTCACCACTCCACAAAGTACACGCACCACTGAGCAAATACGGTCACCATCCAGCAAAGTACAGGTCACCACTCCAGCAAAATACACGCACCACTCCACAAAGGGACAAGTCACCACCCAGCAAAGTACACGTCACCACTCCACAAAATCCCCAAAGTCACCACTCCACAAACTACAGGTCACCACTCCACAAAGTACAGGTCACCACCCCGCAAAGTACAGGTCACCACTCCAGCAAAGTACAGGGCACCCTCCAGCAAAGTACAGGGCACACAACAAAATACAGGGCACACGAGGGAAAGTACAGGCACCACTGACAAAGTACGGTCACCACTGACAAAATACAGTCACCACTAAGCAAAGTACAGGTCACCCCGAGCAAAGTACGGTCAAACCACGGCAAAGTAAGGTCACCACTGACAAAGTACAGGTCCCACTGACAAAGTACAGGCACCACCCACAAAGTACAGGTCACACTGAGCAAAGTACAGGGCAGCACTGAGCAAAGTACAGGTCACCACGAGCAAGTACACACACCCCTCCACAAAAACAGGGCCACCACTGACAAAGTACACGTCACCACCCAGCAAAGAACAAAGTCACCACTCCAGCAAAGTACACGTCACCACTCCAGCAAAGTCCAACCCACCACTGACAAAGTACACGTCACCACCCACAAAGTACGTCACCACTCCCACAAAATACACTCACCCCTCCAGCAAAGTACACGCACCACTCCCCAAAGTACACGCCCCCCCAGACAAAGTAACGTAAACCCCTCCAGCAAATACGTCCCCCCCCAGCAAAGTACAACGTCACCCTCCACAAAGAACGTCACCACTCCAGCAAAGTACACTCACACTCCAGCAAAGTACGTCACCACTCCAGCAAAGTAACGTCACCACTCCCCAAAGTACACGTCACCACCCACAAAGTACACTCACCACCCGCAAATACAACGCCACCACGCCAGCAAAGTACACGCCCCCACTCCCAAAGTACACGCACCACCCAGCAAATACCGCACCACTCCACAAAGTACACGTCACCCTCCAGCAAAGTACACTCCCCCACTCCAGCAAAGTACCGCCACCACCCAGCAAAGTACAGTCACCCCTCCAGCAAAGTACACCCCACCACTCCACAAAATAAACCCTCCCCCCCAGCAAAGTAGTCCCACTCCACAAAGTACACGCCACCACTCCACAAAGTCACGTCACCACCCAGCAAAGACACGCACCACTCCCCAAAACACTCACCACTCCAGCAAAGTACGCACCACTCCAAAAGTACACGTCCCAACCCCCAAATACAAATCACCACTCCTGCAAATACACGTCACCACTCCAGCAAAGTACAGCCACCACTCCCAAAGTACACGCCACCACCCACAAAGTACAAAGTCACCACTCCCCAAAGTACACTCACCACTCCAGCAAAGTCACGCACCACCCACAAAGTACACGCCCCCACTCCACAAATACACGTCACCACTCCAGAAAATACACGCCACCACTCCAGCAAAATAAACGCCACCACTCCACAAAGTACACGCCCACCCACAAAGTACACTCACCACTCCACAAAGTACCGTCACCACTCCAGCAAAGTACACGCCACCACTCCACAAAGACACGTCACCACTCCAGCAAAGTACAAAATCACCACTCCCGCAAATACACGTCACCCTCCACAAAGTACACGTCACCACTCCAGCAAAGACCGTCACCACCCACAAAGACACTTTACCACCCAGCAAAGTACAAATCACCACTCCACAAAGTAAAAACGTCACCACTCCAACAAAGACACGTCACCACTCCACAAATACAAAGCCACCACTCCCGCAAAGTCACGTCACCACCCCCAAAGTACACCACCACCCAGCAAAATCACTCACCACTCCAGCAAAGTACAAAAAACTTTAATGATCTTAGTGTAATTGATGACTGGAGTTTGTTTATATCTAATATGCATTTTAGAAGAATTAACACTAAACATACAATTTCATTTTCCTAAAAATTCCCGCTTATTCGTGTCAGGGAAACTGCTTCCGCCTGGTTAAAAACAATGGAAAAATAAATGACTCGAGGAATAATCATGAAGATTATTTTCTAAGGCTTTTAATTAAAATTAAATGAAAAAAAATTGGCCGTTGTGGTTCCATTATGAAGTTAGGGTAGGAGTCTATAATGCCCAGGACGGTCTTCTGATGTAGGTTATCCTGGGTGGTGGTATTCGTCCTGATGTACTGGAAACTCCTGTCACTGCTAGAGGTGAGAAGTAGTCGTAACGTCCCACTAAGTCCAGTAGACAGGTATCTTGCTCCAATATCATAGAGTCTATCCTGGATGACCAGGCCAGCAGCACAGCTGATAAAGAAAATACATTGATTACCAAAAGGTTAAATAAGTACAACATTGAGGAAAGGAAAAGGGTGATATTCAATTTCAATGTCATTACTGGTAACCAGGACAATAAAATAAAAAAAAACAATCAGAAATACTCCTGGTAGATCACGTTACCTGATCAGGAGAAGAGTGGAGCTGAAGTGACTCTCCAAACTTACCCACACCAGGTTATTATTATAATCAAAAAGAAGCGCTAAGCCACAAGGACTATACAGCTCCCACACCAGGTAAGGTTAATAGTACCAGGAGTAGAAATTAAAGCAAATCAGACCCCATGAACTGGATTTGCCTCAGCCCGCTAGATGGTAGTGCTGGCAGTAACACGATAATGGTTCCTGGATGTTTGAACAACCTTAACCCCACTTAATATTGGCTTTCCCCTTATATTACACAAAATGTTTACAAAGTTCGGTTATTGCAAGTTTTTAACACTGTTAATTATAACAGGTGTGAATTTCTTTCCAATCACTACGGTATTTAAACCAACAATATCTATATATCATTTACAGGAGGAATTGTGAATTTCAGAATTTTAAACACCCGTCATTATCCTTGGCTTCACTGAATTTTGTTTAAAACACTCTACCATCATCCTCTAGTGGTGAGGGTGAGAGACTGTGAGGTGCAACACTCTACCATCTACCTCTAGTGGTGATGGTGGTGACTGTGACATGCAACACTCTACCGTCTTCCTCTAGTGGTGAGGGTGGTGGACTGTGAGGTGCAACACTCTACCATCTACCTCTAGTGGTGAGGGTGGTGAACTTGTGAGGTGCAACACTCTACCATCTACCTCTAGGTGAGGGTGGTGGACTGTGAGGTGCAACACTCTACCATCTACCTCTAGTGGTGAGAGTGGTGGACTGTGAGGTGCAACACTCTTCCATCTTCCTCTAGTGGTGAGAGTGGTGGACTGTGAGATGCAACACTCTACCGTTTCCTTAGTGGTGAGAGTGGTGGACTGTGAGTGCAACACTCTCCATCTTCCTCTAGTGGTGAGAGTGGTGGACTGTGAGGTGCAACACTCTCCACTTCCTTTAGTGGTGAGTGGTGGACTGTGAGGTGCAACACTCTACCATCTTCCTCTAGTGGTGAGAGTGGTGGACTGTGAGGTGCAACACTCTTCCATCTTCCTCTAGTGGTGAGAGTGGTGGACTGTGAGGTGCAACACTCTTCCATCTTCCTCTAGTGGGTGAGAGTGGTGGACTGTGAGGTGCAACACTCTCCATCTTCCTCTAGTGGTGAGAGTGGTGGACTGTGAGGTGCAACACTCTACCACCTTCCTTTAGTGGTGAGGTGGTGGACTGTGAGGTGCAAACACTCTACCATCTTCCTCTAGTGGTGAGAGTGGTGGACTGTGAGGTGCAACACTCTACCATCTCCTCTAGTGGTGAGGGTGGGTGACTGTGAGGTGCAACACTCTTCCATCTTCCTCTAGTGGTGAGGAGTGGTGGACTGTGATGTGCAACACTCTACCATCTTCCTCTAGTGGTGAGAGTGGTGGACTGTGAGGTGCAACACTCTACCATCTTCCTCTATGGTGAGAGTGGTGGGCTGTGAGGTGCAACACTCTACCCTCTTCCTCTAGTGGTGAGGAGTGGTGACTGTGAGGTGCAACACTCTACCATCCTCCTCTAGTGGTGAGGGTGGGTGACTGTGAGGTGCAACACTCAACATTCTTCCTCTAGTGGTGAGGGTGGTGGACTGTGATGTGCAACACTCTACCATCTTCCTCTAGTGGTGAGGGTGGTGGACTGTGAGGTGCAACACCTTCCATCTTCCTCTAGTGGTAAAGGGGGGGTGACTGTGAGGTGCAACACTTTTCATCTTCCTCTAGTGGTGAGGGTGGGGTAACTGTGAGGTGCAACACTCCCATCTTCCTCTAGTGGTGAGGGTGGTGACTGTGATGTGCAACACTCTACACTTCTCTAGTGTGAGGGTGGTGGACTGTGAGGTGCAACACTCTTCCATCTTCCTCTAGTGGTAAGGGTGGGTAACTGTGAGGTGCAACACTCTTCATCTTCCTCTAGTGGCGAGGGGGGGACTGTGAGGTGCAACACTCCACTATCTTCCTCTAGTGGTGAGGGTGGGTGACTGTGAGGTGCAACACTCTACTACCTTCCTCTAGTGGAGAGGTGGGTGACTGAGAGGTGCAACACTCTACTATCTTCCTCTAGTGGAGAGGGTGGGTGACTGAGAGGTGCAACACTCTACTATCTTCCTCTAGTGGTGAGGGTGGGTGACTGTGAGGTGCAACACTCTACTATCTTCCTCTAGTGGTGAGGGTGGGTGACTGTGAGGTGCAACACTCTACCATCTTCCTCTAGTGGAGAGGGTGGGTGACTAGTGAGGTGCAACACTCTCTATCTTCCTCTAGTGTGAGAGGTGGGTGACTGTGAGGTGCAACACCTCTACTATCTTCCTCTAGTGGTGAGGGTGGGTGACTGTGAGGTGCAACACTCTACCATCTTCCTCTAGTGGTGAGGGTGGGTGACTGTGAGGTGCAACACTCTACCATCTTCCTCTAGTGGTGAGAGTGGTGGACTGTGAGGTGCAACACTCTTCTATCTTCATCTAGTGGTGAGGGTGGGTGACTGTGAGGTGCAACACTCTTCCATCTTCCTCTAGTGGTGAGAGTGGTGGACTGTGAGGTGCAACACTCTACCATCTTCCTCTAGTGGTGAGAGTGGTGGACTGTGAGGTGCAACACTCTTCCATCTTCCTCTAGTGGTGAGAGTGGTGGACTGTGAGGTGCAACACTCTTCCAATCTTCCTCTAGTGGTGAGGGTGGTGGACTGTGAGGTGCAACACTCTTCCATCTTCCTCTAGTGGTGAGGGTGGGGGACTGTGAGGTGCAACACTCTACCATCTTCCTCTAGTGGTGAGGGTGGGTGGACTGTGAGGTGCAACACTCTACCATCTTCCTCTAGTGGTGAGGGTGGGGACTGTGAGGTGCAACACTCTTCCATCTTCCTCTAGTGGTGAGGGTGGGTGACTGTGAGGTGCAACACTCTACCATCTTCCTCTAGTGGTGAGGTGGGTGACTATGAGGTGCAACACTCTACCATCTTCCTCTAGTGGTGAGGGTGGTGACTGTGAGGTGCAACACTCTACCATCTTCCTCTAGTGGTGAGGGTGGGGGACTGTGAGGTGCAACACTCTTCCATCTTCATCTAGTGGTGAGGTGTGGGTGACTGTGAGTTGCAACACTCTACCATTTCCTCTAGTGGTGAGGGTGGGGACGGGAGGTGCAACATTTCCATTTTCCTCTAGTGGTGAGGGTGGGTGACCAGTGGGGTTCAACACTCTACCATTTTCCTCTAGTGATGAGGGTGGTGGACTGAGGTGTCAACATTTCCATTTTCCTCTAGTGGTGACGGTGGTGACTGTGAGGTGCAACACTCATCCATCTTCCTCTAGAAGTGAGGGTGGGTGGACTGTGAGGTGCAACACTCTTCATCTTCCTCACAATGAAGGGAAAGAAAGATAAGACTGGTTCAGATAATGAAGGGAAAGAAAGATAAGACTGGTTCAGATAATGAAGGGAAAGAAAGATAAGGACTGGTCAGGGATAATGAAGGGAAAGAAGATAAGACTGATTCAGTAATGCAAGGGAAAGTAAAGATAAGACTGGTTTCAGATAATGAAGGGAAAGTAAAGGATAATGACTGCTTCAGATAATGAAGAACAGAAAGATAAATTGGCTCAGTAATGAAGGGAAAGATCAGATAAGTACGGTTCAGAAATGAAGGAAAGAAAGATAAGATTGGCTCAGATAGACTGGGAAAGAAAGATTTAGACTGGATTCAGATATATGAAGAAAGAAAGATAGCAGACTGTTTTCAGATAAGAATTTGAAAGGAAAGTAAGATGGTTCAGATTAATGAAGGGCAAAGAAAGATAGATTGGCTCAGATAATGAAGGGAAAGAAGATAAGACTGGTTCAGATAATGAAGGAAAGAAAGTCATAAGACCTGATTCGATAATGAAGGGAAAAGAAAGATAAGATTGCTCAGATAATGAAGGGAAAAGAAAGATATGGACTGTTCAAAAATGAAGGGAAACGGGAAGGTAGATAGATTGGCTTCAAATAAGAAGAAAGAACAGATAAGACTGGATCCAGATAATGAAGGTAAAGAAAGATAAGGACTCTTCAGATATGAAGGGCCAAAGAAGCATAGACTGGTTCAGATAATGAAGGGAAAGAAGTATATTGCTACACATAATGAAGGAAAGTAGTTAAGATGGTTCAGATAATGAAGGCAAGTAGTAAGATTGGCTCTGATAATGAGGAAAGAAAGATAAGACTGGTTCAGATAATTGAGCGACCAAGAAAGATAAGACTGAGTTCAGATTAATGAAGGAAAGAAGACTTAAGACTGGCTTTGATAATGTAGGACCGAAAGGCCATCCAAATATGCAAGAAACCTCATGCTATTATATCTTGCAAAATCCAAGCTAGAACTACCTGACTTGACCTTTATCAAAGGTTCATATACTGATCGATGAATAGAATTATAGCCGAATTCCCTAGGTATCAATATGACTCTTGTTCAGCAACCACTCGTTAACGCAGATACCTTTACATCAATCGATAGGCCGCAGAATTCAGCACATTAGTATAATCCCACAGAATTCGAAAAAGAATTGAAGACATCCTCGCTCACTAGCACTGACCGATTTAGAATCTCTGTTTTAAAAAATAAAGTGCAGAGTACCCTACACGAGCCTCAGTTTTCCTTGG
The DNA here is from genome assembly GCF_026875155.1 of Cherax quadricarinatus. Lineage (NCBI taxonomy): Eukaryota > Metazoa > Arthropoda > Malacostraca > Decapoda > Parastacidae > Cherax > Cherax quadricarinatus. The sequence goes on from NC_069401.1 coordinate 10,949,965, forward strand.
CAGAAAGAACTTGAATAGGTTAAGTACCCATGGACCTAAGGTAAACAGTGCAGACACAGCTCCTCTTGCCCTAAGGAGGTAGTAGTAGCACTATGCCAAAAATTCGACCATTCTATAGCACTAACTTCACCCTCTGCATTAAACTCTCCATAGGCACTATCTGCATATTGAAAGAATTACGTGGAGTTGCACAGAAGATGATATACACTGATTTTGCTAAGACGTTTGACTATGAGATCACTGGATGATCTGCACACAACAATGAGAGCCATAGGCATAGCTGGGAAGGTCGGCGTAGATTTTCAGTTTCTAACACACAGAAAACAGTAACTAGTAAACAACAAAATCCAGCATCTGCTGCTTTATCCTCTCGGTCCCCCTAGGTACTATCCTTGCACCTCTGCTGCTTTATCCTCTCGGTCCCCCTAGGCACTATCCTTGCACCTCTGCTGCTTTATCCTCATGGCAGACAAAGACAAAAATACCCGTCACAGTTTTGCATTATTATTTGCAGATGACAAACACGAAAGTCATTTCGGTAGAAAACACTGAAAAATAACAATATATAAGCAACGTTTTCCAGTGGGGAGAGGAGAACATGACATTAATGGTGATAAGTTCCAGCTGTTAAGATATATAAAGAATGAAGAGCTCAAAAGGGACATTGTATACAAAGCTCAAGATTATTATAATCATAACTAAGTGCTAAACCCGCAAGCAAAACTTAAGAGGATCGTCAAGTAGAACGAAATCATAATCAAAACTAAGCAATAAACCCACAAGGATCATGCAGCTATAGACCGAAAGAAACACGTAAAAGACCTGGGAGTAATTATGTCAGCCGAGGAGGATGACGGGGTGGGTAATGAGAATTTTCAAAACAAGGGAAATGATGCCAGTGGTGACCCTTTTCGAAACGCTTGTGCTCTCTTATTTGGAATATTGCTCACTGATAAAGGTTACATCCAGGATAGGAGAAGTATCAGTGATGGAACAGATAGAGATTGTTTATAGCCCACACAGCCAATAAGCATTTAAATTACTGGGAACACCTTAAAGTTCTAAATATGCACCGACTGGAGCGGAGAGAGCTAATTGATAATATATACCTGGAAAGTACTTGAGGGCCTTTCCCCAAACCTTCACACTGCCATAACATACTGGAGTGAGATATGGGAGGAAGTGCAAAATAAACCCAATGAAAAGCAGGGGTGCAGTGGACAAAATAAGGGAACACTATGAATGTCAGTGGCCCCAGACTATTCAACATCTTACCATATCAGAAACATTGCTGGGACGTGTAGAAGCTTTCAATATGATATTGTGTATATGGACTTCAGTAAGGCTTTCGATAGAGTTCCACATCAGAGGCTATTGAGGAAACTTAAGGCACACTGAATAGGAGATTTTTTTTCCCTGGGTAGAGGCATGGCTGACAAATAGGCAGCAGAGAGTTTGCATAAATGGGGAGAAATCAGAATGAGGGCACGTCACAAGCGGTGTTCCTCTGGGGTCAGTGTTGGGCCCGTTGTTGTTCACAATTTACATAAACGACATAGATGAGGGAATAAATAGCGACATAAGCAAATTTGCTGATGACACCAAAATAGGCCGTCCAGTTCATTCTAATGAGGACACTAGAGCACTCCAGGATGACTTGAATAGACTGATGCAGTGGTCGAAGAAGTGGCAGATTCAGTTTAATATAGATAAATGCAAAGTTCTAAATGTTGGACAGGAAAATAACCATGCGACATATAAACTAAATAACATAGATCTTAATACTACTGATTGCGAAAAGGGTTTAGGAGTTCTGGTTAGCAGTAATCTAAAACCAAGACAACAGTGCATTAGTGTTCGCAATGAGCCTAACAGAATTCTTGGCTTCATATCTAGAAGTATAAATAAATAATAGAAGTCCTCAGGTTGTTCTTCAACTCTATATATCCTTGGTTAGGCCTCATTTAGACTATGCTGCTCAGTTCTGGTCACCGTATTACAGATGGATATAAATGCTCTGGAAAACGTACAGAGGAGGATGACAAAGATGATCCCATGTATCAGAAATCTTCCCATGAGGATAGACTGAGGGCCCTGAATCTGCACTCTCTCGAAAGGCGTAGAATTAGGGTTAATATGATCGAGGTGTTTAAATGGAAAACAGGAATAAATAAAGGCGATGTAAATAGCGTGCTGAAAATTTCCAGCCAAGACAGGACTCGCAGCAATGGTTTCAAGTTGGAAAAATTCAGATTCAGGAAGGATATAGGAAAGCACTGGTTTGGTAACAGAGTTGTGGATGAGTGGAACAAACTCCCGAGTACAGTTATTGAGGCTAAAACGTTGTGTAGTTTTAAAAATAGGTTAGATAAATACATGAGTGGGTGTGAGTTGGACCTGACTAGCTTGTGCTGCTGGGTCTGGTGCCGTGTTCCTTCTGTGGAAAATACCGTATATATTTACGGAAATACTGTATTTTATATGTAAATTGATGGTTTATATTGTATTTAATAAAAATTATATTATAAAAAATGGGAAGCTCTGTGCCTGCACATAGCTCACTTGCCATTGTGTTTTTGAATGAGCCAAGAAAACGCTAGTGAAAATAAGAAGAATTTTCTTCGCTCTAGAGGTTATATTGGACTTACACCTCTCAAAAAGGAGCCAAAATTGTTGGATGTGCATTTCTGTATAATTTGAGCATTAAATCGATGTACAGGACAGCTCCAGGAACCTCAGATAAGCTATCTAAATTATGTTTGTAATTCTGGCCAGTATTATCATCATAAATTTAGTTAGAGGGAGGTTTTTGAGTATTATACACAGAAATCTCCAGACTAATTGGTGAGTGTTATGATTATAAATTCTCCATCTGTTATATAAATGTGTATATGTAATCATTTATTAAATTTAATATACAGTCCACAAAAATTATAATAATTTTACCAGAATTCCTGGTGTGTATATACATTTCATTTGCAATTAATATAGGTCTAGAGCAACTTGTGGAGAGATAGATGGTAGGTATTGAAGGGGGACATTTTTGTGATCTAGGTGTCCTAAAAACTCCTACTTGTCTCTGTAACTTTGATAAATAATAATTATCTTTGTTACCATTTACTTGTATGTATGTAATGAGATTCATCCAGGTAAATGTAATTTTCCATAAAATTTAAGTTGCCCGTTGATCCTTGTTCGAACCGGAGGTAATTAGTAAAATCATTAATTAGTGAATTAATTACTTAATAATTATATGTGAAATGACAGAAGGAGGTGGATGTTAGGTCCACAAATTTACTTAATGTGTAGTGGATTATAATTATTATAATATTAATTTTGCTCAGCCAAGTCTGGCAAAGATAAGCCAAGTCTGCCTAAGCTTTATATTAATGTGTATTTAAAATTTATATTATAATTTTCTTACGTGTGTAATTACTAAGCTCAAGAGTAGCTAACATTATTAATGTGTATTTAAAATTTATATTATAATTTTCTTACACGTAATTGCTAAGCTCAAGTGTAGCTAGGACGTATTCAAAGGTAAGTTGTAATATTTACCTATATGAAGTGCATAATTTAGTACATAATCAGTGTTATTAATTATTTTGAATTTAATACATTGCACATGGCTGAAAATGACGAAATTAATATAGAAGTAAAACATATGGAATATAGAGCAAAAAAAAAGCATCACTGCAGGCTAGAAAAGGGCATATAACAAAAGCATACAATAAGTGTTTGGAATTAATGAATCAAGAAACTGTGAATACTGATGATTTAAAATTGTATTAGATGTTTTAGGTAATAGATATGATTCATACAAATTATATTACAACAAATATGAAGGAGATTTGTTAGTAAACTGTGTAGATGAGACTGAAGTAGATCTTATGATTAATCAGTATTATGAATTAGAGGAAAGGATTCTTTCTTGTAAAAGCAGGGCCTTGAATAAATTAAAATGTGTAAACCAGGCAGTTAATCAATCTGCTCCAACAAATAAGATGTCTTTGCCAAAACTCCCAGAATTATGTTTACCTGTATTTAGTCCTGGAGAAAATTGGGAGGAGTTTTGGTCAATTTTTTAAAGCAGCTGTGCATGACAGAAGTGGTATAAACCTGGTAATAATTATACCGACAAGTTGGGTTAGAAAGACACGTAAGCAACAACTCATAACATATTTATTAGAAAAACTTTCGGACTTGGACCTTGTCAAGGTCCACTAGGAACGAAACGTTTTTAATGACAGAGTGACCTAGCCATGTTAATTAAAATTATTTTACCTCAAAGGACTTGTAAGATGAGATGCTCAACTAACACTCTCAAAGCCTTCCAATGTAGATAATTCTTACGAAGAAACAGTTGGACTTGTTGAGGCATTACTGGTAATATAGAACAAGTGTTGATCTAGTGAATAGCATTGTTAATTTAAGATCTCCGATCACACTTACAAAGGTTTTTACAGCAGTTTAAGATTAAATGTAGAGCAACTCTCAAAATCTTTAAGTAATGAACATATAATTGAAGGACTCAGGATGGTATTGTGCCATTTCAACAGAATAAATTAAGCTGTAAAACACTTGAATGAATTCTCGACAAGTATCACAAAGGTTATTTTGATCTAGGAGGAAACAAGACTATGTCTACAAGAAAAATGTCAGTGCAGACCAGCCACCAACTCGTTTTAAAGACTGCAAAACAATAATAACTCTGAGGTATCTGTCAAGTTTCACAAAGGAGAAAAATTATCCCAAATAGAATAATCAAAATTCATTTCCTAACAGAGTTGCATAGATGCATATCAAGTAGCAGGAATCAAAAATCATGATTCTCCACAGGTGTAAGAAGATGATAAGTACCCAATCCTAAGGTAGCCCAGTGTAATAAAAACCAGCCAATAGTAAAAAGAGATTGTTTTTCTGCAAGTAGCCTACTCATTTTCTAAGAATTGCAATGCATAAATCATGGAATGATAAAAGTTGAAAGATTGGAGAACTTGGCCAGATGTATAAAGAATGTTTAGGTAATACAATGTAAAGGATGTCATGACCAAATTAAACATACTGTTATCATGTCACAAAGGAAGACACCATATAGATCATGTTGTAAAGGTCTATATGATAATGTTGTTAATGATGATAATTACTGGAGTTTACTGGAGAGAGTTCCGGGGGTCAAGCCCCCGCGGCCGGTCTGAAGACCAGGCCTCCTGGTGGATCAGAGCCTGATCAACAGCTGTTGCTCCTGGCTGCACGCAAAACAAATACGAGCGCAAGCCGGCTGATCCTGAACTGACTTTAAAGGTTTCTTGTCCATGTGCCAGCTTGAAACTTTTCAGGGTCTGTTGGTAATCCCCTTATGTGTGCTGGGAGGCAGTTGAACAGTCTCGGGCCCTGACACTTATTGTATGGTCTCTTAAAAGTGCTAGTGACACCCTGCTTTTCATTGGGGGGATGGTGCATCGTCTGCCAAGTCTTTTGCTTTCGTAGGGGTGATTTTCGTGTGCAAGTTCGGGACTAGTCCCCCTAGGATTTTCCAGGTGTTATTTAAACATGTATCTCTCCCTCCTGCGTTCCAGGGAATACAGGTTTAGGAACCTCAAGCGCTCCCAATAATTGAGGTGTTTTATCTCGTTATGCGCGCCGTGAAAGTTCTCTGTACATTTTCTAGGTCGGCAATTTCACCTGCCTTTAAAGGTGCTGTTAGTGTGCAGTAATATTCCAGCCTAGATAGAACAAGTGACCTGAAGAGTGTCATCATGGGGTTGGCCTCCCTAGTTTTGAAGGTTCTCATTATCCATCCTGTCATTTTTCTAGCAGATGCGATTGATACAATGTTTGGTCCTTGAAGGTGAGATCCTCGACATGATCACTCCCAGGTCTTTGACGTGGGGGTTTCGCTCTATTTTGTGGCCAGAATTTGTTTTGTTCTCTGATGAAAATTTAATTTCCTCATGTTTACCATATCTGAGTAATTGAAATTTCTCATCGTTGAACTTCATATTGTTTTCTGCAGCCCACTGAAAGATTTGGTTGATGTCTGCCCGGGGCTTTGCAGTGTCTGCAATGGAAGACACTGTCATGCAGATTCGGGTGTCATCTGCAAAGGAAGACACGGTGCTGTGGCTGACATCCTTGTCTATGTCGGATATAAGGATGAGGGAAAAAGATGGGAGCGAGTACTGTGCCTTGTGGAACAGAGCTTTCACCCTAGCTGCCTCGGGCTTTACTCTGTTGACGACTACTCTCTGTGTTCTGTTAGTGAGGAAAAATTTTAGATCCATCGACCGACTTTCCTGTTATTCCTTTAGCACGCATTTGTGCGCTATTTCCCCATGGTCACACTTGTCGAAGGCTTTTGCAAAATCTGTATATATTACATCTGCATTCTTTTGTCTTCTAGTGCATTTAGGACCTTGTCGTAGTGGTCCAATAGTTGAGACAGACAGGGGGCGACTGTTCTAAACCATGTTGCCCTGGGTGTGTAACTGATGGTTTCTAGATGCGTGGTGATCTTGCTTCTTAGGACCCTTTCAAGATTTTTATGATATGGGATGTTAGTGCTATTGGTCTGTAGTTCTTTGCTGTTGCTTTTTCTGCCCCCTTTGTGGAGTGGGGGCTATGTCGGTTGTTTTTAGTAAACTGTGGGACGACCCCGTGTCCATGCTCCCTCTCCATAGGATGGAAAAGGCTCGTGATAGGGGCTTCTTGCAGTTCTTGATGAACACAGAGTTCCATGAGTCTGGCCCTGGGGCAGAGTGCATGGGCATGTCTTTATCGCCTGTTCGAAGTCATTTGGCGTCAGGATAACATCGGATAGGCTTGTGTTAAACAAATTTTGTGGCTCTCTCATAAAAAATTCATTTTGATCTTCGACTCTCGTCTGGTTAGCGGCTTGCTAAAAACTGAGTCATATTGGGACTTGAGTAGCCCCACTCATTTCCTTGTTGTCATCTGTGTAGGACCCATCTTGTTTAAGTGGGGGCCCAATACTGACGTTGTTCTCGATTTGACTTGGCATAGGAGAAGAAATACTTTGGGTTTCTTTTCGATTTCATTTTTGGCTTTAGTTCTTCCGCGATTCCTGACTCCAAAGGATTTCTTTTAGCTTAAGTTCGATGCTTGCTATTTTCCCGACCAGTGTCTCCCTACGCATTTCAGATATATTGACCTCTTTTAGCCGCTCTGTTATTCTTTTCCGTCGCCTGTAAAGGGAGCGCCTGTCTCTTTCTGTTTTACATCTACTCCTCCTTTTTCTTTAGAGGAATAAGCCTTGTGCATACATCGGGGTGCTACCGAGTTAATCTGTTCTAGGCATAAGTTGGGGTCTGTGTTGCTTAGTTTTATCTTCCCAGCTTATATCGGTTAGGACTTGGTTTACTTGGTCCCACTTTATGTTTTTGTTATTGGGAAATTGAAATTTTGGTGAATGCTCCCTCGTGACTAATCTCATTATGTCGGTTGGGCTCCGCGCATACATGACTGAACCTCAATTTGTTGTGATCTGAGTATATTTGTTTTGATATGGTGATATTTCTTATCAGCAAACATCATTGTTAGTGAAGATGAGGTCTAGGGTATTCTCCCGTCTAGTAGGCTCTATTATTTGCTGGTTTAAATTGAATTTTGTGCAGTGATTTAAAAGCTCGGTGAGTGTGAGTTTTCATCAGAGCTGCCTCCTGGTGTTATTACTGCAACATATTATTTGCTATATTCCTCCATTTAGGTGCCTTAAGTTTAAATCCCCCAGGAGCAAGATGTTGGGTGCAGGAGCTGGAAGGTTTTCCAGACAGTGGTCAATTTTTAACAGCTGTTCATGGAAAGCTGGGATGTTGCATCCGGAGGCTTGTAGACTATCACAATGGGTAGGTTTTGGTTCTCGACCTTTACTGCTAAAACTTCCCCTACTTTATTTGAGGATTTAAAACAGTTCTGTGCAAACAAGTGACTCTGCAATGTACAGGCCAACCCCCCCCCTTTTGCCTGTTCACTCTGTCACATCTGTATGGTTGTAACCTGGGATCCATATTTCGTTGTCCAAGTGATCCTTTATGTGGGTCTCAGTGAAAGCCGCGAACATTGCCTTTGCCTCTGCAAGCAGTCCACGGATGAAAGGTATTTTGTTGACAATCCTGACACAACAGTGGCTAATGTAAAAATTGCTGTTAATGTTAATAATGATGGTTTTGCTGAAGTAGCCTTACCTGTGTTACAGGTAAAAATTTATGATAAAAGGCATGAATCAAAAAAATGTAAATGCATTATTAGACCAGGGGTCCCAACGTACTTTCATAAAACGTAAATGTCTTGATGGTATGAAAGTACAGATGGGAGATCCTACAACTCTAAAATTATCTGATTTTCTCTCAGATAAAAGGCTCAATTGTATGACACTGTTTTGTGGTAACTGACCAAGTTTGGGCAATGAGAAAAAAGGTGTTATTGCAGTAGTTTGTAGATAGACATCCAGAGAATAAATCTACATAGGGCTTAGTAAAAGCTACAGAAATACCTTTCACATATGTAAATTTACACCTTCCTGGTGTACATAATGATTCTGTAGTCCCTATAATATTTTTTGAAAGTGTATTGGAAACTATTATGCCTCCCTTTTTGTAAAAGTGTATGGGTTAAAGAAAAAAATGGTGGTAGATCCCACCCTTTTTGAAGACTGCAAGGAGGCCCATGTAATGTATGTAAGGATTCCTCCGTATAAGATTTAAATGACTAGAGGAAAACCTATTAAATACGATCACGTGGGTGTCCCTTACTCCATGACATCGTACCCAAAATAAATTCTTTCCATAGAGGATAGGTGTTGAGCCCAGTTGCATAAATTGTGGGAATTAGACAGCATTGGAATAAATGTATATGAGAAAGTCCAGACCGATTTCTTTTCCTCAGGAACAATACCTGAGAGATTGTACAATTTTAATCTGGACAATACTGGGTGGATACTTCCGTGGAGAACCTGACCCCATCCAGAATGTGCCCCACTATTTTTTACTGAATTGGCATGAATGGGACAGTTATAAAGGCTCTAGCTCCGCGAACTGTGAGTAAAAGAACACCAGAATTGTTTTAACCTGCCTAGTAATAGATATAAATACAGTGAACAAATTAATTTTATAAAATTTATAAAGATCACCTCTCTTAAGCAAGCCAAAATATATGTCCACTAATTGCACATCACGGAGTGAAAGAAAGGATTCTAAGACCCACATCCTCTGAGTATTGTGGTTTAATTTAAAGTGCCGAGAGTAACAAAACTACTAGTTTTAAAAATGACTGAGATAGGTTCCGTTCCGTTTGACAGAGAAATTAGGAGATGTCTTTATTGAAATTTTCAGGGTGAAAGAATTATGCCTTTAAGGCTGCACATAAGTAAAACTTTCCTAGAGTGGGGTTTCCAAAGAAGCTGACCCGGTATAGGTAAACCCGCTTCTTATGGGCCTGAGAAACCTCGTGACCCCACTTAGCCCTCCTGGAAAAAACCATTACGCGTTTATGGAGCATATTATTAGTTGGTTGCTACATCCAGTCCGTATCCTACATCAAGCCACGTTAATTTAACACCGTTAAAATGTATATGAAAGTCAGCCAACTGAAGTAATGAATCAAACAATTTTATTTGGACAATTCCTGGTGTGGACGTCAGACTGAAGAGGAACATTTTTAATGACTTAGTGGAGGAGGCTAATGAAATAATGCAAAGTGCAAATATGCCTCTAGGAAATGAATAGTTAATTCGTCCAAATTAAAGGGACAAAATAAGTAAAAATATTACCTTGGAGATGAATGCCCAAAAAAAAGTAATGTTAATTTGGGATAAACTTGGGATACAGGAGAGAGATTTAGTTTAATGTTGAAAACCTAAATAATTACAGTAAAGCCCCAGTAAATTAACTAAGAGAGTTTTTTGCTTGCTGAAATTTCCAATGTTTTTAATCCATTAGGTTTTAGTGGACACCCCCCGTGACTATAAGTAAGAGGAAAATTAATTAATACAAGAAAGCAAGGAAGCTTAAATGAGCTGGATAAACTCTACCTGAGGAAAATACATTACAGGTGGGAAATTAATTAATTGTGATTATGATAACTTCCAATGTTGGCGTTGCCCCCGTCCAGGTTGGCCAATCCAGATGGGAGAATATATACTCCTAACATTTTTTGTGATGCATCAAAAATTGGTGGTAATGGAGCCAAGTTTTTGCTTAACCTGTCATGTAATAGTTGTTTTAATTTCTTCTTGTTTATGTCTAAATGCTAAAGTTTCCCTCCCAATTAAATTCAACGTACCTTACCTCAGTTTTGAAATAACAGCCATTATGTAGTGGTCCAAAATTAGCTAAATTATATAAGAAATAGTGCAGGAGCACATAAATCCTTAGTGACACTTGTAAATTAGGTCTGATAATGAGGTAACCTTTTATCAAATATTCATAATTGAAAACCGTAAAAATTGTGACAACAAAACAAGTTGGCCCTTGAAAATTAATCAAGATGCCACGAGAATAAAATAGTTTTTGGGGTCCACAATAATGTTTTAACATTTTAATCATATACTCTGGTGAGGAAGAATCCAGCTGATTCCCTGTCTCGAGGTTTACCTTATGCTAAATTTGTAAATGCTGTATCGAATGGTTATCAAGGACCGAGAGATTGTCCTCAATCCTTCTTTGGGCCGTGTGGCATCTGCACAGTTACACTTCCTGAGTTCAGTTGGTTTTCTGCGCGTTTTTCTTGTTTTGAGCAATCAAAAGGGTGGAAAGACATGGTCGCCGTTGGTGTGAGATACTGGGCCCTGTGGAGCTGTACGTGTGCCCTAAGCAGTTTCTACAATGCCAGGTGCTACTCCCTACGATTATTCTTGGATGTGTAATGGGAATACCCAATGAAAAGAGCTTTAGGGTGTGGGCTGTTAACGGAGTTACAAGGAATTTCATCAAAAAATTCATAAATGTTGGATTTTAACCACAAGCATAGTTTTGACAGGAAATCCCCCTTATTGGCGGGGAGGCAGTTGAAATCCGGGCCCCTGACACTTATTGTAGGTCTCTTAAGTGCTAGTGACACCCCTGCTTTTCTTGGGGGGAGGTGCATCGTCTGCCAAGTCTTTTGCTTTCGTAGTGGGTGATTTTCGTGGTGCAAGTTCGGTACTAGTCCCTCTAGGATTTTCAAGGTGTATATAATCATGTATCTCTCCTCCTGCGTTCCAGGGAATAAGGTTTAGGAACCTCAAGCGCTCCCAATAATTGAGGTGTTTTATCTCGTTATGCGCGCCGTGAAATTTTCTCTGTACATTTTCTAGGTCGGCAATTTCACCTGCCTTGAAAGGTGTGTTAGTGTGCAGTAATATTCCAGCCTAGATAGAACAAGTGACCTGAAGAGTGTCTCATGGGCTTGGCCTCCCTAGTTTTGAAGGTTCTCATTATCCATCTGTCATTTTTCTAGCAGATGCGTTTTGATACAATGTTTGGTCCTTGAAGGTGAGATCCTCCGACATGATCACTCCCAGGTCTTTGACTTTGGGGTGTTTCGCTTTTATTTTGTGCCAGAATTTTTTTTTGTACTCTGATGAAGATTTAAATTTTCCCTCATGTTTACCTTACTGAGTAATTGAAATTTCTCATCGTTGAACTTCATATTGTTTTCTGCAGCCCACTGAAAGATTTGGTTGATGTCTGCCTGGAGTTTGCAGTGTCTGCAATGGAAGACATGTCATGCAGATTCGGGTGTCATCTGCAAAGGAAGACACGGTGCTGTGGCTGACATCCTTGTCTATGTCGGATATAAGGATGAGGAACAAGATGGGAGCGAGTACTGTGCCTTGTGGAACAGAGCTTTTCCCCGTAGCTGCCTCGGACTTTACTCTGTTGACGACTACTCTCTGTGTTCTGTTAGTGAGGAAATTATAGATCCATCGCCCCGACTTTTCCTGTTTTTCCTTTAGCACGCATTTTGTGCCTATTCCCATGGTACACTTGTCGAAGGCTTTTGCAAAGTCTGTATATATTACATCTGCATTCTTTTTGTCTTCTAGTGCATTTAGGACTTGTCGTAGTGGTCCAATAGTTGAGACAGAAGGAGCGACCCGTTCTAAACCCATGTTGCCCTGGGTTTTTGTAACTGATGGGTTTCTAGATGCGTGGTGATCTTGCTTCTTAGGACCCTTTCAAAGATTTTATGATATGGGATGTTAGTGCTATTGGTCTGTAGTTCTTTGCTGTTGCTTTACTGCCCCCTTTGTGGAGTGGGGCTATGTCTGTTGTTTTTAGTAAAATGTGGGACGACCCCCGTGTCCATGCTCCCTCTCCATAGGATGGAAAAGGCTCGTGTAGGGCTTCTTGCAGTTCTTGATGAACACAGAGTTCCATGAGTCTGGCCCTGGGGCGGGGTGCATGGGCATGTCATTTATCGCCTGTTCGAAGTCATTTGGCGTCAGGATAACATCGGATAGGCTTGTGTTAATCAAATTTTGTGGCTCTCTCATAAAAAATTCATTTTGATCTTCGACTCTCAGTCTGGTTAGCGGCTTGCTAAAAACTGAGTCATATTGGGACTTGAGTAGCTCACTCATTTCCTTGTTGTCATCTGTGTAGGACCCATCTTGTTTAAGTAGGGGCCCAATACTGGACGTTGTTCTCGATTTTGACTTGGGCATAGGAGAAGAAATACTTTGGGTTTCTTTCGATTTCATTTATGGCTTTTAGTTCTTCCCGCGATTCCTGACTCCTAAAGGATTCTTTTAGCTTAAGTTCGATGCTTGCTATTTCTCTGACCAGTGTCTCCCTACGCATTTCAGATATATTGACCTCTTTTAGCCGCTCTGTTATTCTTTTCCGTCGCCTGTAAAGGGAGCGCCTGTCTCTTTCTGTTTTACATCTACTCCTCCTTTTTCTTGAGGAATAGCCTTGTGCATACATCGAGTGCTACCGAGTTAATCTGTTCTAGGCATAAGTTGGGGTCTGTGTTGCTTAGTATATCTTCCCAGCTTATATCGGTTAGGACTTGGTTTACTTGGTCCCACTTTATGTTTTTGTTATTGAAGTTGAATTTGGTGAAAGCTCCCTCGTGACTAATCTCATTATGTCGGTCTGGGGCTCCGCGCATACATGACTGAACCTCAATTATGTTTGTGATCTGAGTATATTGTTTTTGATATGGTGATATTTCTTATCAGATCATCATTGTTAGTGAAGATGAGGTCTAGTGTATTCTCCAGTCTAGTAGGCTCTATTATTTGCTGGTTTAAATTGAATTTTGTGCAGAGATTTAAAAGCTCGCGTGAGTGTGAGTTTTCATCAGAGCTGCCCTGGTGTTATTACTGCAACAATATTATTTGCTTATTCCTCCATTTTAGGTGCCTTAAGTTGAAATCCCCCAGGAGCAAGATGTTGGGTGCAGGAGCTGGAAGGTTTTCCAGACAGTGGTCAATTTTTAACAGCTGTTCCTGGAATTGCTGGGATGTTGCATCCGGAGGCTTGTAGACTATCACAATGACTGGTTTTGGTTCTCGACCTTTACTGCTAAAACTTTCCACTACATCATTTGAGGCATTTAGCAGTTCTGTGCAAACAAGTGACTCTGCAATGTTTCAGGCCAACCCCCCCCCTTTTGCCTGTTCACTCTGTCACATCTGTATAGGTTGTAACCTGGGATCCATATTTCGTTGTCCAAGTGATCCTTTATGTGGGTCTCAGTGAAAGCCGCGAACATTGCCTTTGCCTCTGCAAGCAGTCCACGGATGAAAGGTATTTTGTTGGGACAATCTAAACAAACAGTGGCAAATGTTTAAAAATTGTTTTTAATGTTAAAAATGAGGGTTTTTTTGCTGAAGTAGCCTTCCCCGTGTTACGGGTAAAAATTGATTTTTTAAAGGCATGAATCAAAAAAATGTAAATGCATTATTAGACCGGGGACCCCAAAAATTACTTTCAAAAAAAGGGTTAAAATGTTTTTGATGGTATGAAAGTAAGAGGGGAGACCCCTACAACTCAAAAATTTTATTGTTTTTTCTTCAGTTTAAAAGGGGCCCCAAAAATTGTATGACATTTGTTTGTGTAACTGTCAGGTTGGGCAATGAGAAAAAAGGTTTTTAATTTCCCATTTATTTTTAGTTTAGACTTCCAGAGAAAATATCTACGTAGGGCTTAGAAAAAGTACAAAAAAAGATTTTCCCAATAATGAAAATTTAGCCCCTTTGGGGTGTAAATAATGTTTCTGTAGGCCCAATAAATATTTTGATGGGAAAGGGATATTATGCCTCCTTTTTTAAAAGGGTTTATGGTAAAGAAAAGGGTGGTGTCCCCCTTCTAAAGGACGGGAGGAGGCCAAATTAATTTTTGGGTTTTGGGATTCCTCTTTAAAAATTTAAATTCATGATGGGGGAAAAATAAAAATTTACGAAAACTGTGTGTCTTATCTTTGAAATCGTACCCCAATAAAATTTTCTTCCATGGGGAGGGTGTTGACCCGGGGGGCAAAAAAATGGGGAAATTTTGGGACAGAATTGGAATAAATGTAAATAAAAAAGAAAGCCAGGTTTATTTTTACTCAAAAACAATCCCTGAGAGATTTTAAAATTTGAATTGGGCCCAATACTGGGTGATACTTCCTTTTGGAGACTAAAAAACCATCCAGAATTCCCCACTATTTACAAAAGGGGCAAAATGGACATTTAAAAGGGCTCAGCTCCGCGAATGAGAAAGACCCCAGAATTTTTAAACCCACCTATAATGTAAAATTTACTAAACAATTAATTAATAAATTTATAAAGAGGTACCCCCTGAGCAAGCCAAAATTTGGGGGCCCCACTATTTGCCCCCATAACGGAGTGAAGAAGGTTTTCTAAGCCCTCCCCTTGAGGTTTTGTTTTTAAATTTTTAGTCCCAGGAGTAAAAAAAACTGTACCAGTTTAAATGATGATGAGAGGTCCGTCGTTGCAGAAAAATTTTAGGAGATGTTTTTTAAAAAATTTCAGGGTGAAAAAAAATTTCCCTTTTTCGGCTAACAAAAGTAAAGCTTTCCTAGAGGGGTTTTTAAAGGGGGTGGGGGGGGTTTTGTCCCCGTTTTCTTATGGCCTGGGGAATTTTTGTGACCCACTTAGCCCTCAAAAACCTTTCGCTTTAGGAGCATATTATTTGGTGCTAATCCAGCCCGGGCCTACTTCAAGCAACGTTAAATGAACACCTTAAATGTATGGGAAGTCCACTGAGTAATGACCCAAAAAATTTTTATTTTTGGGCAATTTCCCGGGTGTGAAGTCAATTTAAGAGGAACTGTTAATGACTTATGGAGAGGTAATGAAATAATGCAAAGTGCAAAAATTTTTCCCCTGAGGGGGAAAGGAATAGTTTTTTCGTCCAAATTAAGGACAAAAAAAAAGTAAATATTCCCTTTGGAGTTTAAAGTGCCAAAATATATTTAAAGTATTGGGATTAAAATTGGGATACAGAGAGAGTTTGTTTAAAGTTAAAACCTAAAAAATTACAGTTTGCCCAGTAAAAATTTAAATAAGAGAGGTTTTTTTTCTTGCTGAAAAAACCCCAAAAATTTTAATCCATTAGGTTTAGTGTTTACCCCCTTTCTTTAAAAGGGAAATTTTTTAATACAAGAAAGCATGGAAGCTTAAAATTTTTGGGATTTAAACTCTACCTGAGGAAATTATTAACAAAGGGGGAAGAAATTTAAATTTTGATTATGGGAAAAAAAAACCCTGTTGGAGTTCCCCCCTGGGGGGCCAATCCAGATGGGAAAAATTTTCTCCACATTTTTTCCCCGTGAAAGCTTAAAAATTTGGGGTATGGGGCATTGCCCTTTCCCGTTAAAAGTAATAGTTTTATTTCTCTTGTTATGTTAAGGGCTAAAGTGTTTTCCAATTAAATCACGTTTCCTTTCCTCAGTGGATTTTAAAAGCCATTTATGTAGGTGTCAAAATTAAACTAATAAAAGAAAAAAGTTTTCAGGAGATAAATTTTTTTGTGACCCCTTAATTAGGTCTGATTAAAAGAGGTATCCCTTCCCAAAGGATTCATAATGGAAACAGTTTAAAAATTTTTGTTTCATACAAAAAAGAGTTTCTTTAAAATTTAAACAGAGCAAAAGAAGTATTTAGTTTGGGTCAGCATTTTGTTAAACTTAATCCTATACCCGGTGAGGGGGAATTTCCCGGGTGATTCCCTGTCTCGAGGTTTACCTTATGCTAAATTTTTAAATGCTTTTATCCCTGGTTTAAAGGGGCCGGGAAAATTGGGCCTCAAACGGGCTTGGGCCCTGTGGGGCATCTGCACAGACACTCCCGGTTTTAGTTGGTTTTCTGCCCCAAATTTTTTTTTGTTTTTAGCAATCAAAAGGGGGGAAAAACATGGTCGCCGTGTGAATATTTTCTTGGGGGGAAACTGGTAGTGGTGCCCTAAGCAGTTCTTTCAATGCAGGTGCTACTCCCCACGTTTTTCGTGATTTTGTATGGGGAAAACCCCAAAGAAGAGCTTTATGGTGTGGCGGTTAAAGGGGGTTACATGGGTTTTCATTTAAATTCTAAATGTTGGATTTTACTCAAGCATAGGGTTTACACGTCCCAAAAGAGGGATGGCCCTTTTTTCAGCAGTGGAGGTTGTCTTTCTTTATGTATTTTTTCCCCGGGTATGTGACATATGTAAAAGTCCCAAAATTGGGCCCCTTTTAAAAATACAGGGGTATGATGTGGTAGGGTTTTCCATCGTTATGGAAGATTCATGCGGGGAAACGGGGTTGGGGGTTTGGGAAAGGGGGGGCCTTATGTGGGGGCTGGCCGAGGGATCCTTCAATCTGAAGATGATGTTACGGCAATCAATACCTTCATATGTTTTATTGGAAGAGTTCTGAACGCAGGTCTACGTACACTATGCAGGACAGAGAAGGACATGTAGGCTGTGCGGATCATTTGACCATATGGCAGCCCAATGCCATAGGAAACCAGGACGGAGGGAACAGATGCCAACACCGGTGGATCAGCAGTTGGGTCCTGTGGTGCCGGAGACAGGTGCGACTGAAAGGCAGGCATCATGCAGTTGGAGTGAGGAAGTGGATAAAGCAGAGGCGGAGATGGACTCATGTGCTACGTTACCGGTGGGGAGGGGGCCTGAGCAGACGACGACGACGAGCAATGACGGTGAGCCTGTAATGCAACAGGATGGAATGCTGGATGAGGTTTTGAATACCTTCCTGAGTGAGGTGGAGGGGAGTCTGGATGATGAGCAGTGTGGACGCTCAATGGAGGAGACTACAGAAGCATCAGGACGTGGGGAGACCGTGTGTAATGAGGGCAAGGTGCACACGGTAATGGCTGAGGTGCACAGAGAGTGCGCAGAAGAGGTGGTTACATGTGGAGATGGAGGTTCATGCAAGAGAACAGCTGGGACGTCTGATATAGATGACATCTTAATGCCCGGGTAGAGACCTGGGAAGAAGTCTTGGAGGGCCCAGGTTGGACCTCCCGGGGAGTGGGTGTAGCGGTACTGAAGTACTGAAAGGTTCAAAGGACAGGGGGGGATTGGGGTACTGGACAGACAGGGTGCCAAATGGGGCTCTAGTCAGCAGCCAAGTCACGTGGGTGCCACCTTTACTGTCATAATTCAAGATTGTAACGATTAATGTTAATAGCCTGAGAGCCGAGGTAAAAAGAGTATGGGTGGAATGGTTTTTAAGGAGATTTAATGTAGATATATGTTTCATTCAGGAGCACAATTATAAGTTTGGTTGTGAGTTGTCTTTGTAAGGATATAAGTTGTATGTGAGTGGCTCTTTGAGGTTGAAAGGTGGGGTTGCTGTGGCTGTAAAGGAAACCAGTCCATTACTTATTTTGGGGTGGGAGGAGGGGGGAGAGGGTCGTGAGGGTGGAGGGAGAGTGGGGTGCAACGAGGGTTTGTTTTATAGGAGTATATATGCCGGCAGATGGCAACGCACGAGTCAAGGAGAACTTTGTGAGGGACTTTTTGATGTACTATTTAAGGGGATTACCTTTAGTCACTGTAATAGGGAGAGATTGGAATTGTGTTATTCGGGGTGGGGATGTGGAACCGAGGGGGGTGGGGTGTATGTTGGGCATGTTATGCAATGTGTTGGGAGATGTGGGGGTTTTGGATGTTGTGGGGAGGGGTGGTTGGTGGGTTGAGTATACGTTTGTCAGACGGGGTTATGCTGCAAGATTAGATAGGATCTATGCAACGGAAGCAGTACGTGTGTTGGGAGTTAGAACTTTTTATGTGGGGTTTTCTGATCATAGGGCAGTTATGGCAGATCTTGATTGGGAGGGTATGGTTAGGATACAATCGGATTTTTGGAGATTAAATGCAAGACTCGTGAGGAGTGAGGAGGTGAGTATGGCGTTTGGGGAATGGTGGCAAACTTTTTGGGATTCTAGAGAGGTGGAGTTGTGTGTCTTAGAATGGTGGGAAAGGCACGCTAAGCCGGGTATTGCAGGTTTTTATAAAAGGAAGGGAAGGGAGGAGGCAGGGTGGAGGTATGGGTTGCAAAATTATTTGGAATATCAGCTAAATGGGTGTTATGAGGAAGGGGGGGCGGCAGTACAGAAACATGGTGCAACTCAAGGACAGGTTGGCGGAGTTACATAATGGTAGATTTGATGTGGTACGTGTAAGGGCGGGAATGGAGGCTGTTTTGCGAGGTTTTAGGGTAAGGCAGAAGGATTCGACTATTTTAAACTTGGAGGAAAGTGAGGATATGGGTGGATATCATAAGGGGTAGGTACTAAATACTACAGAAGGCATGAGTAATTATGCTGATTTCTGGTTCCAAAGGAAGTGGGGGAAGGGGGAGGAAGGCGATGCTATTGAGGAGGTGTGGGGGGAGAGGGTTAGGGTCGTGTGGAGAGGAGGGCATGGTGATGGGAGGTGAGATTAGCATGGGGGAAGTTGAGGAGGCTGTGTTCAACAGTACTGGTAAGGCACTGAGTATAGATGGGATTTCAAATGATTTTTATAGGATTCAATGGAAGCACATTAAGTACTGTCTGGTGAGGGTCGTGAATTGTATGTGACGGGAAGGACAGTTAGGACAGACTCAGCGAACGGGTGTAGTCGTATTAGTACGCAAAAAGCAAGAGGGAAGAGTATTGAGTGCATACAGAGCTATTTTGCTAATATGTGCCGACTACAAGATTTTCGCAAAGATACTGGGCAATAGGATGAAGAAGGTGTTAGGTGGGATTATTCATAAGGGGCAGATGGGTATTCCAGGCAGAAGTATGAGAGATGGGCATGGCCGCATTAGGGATTTTTTGGAGGGTTGCAACGGGGGAGGGCTTTTGGGTATTGACTGGGAAAATGCATACGACTGTGTGGATAGAAACTTTCTGAGGGCTAGTTTGTTGCATCTCGGTTTTGGAATGGGAGTGGTGAGGTGGGTTGAAACAATATATTCATCTGCAATGGTGCGGGTGCAAATTAATTCAAATTCAATTCAAATTCAAAGTTTATTCTCTATAAGGATTACAATGCTGAGTTTACAGAATTTGGTTATTGTGTGGTTTACATGTAGTAAAATAATTATTTCAGAGTGTACCACTAGAGCACCTAGCATGGCTAGGCATTTCGGGCAGACTTAGATTAAATCTTAAATTTAAAATATTACAAATTATGAGGTACGTTGGTATTATGGCTAAGTGACTAAATACTAGTTTGTGAGTTTAGCAATGTGAATGCTTTTGTTTTGGCACAATACATAGTTTCAGTATTGGAGTATCACAGGCCAACTTATGACTAGTTAGGATTCATTATTTTAAGATTGAGATTGATATTTCTGTTTATGGTCAAATGGGTGAGTGAGTGTAAGTGAGAACCACCAGGTGGTATTCGTGTAATTAGTTGACAGGATGTATCAGGGAGATAAGATGTTTTCTAATGGTAGTTTTGAAGGTGATGAATGTGTCTGCAGTTCTAGAGTTCTCAGGTAGGGTGTTCCAGATTTTAGGGCCTTTGACATACATTGAATTTTTGTAAAGGTTTAGTCGGACACAGGGAATGTCATAGAGATGTTTGTGTCTGGTGTTATGCCTGTGGGTTCTGTCACAACTATCAAGAAAGCGTTTTAGGTCAAGGTTAATATTGGAATTTAAGGTCCTGTAGATGTAGATTGCGCAGTAGTAAGTGTGGATGTATGAGCAGGGAGTAAGTTTAGATCTATGAAGAGTGGGGGGGGGTGTTGCCAGGGATGGGATTTAGTGATTATTCTTACTGCGGCTTTTTGTTGGGTTATTATTGGCTTTAGGTGTGTTGCTGCAATTGAACCCCAAGCACAGATAGCATAGGTGAGGTATGGATATATAAGTGAATGGTATAGTGTGAGAAGGGCAGTTTGCGGCACTTAGTATCGTATCTTGGAGAGGATCCCAACCATCTTGGATACTTTTTTGGTTATGTGTTGGATATGGGTGCTGAAATTCAGGTTGTTGTCGAGGTATAGGCCTAAGAATTTGCCCTTATTATGTCTGGTAATTAGAGTGTTGCCAATCTTAATGTTAATTTGTGCAACTCCTGCTCTGCTACCAAACACAATGTAGTAGGTTTTGTCAGTGTTAAGCGTAAGTTTATTGGCTGTCATCCAAGTCGATATTTTGATCAGCTCCTCGTTAACAATGGTGTTGAGGGTGGCAAGATTAGGGTGAGAGATGACATAAGTCGTGTCGTCAGCAAAGAGAATGGGGTTCAGGTGTTGAGATACGTTTGGAAGATCATTGATGTATATGAGGAAGAGCAGGGGACCAAGGACACTTCCCTACGGAACTCCAGTATCAAGTGGCCGTGTTGTTGATGCTGTGTCTTTAATGGTGACATACTGATACCTATTAGTAAGGTAAGATTTGAAATATGCAAGCGCATGGCCTCTTATACCATAATGGTCAAGTTTGTGGAGTAGGATGCCATGGTCTACTGTGTCAAAAGCTTTTCTTAGGTCAATAAAAATTCCTAGTGGATATTCTTTATTTTCCAATGCTGTGTAAAGCAGATCTAGCATTTTTATGATTGCATCGTTAGTGCTTTTATTTTTCCTGAATCCAATTTGGCAGGGGTTGAGTATGTTTTGTGCCGTTATAAATGAATATAGTCTCCTGTGCACGAGTTTCTCAAAGATTTTGGATAGCAATGGTAAGTTTGATATTGGCCTATAGTTGTTTAAATCTGTAGGGTCACCACTTTTATGTATTGGTGTAACCCTTGCCGTCTTGAGTAGTTTCGGGAAGGTGCTAGTTTCTAGTGACTTGTTAAAAAGTAATGAGATAGCATGCGAAAGGACATGGGCTGCTCGCTTGTACAATAATGGTGGGACATGAGACAGATTCCCTGAGTTATTTTTAAGTGACTTTATAATCTTGGTGACTTCCGTGGGCTCAGTTGGTGCAAGATAGAAGGAATTTGGGAAATTCCCATCTAGGTAGTCCCCGGCATGGGCATTGGTATGTGGGATTTTATTGGCGAGATTAGATCCTATGGTTGAGAAGAAGTCGTTTATCTTGTTAGCTGTGTCAGTGTGATGCAGTGGTGTTTCATTAGGTTTAGTTAGGGCAATATTCTTGGTTTTCCTCAGCTTGTGGGTCCCTAGAATCTGAGAGAGTGTTTTCCAGGTCTTTTTTATATTTCCTCTTGTGTCAGTGAATCTATTGGAGTAGTATAGTTGTATGGCTTTCTTTATTACTTTGGTGAGGACTGATGAATAGTGTTTAAGAATATCTTTGTGTATTAAGCCCTGTCTATATTGCTTTTCATATTGGTGTTTCTTATCAATGGATTTCAGAATGCTGCTGGTTAGCCATGGGCAACCAAGCCATTTGTTTGTGATCTGTTTCGTTTTTATAGGACAATGTTTGTTGTATAGTCTAAGTAATTTGTTAAGAAAAATGTCTGTACAGTCATCAATACCATTGGCCTTGGAGAATTCTGTAGGCCAGTCAACAGTCTCTAGGTCAGCTGTGAACTTCCTTATTGAGGCATCGTCATGGAGTCTAAAGGAAACTTTGTTGTATTCAAGTGGCGGTTTACTAATGTTTGTCAGGAGGAAGGTAGGGTAGTGGTCTGTAGTGCTATCTGTGATTATCCCTGATTTAAGGGGGGCTAGTATATTGGTCCATATGTGGTCTATTATGGTTGCACTTGTCTCAGTGAGCCTGGTTGGTTTAGTTATTGTTGGCATGAGAAGTGTGTTGTTCATATTGTTGATGAAATCAGTTACAGGCTGATCATCTAGTAGGCCAAGGTTGATGTTGAAGTCTCCAGCTAAGAAAAGGTGGTGCTTATTCATTTGTCTGTTTGTTATTAGTGCCTATAATTTCTCACTGAAATTTGGTATGTTTGTGTGGGGTATCCGGTAAATGGCACCGAGTGTTATAGGCGTCTTAAGGTTTTTTACAGTAAAATTAGCAAAAATGTATTCCCCATATTCATCACTAACGCAAGTGGTGCTAATACAAGATAATTGGTTAGAGTAATAGATTGCAATACCACCACCAACTTGGTATGGTCTGCAGTTGTGGATTGCTGTGTATCCTGGTAGAGGGTAGATATCTATTGTGTCCTGCTTAAGCCTGGTCTTAGTAAAAATAATGCAGGAGAAGGGTGTCTTTAGTGACTCAAGGAGTGCCAGAAGGTCATCATAGTGTTTGCTTAAGGACCTAATGTTGTAGTTAAGTACTGATAGACTTTTAGCATTGTTTAGGATAGTGCTGGCTTGTGATGCTGTGTAGTAAAGGCAGTTACTTTCCAATAGGTTTTGATTGTGTGTCAGATTATGGAGGTTTAGATCAGGGTCAACGTGATCAATCATCTTCTAGGTTTAAATTATGGTTATTTATATCCTGAGTTGTGTGTTGAGTTCTAGTACTGATATCTGTAGTGGTTGGAAGTTTGGACAAGTATATAGCTAGAGTATTTTGGTCATATAGAGTATAGTTACTACTGCACAAGTACAACTAGGTATAAACTAATAATATAAAAATACAAATTAAAAATAGCACAAGACTCTCACTTGTAATTGCACTATGGTCTAATAATGACTTTGGTACTGACTATGTATTGAGCTAGAATGAGCTATAGTACAACTGAGTTTAATCTAATAATATAAAAAAGGCGCAAGACTCTCAATTGTAATTGCACTAATGTCTTATATAAGTTGTTTACAAGAATTAGAGTATAACTAGATTTAAATTGACAAGATAAAATACACAAGTTAAGGTAGCAAAAGAATAAAAAAAAGTAGAAAAAAATATATGAGGTAGTTGGTACTAGTTAGCAAAAGATAGTTAAGGGCCTTGAACAATAATATAATTGAAATATACACTAATTGCACACACAATATTACTGGGAGCCCTTGAGGTTCCTAAACCTGTATTCCCTGGAATGCAGGCGGGAAAGATACATGATTATATACACCTGGAAAATCCTAGAGGGACTAGTACCGAACTTGCACACGAAAATCACTCACTACGAAAGCAAAAGACTTGGCAGACGATGCAACATCCCCCCAATGAAAAGCAGGGGTGTCACTAGCACGTTAAGAGACCATACAATAAGTGTCAGGGGCCCGAGACTGTTCAACTGCCTCCCAGCATATATAAGGGGGATTACCAACAGACCCCTGGCAGTCTTCAAGCTGGCACTGGACAAGCACCTAAAGTCGGTTCCTGACCAGCCGGGCTGTGGCTCGTACGTTGGTTTGCGTGCAGCCAGCAGTAAGAGCCTGGTTGATCAGGCTCTGATCCACCAGGAGGCCTGGTCACAGACCGGGCCGCGGGGGCGTTGACCCCCGGAACTCTCTCCAGGTAAACTCCAGGTATACTAAGATATGAAAACAATCTTAGAGTAGGACTTATAATATAAACTTATAATATAAACTTATAATATAAAAATACAAATTAAAATGGTACTTGCCATTGCACTAGGGTCTGATATAGGTTGTTAACAAGAACAATTGCACTAGGGTCTGATATAGGTTGTTAACAAGAACAATTGCACTAGGGTCTGATATAGGTTGTTAACAAGAACAATTGCACTAGTGTCTGATATTACCTGGAGTTTACCTGGAGAGAGTTTCGGGGGTCAACGCCCCCGCGGCCCGGTCCGTGACCAGGCCTCCTGGTGGATCAGCGCCTGATCAACCAGGCTGTTGCTGCTGGCTGCACGCAAACCAACGTACGAGCCACAGCCCGGCTGATCAGGAACTGACTTTAGGTGCTTGTCCAGTGCCAGCTTGAAGACTGCCAGGGGTCTGTTGGTAATCCCCCTTATGTGTGCTGGGAGGCAGTTGAACAGTCTCGGGCCCCTGACACTTATTGTATGGTCTCTTAACGTGCTAGTGACACCCCTGCTTTTCATTGGGGGGATGGTGCATCGTCTGCCAAGTCTTTTGCTTTCGTAGTGAGTGATTTTCGTGTGCAAGTTCGGTACTAGTCCCTCTAGGATTTTCCAGGTGTATATAATCATGTATCTCTCCCTCCTGCGTTCCAGGGAATACAGGTTTAGAAACCTCAAGCGCTCCCAGTAATTGAGGTGTTTTACCTCCGTTATGCGCGCCGTGAAAGTTCTCTGTACATTTTCTAGGTCGGCAATTTCACCTGCCTTGAAAGGTGCTGTTAGAGTGCAGCAATATTCCAGCCTAGATAGAACAAGTGACCTGAAGAGTGTCATCATGGGCTTGGCCTCCCTAGTTTTGAAGGTTCTCATTATCCATCCTGTCATTTTCCTAGCAGATGCGATTGATACAATGTTATGGTCCTTGAAGGTGAGATCCTCCGACATAATCACTCCCAGGTCTTTGACGTTGGTGTTTCGCTCTATTTTGTGGCCAGAATTTGTTTTGTACTCTGATGAAGATTTAATTTCCTCATGTTTACCATATCTGAGTAATTGAAATTTCTCATCGTTGAACTTCATATTGTTTTCTGCAGCCCACTGAAAGATTTGGTTGATGTCCGCCTGGAGCCTTGCAGTGTCTGCAATGGAAGACACTGTCATGCAGATTCGGGTGTCATCTGCAAAGGAAGACACGGTGCTGTGGCTGACATCCTTGTCTATGTCGGATATGAGGATGAGGAACAAGATGGGAGCTAGTACTGTGCCTTGTGGAACAGAGCTTTTCACCGTAGCTGCCTCGGACTTTACTCTGTTGACGACTACTCTCTGTGTTCTGTTAGTGAGGAAATTATAGATCCATCGACCGACTTTTCCTGTTATTCCTTTAGCGCGCATTTTGTGCGCTATTACGCCATGGTCACACTTGTCGAAGGCTTTTGCAAAGTCTGTATATATTACATCTGCATTCTTTTTGTCTTCTAGTGCATTTAGGACCTTGTCGTAGTGATCCAGTAGTTGAGACAGACAGGAGCGACCTGTTCTAAACCCATGTTGCCCTGGGTTGTGTAACTGATGGGTTTCTAGATGGGTGGTGATCTTGCTTCTTAGGACCCTTTCAAAGATTTTTATGATATGGGATGTTAGTGCTATTGGTCTGTAGTTCTTTGCTGTTGCTTTACTGCCCCCTTTGTGGAGTGGGGCTATGTCTGTTGTTTTTAGTAACTGAGGGACGACCCCCGTGTCCATGCTCCCTCTCCATAGGATGGAAAAGGCTCGTGATAGGGGCTTCTTGCAGTTCTTGATGAACACAGAGTTCCATGAGTCTGGCCCTGGGGCAGAGTGCATGGGCATGTCATTTATCGCCTGTTCGAAGTCATTTGGCGTCAGGATAACATCGGATAGGCTTGTGTTAATCAAATTTTGTGGCTCTCTCATAAAAAATTCATTTTGATCTTCGACTCTCAGTCTGGTTAGCGGCTTGCTAAAAACTGAGTCATATTGGGACTTGAGTAGCTCACTCATTTCCTTGCTGTCATCTGTGTAGGACCCAATTGCACTAGGGTCTGATATAGGTTGTTAACAAGAACAATTGCACTAGGGTCTGATATAGGTTGTTAACAAGAACAATTGCACTAGGGTCTGATATAGGTTGTTAACAAGAACAATTGCACTAGGGTCTGATATAGGTTGTTAACAAGAACAATTGCACTAGGGTCTGATATAGGTTGTTAACAAGAACAATTGCACTAGGGTCTGATATAGGTTGTTAACAAGAACAATTGCACTAGGGTCTGATATAGGTTGTTAACAAGAACAATTGCACTAGGGTCTGATATAGGTTGTTAACAAGAACAATTGCACTAGGGTCTGATATAGGTTGTTAACAAGAACAATTGCACTAGGGTCTGATATAGGTTGTTAACAAGAACAATTGCACTAGGGTCTGATATAGGTTGTTAACAAGAACAATTGCACTAGGGTCTGATATAGGTTGTTAATTAACAAGAACAATTGCACTAGGGTCTGATATAGGTTGTTAACAAGAACAATTGCACTAGGGTCTGATATAGGTTGTTAACAAGAACAATTGCACTAGGGTCTGATATAGGTTGTTACAAGAACAATTGCACTAGGGTCTGATATAGGTTGTTAACAAGAACAATTGCACTAGGGTCTGATATAGGTTGTTAACAAGAACAATTGCACTAGGGTCTGATATAGGTTGTTAACAAGAACAATTGCACTAGGGTCTGATATAGGTTGTTAACAAGAACAATTGCACTAGGGTCTCATATAGGTTGTTAACAAGATCAAGATTATAACTAGATTTAAATTGGCAAAATAAAATTCACAAATTAAAGTACCAAAAGAATAATAAGTAAAAAATAACAATAGCAATGACTTGGTTATAATGTGATAGTAAGATGGTAGACAGGTAGACAGGTACACAGGTACACAGGTACACAGGTACACAGGTACACAGGTACACAGGTACACAGGTACACAGGTACACAGGTACAAAGGATAATATAAAGGTTGGAGTTGAATATACAAACTTGGAAAATTGGCAACAAAATGTTATGGGAAGTATAAAATAATGTTTAATGTACAAAAGTAAAATTGACTGGTAGTAAATATGGTGTTTAATAAAATTTTAGTAAGTAATAATGATTACAAAAAAAGTGAAAAATTAATGTTTATTTCATTCAGTATTGCACTGGTAGTTATTAAAACAGGTTAAGGTAATTAGACAAAGTAATGGTAATTAAATGATGTCAAAAATGTTAAGAGTAAATTGTAGTGATAGTAAAAATGGTAATTAATTATTAATTTTAGTAAGTAATATCAATTGATAGTTAAAAAAAAATATGAGGTAGTAATATGGACAGAGAAAGTATCCGTTTAGCTAATATTTAAGCAAACAATAGTAAATAAGAAAATTACATAAGGTGACTTATGCTTACTAGTAAAATCACAAAATGAGGTAGTTGATTATTTAATTACTAAGAGATTGTACTATGAAATTTGAACAATAATGGAGCAAAACATACACTACACTACGTAGGCTTTTAGGTTGGACATTTAGTTATTCTCTGTAACATTAGTATCCCTGAGAAATCGTGATAGATCATTCTCGTTAGTGATTGTGTACAGTTGACCTACATTTGTTTTCCTAACTAGAATTTTCCCATCCCGTGTGAAGCATTGGTGTATTGCAGTGGTTCCCAAACTGGGGGTAAATTACCCCCTGGGGGTAATTTAACCATTTTTGGGGGGTAATGGAGGGGTGACAGAAAAAAAGTTATGAATTCTGAAAATCAAGAAAACAATGCGGTACCCGGTATGAGGATTATTGTTAACTTTGTCTTAGTATATAAAGTTGTAAAGTAAACCTATTATAAGTAAGTAATAAAGTTAAACCAAATAACAATAAACATCAAAAACTAATATACAGTATTAGAAAAGAAGAAATATATAGCTAAGTTTTTGTGGAAACCCAAAAGTATTTTGAAAAGTATGCTTCAGGACAAAAGTCACTCATTTAGCCCAGATCGACCTGTCCAGTACGCGTCACTCACTTCCTGAGGCTGCCTCTATTTCACACTGTCTGTTTATCTGTGAGCATCAGCCGAGGTAGACATAAGCTGGTATGTATGTGTACTGCCCTGTGCAGTATATAGTTAGTATTTACCCACTGTTACTGTGAATTTGTAGCTATTATTAATTTTATATATAATGTATGTGTGGTTCTTACGTTTTCAATGGTTTTGCTAGGATTAACAGAGTATGCGAGGCTGTATACGTTCACGTTTAGCCATATATATCAATAATAACAACATTTTGTGAAAGGGGTAACATGCTTTATGTGGCATGTTAAATTGGGTAACAAGCTGAAAAAGTTTGGGAACCACTGGTGTATTGTGTCGTTATTCTCCCGCTTAAGTTTTCTGACTCTATACAGGAGGTTTTGGTAAGACACTCGTTTATGTATACCTCTTTCTTTATTTTAATAGATGCAATAGTTAAGTCTTTTTTCCTGTCATGTGAGTGGAATCTAAGCATAACACTTTTTCTACCATGGGGTCCTAGTAACCTGGCTTCTTTTATTTCTGACTCTGGTACAATAACACTTGTTTGGTCCTTTATGATCTGCAGAGTAATTTCTTTATTGTTTGTTTGGTTCATATCACTGGGAAAAAGTGGACTGTTAACTATTACTGCGTCTGATAGTTTATCTTGCTCAGTTTTATCTTCTTGGAGAGCAAAGTAGTCACTGAACTGGTTATCTAAGTTGTTCTTCCATTCTTTTACTGCTTTTTCCCAACCTTTGTATAAGAGATTATTTGTTGAGTAGGGCTATCAAATGACTGTCTGGATGGTCTTGCCACAGTTAGTCTTTCCCTTGTGTTGATAACTTTTGTTCAAGACTGAGGATTTTGTTCTCGAGTTGTGTCATCCTGGTGTCTTGTTTTGTTAGCGTCTCTCGAAGATTCATATTTTCAATAACTAAGGTGGAGATGCATGACTTTAGGGTATCTGGATCGTTGGTCATACCTGAGAGACTACTTGGTAGGTTGAATCCGGGGAAGAGAGGGGATGGGCTGGTGGCAGCCATATTTGTTGTTATTGTTGTGGTGTCGCCTTGAGTGGTGGTGAGTGGGGTGGTTGCTGGGCCGGCGTCCTCCTGGCTACACTTGTTGAATAGTTGATTTTTCGGTGTTTTCTTGCTGGCCTTGGTGCTGTTTCCTCTTAGATTGTGCCTCATAATACTACAGGAATTGTTGTAGTTAAGAAGAAGTTGTAGTTATACAAAGCTTAGGGTTACGTTGTTCAGCTGGCAGCAGGGTGTTGCTTTCGGTTTTAGGGCAGTCTTCCTTTGATCTCTATTCTTTTCGATTTGTAGGTTTCACTGTTGGTAATCTTTGGTCATTCTGGGTGCTACGTTGGGTAGTGCAGTTTTGTTTGTAACTAGGTCGTCATAGTAGCTTTGGTGGCTCTGATAGTTGGAGAAAAGTACGGAGCTTGGAGGTCGCTGTTGTTGCTGCCGCAAGGAGTTTATATTGTGTAATGGCAGGTTGGGTAGGCCTGTCGGGATGGAGAGGGGATTGAGACGGGTGTCCCCTGTCTCAAATATTGTTTGCATGTATGCAGCATCCATTTTATGGGCTTGTTGAGGGGAGGGGGATTTTAAATGGGGAGAAGGATGGGTGTATAGATGTGGTGGGGTATGTGGACGATACCACTGTTCTGATAGCCGGAGTGGAGGGATTGCATACGGTGGAAAGTGTGTTGGAGATTTTCGGGAGGGCGTCTGGAATGCGGATGAACAGAGCAAAATCAAGTTTGCTGGAGGTGGGTTCCTGGGTGGGGGGATGGCTTGGGGTTGGAGTTTGGGTGGGAAGTGCTGGTTAGGCTAAAAATTTGAGGAGTTGTATACATGACAAATGAGCGGGAGACTAGGCAGGTGAATTCGGAGGTGGTGGTGGAGAAGGCAGTAAAAAGGTTAAGGAGTTTACGGGCCGGGGACATCACCTTACAACAGCGGGCGATAATCGTAAATTCATTAGTTTATAGTAAAGTGTGGAGTATGGCTGTGGTGTATCCATTGTGGACTCAGGACGTACAGGAGATTTAGAGGAGGCATTACGTTATGTTTGGGGTTTCAGGAGGGCATGGCTAAGCAAGGAGGTGGTGATGTCGAATATACACAGTGGAGGAATAGGCCTTTTAGCGTTGGGGCCGAGAGTGGAGGCCCTATATATGAAACAGAGGTTCGTTAGGGAGGGGGGGAAAGAGGGGTTAGAGTGGGGAAAGTGGAGGATGTGCGGAGATGGTGGAGCAGAAAAGAATTAGTTGAATGCGAGGATATGCTGAGGTTATTGTTATTGATTATGGAGGTGGCAAAACTTAGGGTGGGGCATTTGGTGACGATGAGCAGGAGGCCAGAAATCATACAGGGGGTATCGGTTTATCCCTTGTATGATTGGGGTATGATATGGAATGACTTTCGAAAGCTTAAATTAATGCCGAGAGTACGGGAGTTTGTATATAGGTTTATAATGGGGATATTAGCATCGAAAGCTGTTTTGTGTTCAATGGGATTGGTGAGGGAACAGACCTGCGATCACTGTGGAGAACAGGAAACAGCTTTTCATGCGGTTTATTTCTGTGAAGAGTTGAGGGAGGTAAGGGTGTGGTTAGCGAAGGTTTTTAGGTTGATGGGTGGGGGTAATGTAGAGACCCTGCGAGCCTTAACATTAGAAGTACGCGGGGTCTCAAGAGAAGTGAAAAGGGCGATTATATATGTAGTGGGGGATTTTTTGTATATTTCCTGGGGGATGAGGGACACGGGGAGGGGGGAATTAGAATTAGGGCAATTGCGGCGGGCATATATAGAACGGTTTGCAGGAACAAACTTATTTACAGGGGACAGTGGAGGGCACGTTTTCCAGACACCTACTGCAAAATTACGGTCAATGGCCTCATTCATTTGGCGAGCTAATTATACGTAAAGGACTGGTTTCCTTTATAAGCAGGTTGCCATTAGTTTTTCGGAGGGAGAGTGTATGAGGTAAAGGACTGGCGAAGGAATGCGAGGGTCGGGAAGGTATGTACTGCGTGGTGCTGTGTTGACATGTAAGTTTTGTGTGAAAGGTTTTGATAAGCCCAAGATTTGTATAAATTAGGGCCTTGTGATTAAAAGAGTTAATAAAGTCACTGTCCATGTTAGTCTACCAGTTTTTGCAAAGATAATTTTTCTGGTACGTATTTTCGCAGTATTTATTGTAATTTTGTAGGGAATTTATTTCTCTTAGTGGGGTTTTTATATATGTATTTGCATAGTTTGTTTTCCATCACTTTTGTAATTGTATTAAGTTTCGTTGCTGATGCAACGTATGCTGTAAAAATCTTGCAATTGTTGATGCTTTATATGATTATGTAATTTGTGTAATGCTTATTTTTGTTATGGAGTAATGTTTTCGGATAATTACCAGAGTTTGTTCTTAAGTAAAATCTCATAAACAGTTGCATGTATATATAAAGTTACATAAATTAATGTTTGATCACTGCTGTGATCAATAAGTGTGCGAATGATGTGGGTGTATTTATAGATGGGTTTTCATGGGGGGGGGGGTCCCCCCTCCAACAGTTTTGTGTGTATGTGTCAGATATTTTATCATTTTGTATAATGTGTGTCAGTGCATGGTGTGTATGTATTTTGCGTGTTTGTTACACATTCCTATTTTGTAATGGGTTTTCAAAAATTTTTCTCCTGCACTTGTGATATGATTCTTAGTAATCTTGTTCAGAGCCTGTATTGTGGTGTTATTTAATATTTTATACCACCTTATAATTTATAATGTTTTAAATAAAATATAAAAAAAAATTGTGTATGTACAAAACAGAGTCGCTGAAATTAATCAGATGCAAGAGAAGTATAATAGTTTGGGTCAGCATATGTTAACATTTAATCATATACCTGGTGAGGAGAATCCAGCTGATTTCTTGTCTCGAGGTTTACCTTATGCTAAATTTGTAAATACTGTATCATGGTTTAAAGGACCGAGCTGGTTGGTAAATAAAGCTAATTGGCCTGTACAAAAGGCATATATTGCTCCTGTTGAAATTACTGTGACCACCGCTCCAATAGTTTGTCCTTCCTTAGCCATTGATTTAAATAGGTATTCTTCTTTACCCAAACTAATCAATGTAACTAAGTTGCTGTTTAAATTTCTAAACAAGATGAATATCTCATATAAGTTTTCACATCCTCTTGAATATTGGATAAAGAGGGTACAAGAAGAAATCTATGGAAATGAGATTAAATTGATGATGGAAAGAAAAATTGTGAAAGGTTCCATAATAGAGAAACTGGGACTGTATTTAGAGAACAATGTAATTAGGTGCAGAGGTAGGTTACAAAATGCTGAATTGGGTGATTATGCTAAACACCCTATCTTACTGCCCAAAACTCATTGTCATCTAACAAATTTAATTATGCTAAATGCCCATAAAAATGTAATGCATGGTGGGGTACAAGATACCTCAAATTGTATTAGGGAAACTTTCTGGATTCCACAAGGATGGCAAAGTGTAAAAAGGGTGATTAAATCTTGTGTAATATGTCGCCGTGTGGATACCAGATCCTATATGTACCCAGGTCTTCCACCATTGCCATTATTATTATTATTATTATAATCAAGGGGGAAGCGCTAAACCCGTAGGATTATACAGCGCCCAGGGGAGGGGGGATGTGGAAGGCATTCAGGCTTAATTCGGGGAACTGGAGCACAGATCCAATTCCCTAAATCAAGAGCCCCTCACCAACATCAAGGAACCTTCCATGAGGGGTCCACCATTGCCAAATGAGCAATTTGAGTCGTTTAGCAATGAATTCCGCCTGGCCGCAGTGTGGAAAATACTGTATATATTTTCCAGAAATACAGTAGTTATATGTAAATAGATGGCCATACTGTATTTAATAAAAATTGTTATAAAAAAAATGGGAAACTGCAGCTGTGCAGAAGAGACTCGCCATTGTTGTTTGAATTTGGAATAGAAACATTAGTGAAATAGGAAGAATTTTCGTGCTCTAGAGGTAAAATTGGGCTAACACCTCTCAAATAGGAGCCGAAATATTTGGATGTGCATTCCTGCATAACTTGAGATATCAGGCAACTGGACAAGACAGCTCCAGGAACCTCAGATAAGTCTGTTTATGTTCAACTCTGGCCAGTGTTATTTTCATGTATAGACAGTGAGGTTTTCTGAGTATGATATACCTTAATCTCCAGTCAAATTGGTGAGCGATATTAAGATATATTCTCCTTCTGTTATGTATATATGTATATATATATAATCATTTATTATTTTTAATATACAGTCCACAAACTTATATATTTACCAGAATTCTTGTCGATACATCTTTCATTTGTAATTAATAGGTCTAGAGCAACTTGTGGATAAGACAGTTCTAGGTATCGAAGGGGGACATTTTTGTGACCTAGGTGTCCCAAATTAAAAATGTGTATATGTAACTGATAAATAATAATTATCTTTATTTACTGTTATGTACATAATGAGTTACATTCAGATCAATGCAATTTTCCACAGAGGGGATGGGCAATTAAGAAATCAATATATTCATTTAGAGAGAGAAATAAAAAAAAAAGGAATAAAAGCAAAAAGGGATTATGAGGCTCAAGTCGCAAGGGATTCAAAGGCTAACCCAAAAGGGTTCTTTCAGGTATACAGAAGTAAGATTAGGGACTAGATAGGCCCACTTAAGAGTAACTCTGGTCAGATCACTGACAGTGATAAAGATATGTGAACTTTTCAATACTTACTTCCTCTCAGTTTTCACTCAGGAAAATACTAGCGAAATTCCAGAAATAATAAATTATGTAGAACAGGACGATAAACTATGTACGACTAGGGTAACTAGTGACAGGGTCCTCAGACAAATAAATAAAAACCTAACAAATCCCCAGGTCCTGATGAACTGTTTGCAAGGGTGTTAAAGGAATGTAAAGAGGAACTTAGCATACCTTTGGCTAATCTTTTCAACATATCACTACATTATTATTATTATAATCAAAAAGAAGCGCTAAGCCACAAGGACTATACAGCACATATCACTACAAACTGGCATAGTGCCTGATAAGTGGATTATTATTATAATCAAGGGGGAAGCGCTAAACCCGTAGGATTATACAGCGCCCAGGGGGGGGATGTGGAAGGCATTCAGGCTTAATTCGGGGAACTGGAGCAGATTCAATTCCCTAAATCAAGAGCCCCTCACCAACATCAAGGAACCTTCCATGAGGGCTGATAAGTGGAAAATGGCAAATGTAATACCTATCTACAAGGCAGGTGACAGGTCCTTGGCTTCGAACTATATTATTATAATCAAAAGAAACTCTAAACTGCAAGGGTTATACAGACTTTGAACTATAGACCAATAAGCCCTACCTCCATATTATTATTATAATCAAGGGGGAAGCGCTAAACCCGGAGGATTATACAGCGCCTGGGGGGGGAGGATGTGGAAGGCATTCAGGCTTAATTCGGGGAACTGGAGCACAGATCCAATTCCCTAAATCAAGAGCCCCTCACCAACATCAAGGAACCTTCCTTGAGGGGTGAGGACATTAGAGCACTCCAGGATGATTTGAAGAGACTGATGCAGTGATCGGAGAAGTGGCAGATGCAGTTTAATATAGGCAAATTATTATTATTATTATAATCAAAAAGAAGCGCTAAGCCACAAGGGCTATACAGCGCTGCAATATAGGCAAATGCAAAGTTCTAAATGTTGGACAGGAAAATAACCGTGCGACACAAACTAAATAATGTAGATCTTAATATTACCGATTATTATTATTATTATAATCAAAAAGAAGCGCTAAGCCAATATTACCAATTGCGAAAAGGATTTAGGAGTTCTGGTTAGCAGTAATCTGATACCAAGGCAACAGTGCATATTATTATTATAATCAAAAAGAAGCACTAAGCCGCAACAGTGCACAAGTGTTCGCAATAAAGCTAACAGAATCCTTGGCTTCATGGCGAGAAGTATAAATAATAGGAGTCCTCAGGTTGTTCAACTGTATACATCTTTGGTTAGACCTGATTTAGATTATGCTGCACAGTTTTGGTCACCGTATTACAGAATGGATAAAAATGCACTGGAAAACGTACGAAGGAGGATCAAGTTGATCCCAGGTATCAGAAATCTTCCTTGAGGATAGACTGAGGGCCCTGAATCTGCACTCAGAATTAGGGGTGGATATGATTAAGGTAAGTGGAAAACAGGAATTAATAAAGGGGATGTAAATAGCGTGCTAAAATATATCTGACAGACAGGATTTGCAGCAATGGTTTGGTTTAAACTGGAAAAAATCAGATTCAACGATATAGGAAAGCACTGGTTTGGTAATAGAGTTCTGGATGAGTGGAACAAACTCCCGAGTACCGTCGTAGAAGCTAAGACGACGTGCGGTTTTAAAAATAGGTTAGATAAATACACGAGTGGGTATGGGTGGGTGAGTTGGACCTAGCTTGTGCTCCTCCCTTAAGTGAATGTGACTGACCTGACTAGGTCAAGGCATTGGCTTAAGCTGGTGGGAGAATTGGACCTGTCTCGCACGGGACAGTATTATTATAATAAAAAAGAAGCCCTAAGCCAGCACGGGACAGTAGGCCTGCTGCATTATTATGATCACAGGGAAGCACTAAACCCATATTATAATCAAAAAGAAGCGCTAAGCCACAAGGGCTATACAGCGCTGCCCCATAGGATTATACAGCGCATGTGGGGGGGATGGAAGGCATTCAGGCTCAATTCAGGGAACCGGAGCACAGATCCAATTCCCTAGATCAAGAGCCCCTCACCAGCGTCAAGGAACCTCCCTTGAGGGGAGGCCTGCTGCAGTGTTCCTTCTTTATGTTCTTAAAAAGCACTAACCCTACATGGGTCTTACAGTTAACTGTAGGATTGTCATGCAGCTCCTATACATTTATGAAAATTTCATGCAGCAAAGCTCAAGTTGACACTCCTGTTTAACAAATACATTTCCAGAAGTGTTAAACCCCACATACATCGTGAATTATATTTAGGCTAGCCAAATCCGAAGAATCCTGGGGAATGACAACTCAAATTCCCTAATCATGTCTTCGCTCCTCGAGAGGAATAATGCCCTTCACACTTTTTATTCACTGGCACAAACTCTTGCACTTGTACTTGTCTTATTTAGATTATCAGACATTTATCAGGTACTAAACCCAGTCATAATGCAAAGGCAGTCAGGTTAGATTATATTACATTCACAGGCAGCACTAATGTATGTATAATCAAGTTGCTGGGTCATACAGCACTGAGGGAAGGATTTTAATAAAAAAATGAAGCACTAATCCTGCAAGACTCATACAGCACAGACTGCAGGTAGGAATATGTTAAGAGTAATGTGCAAAGGTGATGGGCAGAGACTGGAAAAGCATTAAACCTGTTGGTGGATCTTCAGGTAAGATTTAATGGAAAGTGAGCCAAATTCCTTGAAACAAAGCATTCCTAACATCCATCTTTGAAGGATGGGCAAGTAGAAAAGCTTTGTTTGAAGCACTTTTATAACAGGAGTGACTATTTAGAGGAAGCTTAACCCATAGAGGTTATATTATAATTAAGGGAAGCACTAAACCCATATGGGTTATACAGCCTCTTGAGTAATAAGGAATTCATGCTCCAATCAAGGAAATTGAAACTTTAATTCCTTAGATAAAGAGCCCTTCGCCAGCATTAAGGAACCTCCCCCAACAGGCCATACATTCTGGGTATATTATTTTTAGGGAGGCAATCAGGTTTGATCCAATGGGACAACACCAAACTCCTTGCATCAAGAACCTCCAACAAGAAGTGACAACATTCACGTCTTAGACATGGCAGTGCAGATTTCGAGCAACATCAAGAAAATTTACTGTGGATTCAGTGCTCAATAGTAACAGGTTATTTTATTTAAAAAAAGCGCTAAACTCTTGTGGATCATACAGCACTGCAGTATGGGAATAAGTAAGGTCAGGAGGGGAGGGGAAAATCAGTTGGTGGCAGGTGCCGGTTAAAAAATTTGTCAAACACTTAAATTATTTGAATTCTTGGACAGAAGGCAAAAATAAAACAACAGAAAATACCTACTATGTATTTTGGTTTCAAGTACAAAAAATAATACAAATTTAAGCACTGATAATTTTGGTAGACATGTTACCATGTTTATATTACAAAATTCATCACTAAATCATTTCAATCAAGAACAAAAGAATCTTAACTGCTCTTTCATTAAAAATTAGATAAGTCCCCACTTACATGAGAACACTGCTTGGCAGTCACTAATGAATGTCGACACTAAAATGTGATCGTCCCACAGCAGGCACATTCAAAGTTAACTAACACCACTTCCACAAAAAGCCTCCGCAGTCTATCACACTGAAGGCTCCAAAATCCGCTGGAAATGGCCCTTGCGACCATTCAAGTTCTGGGGCTTGTCGAATTCCTACGGACTGAAGCCTTCAGAACCTTCTCACTGCAAAATTGGCTCACTATACCATAGTCTAAAATCTTCAAGTTTGGCTTTGCATACCATCGTCACAAGAGCCAGATGCAGCAGACAGAAGAGTCGAGGATTGAGGACTGGCATTAGTATGTGTCTCCGCAGTTCCAGGTGGCGGTAGCATTGTAGTCGTATCCTTGATCACGCCAATCAGTACGGCTGGTGCCTCGCCTGCTGCCGCCCGTGCTGGCTCTTACCCCCGCCGTACCCTTGCCCGCCTGGTAATAGCCAACAATGCCATAAATAATGAGTCTCGGTGAACGACTAAAAGTACAGGTTTGACCCCAGCATGTTTAGTGACTGGATATGTTGAAACTGACGACTCAAAAACAACAACACATTGAGCACATCCAAAACGAACTAGGTATGGGTCAACATGCGGGGATCTAATTCATGACATTCTAAATCAATAATAATTAACCTATTGTCATCAATAAGGAAAATTTCAACAAAGCTATCAAATTTCACTTTAATCATGCAAATAACATTAAAATATTCATGCATTTAACAACCATAAGCCTGATACTTACCATAATTGCTAGAGCCATATCCGTAATCATTGTAACCTCCATATCCTCCATAGCCATAGTCCCCATACCCACTGTAGCCACCATAACTACCATAATCATAGCCTCCTGAAAACAGAAACACCAACTTGACAAAACCTGCATATTTAACTATTTTCTTTTTAATATATCATCATTCCAGATGAATGTTTCCAGACTGTACTATCAGTTTTATGATTCAAGACAGGCAACATTAAATAACTTTAATTTCACATGCTGGTTTGGATGTCACAAAACTAAAATTGACACTTACATATGCAATACATACAATAATTCATCTGGCAATAAACAACATAGTAGAAAGCTCTGAAATAACGAATACAGAAACATGCAATAAATAAAAATGAACTTAATGAAAAACAACAGACTACAAGGGAGCTGCTGCACTGTAACTACATTAAACTTCAATGGGAGGTAATATCCTTTCTTTCCCAAGATATTGCATCCATTTGTTAGACAACTAAAGTTCTTTTAACTTTTAATATAACAATTAGGTGTAATAACTACATTCAATTATCAGACTTGCTACAATTTACAAAGGGCCCATTAACAATCAATCTCAAAAGGCTGAACCATATAAAGATCCTAACAGTGTAAACATGAAGTCTTGTAAAAGCCTACGCACAAAATCTCTCTTACTCGAGCCTAGTCCTCACCATATCCACCATAGCCGCCATATCCACCTTGGTTGTATCCCCCATAGCCTCCCTGGTTCCATCCATGGCCCCAACCTCTGCCACGACCCCGTATAGCACCACGTCCTCTTATACCACCACGCATGCCCCCTCTCATCATAGAATCTGGCTTAGGGGTTGCCTTCTTCACATCAACTTCATGGCCATTGATATTCTGTTTTGGAGTTTTGAGTAGATCTGTCACTACAGCTTCCTGGTCAAAAGTGATAAAACAGAATCCTTTGCGTTGGTTCTTTTGTTTATCAAAAGGCAATTCCATGTCAATAATACTGCCATATGAACTGAAGAATTTCTTTATGTCATCATCTGATAATTCTGGCTTGAGTCCACCAACGAAGATTTTACCATGACGAGCTTTGGCCTTTTTGGGATCAACCTTCTTTCCGTTTATGACGTGATCCCCAGCATCAATCACCTGTAGAATACATTGGATTCTATAATGAATGTAACAAAAAAATTTTTTTATATCACTAATTAACTTCTATTGCTGACTCCAGGAAAATGCAGAGGAATTATTAATTCAATACCTATATAAAAAAAACTTAATTCAATAAATCATCTAATGTTACACTGCATTATATGCAAAATATAAACCCCTCTCTCAAAACTGTTTTAAAAGCCATTTGCTTCTTTCCTGTCTCAAGAGTAGTACATTATTACAATTCCTTGTACAGCTTAAAAATTTTAAGGATTCAATTTTCAAATTACTTTGAATTCTCAATTACATTTGCATATACAGTGGACCCCCGCATAATGATCACCTCCGAATGTGACCAATTATGTAAGTGTATTTATGTAAGTGCGTTTGTACGTGTATGTTTGGGGGTCTGAAATGGACTAATCTACTTCACAATATTCCTTATGGGAACAAATTCGGTCAGTACTGGCACCTGAACATACTTCTGGAGTGAAAAAATATCGTTAACCGGGGGGTCCACTGTATATGCATGTTAATCACCTAAGGCAGGAGACAGGAGCTACTGGAGAAGTACAGGTCAGCCACAGTAGTAGTCAGGTCTAAGGGAAGGATCCCTATCATATGTAGCATCTTGCCTAAAAGGGGAGTGAGCAATGAATAGATGTCTAGGACAATTGGTATAAACTGTTGGCTAGACAGGTACTGCAAGGAACTTGCAATCCCATTCATTGATAACTGACAAATTCTATAACAAACATGATATGTATGCAAGGGATGGGGTTCATCTCTCTGGGGTTGGAGTGGTTGCATTAGCCAATTTGATTGAGGGGGTAATTGACAACTCATCTAGGACTTTAAACCGATAGATTATACAGGTATGGGTGTTTGTGGGAAACAATCGGGCTGCAGTATTATTGTTGGAAACAGCAGGTATTACCAGGATACCTCAGAGATATGTTTAAAAGACAATATTCAAAATAAAGTTCCTAATAAACCATACCACGGGCGGGATTTGAACCCGCGGTCAGTCTCTCTCAAAACTCCAGACCGTCGCGTTAGCAACTGATCAACAAACAGAGATAGTAGAGGGTAACGAGTGACTAGCTCCCTTAACGTTTACTATACAAATAGTAGGAGTCAAAGAAATAAGGTAGATGAGCTAAGAATACTCACAAGTGCAGATAATATAGATATTATTGCTATAACTGAGACCTGGTTCAACTTGAAGGATAGAGAAATGCCTTCTGAATGCAGCATAAAGGGTTATAAACTATTCCACACTGATAGGGTCAACAGGGTGGTGAAATGGCGATGTACGTCAGAGAATTTAAATTGTTGCATTAGACACATAAGAATAGAAGCATCGGACACAATCTGTTTGGCTACAGTTTCTCGAGGGGTATGAAAAGTTAATTTTGGGTGTGATATATAGGCCCCCATACCTTGATATGAAGTGCAGTAAGCTGCTATGGGACGAAATTCATAAAGCGTCTAGATATGAAAATGTTGTGTTAATGGAGGATTTAAACTTTAGACAAATTGATTGGAACAATCTGACAGGAAATCTTGAGTCTAGTGACTTTCTTGATACAGTTCAGGATTGCTTTTTAAAACAGTTTGTGACAGAACCAACTAGAGGAAACAATCTGCTTGATTTGGTTCTTGCCAATAAAGATTCACTAATTAATAATCTTGAGGTTAATGATGAGCTTGAGGAAGTGATCTCAAATCACTTAGTTTCAATATATCATGGAATTACCCAGTAAATTGCAATCAAGTCTCTGTCCCAGACTTTCGATTGGCTGATTTCATGGGACTGAAAAATTGCCTGGGTGGGCTAAATTGGGATGATCTGACTATGGGTCAGGTAGCTGGTGTTGGTTGCCAATATGACGGTTTTCAGAGCATAGTTCCACCTGCTCAGTCAATTCTTGTTCTGAGTAGGGAAATTAGATCTAACAAAAATTATCCCAAATGGATGAACAATAGATTAAAACATCTCATTGGTCAAAGGAGAGGGATTTTTAGGCCTATCAAAAGAGGGGATGGGCAGTTAAGAAATCAATATATTCAATTAGAGAGAGAAATAAAAAAAAGGAATAAGAAAAGCAAAAAGGGAGTATGAGGTTAAGGTCGCAAGGGATTCGAAGACTAACCCAAAAGGGTTCTTTCAGGTACACAGAAGTAAGATTAAAGAAAAGATAGGCCCACTTAAGAGTAGCTCAGGTCAGATCACTGACAGTGATAGGGATGTGTGTGAAATTTTCAATTCTTACTTCCTCTCAGTTTTTACTCAGGAAGATGCTAATGAAATTCCAAAAATAAATTATGTAGAACAGGACGATAATAATCTATGCACGATTGCAGTAACTAGTGACATGGTCCTCAGGCAAATACTAGTACGGCTTACGCACCAGGGTTATTGACGTACTAGAATGCCTAAATTCTAGTGCCTTCAAATCTAGCAAGAGAAAGCTGGTAGGCCTGCATTATAAGATTCTTCTTTGAAAGAAGAAAAGTCTAAGGGTGCTAACTCTCTGGCAGACTGAGGAAAGAAATGAGGGGCAGAGATGGAGCCCCTGAGAAACACGGACCAGATGATTGCCAATATTAATGGCAACGTCAAGAGGGTTTGCTATATCAACACCGGCAACCTGCAGAACAGGAGCCGGGCCAGGAGAGTATTTACCACTCAGTTTCCGTACTTTTTTCCAGACTGCACTCATAGAGGAAGCCGAGGTGATGGTGGAAACAATCTCGCCAGCAAGTGCATTTAGCATCATGGATGACACGGCGAGCAACCGTTTGCTTCTGCTTAAAATCAAGAAGTTTCTCTGTGGTTCTATTGTACCGGTACCTGCCCTATGCAGCGAGTTTCAAAACGTACTGCCCGAGCACAAGCAGGAGACCACCATGGCACGCACTGAGAATGCCTGCCCAAGGTTTCGGGTATAGAATGAGAAGCTGTGGTTAAAACTGACGTTGAGAAGAGGTGTAAAAGCTCATCAATGGAGGATGAAGAAGGAACCTCACTAACAGCCGTTGGTTGCGAGTCAAGGTCCCAATTTGCTCGATCAAATTGCCAGCGAGGGCTACAAAGAGGTGGTGAATATGAAGGGGAAGAAAGAAAGACTGGAAAATGATTGCTGTCATGCAAGTCCGGTAGAACAGACCTACCTGGAGTTTACCTGGAGAGTGTTCCGGGGGTCAACGCCCCCGCGGCCCAGTCTGTGACCAGGCCTCCTGGTGGATCCGAGCCTGATCAACCAGGCTGTTGCTGCTGGCTGCACGCAAACCAACGTATGAGCCACAGCCCGGCTGGTCAGTAACCGACTTTAGGTGCTTGTCCAGTTCCAGCTTGAAGACTGCCAGGGGTCTGTTGGTAATCCCCCTTACGTATGCTGGGAGGCAGTTGAACAGTCTCGGGCCCCTGACACTTACTGTATGGTCTCTTAACGTGCTAGTGACACCCCTGCTTTTCATTGGGGGGACGTTGCATCGTCTGCCAAGTCTTTTGCTTTCGTAGTGAGTGATTTTCGTGTGCAAGTTCGGTACTAGTCCCTCTAGGATTTTCCAGGTGTATATAATCATGTATCTCTCCTGCCTGCGTTCCAGGGAATACAGGTTTAGGAACCTCAAGCACTCCCAGTAATTGAGGTGTTTTATCTCCGTTATGCGCGCCGTGAAGGTTCTCTGTACATTTTCTAGGTCAGCAATTTCACCTGCCTTGAAAGGTGCTGTTAGTGTGCAGCAATATTACAGCCTAGATAGAACAAGTGACCTGAAGAGTGTCATCATGGGCTTGGCCTCCCTAGTTTTGAAGGTTCTCGTTATCCATCCTGTCATTTTTCTAGCAGATGCGATTGATACAATGTTATGGTCCTTGAAGGTGAGATCCTCCGACATGATCACTCCCAGGTCTTTGACGTTGGTGTTTCGCTCTATTTTGTGGCCAGAATTTGCTTTGTACTCTGATGAAGATTTAATTTCCTTGTGTTTACCATATCTGAGTAATTGAAATTTCTCATCGTTGAACTTCATATTGTTTTCTGCAGCCCACTGAAAGATTTGGTTGATGTCCGCCTGGAGCCTTGCAGTGTCTGCAATGGAAGACACTGTCATGCAGATTCGGGTGTCATCTGCAAAGGAAGACACGGTGCTGTGGCTGACATCCTTGTCTATGTCAGATATGAGGATGAGGAACAAGATGGGAGCGAGTACTGTGCCTTGTGGAACAGAGCTTTTCACCGTGCCTGCCTCGGACTTTACTCTGTTGACTACTACTACTCTGTGTTCTGTTAGTGAGGAAATTATAGATCCATCGACCGACTTTTCCTGTTATTCCTTTAGCACGCATTTTGTGCGCTATTACGCCATGGTCACACTTGTCGAAGGCTTTTGCAAAGTCTGTATATATTACATCTGCATTCTTTTTGTCTTCTAGTGCATCTAGAACCTTGTCGTAGTGATGCAATAGTTGAGACAGACAGGAGCGACCTGTTCTAAACCCATGTTGCCCTGGGTTGTGTAACTGATGGGTTTCTAGATAGGTGGTGATCTTGCTTCTTAGGACCCTTTCGAAGATTTTTATGATATGGGATGTTAGTGCTATTGGTCTGTAGTTCTTTGCTGTTGCTTTACTGCCCCCATTGTGGAGTGGGGCTATATCTGTTGTTTTTAGTAAACTGTGGGATGACCCCCGTGTCCATGCTCCCTCTCCATAGGATGGAAAAGGCTCGTGATAGGGGCTTCTTGCAGTTCTTGATGAACACGGAGTTCCATGATTCTGGCCCTGGGGCAGAGTGCATGGGCATGTCATTTATCGCCTGTTCGAAGTCATTTGGCGTCAGGATAACATCGGATAGGCTTGTGTTAATCAAATTTTGTGGCTCTCATAAAAAATTCATTTTGATCTTCGACTCTCAGTCTGGTTAGCGGCTTGCTAAAAACTGAGTCGTATTGGGACTTGAGTAGCTCACTCATTTCCTTGCTGTCATCTGTGTAGGACCCATCTTGTTTAAGTAGGGGCCCAATACTGGAGGTTGTTCTCGACTTTGATTTGGCATAGGAGAAGAAATACTTTGGGTTTCTTTCGATTTCATTTATGGCTTTTAGTTCTTCCCGCGATTCCTGACTCCTATAAGATTCCTTTAGCTTAAGTTCGATGCTTGCTAATTCTCTGACCAGTGTCTCCCTACGCATTTCAGATATATTGACCTCTTTTAGCCGCTCTGTTA
This sequence comes from Cherax quadricarinatus, assembly GCF_026875155.1. NCBI lineage: Eukaryota > Metazoa > Arthropoda > Malacostraca > Decapoda > Parastacidae > Cherax > Cherax quadricarinatus. The sequence continues at coordinate 10,994,325 of NC_069401.1, forward strand.
TTCTTTTCCGTCGCCTGTAAAGGGAGCGCCTGTCTCTTTCTATTTTACATCTACTCCTCCTTTTTCTTAGAGGAATAAGCCTTGTGCATACATCGAGTGCCACCAAGTTAATCTGTTCTAGGCATAAGTTGGGGTCTGTGTTGCTTAGTATATCTTCCCAGCTTATATCGGTTAGGACTTGGTTTACTTGGTCCCACTTTCTGTTTTTGTTATTGAAGTTGAATTTGGTGAATGCTCCCTCATGACTAGTCTCATTATGTCGGTCTGGGGCTCCACGCATACATGTGTGAACCTCAATTATGTTGTGATCTGAGTATATTGTTTTTGATATGGTGACATTTCTTATCAGATCATCATTGTTAGTGAAGATGAGGTCTAGTGTATTCTCCAGTCTAGTAGGCTCTATTATTTGCTGGTTTAAATTGAATTTTGTGCAGAGATTTAAAAGCTAGTGTGAGTGTGAGTTTTCATCAGAGCTGCCTCCTGGTGTTATTACTGCAACAATATTATTTGCTATATTCCTCCATTTTAGGTGCCATAAGTTGAAATCCCCCAGGCGAAGTCTAGTGCAGTGGAGGAAGAGCAGACCGAGAGATCGATGCGAGAGAGAGTACGAGGATCAAAATGGGTGGGAGTACCCGTATTTAAAACATGGAGGGGGTGAGAAGCGAGAAAAGCCTCCAACTGATTGCCACGCGAGTCACAATGAGACGACCCCCCCCCCCTCCGCACAGGAAATGGTGGGCATTAAAATCTCCAAGTAACAGAATTGGCGGTGGTAAGGCTGAAACAAGAAAGGCAAAATCTGGGATAGATAATGCCCGAGAAGGAGAGAGATACAAAGAACATATCATAAACCACTTTTTCAAGTGGAAACAGGCTGCAGTGTAATGCAGCGAGGTATGAACAAATAGTGGACGGTACGGAATATCATTGCGTAGAAGAAGGGCACTTTCATTAAAGGTTCCATCAGAAAAAGGATCCGAAGAATGCAATAAATTATAGCCCGAGATGGGTTGGAAAACAGCCGAGCATAATTTTGATTCTTGTAAGCAAACACCAACAGGGGAAAACCGGGAAAGCAGCATTTAAAGTTCACCCCGATTACCCCTGAGGCCCCGAATATTCCACTGTAAATAGACCATGATTGGCAACGAGGAAATTATCAGGGATCCACAGGTAAGGGCACCTATGGACTTGAGGGGGTTAAAAAAGTATGTGCGGTGGCATCGGAAGATGTTTAAGCAGCGAAGGAACGGAGCGTTGCAAAAAAAGTTGTGGAGATGAAGAGGGAGGAGAAGGAACAGGTGGTGGGTCAGTGTCCATTGAAGGTTAAGTCTCTGCAATATATTCTGAAATGGCTTCAAGAGTTTCTGAATTCAAAGATGTATGAGAGACAATATTGGAGATAGGAGGAGGAGGAGGGTGAGTAAAGATTGGGTTAGTAATAGACTGTACCAAAGTAGGGGTGGATGAAAGAGTGTAGGGGACTGGAGAAGTGTGGGAGGGGAGAGAAGAGGCAGAAACCTGGGAGATGGCAGAAGAGGGAGAAACTTGGGAGGGGACGGGGGTGGAAGGCATAGTACGAGGAGGAGGGTGAACCTCCACACTTGTAATAAAGCCAGAGAGGGGAAGAACTAGGCACAGAGACTGGAAAGGTAAAATGCAGAGGTGGAAGAAGGGTGGGAGGGGGCAAAGATGATTTGAGCAATGGGGATTTTTTGGACTTCTGAGAAGTAGAGGGGCGATTGGTATAAGGTGTCGTACGAGGTCTTGTCGATACCAGGGGCTTGAGAGTTAGGACACGAAGATGTGAGAACAGACTGAGGTGTTGTAGTAGGGACATCAGAGCCCAGGAAGAATAGGTAGCGAGTGATAGCATAATTTGTCATTTTGACAGCAGCCACACCGACTCAGCACATTAAGAAGTCCACACACAATACCAAACAACCAGATGATAATAGCAGTTGTAAGTGTCCAGTGACTATACGTATATATGTATACATATTACAGAACAATATTAATAAACCATTTCTCGTTGGTTTGTGTCAACAAGTTTTGCAAACAATTTTTTTTTTAACACATCAGCCAATTCCCACCAAGGCAGGGTGGCCTGAAAAAGAAAAACTTTCATCGTTTACTCTATCACTGTCTTATCAGTGAAGTTCTTCATACTACAGTTTATAAAAGTGCAACATTAACATCCCTCCTTCAGAGTGCAGACACTGTACTTCCCATCTCCAGGACTCAAGTCCTGCCTGCTGGTTTCCCTGAATCCCTTCATCAATGTTACTTTGCTCACACTCCAACAGCACGTCAAGTATTAAAAACCATTTGTCTCCATTCACTCCTATCAAATACTCATGCATGCTTGCTGGAAGTCCAAGCCCCACGCACACAAAACCTCCTTTACCCCCCTCCGTCCAACCTTTCCTAGGCCGACCTCTGCTCCGCCTTCCCTCCACTACAGATTTATACACTCTCGAAGTCATTCTGTTTCGTTCCATTCTCTCTACATGTCCGAACCACCTCAACAACCCTTTCTCAGCCCTCTGGACAACAGTTTTGGCAATCCCGCACCTCCTAACTTCCCAACTACAAATTCTTTGCATTCTATTCACACCACACATTGCCCTCAGACATGATATCTCCACTGCCTCCAGCCTTCTCCTCGCTGCAACATTCATAACCCATGCTTCACCCATGTAAGAGCATTGGCAAAACTACTCTCATACAGTTCCCTCTTTGCTTCCAAGGACAAAGTTCTTTGTCTCCACATACTCCTAAGTCACCGCTCACCCTTTTCCTCTCATCAATTCGATGATTCGCCTCATCTTTCATCAACCCATCTGCTGACGCGTCCACTCCCAAATATCTGAATACGTTCACCTCCACTGTACTCTTTCCCTCCAATCTGATATCCAATCTTTCATCACCTGATCTTTTTACCCTCATAACCTTACTCTTTCCTATATTCACTTTTAATTTTCTTCTTTTACACACCCTACCAAATTCATCCACCAACCTCTGCAACTTCTCTTCAGAACTTCCCAAAAGCACAGCATCATCAGCAAAAACAACTATGGCAATTCCCACTTTGTGTTTGATTCTTTATCTTTTAACTCCACACCTCTTGCCAAGACCCTCACATTCACTTCTCTTACAACCACATCCATATTATTATAATCAAAAATAAGCGCTAAGCCACAAGGACTATACAGCGCCACATCCATAAATATATTGAACAACCACGGTGACATCACACATCCTTGTCTAAGGCCTACTTGTACTGGGAAATGATGTCCCTCATTCCTACATACTCTAACCTGAGCCTCACTATCCTAGTAAAAACTCTTCACTGCTTTCAGTAACCTACCTCCTATACCATACACTGCAACATCTGCAACATCTGCCACATTGCCCCCCCAATCCACCCTGTCATACACCTTTTCCAAATCCATAAATGCCACAAAAACCTCCTTAGCTTTATCTAAATATTGTTCACCTATATGTTTCACTGTAAGCACTTGGTTTACACACCCCCTACCTTTCCTAAAGCCTCCTTGTTCATCTGCCCTACTCATTAAATAATAGCACCAACCACTCCAAAACTATCACCTGCTTTCAACATTTCTATCTTTATCCCATCAATCCCACTGCATCACGAACTTCCCCAACACTCACAACTGGTTCTTCCTCACTCCTACAAGATGTTATTCCTCCTTGCCCTATACACGAAATCACAGCTTCCATATCTTCATCAACATTTAGCAATTCCTCAAAATATTCCCTCCATCTTCCCAATACCTCTAATTTTCCATTTAATAACTCTCCTCTCCTATTTTTAACTGACAAATCCATTTGTTCCCTAGGCTTCCTCAACTTGTTAATCTCACTCCAAAACTTTTTCTTACTTTCAACAAAATTTGTTGATAACATCTCACCCACTCATTTGCTATCTTTTTAGATTGCTTCACCACTCTCTTAACCTCTCTCTTTTTCTCTCCATACACTCCTCCCTCCTTGCATCACTTCTACTTTGTAAAAACCTCTCATATGCTAACTTTTTCTCCCTTACTACTCTCTTTACATCATTCCACCAATCGCTCTTCTTCCCACCCGCACCCACTTTCCTGTAACCAAAAACTTCTGCTGAACACTAACACTACATTTTTAAACCTACCCCATACATCTTTGACCCCATTGCCTATACTCTCACTAGCCCATCTATCCTCCAATAGTTGTTTATATCTTACCCCAACTGCCTCCTCTTAGTTTATAAACCTTCACCTCTTTCTTACTTGATGCCTCTATTTTCCTTGTATCCCATCTACCTTTTACTCTCACTGTAGCTACAATAGAAAAGTGATTATTTGTGACCCCTCTATAAACATGTACATCCTTAAGTCTACTCAACAGTCTTATCTACCAATACATAGTCCAACAAACTACTGTCATTATGCCCTACATCATATCGTGAATACTTATTTATCCTCATTTTCTTAAAATATGTATTACCTATAACTAAACCCCTTTCTTTACAAAGTTCAATCAAATGGCTCCCATTATCATTTACACCTGGCACCCTAAACTTGCCTACCACACCCTCTAAATGTTTCTCCTACTTTAGCATTTAGGTCCCCTACCACAATTACTCTCTCACTTGGTTTAGAGGCTCCTATACATTCACTTATGATCTCCCAAAATCTCTAAATTCCTCTCTTCTCCAGGTGCATACACGCTTATTATGACCCACTTTTTGCATCCAACCCTTATTTTAATTCACATAATCCTTGAATTTACACATTTATATTCCCTCTTCTCCTTCCATAACTGATCCTTCAACATTATTGCTACCCCTTCCTTAGCTCTAACTCTCTCAGATACTCCTGACTTAACCCTATAGTAGGCAGGAATGACAATTGTCGTTCTTGAAAGCATGATATTCAGTGCATTCCTCCTACACCCACTGAGCATCTGGGTTCCCATTCTCTATTTCTGACCAATCACAAGCCTTCCCTGAGTCTCTCCAGCCAAGTGGTGATGGCTTCTGCTCGCTTCCCATTGGTTGAGAGACCAAAATGTAAACACTTCAAGCTTGGCGTCGCCGATATACGTTTTTTTCATCGAGTGACACTCATATACCCTTGGATTTTACCCTCTACAATGTCGGTAAGTACTCATTTGTGTTTCTAGTGTGTAAATGAATAGTTTAGGCATATTTTGATATATATATGAAGTCTGTGTGAAGCATAATGTGAGTGCACCACGCAAAGGAAAAAAGTGCAACAAAAAAGGACCGATAAATATCATTCTTGCCTATTTGGGCCCAATTTTAATTTTCAGTAAATAAATATTTATAAACAAAATTTAATGCATATATCAATTCTGTAGTAGTCTGGGTGTGTACAGAACGCTTTTATTGTCCTTCCAGATCAATCAGAAATTGTTTTATGGTGAGTCCTCCAAAGACAAGTACAAATATATCTGCATTTTGGAGGAAAGTGACTCAGATCCAGAGCCAGATCACCTGGAATTGCTTGACAGTAGTGATGAGTACTTGCCACAGGATGCAGAGGTGTCAAGTGATGATGAGGAGGAAGATAGACCATCCAAAAAGCCAAAATTCTCACATGCCAGTGCCAGGCAAGCTACTTAGATGCAAATTGTGCAGCAAACACAAACATCATGTCACATCCTCATTTTCCTTTGCCATATGCAAAGTAAATATATACATCAAGAAGGATAGAAATTGTACAAATTAGTGATCTAGAATGATTATTCTTTCTTAGGAAACTCAAGAATGTGGGAATTGAAAGTTATATCCCTTTACAATGTGCCTATGTTGCTACTTGATTCATTTTTTAATTTTTTTAATACTTACAAAATGTTTGAAAACAAGTTTAATTTATGTCTTTGATATTGTCTTTTTGTATAATAAATAAAAAAATAGTTATTTGGTGTTTTATTAACAATTGCAACATTGCAACATTTAAAAATGTTCACCCTTAGATAGGCAAGACCTACTTTTGTCGGTCTTCTCATATTGGCAATTGATTGAAAACAAACTTTCACATATTCCTTTGTATGGGCTCATTTACTTTATATTGAGACACACTATCCACTCATAGGGAAAAAACATTTCAAAATTCGCAATTTTCGTTTTTGCCTACCAAAGGGTTAATCCAATTTACTTCTCCCCACCAAAACTCCCCTACCCCCTTTCAACTCTGTTTCGCTTAGGACCAGGACATACAACTTCTTTTCATAACATCAGCAATCATCTCTTTCTTGTCATCCACACTACATCCATGAACATTCAAGAATCCAGTTTTATAAAGATTTTCTTCTCTTTTTTAGTAAATGTTTACAGGAGAAGGAGTTACTAGCCCATTGCTCCCGGCATTTTAGTCGCCTCATACGACACGCATGGCTTACATAGGAGATTCTTTTCCACTTCCCCATGGACACTAGAGAAAATAAAGGACAAGAGCTATTTAGAAAATAGAAGAAAAACCTAGATGTGTGTGTGTGTGTGTGTGTGTGTGGTGTGTGGTGTGTGTGTGTGGTGTGTGCAGTGTGTGTGGTGTGTGTGTGGTGTGTGCAGTGTGTGTGGTGTGTGTGTGTGGTGTGTGTGTGGTGTGTGTGTGTGGTGTGTGTGTTGTGGTGTGTGTGTGTGGTGTATGTGTGTGTGTGTGTGTGGTGTATGCAGTGTGTGGTGTGTGTGGTGTGTGCAGTGTGTGGTGTGTGCAGTGTGTGTGGTGTGTGTGCAGTGTGTGTGTGGTGTGTGTGTGCAGTGTGTGTGTGGTGTGTGTGTGCAGTGTGTGTGTGTGGTGTGTGTGTGCAGTGTGTGTGTGGTGTGTGTGTGCAGTGTGTGTGTGGTGTGTGTGTGTGGTGTGTGTGTGTGGTGTGTGTGTGTGGTGTGTGTGTGTGGTGTGTGTGTGTGGTGTGGGTGTGGTGTGTGGTGTGTGTGTGTGGTGTGTGCGTGTGTGTGGTTGTGTGCAGTGTGTGTGGTGGGCAGTGTGTGTGGTGTGTATGTGTGTGGTTGTGCGTGGTGAAAAATTTTCCCTTTTTTTTTTTTTCCCCAAAAGGGCCAAATTCTCCCCCCCCCTTTTTAAAATTTTCCAAAAAAAAAATTTTTTTTTAAAAAAAATTTTTGGGCCCCCCAAAAAAAAAAAAATTTTTTTTTTTGGGGTTTTTTTTTTTTTTTTTTTTTTTTGGGGTTTGGGGGTTTTTTTTTTTTGGGGGGGTTTTGGGGTTT